>CM065597.1:134380194-134980194 GCA_033119425.1 Bufotes viridis | reverse complement strand
AGCTGCACGCTTGACTTTTCTCAGTTCATGGGCAGTTATTTTGCGCCTTGGTTTTTCCACACGCTTCTTGCGACCCTGTTGACTATTTATTGTTCGATGATCACGCTTCAGAAGCTTTGCAATTTTAAGAGTGCTGCATCCCTCTGCAAGATATCTCACTATTTTTGACTTTTCTGAGTCCTTCTTTTGACCCATTTTGCCAAAGGAAAGGAAGTTGCCTAATAATTATGCACACCTGATATAGGGTGTTGATGTCATTAGACCACACCCCTTCTCATTACAGAGATGCACATCACCTAATATGCTTAATTGGTAGTAGGCTTTCGAGCCTATACAGCTTGGAGTAAGACAACATGCATAAAGAGGATGATGTGGTCAAAATACTCATTTGCCTAATAATTCTGCACTCCCTGTATTGAAAATTTAATTTTTTGATGTACTTACTGTTTAAACATTATTGTATGCTTCCGTTTCAGTTTGTGATCCGCGGATCACAAACGGAAACCAAATAGAAAAACTGAACGGAAGCGTAAGGGAAACTGAAACCCTACTGAAACATAAAAACTTATCCGTTTAAAACAGAGCGCAAAACCATAGGGTCGTGTGCAATAGGCCTACGGCGCTCTCTCCCCAGGGAGAGTTACTGGTGGTCATGCATGCACACTACCACCATTCATGTGGAGACACCGGGATCTCTGCTCTCAGGAGTACTGAGGGTTCCAGTAGCTGGACCCCCCAGAAATCAGACACTTAACTGCGGATAGGGGATAAGTGTTCTTTGGGGGAAACACCATTTAAAATTGTATTTTGGTTTTTCCTCCTGAAGGATTTCTACAAGTAGAAGTAAGTTTTATACACTTTTCAAGGACTGTCAAATAATCCGTAGGTGCCAGATTAAAGGAATTTTACTCTAACTGGCTCTGTCTGAGTAGCCCATTGATGTCATAGAACAGAGATCCGTATCGCACCGTAAAGGACAACGGAGTTGAAGAAGAGGACGGGAACCAATTGCTCCTGCGTCCTACTTTTTAGCCTAATTGAATTCTGAGGCCGTAGTATGGTGCAGGATGGTCGCAATTAAATCATCGCTGCCTCCTCATTGCAGACGGAGGGAGTGAGGTGAGTATTTAGGTTTTTTATGTGTTTCTACACACTACTGGGGGCTCTACAGACGAGAGGTTGGGAAATTATACGTACAGAGGGCATTATTTGTGAAGCGCAAACGACCGTGGAAAAATTGTCTTGTGCGAAACTGGTCCGTGATGCAAAAAAGGTTGGGGATCACTGCTCTATAAAAAATATACTGGTACCAAATACTAACGTACAGTATTACTGTAAGCAAACCCCTGAACTAGAAACAGAGTCTGCTCCGAAACAGAAGGGGTTACAGCAGTCAAGTGGGAGCCTGTTTGTCAAACACAAACCTCCCGAAGCTGAAGGAGGCGACTGGATCTGAGCACAACACATAAAGATGTCGAGCACTCGCTAATTAGCTCTTAAAAAGACACAAATTAGATATGCGTGGCTAACAGCAATTATAATCAAGACGAATCTCCAGCCATTTGGGAACAGAAGAAACAAAAGAGGTAAGGAAAAGAAAGGAAGAACGGCAAGAGAAACACAGAGAAAGGCTCTTCTATGAGCTCTTTGGCATAAACTACAATTATAAAAATGGCTGCCTGTTTTCTCAGGTCAGTTCTTCTTATCTTGTGAGTTATTTCCAATCTGTAAAATGAGATCATTAAAGCCTGTTTGACTGACACATGTGTAAGTGTGCGCCTGCACTAGGTTGCTGGCTGATAGAAGTGCTTGTGCAGCTTCAAGTTCAGGGCTCAGCGAGACATTCCTATAAGATGCTCCTTTTCTTTCCTGCCTTAAGACTTTGGGGGTAGATTTATCAAAATAGGTGTAAAGGAAAACTGGTTTAGTTGCCCATAGCAACCAATCAGATTCCACCTTTCCATTCAGAGTGCTTTTGAAAAATTAAAGAATCGATCTGATAGGTTGCTATGGACAGGTAAGCCAGTTTTCCTTTACACCAGTTTTGAAATCTCCATCAGTCCCCCCAATCTCTTCTCATGGATACATAGTGTAAAAGGCTGTGTGTGATCTAGAACCTGCCCTGTACCTCCCATGGATTCTGAGATCTTGCACTCGCTCGGCTATTTGTGTAACTTCCATAGCAGTGAATGGAGAGTACAGAGCACATGTGCTCATTTTGGGGCCCCATTCTACAGATAGGAGCAGATGTTAGAGGTCCCACATTTAGCTTCCATTTATAGCATATCCATTTGATATGCCATAAATGTCACAGATGGGACAGTCCCTTTACAAGGGTTTTCCGATTGTGTTTTATACTGATGACCTATCCTCAGGATAGGTCATCAGTAGCTGATCAGTGTCGATCCGACTCCCGACACCCCTGCAGATCAGCTGTTTGAAGAGGCCAGGGGCTCCGGGGATCACTGCAGCAGCTCGCATCTCAACATGCACAGCGCGTCCATTGGATAGCGGCTGTGCTTGGTATTGCATCACTTGAATGGGACTGATCTGCGCCTAGGCCAAGTGACCGATGAATGTGACGTGTTACGTGAGAACTGCGGGCTCTTCAAACAGCGGGTGACCCGGGTTATTTTGCGATGCCTCGCGAGACTTTGTTGAACAACTTTAAAACTTGGATCCAAAGTAGGCTTCGGTTCCGACTGGTACCTCGGAACCAAAGCAGAGTTTGGATCCAAGTTTTAAAGTGGATTTCCACTTTAAGAATCAAATACCGAAGTTATTCAATTAAATCTCGTGAGTCTTCGCAAATGACTAACTGCGCCTCATCGGAGGCCGTACATTTTAATGCTCTACGGAGACTCCATACAGAGTTAATCCGAAGTTTTGCGCAAAGTGACTTTGGATCTAGGATCCGAAACTTGATTCGGTCATCACTACTGATGACCTATCTTAAGACTGTAAGGTTGAAACTTTGCTACACTTGGGTGCTAAATAAAGAAAGAAGTTCTGTGCTGAAAAATCGAGTGCTGCGGTGGATTTTTTCGTATTTGCTTAAGGTCACCAGTATTAAAAAACCTAAAGGGATTGTCCCATCTGTGGTGTTTATGGCATATCAAAAGGATATGCTGCAAATATCAGATAAATGTGGGACCTCTAGGATCCGCTCCTATCTGTAGAATGGGGCCCCAAAATGAATGGAGAGCAAAAGCGCATGCGCTCCGTACTCTCCACTCACCAATTGCGGAGCGAGATCTCTGGACCCATGGGAGGCACAGGTCTGGTCCTAGCTTTGTTATGTACTATGTGATGTCTGATTTTTATTTTTTACATCCCTTGTGGCATTACCCCTTTAATTGGTCCTACATTTTTGTAAGTCCATACCTTGACTAACGGACTTGAGATTGGTGCATGTGAAAGATTTTGGCGAAGATTTATCAAAACTGGTATGAAGGAAAATTGCCTTAGTCGCCCATAGCAACCAATAAGAATGATCCTTTCATTTTCCAAAGGAGCCCTGAAAGATGAAAGGTGGAATCTGATTGGTTGCTAGGGGCAACTAAGACAGTTCTGCTTTGCACATTTTTTATTAATATACCCCTTTGTATCTAGAATAGTGCAGTAGATTTAGATAGGTACTTACAGAGATCTTTAAAAAAAAATACAATGCACTTTATGGAGTCCACATTTTCTAAATCCCTTGATCCCTTCTTACCTCTTTTTCTATTTCGGCCAGGGACTTGATCGTAATGCCCAAAAGATCAACCTGCTGCATCTGAAACAAACAAACCTCTTTCTGATTAACCAGAATTTAAGAGGTTCAGTCAAAGAGAAGACAGGAATCTTTGTATTACAAAAAGTGTATTGCAGCATTATCTTCACACAAGCAGCCATCAACACAACAGTCAGCAGCAAGGGCAATGCCCTGCAATTCTACTAGTGACCACATGAGGGCAGAAAAACCAAAGGAATGGAGAATTTCTCAGCCACTGTAGCACAACACCTAATACGCATACACAGAACTTCCCACTGTTGTAAAAAAGATAAAAAAAAAAAATAGAGTATATATAAAATGTAAGACCTCACCTAAAAAATAAAATAAAAATTTAATTACACAAAAATATATTATAAAATATATAATTCAAAAACAGCACACAAAATGCGTGCACATTGGACAATAGATGTCTACTGCAAAAGGCTGAATTATTAATCTAAATTGCTAATGGGTGATGTGCGATACAGTATTGAGGGCAAATCTAGTTATTATACTTTATAGGATTTTCTTTTCTTTTAATATAATCCTAATTTATTGTATACTGGTGGGTTTGTATTTTCTATTAAAGTAAAAAAAAAAAAAAAAAAAAATAAAAAATATAATATATATATATATATATATATATATATATATATATATATATATATATATATAATAAATGGCAGCACCAACCTGAAGAGAAGATGCTAGCTCCAATGGGATAAGTGTACCCGTAATATGAAAAATCAGAGCAGCATTTTTTTTTATTAATTTTTTGTGACAAAATGACTTTCCTTTATAAACTATTAATACGTTATTTTGGCAAAGTAGCAAATTTATATCTGGTCTAAGGCCTATGTGGATTCTGGCTCATATAGACAAAAGATAGGGACTATAAAGTAACGTTCACACGGTTGCTTTTCCAGTGTAATTTTGGTGCAGATGCCCACACCGGAAGTTTGCTGAAAATGTGTTCTTTCTGCCTTCCATACATCTCAATGGGAGGTAGCACTGAGGATCGCGGAGAGGCGGCTTATAGCCACGGCTGCGCCAAGAAGAGACATGTCCATTCTCTGCATGGTCGTGGCTTTGAGCTGCCACTGTCAGGTTTCTGGTGGAATTTCACGGGACTGTACGTGGCAAAATTCTGCTGAAAGTGCCGTCCTAGCTGCACATGGGTTTCAAGACAGAAAACCAAGCAACACCTACAGCATGCGTTACTTGGGGTTTCTGGGGCAGATTTGATCTCAGCCTTTCATTGAAAAGGATGCAAGTGGCCTTGGAGGACTTTGCAGAGGGAGAAAAACAAAAAAGCCGAGTATAAGGCCCCTTTCACACGGGCGAGTTTTCCGCGCAGGTGCAATGCGCGAGGTGGACGCATTGCACCCGCACTGAATCCGGACCCATTCATTTCTATGGGGCTGTGCACATGAGCGGTGATTTTCACGCATCACTTCTGCGTTGCGTGAAAATCGCAGCATGCTCTATATTTAGCGTTTTTCACGCAACGCAGGCCCCATAGAAGTGAATGGGGCTGCGGGAAAATCGTAAGCAAGTGCAGATGCAGTGCGATTTTCCTGCATGGTTGCTAAGCGACGGGACCAGATCTTTATTATTTTTCCATATAACATGGTTATAATGGGAAATAATAGCATTCTTAATAAAGAATGCTTTGTAAAATGAGGATGAAGGGGTTAAAAATAAAAAAAACTTAACTTACCTTAGCCACTTGATCGCGTAGTTGGTGATCTCTATTCTCTCTTCAAGCATTAGCTGCAGTCTAAAGGACCTGTGATGACGTCACATCACATGGTCCATCACCATGGTCCATCTTACCATGGTGATGGACCATGTGATTGGACCATGTGATGTGATGTCATCTCCGGTCCTTTAGACTGCAGCTAATGCTTGAAGAGCTTCAAGTGGCTAAGGCAAGTTAAGTTTTTTTATTTTTAACCCCTTAAACCACATTCTACAAAGCATTCTTTATTGAGAATGCTATTATTTTCCCTTATAACCATGTTATAAGGGAAAATAATAAATTCTCCTGAATACTCAACCCGAAACCAGACTTCAGTGATGAAGTCCGGCTTCGGGTCTGGGTACCAAACATGGCGATTTTTTCAACGCGTGTGCAAAACGCATTACAAACGTTTGCACACTCGCGGAGAAATCGCGCATATTCCCGCAACACACCCGCATCCTATCCGGGCGTCAAACATGACGCCCGTGTGAAAGAGGCCTAAGGGTCTGCTTGAGACAAATCTACCTTCATTCTAGAAACAGCGCCACGGTTGTTCATAGGTGGCATCTGGTATTGCAGCAAGACCTGTTCACGTGAACTAAGTTCCAATACCAAGCCTTGGAAAGGATTGGCACTGTTACTGAAAGATTTTTTTTTTTCTAATTTCAGACGAGCGGTTATATGTTATAATAGTCTTTAGGTACACTGATGAGTAGAAGTTACGTTAAAAAAAGCCTAAAAAATAAAAAAAACATGAACGTTTATAGTGTGGACTGTACACTCACCGCCTCTGACGCACATGCAAACTTCTCGGAAATCATAAAAGGAACGCCATCCATTGCTGAAAGAGAAATAAAAGGGAACGGTAATGATGAGGGGAAAAGATGAAAACAATGAAAAAAACAAAAACATCATAAAAAATGACAGCTCTACAATACACAAAATGACATCGAGGCCCAGACAGCAATCTTTCATAAAGGATATCAGTTTCTCTAATCAACCCAGAAAAGAATTAAAGACATTTTTTATATCTGTGTCAATGCATTTCTCGCCACCCTATAACACCGGGCCGCGCGTTACGTGACAGCACAGATACGGCTGTGACGGTTATTCATAGAAATGTCTCCTTGTTCGTCGGGTCCACACAGAGCCGCGCTCATCTGGGCGTCTGTCACATGTGAGTTAGGGCACCGGCGCTCCGGCATAACAAGCTCCCTCCGTGTCACCTGCAGTCATTAAAGCCGAAGCCACTTCATCTGGGCGTTCTGCCACCGTACGCCGTACAGAACGCGAGCCCATGCCAAGGGCTCAGCAGTGTAATTAGCGTCCTCCTAAACAAACGAGCTTCCACACAGCTGTAATTAAGCAAGCTTGTAATTAAGTAGATGCCCTTTATCATACAGATCATGCTTAAAAACGCTTTGAAGAATGGATGTGTTATTAATGTGATAATGTCAAATCACAGGCATTCGCTGGGGCTGTCAGCCCGTCCGCTCCCCGATCAGAAAACACCGTCCGCCGGCATAAATATGGAAACTGCATCAATGTTAAATTTAATTACTTTCTGGTAGGATTAGCAAATACTAAAGTCGCACGTTTCCAGAGCGAGTTATTAATATGGACCGAGCGGGCACGTTTTCTGGTCTGTCTATCAGGACTGCGGGGGAGGATGTACAGATGGGGTCTGCTAGAGCTGAAGCCTCCTTACAATCATGTACCGCGTAATAGAACTGGTTAGGATTTTGCCAGATGTGCCGTCTTTGGCCATAAAAAAAAAAAAAAGAAATCTAAATTAAATTACAACACCACGTCCAGAAGTAAGGCTTTGTTCCTGATGACAACACTTCTGGGCTTAAAGGGGTCGTGTCACGCGTAAACCCTGTAACGCTTACAAGGAGGCACTGTCATGGAGGAGATTGGTGGAGGTAATCTTTCTATCATTGCTTAAATCTTGACTAATCTAGTCAATTCAGAAAACCATATTGGGCCGCGTCAATATCCCGTATGACAATGCTGCTCAGTGACGGCCGAGACCAGAGTATTTGTCATGGGGATTGTGCGCGTTACGTAGGGACCCTTCATGTTCAAGGAAAGCACATTGGATTAAAAGGGTCGCCCAGAATCGCAACTTATCACCTATCCACCAGATAGATAAGGGTCTGATCACTGGGGGGCTGAAATGCCCATTAATCACAGGAATGGGGGGCCCCCGTTTGGAGCAATGGTCATGCACGATAAAGACTATGGGACTGACATAGGTAGTTGAGTGCTGTACGCCGCGATCTCCATCAATCCTCAAACATTTGTACACATGCACGACCATGACTCCATTCACACAGGGCACACGGGACCCCTTTCATGTGATCAGCAGCGGCCCCAGGGGTAAATCGTGATTCTAGATAATGCCTTTAAAGCAGGCATTCTCAAACTGCGGCCCTCCAGCTGTTGTACAACTACCACAATGCCCTGCTGTAGGCTGTTCGGGCATGCTGGGAGTTGTAGTTTTGCAACAGCTGGAGGGCCGCAGTTTGAGGATGCTCGCTTTAAAGGCATCCAAACATCAACCATCAGCTTACTTTCCTAATGTGTATGGTCAGCACAAGATTGTATCATTATATCAGTGCAACATATCATTAAGGGTTCATGCAGACCGTAAACGGCGGGCCATGTGCACTCCGTGGTGTAGATGCAGACCCACTAACTTGAATGGGTCCGCAATCCGCAAGATACGACCGAAGACAGGACATCTCCTATCTCTTGCGGTGCGGAGGCACAGATCGGAAGCCCACAGACGCACTTCCGTGGGCTTTCGGATCCATGCCTGCGCACAAGCAAAAAGATAGAGCATGTTCTATCTTTGGCCGTATCTTGCAGAATGCGGATCGGATTCCGGTTTGGAAAACGTCCAGTCTACGCTGGGGAATCAAACAGCCACCATCAGCCCCCCATTGAAAAAAAAAAAAAAACACCATGTGCTAGCAGTTTTAGAAGTGGTTTTACAAGCTTTTTAGCCGCGCTCCTGCCCCCCAAAAATGTTTTAGAATTGGATAAGGTCTCATGCACACGACCGTATCCGTTCCATGGTCCGCAAATCGCATCCTGTACTTTCCCATTCCGCGCTACTGTAAAAATGCCTATTGTCTGCAAAACGGACAAGAACAGGACATGTTCTACGTTTTTTGCAGGAAGGTGGAACAGACATACGGATGCGGAGAGCATACTTTGAGACTGTTGAAAATAATGGGTGTGGATCGGATGCAGACTAAAAATACAGTCCTGTGCATGAGGTCTTAGAAAAACACACAGTCACAGACACTTTAAGGCTACATGCACACGGACGTTGTTTGTTTCCGTGTCCATTCCGCACTTTTTGTGGATAGGATGTGGATACATTCATTTCAATGGGTCCACAAAAAATGCGGACAGCACACCGTATGTCAGTATGTCTGTTCCGTAGCCCCGCAAAAAAATAAAAATAGATGTCCTATTCTTGTCCGTTTTAGGCATTGTTACAATGGATCCGCAAAAAAACAAAAAAAACGGATAACATACAGGTCGTGTGCATGTAGCCTAAAACCAATTCTAAAAACTCTTCCAAAAACCATCAAAACTCCTCTAAAACCACCACGAAATTACAAAAGGACCTGTTTTCAGCTACTGATCTACTGATTTTTCTGCTGTAGATTTTGGCCGTGTGAACATGAATGTCTGCCTTTTACCATTGTGTCATTTTAGGTCCAAAATTCTATGCTGATTCATTTACTAATCTCTCTCGATAGCATTGTTTTTCTGATAGAGAGATCAAAATTCCCTGCACGGTTTATTTTGCGCACGGCAGTCACCACTAGAGGGAGCCCACTGCAGACAGTCATATAATAAACTCAATTATAATACAGTATGTAATAAAGCTCCCTCTAGTGGCTGCGGGCATGTTTTAACTCAACTTATGGCTTTGCAGGAGCTTTGTATCAGAAAAACCATTGATCACGATACCATTAAAATAATCTAATATAAAAAATGAATCTACCTTTTTATTTATTCTCATAAGAGCGCCACAACTTTTTTGGACGCATATCAAAATATTCAAAGTTTCTCCCATACTGAACATATACAGAGGTGGAAGTAGGGGGCACCCAAAATAGGAAGATCGCCGCATTGTTGTAGACAAAGCAATAGCGTGCATTGATTTGTCTGGTAATTGGAGGGTGCACGCTAAGGAGCGCTCACCCAGATGATCACTCAGCCGGTGCATAAATTGAAATGCCTACATGGATGGCTAAATTCTGCCTGAAATGATAATAAAATATTATATTAATATGGAAATCATCCCGCTGTTACCGTACACTGATTAGTATATAAATTACACCTCATTACATTATAAACACAAACTGGGCGTACAATGAATTACGGGCGCGACGGCAGGCGTTCTCCTCCCGACACCCCTCCTGCTCCCACCATGTATTCAGCTGCTTTGTGTATAGGCCACCATATGGAAGGCATCACATACAGTAATTACTAAGGGGATATAGTCTTCTAGCGTCCTTAAAGGGATGTAAGATTTGAAAAAAAATGGTGGAGCGCCACCCTCCTCCACTGGCTTAGTCTGGTATTGCAGCTTGTTCATTTGACCGAGAAGAAGAAGCAGTACCAGACAGTCCAAGGGCGAGGATGTTATTTGGGAAGAAACTAGGCCCTGTATTCTGCTCTTATAAAAACCCCTTTGGGCTATGTTCATATAGTTTTAATACATGGAAAAATCTGACGCGCATTTGCCATGGGATCTCAGACAGAAATCTAAGGCTTCGGATTGGCAATTTGTCAAATCAGTGGGATGCAGAGCAGAATAAACATTTATAACTTAATTTCAGCGTAGAATATGATGCAATATGCGTGGAAAATACGGCACGTGAACATACCAAAGTCTAAATAGGCTTCCTTTTCAGAGCAAGACATACGGTAGTTGCTTGAAGCCAAGGAGCCTGTCGGGATTTCATTCTGCCCCTGTTCACACTTGAACTCCCCCTGTTTGCAGAAGCTTCAAAGAAGTACCCTCCCAATCAAAAATGTCCGCTTTACTAACCAATTAAAGTCGGTGATGGAGGAGAGTGGGTGGGGAACATCCTCCTCCATTAGAGTCAATGGTAACAGCAGCATTTTGTACTACTGTAGGTAGTCTGTCACCCGTAACCTTCAGAGCAAATGCACACGTTCAGGATTCACGTGCGGAGAACCCGCAGGTGCTCACAGGGAAATCCGTGAGGACAATCCGCATCAATTGGTGCGGATTTACATGAGGATTGATGCAGATTTTCTGCATGCGGATTTTTCTCTCCCCATTGAAGTGAATGGATAAAATTAGGTCAGGAAATATCAAATAAATTGACATGGTGCGGATTTTAAAATCTGCCCCAGAATTTCAAATTCTCATAGAATACAATGTACATGACCTACGGTGCGGATCTTCTGCATGCAAGTCAGCCCGCAATCCTGATCGTGTGCATTTAGCCTTAGGCTAAGGCCACATGGGACAGACTTTCCAGAGTGGAATTTCTGCTGAAGAGTCGCTGTGTTTCCGTACCAAATCCACCACAAAATCCACCCGTTACATGCAGATTTGGTGCAGATTTCACCCTCTGTATTGCAAAGGGTGAAAGCTGTGGTGTGGATTTGCTGCACACAAATCCTTGGCGGCATAGCTGATACATGTGGACGTAGACCTCAGATTTTGCCACGGATCCGTCATGGACATGATCCTGAAAAAGGTTAAAAATCCAGAACATAAAGCGGCCTGCTGCAGATATTGCTTACAATGTGTAGATGAGATTTCTTAAAGAGCATCTGTCACCATGATCAACCCTACTGAACCACGCATACTGCCTGGTAGTAGGGTTAATCATGGTGCATAAAATCAGCCCTCTATTGCTGCAAATGGATGCACCGTTGCATCATAATAAGTACTTTTATTTTTATGCAAATTAAATGATCGGCGCACTGAAGGGGGCTGGCCTAGCCTCTTGGAGCACCGCTTCACCATCTCCTTTCCCCCGCATGGCCTGACTGACAGGGCCAGGCATTCTCAATGTTCGGATACTTGGCCCTGAAATCTCCTGCTTGTACCAGCGAGACTTCATCAGCGTATGCGTTGTTGATCTGCTGAGATCTGCACTGACGGCAGTCTCCCCCCGGAGGAGAAGCTCCTCGGCTTCATCAGTCTTCAATAAAGCTTTTCTTTTGAACTTCGGCAGTAAGACTCAGTTCCATCCCAATGGCAGCACGACTCAAGCTCCTCATTTCGCCTTCTTCTCATTGGATTTATATTTCTTGTTTTAAAGGGGTTTTTTGGGAGTTCAATATTGATGATCTAATCAATATCAGATCAGTGGCACCCCACCTCCCCCAGCCTATCAGTTGTATGAAGAGGCTGCAGTGCTCCGGTGAGGTCTGTAGCCTCTTCCTAGGCCGGTGACGTAATGTCCAACGGTCACATAACTCAGCCCCATTCAAGTGTATGGGCCTGGGCTGCAATACTAAGCACGGCCACTACAAATTATACGGCACTGTGCTTAGTATGTTGTGAGGAGGAAGCAGCGTCGCAGCCTCTACTGATGACCTGAGGATATGCCATCAATACTGAACTCCCCAAACGCCCCCCTTTAATCAATAATCTCATTCTGTTGATCACAAGTTGTCGCTAAGGCATCATGAAGCCCGTGGCCCAAAACTCACTGTGATAGGAGATTCTGCCCACTGGTTAATGAACGGCTTTTTAAATGAGCGTTTAAAAAAAATTTGAATATAGTCAAATGCATTTTACGGAATTGAGCATCCGAGTTCTCCTGATGCAAAGAGCGGGAATTAATAAGTCATCAAAAATGCTCATAATTTTTCCTGCTAATGAATGAATTCGGTTAGCGCTGGCCCCAATAAAAATAACAGCTCGACGTGCGCAAATGTTCAATTGTCTGGCATTGCAGCTATTAGGATAATTGAGCCTTGTAATTAAGATAATACTCGGTCCCTGAAGCCAATTAACAAGACAACAATTAGTCCCGTTCGTTAATGCAAATCAAAGATTTTTCTCTTTATTAGAGGAGCAGTTGCAGAGCCCTGGAGGAGAAGCCAAAGTGTTTGCACCAATCTCGAGAAAAGGTTACGCTATTCGGCTATTAATGCAGACCTTGTCAGGGCGTAATTAGTTATGATTAATCAATAGCAGGGTGAACTCATCAGTCTTATTCTATAGGACCTGACCCCTCAAATTCATTGCCTGTAACACATCAGGCATACAGACAGGATCTGATCCTCATCCCATAAATAATGCCATAAAAAGGGGAAAGCCACGGAACTTTTAGAGAACTCTCCGGGATCTTGGATGTTATACACGTCAATGGAGCTCTGTAGTCTGTGGATGACACGGTAATGGGGGAAACTGGGGCAGCACTGAGACGGAGGGACTTCGAGAATCACATTGTTACGGGGGTTCGGCATTATATCACTCGCTGTGAATATTCAAGGGGTTGGTCACAAAGGGGTAAATACTTACCTGCTCCCTGGCTCTTTAGCTACAGGGCCTCAAGTGCATTGCTTGCTTCCTTGCTGTCAACATCCGCTTTGATGCTGCTGTTGCCAATAGCTGACCACAGAGGTGGCGTTCTCAGTTTTTATCAAGTCAATTGGTCATGTGATGCAAAGGAGGGCAGGTCACCACTGCGGCCAGTGATTGGCTGCACTGGTGTCAAAGCGGACGTTGACTGTAGGGGATCCCGAGCGAGGCAGAGGAGAAGGTAAGGATGCTGCTCTTTGCAGGTTTGCCTAGTTTGGGGTTTAGGGGGTTGCCAAAAACTTCCCAAAAGGTGGCCAACCCTTTAATAAGCGACACTGGCTCACAAGTTTATGGGGAGAGAAGGACAACACTGTGACTGCCAATTTTATCAGGGACACTTTTACATAATGAGTACATCCCATACTTACCAAAATTGCAATTGGTAAATTTGGGGCTTGTAACCCCACCCACTTCCATAAGACTTGCCCCCCTCAGGATAGGTCATCAATTTCAGATCAGCGGGGGTCTGACACCCAACACCCCTGCTGATCAGCTGTATGAAGAGAAGGCGCGCACAGTGTGCAAGTGCCATCTCCTGTCTCTCTTCCTGCTCGCTGCTGCTGTGCCATAGCAGCAGCAGGAAAAAAAACAGGAGACGGCATGCGCACACTGTGCGCGCCTTCCCTTCAAGTTGACACCCGGCACCCCCGCCGATCTGAAATTGATGACCTATCCTGAGGATATTAAAATACAGAAGAACCACTTTACGTTCTGGGCCTGCTCGTCAGTAGAAGTGAAGCTCTTCATTTACATGCAGTGCACACTTCCCCTTTATGGTGATGAACAAGCGATTTTTATTGGGCGATCTTTACAGGGACAGATTATCGGGAACAAATGTTCGTAGGAATGTTTGTTCCCGATAATCTGCCCGACAATTGGTCAGTAAAGCATAAGACAAGCCAATGTGGGAAACATATTCCTGAAGCACAAGGACCTCTTGAACGCTGTAGGTCTCCGCTTCCCAATGATATTGTTTTTGGGGCCTAGACGCCCTCATTGGCTTAATATCTCCATACTTCACATATGGAAACTCTGGCATACTGTATCCAATTCTGGAGACCTCAGCAACAAAAAGACTTTGGTAAGAAACAATAGGTCCAAAGGCAGGCTACAAAAATGGTGCAAGGTCTTTAGCATGAAACCTATCCCGAGAGACTTAAAAGGAGTCCGTCACCAGGAAACAGGAGCACCTTCTTCGGCTTAATCTGCACACTGCGCATTCTCTAGGCCAAGTGAGGCAAGCCCACCTGGCTTCACTACGCATGTCTGGAAACCTGAAACTCAACATATTTCAGCATAGCTTCTAATGGCTTATGTAACTCTATGGGGCGTCAAGCCTCAAGGAACGGTGCGTCCCAGATGACTATTTAGAGGTGACAGCGTACAGCATTACAACATGCTCTATTGAAATCTACTCAACAGCAGTATAACGCTATGGTGGTGGTTTACGAGAAGAAAACCCAAGAGACAGGTTCCCTATTGGCCAAGACACGTCTTATGGCTAAATGTACATCGCAACATAATAAAGTCAGTGTGATGGTGTGTCTCACAAGTTACTGCAACCCTATAGTCGCAAGAAATCCAAACCTGCTGATTTTCTTGTGACTGTAGGGTCGCAGCAACTCGCAAGTCAGAACTTGAAACCAATATATTTTATTATGTTGTGATGCCTGCGATCCTTTCTGGAATACCGGTCATATCAGTAACGTAGGCGGTGGGGTTAGTGACAAGTAAAACCCGATTATCACTGAAAAAGACAATTTGTTGACTGCAGTTATTCGCACATTGTTATAACTTAAATTGTGCTAATTGAACTGCTCAGGGACTGCTATGTATTGCTGCTCGCCTATAGACAACGTGCATACATATATGTGGGTTAATGAGCTTGGGTTTGCCATATTCCCCCACACTACTTAAAGAGATTAGGTTATAATCAATATAAAAAAGGAAAATCAGACATCATATAGCACATGACAATCTCTAAGAAAGCTAGAACCAGCCCTGTACCTCACGTGGATCCAGAGATCTCCCCATTCATTTCTGCTAGATTTATTTCAGACGCCCACCTTTCTTGTCCACCTTACTGAGGTGGTCGCACATGCTCAGTTTAAATCTTTAACTGAGTATGTGCGACCACCGCAGCGAGGTGGACAAGAAATAAGAAAAAAAAGGAGAAAACAGCAGGTGGCGCTATACAGAGAGATTTCACAGAATAACTCAGTGGCTATACTAAATTTTTAATCACATACAAGAACAAAAGTATTCAGATCTAGGTGATGGTTTGAAAAAAAAAATATATAGAATATTTTTCGTGGCACAGTTCTTTTATAGAAAATGTATCACCTATATATATATATATTTTTAAAGAACAAAACCAGATATTGGCACTTATCCTTTTTTTCTAATATTTTTTTAATTTCCTGACTGTAGATTTTTTACATTTATTTTCTGTACTTGATCTTGGAGACCGCTATCTTGCCTGAGCTGCTGCTAACAGCATTTAGAAAACGCGTTACGGCAGCCACATCGGCCATAGACTGAATGGACAGGAGCTGAGCTCATGCGCTGTGACCTATGCAGAAGTCAGGAGGGAGTAGATAAGTTGTGATAATCACCTAATGTGAATGGTGGACCCTGTGTTATCTGTCATTGTAATCCTGCCTGATGATGATGATAATAAGAGGACTGCTGAAAAGTGGTCTACACAGAACAGTAAGTGTCAGCCTATTATTAAGCTTAGTGGCCAGTGTGAACAATTGCAGGATTTTGTTTTAAAGGGGTTATCCAGGAATTGATAATGATGAGCTATCTTCAAGATAGGTCATCATTACCACATCGGTGGGGGTCTGACTCCTGGCACGCCCGCCAATCAGCTGTTGCAGGGAGCCGCCGCACGCACCGGAGCTCCAGTAGCTCACCAAGCCCAGCGCCATACATTGTATAGTGGCTGCACTTGGTATTGCAGCTCAGCTCCGTTCACGTCAATGGGGCGGAGCTGCAACTAGGCCATGTGACCGATATACGGTGCCATCACATGGCCTAGGAAGAGGCTGCGGTACTCACGGGATGCCCAGCCTCTTCTTACTGCTGATCGGCGGGGGTCTTACACCTGAGGATAGGTCATCTATCTTATTCCCAAGAGAAGCCCTTTCAATATAGATAGAGGGATGGAAATTTTAAACACCATTTTATTTTTTTTTTATGTTTTACATAAGAACGTGATTTAAAGAATAGGACATTTCCCGATGACACATCCCCTTTAAGTGCTATGGTTTAGCACATATCATCACTGCCAACTAAAGCTCAATTTCAGCAGGACATTATAGTCTATTATAGTTTGGCGTGGACTATGTGAAGCAAATTGCAGCATGTACCATCATTCTCCTCAGCCTTTCCGGGGCCTTCAAGTAATGTTGATCCAAACGTTCATCCAACTACAAGTAGATCTAATAACACGTCTTTCTCTAGAGTACATAATTACACACTCAAGGCTTCTTAAGACTCTCTACTGAGAAACGAGAAGAGGATGATGGTTCACGATGAAAAGTGTGGAATGTTAATGTATAAGAAAAAGTGTCATCTTGGAAGATGCACTGGAGAAGTGTCTGGAGCAAGATGGAACGTAATCATTGTCATCACCAGGAAATATTATACAGACCTTTACGGAGCACTTACACGAGAAAGCTACATTAATCTATTGAGGTAAGGTTGTGAGGCTCCAAACCGTGACAATATGTTGGTCATAGATCAACCCCAAACACTAAAGGGGTATTCTCATCATTTACACTTATAGCAAAACGTCCCAGAGATGCGTGCCTGAGACCTCCGAGATCTTTGTCCCACTGTTTCGACTGGTGGCGCAGTAAGTGGAGGAGTGGCAACACAAGCTTGGCGCTCTTTAAAGACTGGGGCTGGTCCCAGAGGTGGGACCTACAACTTTGAGGAGTGGATAGGCCATACGTGTCTATAATGAGAATACCCCTTTACATATGCTGTACTTATGAAATAGGAGCTAGATGGAGGTTTTTATCTTTACAGCAAGGCCCACACATGGGAAAGTTGAAGCAACAGTGACGAGAGATTGTGACATCCTTGCCCTAAAACACATATGTAAATGGTGCTCAATATTTCAAAGAAATTTTTTTAAGTTTAGAGAAAAAAAATAAAAAAATTAAGTAGCACTATATGAAGTCTATGCAAAACTATTATCTTATGGTACATGACTATAATTTTAGAATATTGTATGCTCTCTTATATTAGCTTTGTTTTTTTCCATTTTATACAGCATAGAAAACTATAATCAAGCTGCTGTTGACAGATCTTATTCATATTAGGAGTCATAAAAAGCATGCAAAAAGTAAAGACCGGCAACTGGTCCTAGTCTACATGATCATGTCCAACTCATCTATGTCATCTTCTAAAATGGCTCCTCCCAAAGGGTGAACAGTAGATACCATTGGGTTTTTTAGCCCTTCTTCTAGACTAGGCCAGGGCTTTTCTGAGTTTTTCATACTAAAGGCCCATCCTCCGGATAGGCCCTCAATTTGCGATCAATGTAAGTTTGATACCAAGCACTCCCTCCGATCATCTGTTTGAGGAGGCTGCATCACTCCGGTGCCATCCACTGATATTGCACCTCAGCCCAATTGATTTGAACAGGAAAGAGCCACACCTACCATAGGTCATGTGACTGATGAATGTGATGTCACTGACCTAGGAAGAGGCCATGGTGCTCACCAGAGCACCGCGGCCTCTTCAAACTGCTGATCTGCAGGAGGAGTTAGATCCCACCAATCATATATGAAATTTTAGGAAATTCCTCAAAAAGGGGTTGGGCAATTATTATTTTTTTTAACAGATCTCAGAGTGGCCAGAACCGCAGTGGTGATCACACTTAGCTGGTCCCCGCCGCTGGGCTCCAGCTACACGGCTGCCTTCATAGGTCCCAGGTCTCTCGGATTAAACACACTGTTGACAGAGGTAAACGTGACCGCTGCAGCAAATCACTGGCCACTGAAGTCACCTGTCACCCATGCTGCATGTGACCGAGCGACGTACTGCATGACTGACAGGTCACCGTATCGGCCAGTGATTGGCTGAAGCAGTCACATGACCTTTGTCAACGGGATGCCGATTCCGAGAGACCCAGAAGCTGCGGGGGCAGCCATGGAGCTGGAACCTGTAGGCAAGGACCAGCTAAGTATAATTACCATTGCAGGGCCTGCCACTCTGTGGGGTCTGTTAAAAAAAAGAAAAAAAAGTTTAAAAAGTTGCATAACAAGTTTAAGATTCCTTTCGGAAAACCCCTTTAAGATCACTATGATAAGTTGCTCTGCTTCCTGTTCTTTTGTCCAGTATTTTAAAAAGAATTTGAAAAAAAAAAAAAAGACTTTCCGTACAGCGCTTCATTGTACCGATTCACAAAAGGGGAAAAATGGGTTTAATCCTTCTTTGTCAACGAGAGAAAATGGAACAAGGAGACACAACCCAGACAAATGTAAGAACAGATTAAACTCAGCGTTGATACAGAGCGATAGAAAAAAAAAAAATTATCTTACAAAAAAAAATTAATTTGGTCCAAAATATCTCCAGAGGAATAAAAAAAAATATTATAATAATTTTGCATAATCAGCAAGTGCCATCTGGAACAATTAACAAGCCTTCTATAGAAATCTGAGAGCCATTCACATTATATTAGTAAGGATCTGGAATTATACAAGTAATAAATCCTCAGCGAAACAAAAAAAAAAAAAAAACGGAAAGGGGGGGGGAGCTATTTTCTGCGGCTTGTCAGAGCGATTTTAGCTTTGAATACAGGAGAACACTTGATAAAGAAATTAATATTATGCAAATGACATCCTGTATTTAAAATTCTCCAGGATGGCACAGGTTTGAGCGCGAACGCCGCGCGCCAGGCCTCATGAATAATTCATGGGCAGGTTCACCTGTCAGTTTGCAATCAGCGATATGGCGGAGCGTTCACAAACAGCAGAGAGCGGGGCTTTAATTGGAAAACTCGGCTGCATCTTTCAATTATTAGGAGTAAATTAAAAGCAGATGCAGACGGCGTATTAAGGATTTCCGAGCGGACGTGGAAAGCGCGCATTCATTGTTGTCGAGCCGCTGCAGCGGATGGCGAAATGCAAAACAATTTTGGGCATCAAAATCTGTTGAAGCAATCTGGCGAGCGCCATTCCGTTAACAATGGCATTGATGCCAACATTAACCTCTCGCAAGCCAGGTCTATTGTATAAACAGGAGCGTGCGCCAACAGGTACGTACACGGTGAAAACACTAGGATCGGAGAATGATACTCTAGAACAGTGTTTCCCAACCAGTGTGCCTCCAGCTGTTGCAAAACTACAACTCCCAGCATGCCCACACAGCCAAAGGCTGTCTGGGCATGCTGGGAGTTGTAGTTTTGCAACAGCTGGAGGCACGCTGGTTGGGAAAAACTGCTCTAGAAGATAGCTTATTATGCATGCTCTAAAAGTAGTTCTCCATCTTTATTCAACTTCCTAAAGCCCACCATACATATTAGACTACTTTCACATGAGCGTTTTTTGCTGGATCCGGCAGGGGATCCGCAATAACGCTTTTAACGCTTCCATTATGATAATACAACCGGCTGCATCCATTCTGAACAGATCTGTATTATGTATTATATCTGTATTATATTTAAAATGGAAAAAACTGATCCAGCGTCCATTACATACATTGGCTTTAGTGCCGAATACGTTTTTTTTTTTGTCTCCAAAAAAAGGGATCTAAGACCATTGACTTATATTATGTTTCATGCCAAATCCTTGTTGATCAGTATCCCATGACGCACACAAAAACGCTGCTTGCAGCAACTTTGTGTCCGTGATGGGGACGCAAACCAAACGGAACGGAATGCATTCTGGTGCACTCCGTTACGTTCATTTTTTTCCCTTTGAAAATAAATGGCAACAAAACAAAAGCATTTCCCTCCAGTTTTGAGAACCTATGACGGATCTCAATACCGGAAAGGAAAACGCAGATGTGAAAGTAGCCTTGGATACCCATTACCAACTCTCAGCTATTTCTTCTGACCCTTCGCCTATACATAGGTCGGCCAAGCATGCCGCTCCCTTGGAAATAAAAGGACCAGGCATACTGCAACCCAACTACCGGATCTTTATCTTCCCCAACATCTGCCATTGGAGGACGACTCTGGCGGCCAGACTACGTACATTAGAAGGTTGGCCGATCCTGCAAAAATTGGCAGCTATGGCTGGCACTCAACTAACACTATGGACACCTAGGTGGCATTTTTTTGATGATTGCATTATACTAATTTTGGGCTAAAAATAATTTTTTCAATTGGTCTTTATTTTAGCAGTTTTTGTAATATATGCGGGTAAAAATAAATAAAATAACCCGTCAGGGTTGCCCGCTATCCCCCTTGCCCTTCATACTATGTATAGAGGCTTTAGCGGCAATGATACGGGCCCATCCTAACATTCAGGGAGTAGAAGTCAATAAGGTGGTTTTTAAACTATCGCTTTTCGCTGATGACATACTTCTTACATTGACGAACCTACATATATCTTTGCCGAACCTATTCCAGACGCTTAGGGGTTATGGCAGACTATCTGGCTATAAGGTTAACACGTCTAAAACAGAGGCTTTATCTATTAATATCCCACCAGATGTGATGAATACACACCCTTAAATATCTAGGAGTGAAACTAACAAAAACATATGCAACCCTTGACTAATGACTAAATGGATGTCCCTGCCAATTTCTCTGCTAGGGCGCATCGCAGCGGTGAAAATGACCATATTACCCAAATTATTATTTGCTATGGAAACCATCCCAGTCCCTATACCTAAAAAAGATCTGAGAGCCTTGCAATCCTCCATCCTTATATTTGTCTGGAACGGCAAGAGGCATAGGATTTCTTGCAGCACCCTTACCGCCCTCAAGTCGCAGGGCGGACTTGGGCTCCCGGATGTAACTATTAGAGATGAGCGAACATCTATTTTTAGTTTGGCGTCCAAAGTTCGGGTTTGGGTTATCATAGCATCCCGTTATGGATTCCGCTACCGAGGACCATAAAGGCATTTGGAATCCATAAAGGGATGCTTCATTGAACCCGAACCTTGGACAACACGAAGGACCTGGGGTGACGTCAACATCATGTGATCAGTGCAGGGGGCGTGGCTCAGCACTGGATTGGATAAGAGGTGATCCAGTGCTGAGCCACGCCCCCTGCACTGATCACATGATGGTGACGTCACCCCAGGTCCTTAGGGCTGTCCAAGGTTCGGCTTCAATGATTATGGATTCCAAATGCAGTTATGGTCCGCGGTAGCGGAATCCATAACGGGATGCTACGATAACCTGAACCCGAAATTTGGAAGCCAAACTAAAAATAGAAGTTCGCTCATCTCTAGTAACTATGTATTACTGGGTGACACATTTACGTCATATTCCTGCGTGGTCTTCCCTTCTGGCATTCTCTAGATGGATGGAAATTGAGAAGTTATGGCTGGCCCCCGTTCACCCAAATGCGCTTCTTTGGTTACCGTTACCGACCAATTGTACTACCCACCTGCTAGGCCCTATGTCCCTAACGTATAGTATCTGGAAACACTGCAAACAGAAATTCCCTTTAGCATCTGATAAATCCTCTATGACCTCGTTTTTATTAAACCCTTTATTCCCATTGGGTCTACAGCTTTTATTAAGCCATGGTTCTCCAACAAATTATTTAGATTTAGATAGTGGAATATAGGACTCTGGAGATCTTACCGTTTGACTCGCTTAGAGAAAAATATAATTTACCTGACAGCTCTAGATGGCAACACCTTCAAATTCAACATCTATTTAGAACTTTGCCTAATGCCACGAAGCTGTCTACCCCCGACAATGTTTGAGCGATTGTGTAAGCTCTCGACCTCCACCAGGGTTCTCATATCAGATATCTATGTTCTTCTCTCGACTCCAGAACCCCCAGGGACTGTGCGTCATGCGTATATGTCCAAATGGGAGAGATATATGGAGAAGGAAATATCACCAGATGACTGGAAGCTTATATGGCAGAGAGCGGCTCTGACATCTGCTTGTGTGACCTATAGAGAAAATTCTTATAAGCTTCTGATGTTTTGGTACCATACGCCGCAAATGCTCAAACACTTGAATCCTACGGTTTCTGACGCCTGTTGGAGGCGTGGCTCAGGCACGGGGTCTTTGTTTCATATCTTCTGGGATTGTCACGCTATATTCCCGTTATGGAGAGAGACTCAACACCTTATTCTACAATTAACTAATGGGAAATTCTCTCTTGACCTGTATTTGTTTTTACTGAACATGCCTCCAACACCACTGAAGAGACATGTACTACGCTTGGTGCTCCACATATTATCGGCAACAAGAAGACTCATAGCTCAATACTGGAAAAGACGGGACATGCCGACTCGAGCCAACCTAATTTACAGTAAAAATAAGTCAGTGTGGGACAGCACCATCGGCGGCCAGATGGCCAGTAGTCTAGGATGTGGCGGTGCCCGCGATGTCAGGTCCTGACCTGAAGAACCCCTCCAATAGTAACAGATGAAAGAAGATCGCAGCACTCCAAGGTCTTCTAGTTTTCAAAGTTTATTCCACCACGTGAAATGCGACGTTTCGACCCAGGGGGGGTCAAGATGCTTGATAAAGACCCCCCCTGGGTCGAAACGTCGCATTTCAAGTGGTGGAATAAACTTTGAAAACTAGAAGACCTTGGAGTGCTGTGACCTAATTTCCAGTGTCATGGATGTTAGACGAATGGAACATCTTACCGCACTTGTCAATAATATGATTGATAACTTTATCAAAGTTTGGCAGCCTTGGGACGCATATATAGAAACTACCATGTAACATTTCTCTCCCCCCCCCCCCCCCATGTCTTGTCGTGTCTTTTGTCTCTAGTAACTTAACCTTTAAATATTAAGTATATTTATATAGCGTTTATTTCTGGACAGTTATATTGCTGTGGGTGCAAGCCCACGCGTTTATAGTTTATATCTATAATGATTGCGGTATATGCCGCTATGTGCTGATAGTTGTGGAACGGTTCGGTTACTATCCACTGGATTGTCATAAACTTATCTACACTGTCTAGATTCTTATATACGTTACTTGCTTAGATGTCAATGTACAAACAACAGAAAAAATACAAACGGTTTGTTCTTTCAATAAAAGGACAATTGTTACAAAAAAAAAAAAAGTCTCTTTGCAGACTATCCCTACAGAGATCTGTCAGCTGACTTTATGTAAAGCTCTTATCTCTGATCTCCTGACCTCATAAGCACTCATTATAGCTAAACTCTTATCAAGCTAATAAGAATATGGCTTAAATGAGTGTTTATGAGGTCAGAAGATCACAGATAGGAGCTGCCAGCTGAAGGAACTCAGGAGGGATAGTCTGCAAATAGACTGAATTTTAACCATCACAAAAATGATTGGAAATTTTTAATAAAAAACAATTGAAAAAATGAGTAAGGCCCCTTTCACATATGCGTTTTTGCTTTCTGTCCTAGAGTTCCGTCCTCGGGGCTCTAGGACGGAAAGATACTGATCAGAATGCATTGAATAATCCTGAATAGAAAGAAATCCGTTCAGTATGTGAATGTTTTTTTGATGTTGACAAAACCACAGCATGCTGCGGATTTGTCTCCGTCCAAAAATCCGGAAGACATGCCGTAACGCCGGATCTGGAATTAATGCCCATTGAAGTGAATTAATCCGGATCTGGAATTAGGCTAAACGTCGTTTCGGCGCATCACCGGATCCGACGTTTATCTCTGCGCATGCGCAGCAGTAGTTCCGATCGGGGCCCCAGTTCCGATCAGGGGATCCTGATCAGTCTTCTAATGCTTTCAGACGACTTGCGTTCTGACGGATCCGGCGGGACGGAAGTGCCCGCCGGATCCTCAGAACGCAAGTGTGAAAGAGGCCTTAGCCCAAAATAAGTAAAATGCAATCATAAAACGTGTGTGTCGATAGCCCTTAAGAGTTAAACCAGATAACATAACTTAGAAGGTTCCTAATATAGTGTACATTGGTTCTAAAAAATGCTCCAATCTTGTAGAATGCTTCCTCTACAACATGTTCTCAGCCAGTTTGGACCCATGACCAAGCTGCTTCTACATACCATTCAGATGAGAGATATGGGGAGAGAAAAGGCTTTATTAGGTTTTAACTATGAGAAGAAACTGATGGTAAACTCCTGGAGAACATACAAATATATGGAGATGGTGCCTTTAAGTCATCTCTGAACCCAGGACCAAGTCCATAGTGAAACGTGACTAAAACAAATGAAAGACAATTATTTTAATTAATGCCGTACAGTTTTCTCAAATCAACTAGAAGAAAATAGAATATAGAATGTTAAAAAAAATATATTAATAATAATAATAATATTAATAACTAGATGGTGTCGTTTCTGAAACCACAGGATGTTGGCTTGAACTAAAACTGTGGGAGGAGTAGCACTCTATCAAAAATCAATGAGAGACATTTGATTGGTTGCTGGTGGCCCCACCCACTTTTTCTAACCTTGAAATGGAAACACCCAATGGCCACATTTGTGATATTTGAGGTTCTTGACATCAATAATGTGAGAATGGCAGCAATTTTAGTTTTTCCTATTTAAATCAATTTAAAAAATCTGATTGGCTGTTTTAGGCTCCACCCACTTTTCCCAAATTTTGCCCGCAGTCACCCAGTGAGTAATTGTGCCAAGTTTGGGACACTTGGGATATAAACTGTGATCATAGCAGCACTTTGTCTTTTTTTCATTAACCACTTCAGCCCCCCTAGCTTAAACACCCTTAATGACCAGGCCACTTTTTACAATTCCGCACTACACTACTTTCACCGTTTATTGCTCCGTCATGCAACTTACCACCCAAATGAATTTTACCTCCTTTTCTTCTCACTAATAGAGCTTTCATTTGGTGGTATTTCATTGCTGCTGACATTTTTACTTTTTTGCTATTAATCAAAAATTACCGAAATTTTTGCAAAAAATGACATTTTTCACTTTCTGTTGTAAAATTTTTCAAAAAACTACATTTCTATATAAATTTTTCTCTAAATTTATTGTTCTACATGTCTTTGATAAAAAAATCCAATAAGTGTATATTTATTGGTTTGGGTAAAAGTTATAGCGTTTACAAACTATGGTGCAAAAAAGTGAATTTCGGCATTTTGAAGCAGCTCTGACTTTCTGAGCGCCTGTCATGTTTCTTCAGGTGCTAGAATGTCAGGAAAGTATAAATACCCCCCAAATTACACCATTTTAGAAAGAAGACACCCCAAAGTATTCGCGGAGGGGCTTGGTGAGTTCATGTATCATTTCATTTTTTTTCACAAGTTAGCGGAAAATGACACTTTCTGAGAAAAAAAAAAAAAAAAGTTTCAATTTCTGATAACTTCTGGCAAAAAAAAAAAAATCTCAGACGGACTCACTATGCCCCTCAGTGAATACCTTGGGGTGTCTACTTTCCGAAATGGGGTCATTTGTGGGGTGTGTTTACTGTTCTGGCATTTTGGGCGGGGCTAAATTATGAGTCGCCATGTAAACCTAAAGGTACTCGTTAATTTGGGCCCCTTTAGCATCCAGGCTGCAAAAAGTCACTCATGTGGTATCGCCGTACTCAGGAGAAGTAGGGCAATGTGTTTTGGGGTGTATTTTTACATATACCCATGTTGGGTGAGAGAAATATCTCTGTAAATTGTCAACTTTGTATAAAAATTTTTAAAAGTTGTCGCTTACAGAGATATTTTTCACACAAAGTATGGGTATATATAAAAATACACCCCAAAACACATTGCCCTACTTCTCCTGAGTACGGCGATACCACATGAGTGCCACTTTTTGCAGCCAAGATGCGCAAAGGGGCCCTAAAACCAATGAGTACCTTTAGGATTTCACAGGGCATTTTTACGCATTTGGATTCCAGACTTCTTCTCACGCTTTAGGGGCCCCTAAAATGCCAGGGCAGTATAAATACCCCACATGTGACCCCATTTTGGAAAGAAGACACCCCAAGGTATTCTGTGAGGGGTATGGTGAGTTCATGTAAAATTTTATTTTTGTCACAAGTTAGTGGAATATGAGACTTTGTAAAAACAAAATTAAAAAACAAAAAACAATTTCCGCTGACTTATGCCAAAAATAAAAATTCTGTGGACTCACCATGCCCCTCACAGAATACCTACGGGTGTCTTCTTTCCAAAATGGGGTCACATGTGGGGTATTTATACTCACCTGGCATTTTAGGGGCCCCTAAAGTGTGAGAATCCAAATGCATAAAAATGGCCTGTGAAATCCTAAAGGTACTCATTGGTTTTAGGGCCCCTTGTGCATCTAGGCTGCAAAAGTATCACATGTGGATCGCCGTACTCAGGAGAAGTAGGGCAATGTGTTTGGGGTGTATTTTTACATATACCCATGCTGCGTGTGAGAAATATCGCTGTAAACGACAACTTTTTAAATTTTTTTATTCAAAGTTGTCAATTTACAGAGATATTTCTCTCACCCAGTATGGGTATATGTAAAAATACACCCCAAAACACATTGCCCTACTTCTCCTGAGTACGGCGATACCACATGAGTGACACTTTTTGCAGCCAAGATGAGCAAAGGGGCCCTAATTCCAATGAGTACCTTTTAGGAGGGCATTTTTACGCATTTTTCTTCTCACGCTTTAGGGCCCCTAAAATGCCAGGGCAGTATAAATACCCCACATGTGACCCCATTTTGGAAAGAAGACACCCCAAGGTAATCCGTGAGGGGCATGGCGAGTTCATAGAAGATTTTTTTGGCACAAGTTAGTGGAAATTGATTTTTATTGTTTTTCTCACAAAGTCTCCTTTCCGCTAACTTTTGACAAAAAGTTTAATTTTTCATGGACTCATTATGCTCCTCAGCGAATACCTTGAGGTGTCTTCTTTCAAAATGGGGTCACATGTGGGGTATTTATACTGCCCTGGCATTTTAGGGGCCCTAAAGCGTGAGAAGGAAAATGCGTAAAATGCCCTCCTAGCAGTACTCATTGGTTTAGGGCTTTGCATTTGGCTGCAAAGTGTCACCATGGGTATCGCCGTACTCAGGAGAAGTAGGGCAAGTGTTTTGGGGTGTATTTTTACATATACCCATGTTGGGTGAGAGAAATATCTCTGTAAATTGACAACTTTGAATAAAAAATTTAAAAAGTTGTCGTTTACAGAGATATTTCTCACACACAGCATGGGTATATATAAAAATACACCCCAAAACACCTTGCCCTACTTCTCCTGAGTACGGCGATACCACATGAGTGACACTTTTTGCAGCCAAGATGCGCAAAGGGGCCCTAAAACCAATGAGTACCTTTAGGATTTCACAGGACATTTTTACGCATTTGGATTTTCACGCTTTAGGACCCCTAAAATGCCAGGGCAGTATAAATACCCCACATGTGACCCCATTGTGGAAAGAAGACACCCCAAGGTATTCCGTGAGGGGCATGGCGAGTTCACAGAAAAAAAAATTTGGCACAAGTTAGCGGAAATGGTATTTTTTTTTTTTTTTTTTTTTACAGTCTCACATTCCACTAACTTGTGACAAAAATAAAATTTTGCATGAACTCGCCATACCCCTCACAGAATACCTTGGGGTGTCTTCTTTCTAAAATGGGGTCACATGTGAGGTGTTTGTACTGCTCTGGCATTTTAGGGTCTCCGCAATCATTACACGTATGGCCAGCATTAGGAGTTTTTGCTATTCTCCTTATATTGACCATACTGGTAATGAGAATTTTTTTTCCGTTCAGCCTCTGCGCTGAAAGAAAAAATGAACGTCACATATTTTTCCATTCACATTGATCAATGTGGATGAAAAAATCTCTAAAAATGTGCAAAAAAAGAGGGAAAAGCTATAAAGCTGCGATCGCTAAGGGACCCTAAGGCCTCATTCAAGCTGCCCGCAATTCTGTTCCGCAAAATTTTGCGGAACAGAAATGTGGATACATTCAATTCTATGGGGACAGACTTTGTCCCGCTGATCCGTAATTGCGGATCCGTAATTGGAGATCCGCAAAAGTATAGAACATGTCCTATTCTTGTCCGCAACTGCGGACAAGAAAAGGCATTTTCTATATAGTTCTGGCAATGTGCGGATCCGCAAAATGCGGAAAGCACATTGCTGGTGTCCGTAGTTTATGGATCCGCGGATTTGCGGATCCGTGGATCCGCAAAACACATGCGGACATCTGAATGAGCCTTACAGTGGGTGATCAGTGACAGGGGGTGACAGGGGTGATCAGGGGGTGACATGGGAGATCAGGGGTTAATCAGTGACAGGGGGTGGTGGGTGGGTGGGGGTGGGGGGTTGTGTGGTGATTGGTGCACTTTGATATTTTTCTCTGGTGGTCCCAAGCAAAGGGACCACCAGAGAAGCGGGTAGCAGCAGATCAGACGCTGTTCACAGAACAACGCCTGATCTGCGATTTTTTCTGCCATATACAGCCTGCCAGCGCACGATCGGCGCTGGCAGGCTGTAGTATAACTACATGCGAGCGCGCCGATGGCGCGCATTGCGCATGTGCGGGCGCGTCCTCGCGTCATCTCGCGTCTCGCGAGATGACGTGCCGATGCGTCCGATCAGAGCTACAGGGCCGCCGCCAGGACGCAATCCTGCGTGCGGCGGTCCTGTAGCGGTTAAGGTCAATGGCTGAAATCTAATTGGCTATTGTTGCCCCGCCCCTTTTTTTTCCTAATTGTGAACCACAGTCACCCAGGGACTAAGACTTTAAGGTTTGGGATTTATGGCATTTAACGTGTAAAAATGGCAGCAGTTTTATTTTTTCTATTGAAAATCAATGAGTGAAATTTGGTTGGTTGTTGGTGGCTCCGCCCACTTTTCTGACCTTGAAGTGGAAACACCCAATGTTTCTATATTTGAGGTCCATGACATGAATAATCAAAGAAATCTGATTGGTTGCTTTTGGTCCCGCCCACTTTTCTGAATTTGAATCCCAGTCCTCCAGTGACCAACTGTGCCAAGTTTGAGGACCCTGCCATTAAAGGGAACCTGTGACCTGGAAAACACTTCTTAAACCAAGCACGGTACCTTAAAGTATACCCCAGAGTGTCCGCTGATGATTTTATTCCCTCTTTCTGTCTTCTCAAATCACCTTTTTATTTGGGTTGACACCAACAATATGTGGTCCAAGTTTGGGGAGTGTAGCTTCAAAACTGTGCGAACGAGAGCGATTTGAAAATGTTCCCCGTTAAAGTCAATGGTGAAAATGGGGTCTTTGGTGATCCGCTGCAAGGGCGCGGAGGGTGGGATCGCTTATTAAAGCACAAGCAACTTACTTCGCTATAGGTCAAGTGTGGTAGAAGTGTGGAAAGTTTGGCGTATACACTCTCAAAACTGTAGGAGGAATAGCGTATAGAAAGTGAGGGGGCGCTAAGAACAGTCCGTTTGCGTATGTCCGTTTTTTCGTTCCACAAAAAAATAGAGCATGTCCTATTTTTTCTAGTTTGCAGACAAGGATAGGCATTATTACAATGGATCCGCAAAAATAAGGGATCCACAAAAAAAACGGATGCCATACGGGACGTCATTTTTTGGGGGGATCCGCAATTTGCGGACTGCAAAACACATACGGTCGTGTGCATGAGGCCTTAGGGCTCAATTAGACGGCCGTACGCTGTCCGCAAAAATGCGGTTCCTTTTTTTTTGGGGACAGTTGAGCATGTCCACAAAAAAACGGATTACATTCCATTTTTTGCTGATCCATAGACTTCAATGGGGCCATGTCCTGATTTTCACTGACAAGTATAGGACATGTTTCATTTGTTTTGCGGAGCCGTGCAATGGAAGAAAAGGGCCCTATAGAAGTGAATGGGACAGCATCTAATCCGCAAAAAAAAAAATGGATCTGCATCTTTGCGGAGAGCATACAGCCGTCTGAATGAGCCCTAAATGACAGGTTTTGTTGTATGCAGTGGTTTATGTCCGGTTTAAACCCATTTATGCCAAAAATTGTCCGGATCACTGCCAGCCCCCATTACAGTAAATGGGGATCCAGTGGTGGAGTAGAGGATCCGGCAACACTAGATTTGGGAGATCTGGCAGGCTGTTCCGGCACAGAGCGGAGATGTGAATAAGGCCTTAGCCAATACACAAATCACAGACTGGACACAAAATAAACGGTTGTTAATTCCCTGCACAAAGGCATCCGGACACTCAGCATCTCTCTCTTATGGTTGCTAGAAGGTGCTGCATGTTATTCTTCAGGTTTTCTTCATGGATGCAAAACGGATGCAATCCTGAGGAAAAATGTGAAACATTGAAGGCAATCCCAGACAAATCTGATTCCACTTGCACGAAAAACCATCAGTTTTTCACCGAACAGTCCCTGGCACATGAAGCTTAAAGGAACAGTATCTGATAAGAACCCTTCTTAAAGGTGCTGGAAATTATATAGGAAGACATAGACCATTGGAAGAATATCTAAAACAGTTTGGTGTATATACTGTGTGGGATTTGGAGTCAATTAGCTTTGATTACTGAATTAAAGGCTATGTACACCTTTGGGGTCAATTTTTTTTTATTATTGCATTGTACTTATTTTGCGCGATAAAGACCAAATGAAAAAATGAATTATTAAAAATATGGAGCGCTTTTTTCTGTACAGAGCTGAGATTCTCTAAAATCAGCCTCTAGATTTTCTCTCTTTTACGTCAGTTGGGGAGCGGACAGGCTCCTTATCTCTGCTCTCTGACCTTATAAACACTCATTATATGTCAGTTCTTATCTTACTGATAAGAATGTGGTTTAAAGAAGTGTTTATGACCCCTTAGTAGTTTAGAGACTATGACATCTGCACAAAGCTAAAGTACCAGTCACAGAGTCAGGGCTGATGCACATGGCCATTGCCTGACCGGTGCAGCTTGAGCCCTTAGGAAAAAAAACTGGTAACCCTTGGTGACAAAATGGCTCAATATGTTTAATAAAGGCCAATTGAAAATATGATTTTTAGCCAAAAATGAGTAAAATGTAATCATAAACATAAACTGCCTCCAAAGGTGTGCATAGCCTTTAACTTTTTATTCTTGCCCACAATTCAGCAGAACCCTTGGCTTTCTATAATCTAACCCCAAATGGATTCCACAGTAGTCCACTGTAGCGTGTAAATGAGCAAGATGATCCTATCCATCACCAGAACACATAAGTGGTGACATCAGAGAAGACCTCTGTTTGGCAAATTTAATTTGCTCCAGTGGAAATAATTTTCCTATCGAGCCAAAATATCTGTGGGCAACTTAGACTGCACTACCAATAAAGAATTATTAGCATGATGGCCTGATTGGGAGAAATATCTTAATGTGTAAACCTCGCCCAAGGCTATGATTTGAAGACTTGAACACAATAAGACACTAACGCATTTCAGAGCAACATCATCCTCCCATTAACTCTCTTGTTGCTTTCCACATCGAATGGAAATGAGTAATGACAAGTTCACTGTAGAATGACTTCTCTGGAGAAAGAATGCATGGACCCTCTATAGCAAGACGGGGTCCTCTCTCCAGCAGACCCTGCAGGACAAGTTGCTCACCTACCTTCATCCAATTAGTCGGGGCCATCATCTCGCTTCTTCGACCCTTCAAGGCAAGTCAACCCCATTCATTTCTCAAACCAGAAGATATTAAATTTACCCTCCAAAACTGCTTACAAATAACACAATAGAGCCGGTGTGCCCACGTCCACGTATATATATGAACTATACTCTTTATCCTGACAGACAATTTGTCTTTTCAACAGAGAACTGATAAAATCAATCTCTAACAAAATTTGTTGGTGACGTCCTCGCTCACTCTTGCCCAACTGCTCACTCAGCAAATCCATTCTCAAATTGTAGACAATATACAATAAGGAATAAAGCAATAAATGAGTGGCAATCTGATGACATACAAGTCGATCGGTGCTCCTTTAATGAACGCCGATACGTGTTTTTACGGTGGTCAATAATGGGCTTTATTTTAGGCCGCCGTCTTTTTACAGTGGTCTAGAATAAGCAATGCGTGGGTCTCCTGCGAGGCAGAAAGTGTGGATTCTGCTCTCGCATGAGAGCCGGTCACAGGGGCTAAAGGACTCGCTCCGGGCCGTTTAAACCCCTTAGATGCCACGTGACCGAGGCATCCAAGTGGTTAGGGAGGAAGCAGACTCCCTCCGTTTCCCATCGGCCCCCCGTTTCCCATCAGCCTAGGACCTAATGAAGTGTGCCTCTCTGGCCCACCCTGATGGTGACTAAGTATAGCACTGACGGTGTAATGCACTGTATCGCATGGGCTGCACAATGCATTATAGAAGCGATCAAAAGATCGCCTGTTACAGTACCCTTGTGGGACTAGTAAATGGTTAAAAAATAAAACTGTTAACGTTTTATTAAACAAAAAGTTTAAAAAAATACACCTTTTTTCCAATGAAATAAAAAGTCGGCCATTCGAAAAAAAATTGGAAAATAAATCCCCTTCCACGTTATTTGGTATTGCAGCGTCCACAACGACCAACATTATGTAATTTATCCCATACAGTGATAATACATCGTAAAAAAAAACAAAAAAACGATACTAACGAAAACTACAAGCCCTCACACAGCTCCGTAGACAGTAAAAAAACAAAGTTATGGGTCTTGGGAGACTGCATTGCAAAAACATTTTTTCTAAACTTGTCTATGATGCTGTGAAGGATACAAACCGTGCCCAACGTACCCCACTGAGGTCAAGCTGAGGTTTCCATCCATCTGACAGCACGAATGGAGAACATGAAGCACGTTTCTAACATAAGCTCTTAAAGGAGGTCTATCACCAGGAGATTCGTGGTTAAACCAGGCACAGTGCCTAGTAGAAATACCTTTCACTTAGCGATCTGTTGTTTCATTCTGGAGAAAAAGTACTTTTAGTCCATATGCAAATGAGCAGTCAAGTGCACAGAGGGTGGGCCTAAGTCACTCTGTGCACCCTTGTTCCTCCTCCCTCCTCTGCCAGAACCTCCTTCTCTGTCTTGATTGACAGGGCCAGGTGATGTGTCTATGCAGGACTTTGGCTGTTAATAACAAAGGAGAGGGAGGGGCTGGCAGAGGAAGCAAGAGGAGCAAGGGTGCACTGAGTAGCTTGAACCCACCCTCGGTGCACTTAGCTGCTGATTTGCATATGGACTGAAAAAAAAAAAAAAAAACAACTCCCCCAGAATAAGGCAACGCACTTTAAGGTCAGTTGAAGACTAGTATCATAGATCGAGCAGGCTGTTTGCTCACGGGGCCTCTGCCCACTCTGCATTGCCGCAAGTTATTAAAGGGATTATCTCATCACAGACAAAGGGGGCATATCGCTAGGATATGCCCCCATTGTCTTGTAGGTGTGGGTCCCACCGCTGGAACCCGCACCTATATCAGGAACGGAGCCTCGAAAGTAGTGGAGGGTGCACTGTGCATGCAAAGCCAACCTCTATTCATTTTCTATGGGGCCGCCGAAAATAGCCGAGTGCTGGATCGGCTATTTCCGTCGGGCCCATAGAAGTGAATAGGAGCAGTGGCTGGTCATGCGCAGTGCGCTCTCATTTACTTCTATGGGGAGCGCGCTTGGTGCGGGGCTCCGTTCCCGATATACGTAGGGGTCCCAGAGGTGGGACCCGCACCTATAAGACAATGGGAGCATATACTAGCGATATACCCCCATGTCTGTGATGAGACAATCCCTTTAAGGCTGTATTATAGTGAACGGGGCTGGATAGAGCCTTACAAACTTCCAGCAAGGCCAGAGAGCGCAGAGGTCCTGACAGAACAGCCTGCCGGATCCGACGCCAGTCCACAATTAGCCCAAGTGAAAGGTATCAATACATTCTGCTTATCTAGCCCTACACGGCATTGTGTCTGGTTTATTACCGAGGCTTCCGGTCACAGAGTCCCTTTAGTCACGTGAATTTTTTTTTTTTTTTTTTACATGTATTTAGTGGTTGCAGGAACTTTTCTTTTTAAAGCTACAATTGCAGTTTATGTGCAGCCAGATGAAAGATACTGATAGGACTATCACTCCTACTATATTCAACAGAGCTACCTGAAAGCCTGTCTGCAATGCATATGGTACTATTCTGGCAGCCTAAAGAACAATTTAGCAGAAGCTAAAGGAGGTGCAAGGAGGTTCTGCAGAAGTAAGGGCATGTGCAAGGAGGTTCTACAGCAGTACAAGTATGTATCATGAACTTCTGGAGCAGTAAGGGCATGTGTCATGAACTTCTGCAGCAGTAAGGGCATGTGTTATGAAGTTCTGCAGCAGTAAGGGAATGTGTCATGAGGTTCTGGAGCAGAAATGGCATGAATTAGGTTCTGCAGCAGTGAGAGCATGTGTTATGAGGTTCTGGAGCACCTGGAGAAAAGTACTATGAAAAGAATGTTCAATCTACAACAGAACCACGGTTCTTTGTGTCATGGACTGTTTTCCCAATGAAAGAAAGTTATTAATATAAAATACATAGCCAAGTGAAATATGGTGGACCATGGAGATGGTGGTGGAACCAAGAGGAGAAAGGAAAGGAAGACCCTCTCTCAGATGTCATAGAGAGGTTCTGATCATGGCTATTATCCATGTATTTTTACATTCCCGTGATTCATTTGTTCTGACCTGAATTTATCCCACTCCAATAACAAGCAGAATACCAATTAAGAAAACACAAAAACTAACAATCTGTAAAAAAACTGTAAAAACAAAATCATTATGTAGGCTAAGTCACTAGCAAGCATTATTACAGCATTACACCTCTGTAATAATCAGCTGATGGCACGGGCTTACCTGATATTGCATACAGGTTGGACTGCTGATTTTCAAAGTCTGGACGGGTATTATTTCTACCTCGGAATGTGGCAGGAAGCGTCAGAGATATATGTCTGAAAGGAGAAGTATACAGCATGAGTAATACCAGTGCCAGTAATGTAAGAACTTACAACAGTCCATCTAATACCAGTACTGACAGTGAGTAGTCATATCGTTAATACCGTTGAAAAAAAACATCAGTCCAAGTTCAACCAAAGAATGGGCAGGGATGTGAATTTTAGAAAAGCGTGAAATGGCAAGAGAGAGAAGGCGCTCTTAGGGTTAGTGGGTAAGGCATCCCAATCCCTGGAGGCTGCCTTAACTGGTTGAATTTTAGAAAAAGGGAGTGAGACCCAGACTTCTACACATGTTCATAAACATTAATGTTAATTTTAAGAATTAATCTAAGCCTTTTTTTAAAACCATCCACTGTTCTTGCTGTGACCACGTCTTGAGGTGAACTATTCCACAGATTCACAGTTCTTACATTAAAGAAGCTTTGTCGCTTCTGGATACTGAACTTTTTCTTCTCCAGTCGGAGGCAGTGCCCCCTTGTCTTTCGAGGGCATTTGACATGGAAGTTTTTCGCCATATTTTTAGTATGGCCCATTTATATATATTTGTATAGGTTAATCATGTCCCCCTTAGACATCTCTTCTCAAGACTAAATAAATCTAATTCTTTTAATCTTTCTTCATAACTAAGACCCTGCATTCCCCTTATAGGTTTAGTTGCTCTCCTCTGTACTTTTTCCAGCTCTAGAGGATCCTTTCCATGGACTGGTGCCCAGAACTGAACTGTATATTGCAGATGAGGCCGCACCAAAGCTTTGTAAAGTGGTAATATTAGACATAATCAGATCCGTTGAAGGCCCCCTATTCTAATTTAATGGGACTCATGTATGATACTTGAAGAATATCAGATGGGAACACTGGCACACCCCATGTCCAATCGGGCAGAAGAGTATGCCTGAACAACTCCTCTAATGTATCTTTTTAGGGGTTGGAGCTCAATTTTTTTAAAGGGTCACCAAGTTTTTATAGACATATCAAAAGTTTTGATCATTGGAAGCCTAGGTGCCGAGACCACCACTGACTGGTAGAACGGAGTGCATACTCTGTTCTCTAACCTCGCTGCAGAAGATGGAATAAAGACTGTCCCATAGACTTGTATTGAGCCCGTCTCCTGCAGAAAGGAGAGTGTGATATGTGCTCATTCTAGCGATCGGTGGGGGTCTCAGCACTCAGACCCCCACTAATCAAAACATTTGATATGTATCTATGACATATCAAAAGTGTTATAAAACTCTGTGACTCTTAGGGCTCATGCACAAGACCGTTAGTATTTTGCGGTCCGCAAAAAACGGATCCATAAAAAATTCGGATTACATCCGTGTGCATTCCGTATTTTGCGGAACGGAACAGCCGGCCTGGTTCTATTTTTTAGCGGAATGGAAATACAGATATACGGAAACGTAATGCACATGGAGTAACTTTAGTTTTTTTTTTGCGGACCCTTTGAAATGAATAGTTCCGTATGCGGTCCGCAAAAAAAAAAAAATTGAACGGACCCGGAAAGAATATATGTTCGTGTGCATGAGCCCTTAAAAGTGGTTTGCCGGGAGTTTTATACTGATGACCTATCCTCTTGAGGAGTAAGTCTGGAATAGTCGAAATGTCGCAATTGTATGCTGCTATCTAAATAAAGACACCGGACTTCATTGCAAACGGAAGAGTGCTGCGGATTTATTATTTTTTTGTTCATGATTTGGGATCCTTAACATGGATTACCATCATCGGACCACCAACTGGGTACCGTATTGTTTTGATTTTTCACCCAAATTTGGGTTATGTAGTGCTGCTTAAAAGTTTTTTTTGTACTATCCTCTTGATAGACACCTAGGACCCTGCCAATCAGCTGTTTGAGAAGACATTGGCGCTCACAGTTGTGCCCTGGCCTTCTCTCTGCAAACCAAGCACAGCGTCATACATTGTATAGTGGCCATGCTTGGTGTTGCAGCCCAGCCACATTCACTTCAATGGGGAAGAGCTACGCCTAGGTCATGTGACCAATGAGCGTGACGTCACATGGACTAAGGAAAGCCGATCCCTCACCAATCAGATACCGATGACCTATCCAGTGTAAAACTCCCAGAAAACCCTTTTTAATGCAGAGCTACAGATTCAACATACAGGCATAGCTAAATGATAAATGGGTGGCTACTTGCAGCCGCCACTAGAGGGAGCTCAAGAGCTTATCGCATACTGTTGATAAAGTGAATTCAATAAAAAAACAGTACGCAGTAAGCAAACTCCCCCTAGTGGTGGCTGCAGGTAATTAGGTGTTTTACAATTATTTCTAATTAAATGAGTTGGATTCAGGATGAGAAAAACAGGACTGCATACATTCTGTAAAAAAGAGGAATGGAATCTCCCAGATACCGTATCATCTAGCTTCCCATACATAAAGAAAAAGTGACTGCACAGACGAGAAGCCGCTTTCCAGACTCTGAGCTTCCATCGCTCCTCCACATATGGAGCAGGAGCATATGGCAAATCAAATACCAGTATAAAGACTAGTTCCCCTCAGGAAATAATCTGGGACATGTCTCCATTCAAATTACGGTCTTTACAATTAATCATCATTTGGAGGAACTAAACTGACACAAACAACCGCTCTACATTTGTAATTAGAATAAACTCCATCATATTAGGCGAAGACTGAAACAATTACGATAACCTTAATGCAAACATGAACATTCAGGAGAGTTGTTCCAAGGGTGCACCGGGGATTTCACACCTCGGGCTGTTAGTGTCACCCCAATCAGAACAGATTGTAAAGAAGTTAGAGGATACCTCAACTATTTAAAAAAAAATAAAAAAATTGCTAAAATCTTCGTCTAACTGAGTAATCGCACAAAATATATTACTTTGCAATGAACAGAGCATTTTTCACCTTAGCGACCAGGCCATTTTTAGCAAATCCGACACGTGTCACTTTATGTGGTGATAACTTTAAAACGCTTTTACTTATCCAAGCCATTCTGAGATTGTTTTCTCATCACATATTGTACTTCATGACAGTGGTAAATTTGAATCAAAATATTTCATTTATATTTATCAAAAGATACCAAATTTACAAAAAATTTGGAAAAATTTCCAAATTTCAATTTCTCTACTTTAATATTAAAGTAATAGTTATTACTTTACATTCCCCATATGTCTACTTCATGTTTGGATCACTTTGAAAATGACATATTTTTTATTTTTTTCGGACGTTAGAAGGCTTAGAAGTTTAGAAGCAAATCTTTAAAATTTTAGGAAAATTTCCAAAACCCAATTTTTTAAGGGCCAGTTCAGTTATGAAGTCACTTTGTGAGGCTTAAATATTAGAAACAACCCATAAATCACCACATTTTAGAAACTACACCCCTCAAGCTATTCAAAACTGATTTTACAAACTTTGTTAACTTTAAAAGGAAATGGGAATGAAATTTCAAAATTTCACTTTTAGCAGATTTTAAATTCTGCAACACAACAAGGGTTAACAGCCAAACAAAACTCTAAATCTGTTTAGAAGGAAATACGGTGGCTCTCCTGTATGGACAATATGCAAGGTGCATATTACTTCCCAACGGCCCCTGGTATCGCCTATACGGCACAGGTAGGTTGAGTGGTAGGGCCTCTGGCTACTTGGGAGACCTTGGCGTGGTGTCCGAGCTTAAGACATGTCCTCCTAGTAGGATGTGTCAAACTAACCTCTCAATTTTAACATCAGTGTGAGGGTTTAGTATTGCCGCAGAGTGCACCTGCCTTTGCTATGGTTATGTTTTGGAAGGATTGCAGCCTTCTTCATCCACTGATGAAGGCAGCTGCAATCCTTCGAAACGCGTATGGTTTCTCAAGCCCTGGGAAGCGCTTCCAAACTGACCTGCACCATCAGGCTGCCTCCACCCACCGACGATACCGGGAACTAAAAGTGTGCGAAAAAAGCGCGCGAAAAAATTGACGCACGTGGCAAGAACACCAGACACAGCCAACAGCCCTCTGATTGGAGGAAAAAGAGCGCAACATTCGTATCGACGGTCCGCTCCGCAAACAGCAGCTTCTCCCGATCATCGCATCCTCCTGCAATCGCGCTGCCAGCTGCACCAAGTACCCACAGCACACAGAGGATCCTACGCAGAAAAGAACCTACGATCTTCGAGGAAAGGTAACAGCGACCAGTGAGCCAATTTTCTGTGGGACGCCACCAGGCACTGGTTCGCTGAAATTTTTTTTCGCATAAATGAAAATCACTTTCACATAGCTGCATATACTTATACATTGGGTCTGGAAGGCTGCTGCTGTACTTTTTACCACTGAACTCATCCCAGAGCATTGACTATACTTTTACAATATTTTATCATTATTATTTTTTTCTCTGGAGATATAGCCCAATACAGGGTGTTTTAATATCATTTTAACACCATCATTTTTTCACAATTCCCTTTTTTTTTATATTTTCCCTATCCCCATTTAATTCTTACCTTTTTATCCAATTTTCACTACTACTCCCCTCTCCCTGCAATTTGGGAGAGACCTATATTAAAATACTCCCCTCTCTTTGTTGAAATCTGCTGGTGACCTGATATAGAGTGCCTGTCTTCCTAGTTTCCCAAAACTCCAAATCTATTACACTGAATCTGGAGTTTTCAGAAACACCCCATATGTGCTCAAAAACTGATGTATGGGCACACAGCAGGCTTCAGAGTGGAAGGAGCACCATGACTTTAGGAGAGCAGATTTAGCTGGAATGGTAAATGGGAGCCATGTCGCATATGAAGACACCCTGAGGAGTCTCTACAGTGGAAACCCCCAAAAAGTGACCCCGTTTTGGAAACTACACCCGTCAGGGAATCTTTCCATGTGTGTAGTGAGCACTTTAACCTCAAAGGTCTTTCCTAGAATTATGTGAAAATGGTTGTGAAAATGAAAAATTGCATTTTTTTCACAAAAAAGTTGCTTTACACCCACATCACTTTCCCAAAGGGTAACAGGACAAAATGCACCCCTACATTTTGTTCCCCATTTCCTCCCGAATATGGCAACACCCCATATGTGCTCAAAAAATGATGTATGGGTGCACAGCAGGGCTCTAGAGGCAAAGTGGAAAATATGTTTTTTGCAGGCTTGAATAAACAGACATGGATTTTAGGTGCCATGTCGCATGTTAAAAAAATTCCTGAGGTCCCCAGAAATTAAAAACCCCAAGAAGTGACCCCATTTTGGAAAGAGCACCCCCGTACGAACATTTTAAGGGGTGGAAAGGGCACCTTTGACCTAGCAGGTGTTTCACAGAAATGAACATGTAGTGGTTGGTGAAAAGTGGATCTGTAAGCTCTGTGGACTAAACCCGAGACATAAGGTGGTAAAACTACAGGGGACATCATGGATGAAATTAAATTAATACTCCATGGAGGTAGATTTTAAAACACTTCTGCATGCACAGGCCAGGTTTTTCAGGGAAGGTTTCGCTGTGGTAAATGGTGTCTTTCCTTATCCCCCTTTTGGAACACATCCTGCATCTTTTTTGGGTCCTTCCCTTCCTTGCTGTCTGGGGGACTTGACCTGGAAAATGTTGGCCTGATACGATACGGGCACCATGACTTCCTGATGTACTGGGACCCTCCCCGGCCTGGCTTTGAAAAATTAGGGCCTTGATAACCACCTCTTGGAACTGAAGGAAGGTTCCTGTGTGGCCTGCAGATTGAAATAGCACGTACGCATTGCACATTGCCATCTGTACAATGTGTACGGCCAGCTTTTTGTACCACACTTTCGCTTTTCGTGTGGCACTGTAGGGCTTCAGAAGTTGATCTGAAAGATCCACCCCTCCCATGTGCCTGTTGTAGTCCAGGATACAAACTGGTTTGGGGACAGTGGTTGTGGTACCTCGTACAGAGTTGGAAAGCTGGTGTTAGTGTGAATGCTGGTCAGTACAAGGACGTCCCTCTTGTCCTTGTATTTAACCACTGGCATGTTCTCATGGAGAAGAGCCCTACTTTCACCCATTCTCAGTAGTTGCCCTACCAGGGATTTAGGGAGGCCTCTCTGATTTGTGCGCACTGTGCCGCAAGCCACTCATATTAGCCCCCAGCAGCCCCTATTGCCTCATATCAGCCCTCAGTATTCCCCATTGCCTCTCATATTGGCCCCCAGCAGCCCCATTGCTTCATATCAGCCCTCTGTAGCCCCCATTGCCTATCATATTGCCCCCATTGCCTCATATGAGCCCTCTCTAGCCCCATTGCCTCTCATTTTGGCACTCTCATCTAAACTCTCCTGCTCCTGGACGCCGCCGCTCCTCACCACCTGCGCTCTGGCCAGGAAGCAGTGAGAACAGAGACTTCACCGCTTTCTGGTCCTCTGGTACTAATAAGCGCTTCCCTAACGGAAGCGCTTATTAGTATTCGCCCCATAAGACGCATCTCCCGCCCCCCGGAGATGCGTCTTATGGGGAGAAAAATACAGTGTGTGTATATATATATATATATATATATATATATATATATAAACACTAAATGTATTTTTTTACACCAAAAAAAAAAGAACAGCACAAAAGCGATCAGTAAAAAAAAAAAAAGGTACTTATTGGTGCTCAGAGCTGCAGAACGCACTCAAGATGACGTTTAGTGTGTCCGTGCAGACACTGCAGTATAAAAATGTACTGCAGATAAAAAAAAAAAAAAAAGGAACACTATCTAAAAATCTAATCAAAATTGTGAAAAAAAAAAAAAGGAACAAAAAAAGCACACAGACCAAATGGCATCTGTAAAAAAAGGATGGAAGGGTGGGAAGGAACAGGGATGAGGGTGGTTTAGGGATCTGGAACAGCTGCAAATGAAAAAAAAAAGGAGATTTTTGTGAAACTCACCTGTAAAATCTTTTTCTCGTAGTTCCATTGGGGGACACAGACCATGGGTATAGCCTAGAGGTATTACTAGGAGGGACACTATGCAAATAGAAGAAGCTCCTCCTCCTTGGGCTATACCCCCAGGCTCCAGCAGGAGAACTTCAGGCGTTGCCAAAGCAGTAGGAGAAGGAGAACCATAAAAAAACAATGGAACCAAACGGCCGTAAACCAAGAGGCCCAAACAGGATATAGAAATCCTCCCATGCATACGCAAAGGGGTGGAGCTGTGTCCCCAATGGAACTACGAGAAAAGATTTTACAGGTGAGTTTCACAAAAATCTCCTTTCTCGGGCATTCCATTGGGGGACACAGACCATGGGACGCCCTAGAGCAGTCCATGGGGTGGGAGACACTCACGGCACCGCCAGGAGCCACGCCCAACGGTCAAACGGAAACCGCTGCCTGCAACACCTGCGCCTGCAAGGCTGGCCAGCGGACGCCAGCAAATGCACTTGATAAAACTTAGTGAAGGTGTGCAGGGACGACCAAGTGGCCGCCTTACACAGCTGGGACGCTGAGGCCCGATTGCGACAGGCCCAGGAGGATCCCACCGCCCTAGTGGAATGGGCAGTAATCCGGACCGGAGGAATCTTACCACGAGCACGGTAAGCCGCCGATATGGCACAACGTATCCAGCGCCAAGGTGGCCTTGGAGGCCGCCAAACCCCGCCGAGGACCGTCAGGTATCACAAACAAGGAGTCCGAACGGCGGAAATCAGCCGTGGCCCTGAGATACACTCGAAGAGCCCGGACCACGCCCAGGGAATGGAGAGCGCGTCCTTGGAGTTAGCCGGAGAAGGACAAAAGGAAGGCAAAACCAGATCCTCATTAAGGTGGAAAGGAGACACCACCTTGGGTAGAAAGGACGGAACCGGACGAAGAACCACCTTATCTTGGTGAAAAACCAGGAAAGGTTCTCTGCAGGACAGCGCAGCCAGCTCCGACACCCGCCGAATAGAGGTTATGGCCACTAGGAAAACCACTTTCCAGGAAAGGAAGGAAAGGGCCACGTCCCTAAGGGGCTCAAGGGGTTCCCTGGAGACCAAGGAGGACCAGGTTAAGGTCCCAAGATGGCAGAGGATGGACGTACGGGGAACAGAATGTGCCACCCCTGAAGAAAAGTTCGCACCGGACCCAGAAAGGCAAGGGACCTCTGGAAGAAGACAGCCAGAGCCGAGACCTGACTCTTCAACGAACCGAGAGAGACCCTTCTCAAGGCCCGACTGCAGAAAGGCAAGTACCACCGGAATGGAGAACCGTAGGGGAGGAACCCCTGATGACTCACAAAAAGACAGAAAGGCCTTCCATGTGCGGTAGTAAATCCTGGAGGAAGCCGGCTTCCGTGCCCTAATCATGGTGCGCACCACTGAATCGGAGAAACCCCGCTTCTCAGGAGGAGGGCTTCAGCAGCCAGGCCGCTAAACGCAGAGACCGTAAGTTCCGGTGGAAGAGAGGCCCCTGAGACAGCAGGTCCTCTCTGTCCGGGAGGGGCCAAGGAGCGTCTGCGAGCATGCGCACGACGTCCGCGAACCAGGAGCGGCGAGGCCAGTCTGGGGCGATGAGAATCGCCGGAATCCCTTCCAGCGATCCTGCGAAGAAGCTTGGGCAATAGAGGGATCGGAGGGAAGACATAGAGAAGGCGGAAGTGTTGCCATGGAGCCACAAGCGCGTCCACTCCGCACGCCTTCGGGTCCCGTGCCCTCGCCAGGTACACAGGAACCTTGCAGTTCAACCTGGATGCCATCAGATCGACATCCGGACGGCCCCACCTGCGGCAGAGCTCCTGGAAGACTTCCGGGTGCAGCGACCACTCGCGGATCCACTATGGTCCGACTCAGAAAGTCCGCTGTCCAATTGTCGACACCCGAATATACACTGCCGACAGCAGCGGAACGTTGGACTCCGCCCACTGGAGAATCCGCCCACCTCCTGCATTATGGCCCTGCTGCGGGTACCACCCTGATGATTGATATAGGCCACGGCCGTGGCATTGTCCGACTGGACTCAAGACAGGAACCCCGGATAGGATCCGGGTCCAATGAGAGAGGGAGAGAAAGATTGCTCGCAGCTCCAGGATATTGATCGGAAGGCGAGATTCCTCCGCCGACCAGACCCCTTGAACCGTCTGGTCCTTGAGAACACCGCCCCAGCCCGAAAGGCTGGCATCCGTGGTGACAATTGTCCAGACAACGGGGAGAAAGGAGCGGCCGGACCCCAGATTCGGGGAGACAGCCACCAGGATAGGGAGGCCCGAACCCGAGGGGGAGACGGACCCTGGAATCCAGACCCAATGGGGACTTGTCCCAGCGTGAGAGGATCAGCCGCTGAAGTGGGCGAGTATGGAACTGAGCATACGGAATGGCCTCTAAGGAGGCCACCATGAGGCCCAGAGTCCGCATGCACTGCCGGATGGACAGAGTCTGGGGAGACCGCAGGAGTCGAACCGCCTCCTGAATCTGTGAGGACTTGGAGTCCGGAAGGAACACCTTGGAGAGTGACGTATCCAGAATCATCCCCAGGAAGGCGAGCCTCTGGGATGGGAGGAGAGACGACTTTGGTCGGTTGATCAACCAGCCGAACTGTTCCAGAGTCTGGACAGTAATCTGGACGCTGTCCACAGCCTGAGGAAAGGACGGGGCCTTTATCAGAATGTCGCCCAAGTAAGGCAAGAGAGAAATGCCCCTTGAACGAAGAAGGGCCATGATAGGTGCCAGGATCTTGGTAAAGACCCGAGGGCGGTAGCCAACCCGAAGGGAAGGGCGACAAATTGATAATGGCGGTCTCCGATAGCAAACCGCAGGTAGCGCTGATGCGACTCTGCTATAGGGACGTGCAAATAGGCGTCCTGAATGTCCACCGAGGCAAGAAATTCCCTGGAAGAAGTGACGTAATGACCGACCGGAGGGACTCCATGCGAAACTTCCTGACCCGCAGAAACTTGTTGAGCAGGTTTAGGTCCAGGATAGGACGCACAGACCCCTCCTTTTGGGCACTACAAACAGGTTGGAGTAAAAACCTGAGCCCTGGTCCTCCAGGGGACGGGGAGATGACCCCCGGTCCAGCAGAGAGGAGACCGCCCCAACAGGGCCGAAGCCCGGGCGGGGTCCCCGAACCCGAGAGAGGAAAACGCTCCGGTGGTTTGGACTCAAGTCTATCTTGTAACCGGACATTATAATCTCTAGAGCCCAGGCGTCCTGAATGTGAGCTCTCCAGGGTCTCAGAAAGGAGAGCAGACGACCCCCACCGTGAGAGGTGGGGGCGCCCTTCATGCAGAGGACTGTTTGGGGGCTGCAGGACGGGCAGACTGAGCCTTCGGGCGCCAGGAGGGCTGGGGCTTGAAGGAGGGCTTTCACGGGAGTCCCGAGACCCTCCGGCCGATGAAGAGGAGGACGGCCGGGTGGAGGAGAAGCGACGAAAGGAACGGTATCGGGAACCAGAAGAACCCGGACGAGCAGGGGTCTGGACCGAGGCTGGGGGAGATGGGTACTCTTACCCCCAGTTGCAGCTGAAATAAACTCATCCAGCTGAGCCCCAAACAGACGGGATCCGTCAAAGGGAAGGTTTGCAAGGGAACGCTTGGAGGAAGCGTCCGCGTCCCAGACCTTCAACCAGATCTCTACGTTGAAGTATAGAGAGGGAGGAGATGCGGGCAAACAAGGCTCCAATGTCCATGGAGGCCTCGCAGAGGAATTTGGCAGCCTGAGACATTTGGAGGATAAGGTCCAAAGTGTCAGCGGGCGCATGTTGGTCCGTCAAATCCTGGAGATGACGTTGCAGCCACATACAAGGAATCCAAACGCCTATCCACGGCATCTTGTAGGGAGGAGCCGTCCAGGACTGGTAGGGCAGTGTTTTTGGCCAGTCTGGCCACGGGCGGATCCACCTTAGGGGGGGAAGCCCACTTTTCCACGCTAGCCGCAGGAAATGGATACAGTACATCCATACGCCTGGCTGAGGTAAACTTTTGGTTAGGCCGATCCCTGGGGGGAGAACCATCAGAGTGCGCCTCAAGGCGGGGAGGGGAAGCGGAGGCATCAGAGGAAGACTGCTGACGCTCACGCGGTCTCTTAGCGCCCGGGCGGCCCCTGGGAGGGTCACCTGGGGGAGCTAGGGTGGGGAGCGCCCGGGTTAGCGGGCGGCATACGCTCCATAAAGGCCATGGCCGCTTGGCTACTAGGGCCAAATCCGCTGCAGCACTAGTCATGGCGGACGCCCAGGCGGGTACCACCGAGTCCGCAGGGGTAGGTGGGGAACCAGGCTGGGATATCGCAGTAGGGGCGACCTGATCCGGGCCAGGGGCAGGGCATGAGGCACAGACTCCCGTGACAGAGAGAGGCAAAGACACGTCTTACAGGACCCCAGTGGAGCCTGAGAAGACGCCTTGGCAGATTTTGAGGGGCCCCAGGCTTAGGCATGATTGGCACCTTGTAGAAATAAGTTCTCCTACCAGTTAGAAGCAAAAATCTGGCAAAACTGTCGCTCAGCAAGCACTGAAGTTCATCCAAATGCTGGGAGAGCCGAGCAGACACCACTCTGTAAGCTCAGGAGGAAGCAGGAGAATAGGCTCCGCCCCTCCGTGACGTCAATGGCGGGAAAAATAGGCTCCGCCCCTTCGTAGCGTCAATGGCGGGAAAAACGCCAAAGAAAAAGGTGTCCCCTCCTGCCATGGGGGACCCCATCTCAGAATGCCCCCAGTAATAGTGTCCCCAAGAGGGAGAACGCAGGGGAGAGAGAGAGAGCCGCGGCAGGTGTCAGAGACCTGCCGCTCTGCAGCCGCGACTGAACGGCCTCTTAAAGGGACCCCGACCTATTAATGGCGGCCCCGGTCAAATGAGCCGGGCTCGCTCCATAAGGTCCCCGCAGAGGGAATCATGTCCCCAAGATGTGCCAAGCCTCTGGGGGAGTCCAAGAGGAGAGAACCCCTTATTTAAGGTGGAACCGTCGCTTTAAGGCGGCATACCAATAAGGTGGCACCGACTATGGGTGCTGCTCTAGTGCCATGTCCTCTATGCCCCCAGCCCAGACGTGGTCATATTTCACCCAGGCAGCCAGAGGGACAGACGGAGAGAGGGAGAACACAGACTGCAGCCATACTTATCTGTTCCTGCAGTCTTCTCCTCATATGTCCGGACCAGCAGGGAAGCACCTCTTCAGACGTCTGACTCCGCAGTGTGGGAGATGCAGTGCTCTGGAATGAGGGTGGCGATAGGTGTCCCAATGGCTGGCGGGATGCGGTGCTACCAGGGAGCCCGGATCCTCTTTTCTTCTTTGGGGGACGGTGGAGGAGGCCAGGCAGCGTCCATGGACGGCGGCAGTCACTCCACGGGGGACCAGGAAAGCGCAATGCTGACCTGCGTCCCCATCTGTAAGAAAAATAATAAACAGGAGTAGCAGTGTCATCCTCCTTCTACAGACACTAAGCAAAGACTGAAGTTCTCCTGCTGGAGCCTGGGGGTATAGCCCAAGGAGGAGGAGCTTCTTCTATTTGCATAGTGTCCCTCCTAGTAATACCTCTAGGCTATACCCATGGTCTGTGTCCCCCAATGGAATGCCCGAGAAAAATAAATCAGTGCAGCAATTGCAGATGTTGTTGTTCTTTTCTTCTTTCAGCAGGAAAAGCTCAAATCGCAGTGGTGGTGCACCACAAGTCCCAGCAAGCCAACAAGCAGCACAGAGAAGCACAGAACCTCTCTGCATGCAGTCACCAGCTAGAATGGCTGCCTGCAGAGAGGTTCAGCCCTTTGTTGTGCTGCTATAGCGCTACCATTGGCTGGAGGGTTGTTCCAGCGAATCGCAGCGCTGGCAAGGGACGCCAAACACTGGAGTCCCATAAGAGAAGACCGGTGCCGACTAGTTCAGCACTAGTCACCTCCCTATTACCTTCCCCCCGCCCCGCGGCTTCCTTCTGCTTCCGGAGCTGCGATGTGCCAGTCTTCATTGACCGGCCAATCGCAGCGCTTGGAGCTGCAGGGGGCGGAAAGACATCATGCTGGCCTTATCCGACATGGATGCCTGCCGGTAAGTGCAGCCATGGTGCCCAGATTCCCCCTCGATCCTGCCCCAGCACCTGGTGGACCTTGCGCTGTATATGTACGGAACTGGTCCTTAAATCACGTCCAGCTGCGCCGTACATGTACAGTGTGGGTCCTTAAGGGGTTAAAAGAAGTACAACTGCAATAGACATGCTATTAGGGCTGAAACGATTACTCAAATTAGTTGATTAACTTGACACAAATTTGTTTGCATTGATGATTCGTTTGTGCCATGTGACAATGGAGTGTAAGTGAAGAGCTTGCTATTACTCACGCTCCGTGGTCACCCGCCTGCCCGCACAGCTCTTCACTGGATCCAGACGTACACACATCATCAGGATGTAGTGCACGTAAGCACGCACTATGATCTGATGCTGTGTGACGTCAGGTCCCAGTGCAGAGCTTGAAGAGGAGGATGGAAAATCTCTGGAGTGTTGGCAGTGCCCCTAGAGGAATGGTAAGTATTTTAGTTCACTGTCGCTGTGGCTGGGCACTGATAGCTAGGAGGGGGAATGGGGGCAGCTGGTGGCACTGATGAGGGGGAATGGGGGCAGCTGGTGGCACTGATGACATGGAGAAGCTGGTGGCATTGGAGGAAAAACTAGTGGCACTGGGGAGGAGCTGATGGCATACGGGGGGGGGGGTGTGACGATGGCACTGGGGGGAGCTGGTGACACTGCTGGAGGAACTAATTGCATTGGAGGGGGAACTGATGGCTCTGGGGGGTGCTGGTTGCACTGGGGGAGAGACTAATGGAACAAGGGAAGGGGGGGGAGACTGATGGCACAAGGGAGGGGGGTTATCCTTCTGGTCCACCTTCTCCTGCATTCAGACGTGGACTAACATCTTCAGCAGCTTCCCTGCTCTCAGTGCCGGTTTAATGAGCGCATAGTGAAACGGCCCAGACAAATTTCATTCATTGATCCCCATTTCAAAATTCAAAGGAATATTTAGCTATATTAAACCTTTTAATTTAAGAGCCTCAAGATGAAAATATGCAAAGGGGGTAAGATAATATGAGGTACAAATTTAAATATCCTATTTTTCGCTTTATAAGACGCACAAAAGAGGGGGTAAATTGGCCGTGCATCTTATAAAGTGAACACTAGTGAGCGCTTCCATTATGGAAGTGCTCACTAGTATGCATTAGGTTCCGGGTGTGAAGCGATGCGTGCGCTTCCGGTACTCACCCTTCCTGGTCTTACTTCCTGGGACCGGCGCTGAATTGTCCTGACCACGTACAGCGCCAGGAAGTAGTGCGTGCACTATGACCTAACGCTGCATGCAGTCAGGGCCGGAGAAGACAGAGGACTGCGACTTCTGCCAGAGATGGAAAGAAGGTCTGATGGGGTTCTGACATAGAGGGCTGATATGGGGGTCTAATAAAAACTTTTTTTCTTATTTTCCTCCTCTAAAACCTGGGATGTTTTTAACCTTTAGTATCGCATGCATATTGTTAAAAATAAGCAATGGTAACATACTCGCTTTTCAAATCCCTCACCGTTTCGACGCCTGCAGTTGTCTGTACAGTCTTTAGCTTATGAGCCGGCAGCCATGACACTGCGGCAGTCACTTGATCGGATGTGGCTCCGGCATGTATCTAAGATATATCTAATCCTGGAAGGCTGCCTTTGCTGAGTTTTTGCTCTTGAAAGGGGGTAAAGAGTTGGAACCATTTTATAATCTTTCACGGCAAAACTAGACAATTTTATCAACTGTACTTTTCAGTCCCTTAGGTAACCTGTATATGTGATGTCTGTGAAGGTTCTAATTTATCCAGGTCATGGTATATCTGTAAAGAATAAATCAAGGCAACTGGACTTGCTGTACAGCAAGTCCAGTTGCCTTGATTTATTCTTTACAGCTGTACATGTGATCTTCTTATTGTTTGTACCATAGGCTTTAAAAAAATAATATTGCAGTCTATGGGATTTTCACTTGGCTTCCTGTTAAGCCATGCCTCAGGAACTGTTTTGCAGGCATCTCACTATGACAGGCCTGTGAGCTCTGTAATTTTACAGTGGGCGCTCCAATCGGACAGCAGCCTCTAAGCAGTTAAGGCCCCTTTTCACACAAGCGAGTTTTCCGCGCGGGTGCAATGCGTGACGTGAACGCATAGCACCCGCACTGAATCCTGACCCATTCATTTCAATGGGTCTGTGTACATGAGCGTTTTTTTTTTTCACGCATCAGTTCTGAGTCGCGTGAAAATCGCAGCGTGTTCTATATTCGTTTTTCACGCAGCTCTGGCCCCATAGAAGTTAATGGGGCTGCGTGAAAAACGCATTGCACTCGTGTGAAAGAGGCCTTAAAGGACCGAGATCGGAGTAATCTGATCTGGTCACTGCCGGCGGGCACAAATGGAACAAGCTCTGGCATGAGCCTGTTCCATACAACCGCTTAAACACATATGACATACAGGTACGTCATATGGCGTCAAAGGATTAAAGTAAGAATAAAGACAGAAAAAGTACAACATAAAAAATATCCAATACATAAAGAAATCTTTTAATAGCTCAGACATTTCTGGACGTGATGATACGGTTATGTTTATTTATTTTTTTATTGTTTAATTATTTTTATTTGTAAAATTGGGACAGGGGCCGATTTGAATTTTTTATATTTTACATAACTTGTAGCCCTATCTTCTGATCGTTTGTCCCATAGACTATAGCAGAGAACCATTATGGTCTATGGGATTCTGACACTTTGCCTGCTAAGCTGTGCCCGTACAAGTGTATTACTGTAGTCCAGCGGCGGCATGAAGCGCACGGCGTCATAGCAACCAATGAAGCCGTGCGCTCCTGCTGTCAGCTGGATTCCAGGCCGGGATACCAGGGTCCGCGCACGGCCGTGTTCATGAGGCCTTACAGGCAGTTTATGGGAACCTTTAGCAAGCTTCAAGCTGTCATGGTAACTGATCAAAGCCACAAGTTTTCACTGCGGGGGCCCCTTCCACTGCTTAACTCCACAGATGCCGCGATCGTTACTGAACGCAGCACCTGAGATGTTATATGGCAGGGTTCGGCATCATCGCCGATCCCAGTTATTGCGGCCGAGTGCTCCATACAATCCTTTACCCAATATCACATACATTTATGTGATAATTCGTGAAGTGGATAAGGAGGACCTGCCCCCTCTCCTGACATGTCTGTTTTAGTACCTATTTGCATCCCCTATGTAATAACAGTTCTGGAGCATCTAGTCTTAGGACTCTGTGTTGTGCTATTCCTCTACTATTCCTACCAGAAGTTTAAGAATAAATTACCATCAGTCTGCAATAAAGGACTGACCGGGTCTTACCGGTGGGGGGTGTCCCTGCACAGTCTGAGACTACCCAATCAGTGCTTCCAGTATCAGACTGTGCAGGGACACACTCCCAGTTGGATCTATTATGAACTTTTTGAAACAAATCCATGAACTTCTAGTAAGACTAACAGAGGAATGGCATAACAAAGCCATACGAATAGATGCCTATTACATGGGGAATGCAAGTAGTTACTAAAACAGACATGTCAGGAGAGGTGACAGGTCCTCTTTAAAATGTCCCCCTAGAAAACTGCTACTACAAGTATATATATGTTGCTCCAGAGGCACATTTTGGAGCGTATCTACCCGGAAACCTATACTGATGGGATTTTCTTTATGTTGCTGGAAAGCCTGTAATATAGATCACCATTTCTGAATTCATATACCCACAAGCCCTTGCTGCAGCGCGCCAGTAAATATTCCCCACTGTTCAAACATGATAAGTGGCGCAGGGCATTTGTCTCCCGTGCAGCTCATAAAATCATGATAACTTTGGGAGAGAAATAAACATCTTGTCAGAGGAGCCGGCCGCTCATTACACACACGCCAAGAGATGTCATACATCTGCAGACAGACAGACAGGTTTTACCGTACCCCATTAATTGAACCTTCAATTATTCCGCAGAACACGGCGCGTTTTAACTCAACCAGATTACAATACATTTTATTCTGACGCTCGTTTTATTTGCCGAGTAAAACAAAACTGATTCAATTTCCCGGCAAAGCCGTAAACTGCATTGAGACATGAAGTCCAAGATGAATCAGGTTATTCGAGAAGGATAGAGATGCCAATTGAATCCTGCGGAGGATGGCGTGTCTCACTTTCAGACGATGAGCCGCCATTAACTGATCAATGATGAATAATGAGTCTTTTTATACACGTTTAAATTGTAGGAGCGTTACCCGGACTGGATAACGCCATGCAGAGATCAGGATGGCGCTATACGGTATTCATCTCCCATGCTAAAAATTACTAAAATTTAACATTTTGTCTGTTTTTACATAAAAAGTCCATGGTTTGTCAGGTGAAATAGAGGTTACAGTAAGGGTTAAGGTGTGGCCTGTAAACTGGGATTTGGGCATCTTTTCCTAGGCCAGTGATATCACATTCATCAGCCACATAACCTATGTGCAGCTCAGTCCCATTCAAGTGAATCGGACTGGGCTGCAATACCAAGCACATCCACTATACAATGTATGGCGCTGTCCTCTTCAAGCAGCTGATCAGCGGTGGTGTTGGGTGTCAGACCTCCATTGATCAGGTAATGATGAGCTATTCTGAGGACAGGTCATCAATATAGGTGTCCCGGAAAAACACTTTCAAGATTACTACAGGACCCGTCCATCACCCACGAAAGGCTGATTTGGTGTTTATTTCCCCTTCCACACCCTGATCATGACCCTTGGGCCAATTCACTCCAAGGGGTGCACTTTGAAAGTGGCTGTCTTGGATGATACTAATAAACACTGGGGCACATTCAGTGAGACCGGCGGTCTTAATAAGGCCCTGCACTGGCGGTGGATCTGCCGCAGTTATGTAGAGGCACCAGTCTCTACATAACTTCGGCAGATCCACCACCGCTTCTAAATGTAGGACAGCGTCCTTCCTCGGGATAGGTCATCAATATCAGATCGGCGGGGGTCCGACACCCGCACTCCCGCCATCAGCTGTATACAGGGAAGTGGCGCACAGTTTGCATGTGCCCTCTCTATGTCTATGGCGAGCAGGAAGCGAGACAGCACAAGCCCAATGCACGCACCTTCCATTCATACAACTGATCGGCGGGGGTGCCAGATGTTGTCGATCTGATATTGAGGACCTACCCTGAGGATAGGTCATCAATATTAAAAGCCTGGAGAATGCCTTTAAATCGTAGCTCATTTGATGATACATTCCCTCTAGGGACCGTTTCCGCACTGCAGTCCACAAACCCCATTTCTGCAAAGTGTGAACACCTTCCATGTGCAATCCGCATTGTGCTCACTCCCATCACTAGAAGTGACTATTCTTGTCTGCAACACAGACAAGAACGGGAAATGTTCTGTAATATGCATAACAGACATACGATTGCGGGCAGCACAAGGAAGACATCTGCGTGCTGTCCATTATTGTAGTTTTTTGGGGGTCCGTGTGCAATCTGCAAAAAATGTAGATAGGACACGGATACAAAATTCGGTCGTGTGTGGGAACCCTTAAACCTAGGTCAGTATTTCCCCAAACCATGGACCCTTAGAATCGGGTTAGAATTCCACATAACATTAAAGGGTTTATGCCATGAAGAATTTTACACATTTTTCAAACCTGCACCACCTGGATCTGAATACTTTTCTCATTGCATGTAATTAAAAATGTAGCATAGCCACTGAGTTATTCAATAAAATGTATCTGTACAGCGCCACCTGCTGTTTGTTCTTTTCATTATTTCTATGTCCTTCTCATTGAGGTGGTCGCACGCGCTCAGTTTAAAACGTTCAACTGCCACCAGCCATATTTCGTTCGTTAGAAACTGCGACGGCTACAAGGAAAAAGAGCTACAGCAGAAAGGACATGCCACCTGAGAGAGGACACAATCCCTCAGCTACCGGATTGAAATAAATCTAGAAACAACCGAAACAATGAATGCGGAGATCTCTGGATCCATGTGAGGTACAGGGCTGGTTCTAGCTTTGATTGTCATGTACTATATGATGTCCGATTTTAATTTTTTATAGCAATCATGGCATAACCCCTTTAGACAACCCATTTATTGCCCCTGTACTGTAACCTTTAAAGATGACCACCCCTCTGTACATATGAACCACTAATGCATATGGCCATCACGGAGGTAGCTACCGTGCTTAAAACTTCCCTCTATGAGCCAGAATGGATAGCTGACGACCGGGCACTTCCTCGATTTACCGGCCCGATCGCTGATTTCAATAACAACTAATCGCCAAGCTGGCTTCCGTTTAAATCTTAATCACACAACACAGCTAATCGGGAGAGAGAAGATCACCTTGGGAGGTTTGGAGCAGATGCAGACGTGACCACTGCAGATGGGGATGAAGGCGTTGAAGGTTGTGGAGACTCTGGAGCCCGTGGAACTCTCCCCATTCGATACCAGATGCCCATACTGTTCAGCTCCCTGTACGACGGAGGATTAAGAACAAAATTAAGACACGGTGCAGGTGAATTAAGAGTTAATGCACAAACCTTCAGACTTTCCCTTCCTAGGGCTGAGTAAAAGGATGAGCCCCTTCCTTACTGCATATTTGTCACAGTTGACTTACTCTGGTCTTTAAACATATTCTGATTGTAGACAAAGAGACCCGAGTACGGGCAGAACAGTTCTTCAAAATCATTACCACAAATATTTAACCCTTTTGTCATCAAAATCTTCAATTCTAAACGCCCAAAGCAAATTTTTACCTTAAAAGGCGATTTAAAGGGAACCTGTCAGTTGGATATTACCTTTTAAACCACCAGGGGTACCTGACCATTCTGCTCCTCTTGTGCATGGTGGTATCCTTAAAGGGGTTATCCAGAAATTTATATCGTCTGAATAGGTCTTCAATATCAGATTGGTGGGGGTCCAACACCCGGGACCCGTGCCGGCTCTCTGTGAGCCCCGCAGCCTCTTCCTAGGCCATGTGAGGTCACCGCACACCTGTCACATGGCCTAGTTCGAGTCAATAGAGCTGAGCTGCAATAGCATGCAGTCGCTATACAACGTACAGCGCCATGCTCGGAAAGTAGATGCGCGCCGGCTGGGCGCAGTTAGTGTGGCTGCTCCTTGACACACCTGATCGGAGGGGGGGGCGGGACTTGGACCTCCACTGATGTGATAATGATAACCTATCTTGAGGATAGGTCATCATTATCATTTCCTGGACAACCCCTTTAAAAAGGTTGTCTTATCTCAGACATTGGTGGCATTTTTCTAGGATATGCTACCTATGTCAGACAGATGAAGGACCCACACCTCTCTCTAGAACGGAGACCCCCAAAGTGGACGCAGAGCACACTGCACATATGCGATCACCCTCCATTTATTTCAATGGGAGTTCTGAAAACAGATGAGCGCTGCCTTGGCTATTTCTAGTAGCCCCAAGTTCCAAAGAAGTGAATGGAGCGGTGGGCACGCTTGCGCCAGGCATGCTCCATTCATTTCTCTAGAACTTCCGAAAATTTGCCAGTACGTTTTAGAACTCCCATAGAAGTGAACGGAGAATGCATGCGGGCCCTGTTCTAGAAATAGGTGCGGGGCCCACACCTAACTGACATTGGTGGCATATCCCAGTGATATGCCACCAATGTTTGAGGTGACAGAATGCCTTTAATTGCCTTAGCAGATGGCTCATTTTGCCATAAATCCACTTTAATCTATGCTCGCACCTCAAGCAAATGAATGGTTTGGGGTTAACAAGGTGAAGACATTGAGAACTAAAGTCAAGCTTGCTATGCCCATATCCCACCCCATCAATCTTGGATGAACATCCATGAGAACATGAAACGCATTCAGCAGACCTCCCAAGATCTTGCGCATGCGCCGCTGTGTCCTAACCTGGTGCGCCTGTGCAGTGAAGCTGGCTGGACTTGCCTTGGCTTCAGCAAGAGGGATGCTGATGTCGTTCCTGTCCTAAGGAACATCAGTTAAGACTGAAGATGGTTCTCAATCTTCCCGCCATTTTGATTCCAAACCGTTCATTTGCATACAGCGCGGGCCACGATTAAAGGACATTTCTGGACAATGAGGCATCTGCCGACAGAAATAAGGACACCACAGGGGCCAGAACGGTCAGGCACTCCTGGTGGTTTGGGGGAAATGTTTCCTTTAATACCGGGAAGCTATATTTTAAAGATAGCAGTGATCTGCTGTGAAGAGTCCTCCAAGTTCTCGTGTGCCAGACCGATGAAATTCGGGACGTTATGAGTTTCCATGAAAACTGCATCGCCGTTGAAATGTTACAGGGATATTAAGGTTTTAACCAGGGCTGTGGAGTCGGAGTCGAGGAGTCGGAGGCAATTTTGGGTACCTGGAGTCGGAGTCGGAGTCAGCAAAAAATGGACCGACTCCGACTCCTACTAGATTTAAATTGGAATAAAAAAAAATTGGAATAAAAAAAAAGCAAGTTTAAACGTCCCAATTCAGATAAAGTTATAATTAATTACTTCTCTACTGTAAGAATAAAGGCCAGTGCATGCAGTGCGTCACGTTACCGCTAAACAAAGACGTTAAGTGACCGTGAAGAAGCATGCTTTTCATATGCTTTACTATGCAGTTAAAGGGACACTGACAGGCTGATATATCTGCTGGTATTCATCAGAGGATTAGGAATACAACTAGACGACTGTTACCCCCAGTTGAGGTTTACTTGTGTTTAAAAACGTTTTAATCAATATGCCAATTCTCTACCTTTGTGCCCAAGGGGGCAGGCGCACATGTAGAGTACTGGCAGCACTAGACAGGACTAGGTAGCGAGGAGGAAGAGAGAAAGCTGGCACAGCCTCAGCATAGCCAGACGAGGCTGCTGCCAGCACTCTACACGTGCGCCTACGCAGGAATTCAGCGTTCGGCTAGCCTGAAAAAAAAGGCCAGTGCAGTGAATAATAACGAGGGGAACAGCTCTGGGAAGCTGTACTTCGGGCGCGGCTGGCCACAAAGCCGCAGGAGACGCTGCCCCATTGGGCACAAAGATAGTGAATTTGCATAAAGATTAAAATGTTTCTTAAACACAAGTACAGCTTAACTGGGGGTAACATTAGTATAGTTTTATTCCTAATTCTCTGATGAATACCAGTATATATATATCTTTAGCTGGAAAATCAGCCTGTCAGTGTCCCTTTAAGGAGCGGCAATACTTACACTTTCCATCGTCTTGTGGTCTGCTGTTACAGGGAACCCATGGTTATCCTCGCCTCTCACTGATAACTGATTAAGGACTGGAGACACTTGTATAAGTGAAGGGAATGGATAGTCAATAGTTCAAGACTGAAGCTGTAAACCATTTGAAAAACTGCTATCATTCAGCTAAGGCTATAAAACATGTAAACTCAGATTGTTAGCTTAAATTGTAAACATGACTATGGGATTCTACTAGGAAAATCATGTTTTAAAATAAATGCCCCTTCCCCTGCCCCTTCCTGGATCCTCCCACTGCTCTATCTTCAGCAGAAGATCAGCACACAAAGGAGAAGGCAGCAGCTTCTGCTCAACTACCTCTGTGCTAGAGGAGATTAGAAGAACTTGGTGGAACAGCTTCGTATTTGCATATTAAATACAGAGGAGTCGGAGTCGAGGTCGGAAGTTTCAAAATCTGAGGAGTCGGAGTCGGACAATTTATCTACCGACTCCACAGCCCTGGTTTTAACAAATATACATGTCTCATCATATAATGAAAAGTTATAAAAAACTTTATTATAATATTTTCTGTATACATTTTTTTAATGTCCTTCCATAACGTTATCCATACCATACGTCTAATGGACACAATTCCTTTCTGGTCATTTGATAGGGCACATGGGTGCATGGCTCATTACAGTAGTTATTACAGCCGTATAATCATCACATGACCGGGACAAGTTTTTATTCACTACACATAGTAATGGACATTTTTTATTAAAGGGGTTATCCAAGATGGATAAGATTAGAACCCGCAGCGCATACTCGAGTCTGAATCTTTCACTAGAGCTTTAGAGCAAGATTCTGAGTCACGTGTGCGCTGCGTGTTGTGATCCCAAGCAGGGATCAAGTGCCGAATGGGATCGTGTGGCATCCCGGATAACCCCTTTAACTGATGGCAAACCAAGAACTTGAAAACTGTGAGAAATTGATATTGACGGAAAACTGCATAACTTTTCATCACGCAATGAATATGCTTCATTTGCCAGAACTGGAATACCCCATTAAAAATGGTGCTCAACCTGCCGGAATACTGGAATTGCCGTATCCAGCATAGCTGGACCCAGCAAGGGCCCGCTGGATACTTATTCACCATAATGGGATCCGTTTACGGTTTTCTGCTGGAAAATTACAAATGCAGTATTCTGCTTCTCCACAATTCCGTACGCAGATGTGAACGTATCCTCACTTTTGGGCTCAGGAGCATGACGGCAGGATCAAGATCAAACAGTGTCAACCTAACTTTTGTAATGAAATACGGAACAAGTTACCATTTAACGGTAGCCCGAAATAATGCAGCCGTATGAGGATGAGCAATCGCTGTACTGTAAATGCAGCTCTTCACCCCCCCCAGTTGTTGGGAAGGAACGCGTCCTTCAAGATAATCGGCTGCTCCTCGCCCCGTTTAAACCCACCATAAACCATATTCTTATCAGTTTCATACGATCTCAGCTATAATGAGTGTTTATGAGGGAAGGAGATCACAGATGAGGCTTCACATAAGCAGTCAGCTGATGGAACTCAGGAGGGATAGTCTACAAATAGACAGATTTTTAACCACATATATCACAAAAAGGATAGAAAATTTTTAATGAAAGAGCATTAGAAAAAATGGGTAATGAGTAATGCAATCTTTAAAAAAATGCTCCAAAAGGGGCCCAAAGCCTTTAATGAGTCTTCTTTAATAGTTCATTTTCACTCTCTTTAACCATGAGCTGCTCATTAAGACTTCTGGAAATTGCCAAGTGGATTTTTTTGTACCAGCGCACGAGGCAATATGCAGGAATGGCATTGCAGAAGTCTTCAAACCAATCATACTCACCCTATGAACGTGTACTGAGGTGGGGCCTGTTTCGAGCGGCTCAGGATGCGGATATCACAGATGGCAGCCTCTGTGGAGTCTCTTGGGATAAACTTAATGCACAGACGCTTTTTTCGAAAGGCAACTTCCTCTATAGGAATGAAATAAAAAAAAAAAAAACAGACAGGTATGGTCAACAAAAATTTAAGATTCCAAAAACGTTTCCTTCAGTGCTTGCAGGCTTGATGTCTAAAGGTGGCCATGGACATTAGCTAGAAGTAGGCGGATGGTTGAACATCCATTGAACCATCTACTGAAGGACTATTTCACAGACACAACTCTACATATTCGTTTCGCTCAGCTGATGAAGATGCAAGAAATTGGACCTCCAACCATCAGGTAACTTAAAGCCCAGTTAAGCCAAGACTTAGGCCTCATGCACACGGCCGTTGTTCGGGTCCGCGTCTGAGCCGCATATTTTGCGGCTCGGTCGTGGACCCATTCACTTTAATGGGGCCGCAAAAGATGCGGACAGCACTCTGTGCTGTCCGCATCCGTTGCTCCGTTCCGTGGCCCCGCAAAAAAAATAGAGCATGTCCTATTCTTGTCCGTTATGCGGACAAGAATAGGCATCTCTATAATGGGCCGCGTTCCGTAAATTGAGGAACAGAACGCGGAGCAGCTTCAGTGTTTTGCAGATCCGCGGTTTGCGGACCGCAAAACACCAACGGCCGTGTGCATGAGGCCTTAGACAGCAATGACTGTGAAGCAGCAATGTCTAAGATAACTTCAAAGCCCAAATTCTGAAGAACGTTCTGATGTTTCCTTTACCCGTGTTGGTCTTCAATGGAAACCACAATCTAACTAAAGCTATTATAGGTCATTCAACACTGACAAATACTTTCTGTACAAATTACATAAAACCGTGCTGCTCAAATCCAACAGTAGAAAATCACGCCCTTAGGCACACAGAGTTCCTCGGATGTGGTCAGTTCCTGATTAGGTAACCTCGACTTCAACAATATTTGGTGCTCCTATCCCCTATAATCATAAGATTATAAGATGCCCCTAATGAAGCGGGAGCGAAACCCGGGTTGGGCATTTGGCGAAAGGACTGATATGCATTTTATAGGATTGAGATTTTATGGAAATTTGTGAGTATAATAAAATAACCGTATAAGATAAAGAACTTGCGGGACTTCACTATGTCGGGCCGTTTCCCTTATAGGGGATAAGAGCACCGAATATTGTGGAATTAGAGGTTACCTAACCAGGAACTGACCATATCCGAGGAACTCTCTGTGGGCGTGATTTTCAACTCTTGGATTTGAGCTGTGTGGTTTTATATAATTTTTACAGACTGTGTGTGGAAGGTACCCACCTCACGATGACCCTGCAGCGCTCTAAGTGGAACATTGGTTTGGGACTTTTTATATTTTAATTTGTATTTAGTTATATTTTCATTTTTAAGACTGACAAATACTTACGTGTGTCAACTGTCTCTTGGATGGGTATAAAGCCAACAGGTAATGTGTCCTTTATATCGATCAATTTCATGTCTACCAAGACATTCCCTAAATGGCTCTGTGGAAGAACCAGAAGAAGGTGAGTAGCTGACAGCTAATGAGAGGAAACTGGGTCATCAGTAGTTGTTCAAACTTACATTTTCTCTTGAGAAGACTCTCGTGAAGCAAAGATATCTTGTCACCTTGGACTTAAATAAACCATCTTTCCAAAGATCTGCATCCAGGCCATCTGTTGTCTGCGAAACCTGCAACGTGAGATGGACGAGTAGGAAATTAGTACCGAGATAGCTACAATCTAACGTACAAACTCTTGCATTTCTCAAATAGAAAAACTGTAGTTTCTCAAGGGATGACATATAGAATATGACAAAAAGCCTAAGGAGACAGAAAAAAGTGCCAAGTTGTTATTTCCTGTACAGGCCACAGCAGAAACAGTAGTACTTTAGAGGAATTCTTCCAGGAAGGGAGTAACAAGATCTCAATGACCTCCTTACCAATAATTATCTTTTTGCTGTGGCCAGTTATGGACGGTTGCGTCTATTGTATTTTTCCCTTAATAAGACGCACTTTTTTGTCCTAAAAGTGGGAGGAAAATGGCAGTGCGTCTTATAAAGAATATAATAGTGCTCATTAGTATGCAGGAAGCGGTGAAGGTAGTGCTGCTCACGCTGAGTGTACTCGCCGCTCCCTGGTCTTCATCCAGGCACCTGCTGTGCTCTGCCCTGACTGTGAATAGTGTCAGGACCAAAGCTAAAGCGGAAATAAAAGTGCAGGACTTTGTGCACATTTTTCAAGAACAGATCGCTGATGCAGGACAGTTTTCTGCTACAGAGGGATCTGGATAGATTGGAGGCTTGGGCAGAAAAATGGCAGATGAGGTTTAACACTGACAAATGTAAAGTTATGCACATGGGAAGGAACAATGCAAGTCACCTGTACATATTAAATGGTAAAACACTCGGTAACACTGACATGGAAAAGGATCTAGGAATTTTAATAAACAGCAAATTAAGCTGCAAAAACCAGTGTCAGGCAGCTACTGCCAAGGCCAATAAGATAATGGGTTGGATCAAAAGGGGCATAGACGCCCGTGATGAGAACATAGTCCTACCACTTTACTAGTCAGACCACACATGGAGTACAGTGTACAGTTCTGGGCTCCTGTGAACAAGACAGACATAGCAGAGCTGGAGAGGGTTCAGAGGAGGGCAACTAAAGTAATAACTGGAATGAGGGCATCTACAGTACCCTGAAAGGTTATCAAAATTGGGGTTATTCACTTTAGAAAAAAAGTTGACTGAGGGGAGATCTAATAACTATGTATAAATATATCAGGGGTCAGTACAGAGATCTGTCCCATCATCTATTTATCCCCAGGACTGTGACGAGGGGACATCCTCTGCGTCTGGAGGAAAGAAGGTTTGTACACAAACATAGAAAAGGATTCTTCACTGTAAGAGCAGTGAGACTATGGAACTCTCTGCCTGAGGAGGTGGTGATGGTGAGTACAATAAAGGAATTCAAGAGGGGCCTGGATGTATTTCTGGAGTGTAATAATATTACAGGCTACAGCTACTAGAGAGGGGTCGTTGATCCAGGGAGTTATTCTGACTGCCTGATTGGAGTCGGGAAGGAATTTTTTTCCCCTTAAGTGGGGAAAATTGGCTTCTGCCTCACAGGGGTTTTTTGCCTTCCTCTGGATCAACTTGTAGGAAACAGGTCGAACTGGATGGACAAATGTCTTTTTTCGATCTTATATACTATGTTACTATGCAAGTGAAATGCTTCCCCGAAAATGACATGTTCCTCAATTATTGTACAAAGATAACTCTGCCTGTGACTGACAAAATATCATTAGGGCAGGTGTAATATGAAGTATCAAAACCAAACGAAAGGGGTGATCTACTGCCACAGTCCAGCACAGCAGGTGTTGCTAGCCTGCAGGAGACAAGAATTCTAGTATGTTCAGCTGACTTGTTTTTGAGACTTTGGACAGTAGGCCTACATCCCGACAGCTAGGGAGACATTTAGTGGTCAGCCTTGGATTTTCTTTGTTGTGTTGATGCTTTGTCTGCATGAGAAGCAAAGTGAAGCTGGTTGAGGTCAGTCTGAATGAACTAGGGAAAAGTTCTTGGTGCCATGAATTAGGCTCATGCACACGACCGTTGTCTTTTTGCGGTCCGTTTTTCCACCACATCTAAGGTTTTTTTTTTCTCTGATTTAAGTCCTCTCCTGTTCCGTTATTCCACAAAACATATCCATATAGTTTCCGTATGCAATCAAATTTTTGCGGATCGGGAACTGAAACAGGAACTTATTAATCCCCAAACACATGAGCAATATGGGCTGGGCATAGCATTTCTACAGCATGGATCTGCAAAATACGGATGTGTTCTGGGTCGTTCCGTATTTTGTACGGATTCATTGACTTGAATGGGGCCTCGGACCGTGATTTGCGGACAATAACAGGACATACACTACTTTTTTGCGGAACGGCCATGCAGACAAACGGAAACGGAATGCACACGGAATAACGTCCGTATTTTCTACAGCCCTATTGAAGTGTATGGTTCCGCATACGGGTTGCACAAAAAAACGGAACAGAAGCGGAAAGAAAATACAGTTGTGTGCATGAGCCCTTAGTCTAACCCAGATGTATTTGTCCCACCAAGATGGTGATCCTATGACATAGTTCTTCCTAAAAACTTTACACATACAATAAAAACCTGTAAAAACTAAGGCCACTTACCTATGGTGTTTGCAGTGGCTCTCATATAAAATAATGATTGCTTCCTGTGCTCACATACACCTGAATAAGCAGGTACATATGAATGACAGTGTGCAGTGTCCCCTGAGTATGCACTCCGATTCCACATCACCTACACTTTGGACAAGCCCTGGTGGTGGACATTGTCTATAGACACCTGGCAGGTTTCCGCATCAGAATGGTGTAAAAACAATTTTAAAGGCGTTATCCTTATTTTTAAAATTCCTTTTAGGCGCTCTCCCCCCCCCCCCTTTCCTTCAAGTGATTACGCACTTTAACAGTCCTATTGGGCCAGTGCTGCATTCCCTGATGTACGTTGCGGGTACTTCCTGGATCACATGCCGTACAAGTGTCTTGCTTCCCACCGATTATTCCTAAGGGCAGCACTTTACTTACTGCACAGAATCAGTAGACAATTTGGAGAGTCCTTAGGACATGAGCCGATCCCATCTCTGCCACTAATATACAGCACTGTTCTACTGTATGGACGTGTGCATGACCCCAAGCTATCGTAATAAAATGACCAAGTCTCTTCTGGAAGAAAGGAGCAGAATCAGAATAAGGTGCCACATGGCTTTGGATTGTACAATTCTGGCTCTTGAGTAGGGTTGAGCGAACTTGTTTTTTAAGTTCTGCGTCCAAAGTTCGGGTTCGGGTTAACGAAGAATCCAGTTATGGATTCCGCTACCACGGACCATAACGGAATTTGGAATCCATAACGGGATTCTTCGATAACCCGAACTTTGGACGCAGAACTTAAAAAACAAGTTTGCTCAACACTACTCTTGAACGTATTTTCTGGAGGTTTAGTTTAGGGTTGGAGTGGATTCACTACTTCCATAATTTCATGTGATTTTCATAACTCTCCAGCCAAGTTCAAAACCTCAAAAAACATCTAACGTTTTCCCTCGAGAGCATAACATTTTTACGAGAAGGGAATTTGGTTTGGCTCAAGAGGTGTCCCTCTGCGCTAAATCCTAGTCAATGGAAAAGCTAAAAAGAAAAAAAAACTATGAAAAACTTAAATGCCCCAAACAGACAAACCTTCTAGAGCAGTCTACCACCAATGTAGTCTTCTCACACGCATCTCGAAGCTATCAGGTCATTATGACTGGACGCCCCCGTCCCCATGAAACATTACAATTAGGGTCCATTCACACGTCAGTATTTTTACCTTTCCAGATAAACGTTCAGTTTTTTTTGCGGATCCGATTTTCCATACAACCTTCCGTTTTTGTACTAAAGTGCATCCGAATCTGTTCCGTGTTTCCGTTTTTTTTTTTTTTTTTTTTGAAAAAAAAAAAGAAGAGGAGGAGGAATACATGTTGCTAGGGTACCAAAAAAAACGGATCCGCAAAATCAGATGACATTCGGATGTTAAACTGCATGTCTTCCGTTTATTTTGCGGATCCATTGACTACAATGGGAAAACGGAACGGAAAGTTGGACAGAAAGTAGGACAAGGTGTTTCTTTTTTCAGGATCCGCATGCAAGGATCCTGATTAACGGAACGGAGTCACGGATGCGGACAGCACCATGAGTGCTATCCGCATTTTTGCGGAGGCCATAGCAATGAATGGATCCGATTAAACGTTCCGATTTTTTTCGGAACGGAATCGAATTGCAAAATCGGACGTGTGAATGGACCCTTACTGTACATTTCATTTCCAGTCACGTCCGCCATGGAAAATCTCTCCATGATCAGACAACACCTAGCAAAGCAAATCAATGCTTACACAAATACAAATTGTACAAATGTGAAGCCACTCGTTAAAGAGTAACGGTCATATTATTATTTTTTATGTAATTGGATTGGTCTGACTAAGTTCACCTTAGTTCCCTAGTTAATACTTTTGTATAGGTATTGAATTACCTAGTAATTGTCGCATGTTCTTTCCTTCCCCAGGCATTTCAGTGGTGCGGCTAAAACAGCGTTGCTAGGTGTCCTCCGTCTCCTATCTTCTATATACAGAAGACGGAGGACGTAGTAGTGGGCAGTCCCGAACACTGCGTGCGTGCTCCGTCGGACCGGGATAGTGCTGATATTCGCGATAAAAATTCGCCATCAACACTACACAGGAGGAATAGGGCGTATTTAAGTCTGGAGAAAGCCGATTGGTTGGGGTGAGGCTGCACATTCCCGAATGAATTCTGGGTAGTTAGGGAGGGCGGTCTTAGCCTCAGGGTAAGGGCATCGGCGGCCATCTTGAGAAGATAGTCAGAAAGAAGTCTTGTGAGGAGCGGTTGCTATGGACGGAATCTTATTAAACAACTGGTATGTGAACACAATAATTAGTGATTATGGATTATCACGACAGCAGCAAAAACATATATGAAAATTAAACTTTGAGTGAAAATATGACATGTCCTTGTATCCATGAACATCCTGAAAAAGGAGCTTCTGGAGCTATAGCGGCTCATAATGGTCATGTGATTAAAAAAATTCTACCTGACAATACTTTGAAGGACCGTCTTTCAGGTGCAAGTCTTTTGGGGTATGTATCTACCAGCTTGGCCATCGAGAGGCTGAAATTTTTGCCCATTCTTCTTTGGAAAATAGCTCGCGCCCAGTCAGATTGGATGAAGAGCGTCTGTGAACAGCAATTCTCAAGTCTGGCCACAGATGATCAAACATCATCATGAACACCAAGGAACAGAGACAGGTCAGGGACACTTTGTGTTGGTCTATCACAGGGATCGGCAACCTCCGGCACTCCAGCTGTTCAGAAACTACAACTCCCAGAATGCTTTATTCACTTCTGTGGGAGTTAGAAGAACAGCCAAGCATGTTTGAAGCTGAAGTGCTGAAGGTTGCTGATCCCTGGTCTATTCCATAAAATCCCAATAAAATACATTGTTCAATGAGAAATATTTTACAGTTTTCAAACCAGCACCTGGATCTGAATACTTTTATAATTGCATAGTCACTAAGTTATTCAATAAACTGTATCTGTATAGCGCCGCCTGCTGTTTTTTTTCCTAATTTCTTTGTCCTGCTCACTGAGATGGCCGCACATGCTCAGTTTCATCCTTCAGCTGCCTCTTGAGCTGTGATAGGGAGAGACCAGACACGCCCCCTGAGCTGTGATAGGGAGAGCATGGACACGCCCCCCAAGCTGCAGCAGAAAAGACCCTCCCCTGAGCTGCCAGCTTGATATAAATCGAGCAGAGCAATGAATGGGGAGATCTCTGGATCCATGTGAGGTACAGGGCTGGTTCTAGCTTTGTTAGGCAGAGATTGTCATGTATTATATATGTCTGATGTTCATTTTGTACAACAATCATGGGAGACCCCCTTTAAGTTTGTTGGTATAACGTGATAAAATGTAGAAAAGTTTCAAGGGGTGCGATAACTTTTTCAAGGCACTGGATATGCTATATTATATATTATTTAATCTAGTTATTCAAGTTTATACATTTTGACACAAGCAAGAGCATGGAACAAAGTTATCCAATGGCCATTTCCCAACCTGTGCCTTTTGCCTGGAAGGGGCCATATACTTTTAACATCATACCTTAAAACGGTATCCTCTGATTTGTACTGAAAGTCACGTAAAAAGTATAAAGGTTCACTTAGGACAGTCTAAAACTGTAAAATATATACTAAAATAAAATAATCAATGTCCATCACTCCTGAGAAATCTAAGATGAGGCCTGTCTCCAGCAGTAAGACAACTGGCTGATGCAGAAGCCCTCCGCCACTGCTCTATTTGCCACAGAAAGTCAAGTGTCTTAAGACTTGCCCTGAGATGAACACCAGTGTTGTCTACTAGACAGCTTCAGAAGCTGCAGAAAATCCTGACGGCTGAGAAACGCCATAGGCCAAATATTTTGTCTGTTTACTGTTCCGATTCATATCTAGTTTTTGCCTTTTTTTAAACATACCCCTTTTATAGCCAAGTTGTAGAACACCTCTATAATTTGCAAACCTCTAGAGCTGTACAAGTCAACCACAACATGAGCAAACTTGCTGTCAGACATAATCTGAAAGAATGTGTTGATCTCTGTGGTGGATTTGTAAGCCACAGTCGCCAGAGATGAACGTGGCGGTTTCGATGAGGAACCAGATTGTCTGAAACAAAGACATTTATAAGGGATTATACACATCAGCACGCACAACTATTACAATGAGGAATCTAAGGGATTATATACATCAGCGCGCACACAACTACTACGATACGGAATCTAAACTTTCGTACACAATTTTTCCTATACAATTTACTGAGAAAATAAGCAAAAGTCAACACATAAGTATTAAAGGTCTAGAAAAACATGGCTGCTTTCTTCCAGAAACTGTGAAATTCTTGGCCATGGGCGATATCAGATAAGGGTCCAGTCACACGTCTGTGTGTGTTTTGCGGATCCGCAAAACACGGACATCGGCTATGTGCGTTCCGCAATTTGCGGACCGCACATCGCCGACACTACATATAAAAATCCTTTTCTTGTCCGCAATTGCGGACAAGAATAGGACATGTTCTATTTTTTCCGGGAACGCGATTGCGGACCCGGAAGTGAGGATCCGCAATTGTGGCCCCGGGTGGGACATCATCTGTCCCCATTGAAATTAATGGGTCCGCAAATGCGGAACAGAATTGCGGACGTGTGAATGGACCCTTATGCAGCCCATCACCACCGACCTGACTAATATTAAACTACCATACCGGGGACAGCCCACAAACAAGAGTGGGGAAGTTTCTGGAAGATAGCAGTCCTGGCTTTCCAATTCCTTAAAGGGGTTGTCTCTAGGGATGAGCGAACTTTGTGTTTCAAGTTCGGCGTAGAAGGTTCGGGTTATCTAAGAATTCCGTTATGGATTCCGCTACTACGGACCATAACTTATATGGTCCGTGATAGCGGAATCCATAATAGAATTCTTAGATAACCCGAACCTTGTACGCCGAACTTGAAACACAAAGTTCCCTAGTTGTCTCATCACAGACAATTGGGGCATTTGTCTAGGATATGCCCCCGTTGTCTTATGGGTGTGGGTCCCACACCTATATAGAGAATGGATCCCCGCAAAGTGGTGGCTGGAGGACATTAGTACTTCATTTGAAATGCCCTACTCATTACATAGTAACATTTTTTATGGATAACCCCTTTAAATATTTGGTGTCACCAGGACATTTGTTTTTCTATTAAACCTGGCCCAGAACCTGATGACTGGTCTGACTGCAGGACACTGTATGGATGCCTCCTAAAGGCTGGTTCACATCTTCAGAGCTAGTGTTGAGCGGAAATATTCGAATCGCGAATCTTAATCGCCTGCCACTTCGAGAATTCGCGAATATTTAGAATATAGTGCTATATATTCATATTCGTGAATAGTGTTGATCGCAAATATTCTAATTGCGAATTTATCGTGAATATCGGCACTTAGCAACATCCCTAGCAACCAATAGGAAAGTTGATCGCGAGTATTCTAATCGTTCTATTCGAATATATTACATTCCTGATTTTCGCAATCGAGTAAATAATGACTGGAGATCACGAATTCTAGAATTTGCGAATATTCGGCCAAAAATTCATGGAATATCGCAAATCGAATATTGCCTATGCCGCTCATCGCTAATCAGAGCATTCCTGTTCTGGTGTTGGAACAAAAAAAAAAATATTATTAAAAACAGAAGAAGTGCCAGGTCATGCATATCCCAGACACCAAAAGCATCTGGTGGACCCCACTGACTTTAATGGGGTCTGTAGGGTTTCAGTTATGTTCTCCTTCATTCTGCCGGGCAAAATACTGCCGCGTTTTGGGAATCTGTAACAAGCTCCACTGCATATGTGAACCTAGCCCGAGTCTGGAATGGATCGAAAATAAATGGCTAGAACGCCAAAGATTTGCATCATATTACAAGATACGGTTCCATGGCGGCCATCTCGTCTTTCCAGATTATCCAGTATTTAAGGAGTGTCACATTCCCAACATGACTGGAAACTTCTCCAATTTTTCATCCTACATCCAACGCGGCATCTGCACAGCACATTTAAAGACATTCCGGCTGGCGTGAGACATATGACTGACAGTGAACCCGTTACTCTGTGTCTAAGAGGCAACGGTAAAAATTATAAAAACCTTATAGCAACTTTCTATCTTTCAAAAGGTGGTAGAGAACATCATAAATACTATAACAAACTAGTATCACCATAACCGCAATGACCAGTCAAATAAAATTAATGTCTTTTACTGCACAGTAAACGCCATAAAAACAAAAATAGAAAAAACACAAGAATTGACTTTTTCCATTCCAACCAAAAATAATTTTTTTAAAAAGATTCTCAGTATATTAAATGGTGCCCTACAACTCATCCCATACAGCTATGTTGAAGAAAAAAAATGTAAAAAATAAAAATAAAAAATTCTAGCTCTTAGAAGAATATGAAAAAAATACAACTGGCTGTGATGAGTAGGGGTTAAAGGGCTGTAAGCACCTCAGACATTGGCGCCATAATCACAAGGATATGCATCAAAGTCAGACAGGTGCGGGTCCCATCTCCGGGACCTGCTCCTGCGTCTAGAACTGGCCCCCCAAGTGAAGAAGAATGCAACGCGAATGTCGGAGGGGAAAATTCCAAGAATAGCAGAGGCAGCTCATGCTACATGTAGTTAAGGAAGCACTCTGCTATTTTTGGAACGGACACAGCAGCGAATGGAGGGTGTCCTCGCTAGTGCAGTGTGCTCTCCTTCACTTCGGGGGGTCCATCCTGGAGAGAGAAGCATGTCCTAGTGATGCCAACAATGAGATGGGAATGCCTCTTTAAAGAGTAACTAAACTTTTATACTAACATGTTGTCCCCAACCCCCGAAAAAAAATCTTTTTCTAATATACTTTATTTATTAGTTTTATATTTTTGCCATACTTTTTCACCCCTAAAGCGCACCATTTACTGGTGCGCTAAAACGCAGTTCTCCCTACACCGCTGAGCTGTCAGCAGAGTACGGACCACTCATTTTATGAATGGGGCCGCTGCAGCGCAGGGACTACGGGCAGGAGCGCTCATTGCTGCTCCTGACCGTGCTCCCTAGACTATTACTAACTCTTGGCATAGCACATGGGTACCCTGTACCCATCTACTATGCCAGGATTAGCTGAGCAGAGAGGCTCCTGCTTCTGCCTGCTCCGCGCACCTAAAAGAACTGCAGGTCAGCTCAGCGGTGTAGGGAGAACTGAGTTTTAGCGCACCAGTGAATGGTGCGCGTTGGGGGTGAAAAAGTATGGCAAAAATATAAAACTAATAAATAAAGTATATTAGAAAAAAAAAAATTAGGGGGTTAGGGACAACATATTAGAAGTTAGTATAAAAGTTTAGTTACTCTTCAAGGTCTGCTGACATATTGTGTAAAAGGGGTTGTTTCATGAAGAGAACTCCTGTCTATACTATAGTTACCAACAGTCCCCAATTTACAGGGATTGTCCATCATTTTTCCGGCAACTTCGGGCTGGCCACAGCTGATAACGCGGCTTTTGTAAGCCCTGCCCATAAACTGGAGGTCCCTGGTGGGGCGTTTCTGGGGATGGGGTTTACATGTTGCATATGGATGTACCGTGGGACTTCGAGCATATAGACTGGATGTCCTCATGAGACATTTGAAGAACCGCTTTGTGGGAGCAGATCCCACCCCGGTGGACCCAGCCCATCCATGCATTACATGAGCGTTGGCTGCATCGCAATGCTACATTGACAGATGTGGCTGCCCGCAGGATGTTAGATAGGAAGCTCCGTTCATCTGCAACCCCTGCAAATCAATGTTAAGATGAACCCGGCGGGTATGAGACACATATAATATACAGAAGACTAGGAACTCTGATTATCAATAACCAGAAACGATAGCAATGTCCATATGCTATACAACGTAGATCCATCAAGACTTAGCAGGACGGATTTATGGATTTGATTAGGTCATCGTGTAGTAAAAAGCAAGGAAAAGAAACACCACAATAACCTTATCCCAAACATTTGTGCTACAGGTTTTGTGATCGGCAGGGCTTATATTCTGTACGAAGGCGGAGAGTGACGGAGGTAAAAGAAGTAAAGGAACAAAAGACAATAAAGAAGGACAACTCAAAGACTTTCAACCAAGGTAAACGTTCTGCTGACGAAGTACAACTTCCAGATGTCTCCGAGCCTGGAAAAGGAAATGGGTTTTTCTTGTTTATTTGCACTAGGCTTTGAGGAAGATTTCTCATTGAGAAACAAAGGCTTGTGTACTTTACACGACTACTTCTCTCAGGGAAGGTCGTTACTGTACGAGGAAAGTTGTACTCAGACCACCCATACGACAATTTGGGAGGCAGTGTATTAGGTGCGAGTACCTCCGCCAGCTTTATAACGATGACCTTGGAGGTCTATTCTGTTAAATGGTCCATGAAGAGGTGGATTCGGAAGAAATCTAATAGGCATGATATGAAATTAACATCCTGCAGATGGTTGAGAAAGCTTCAAAGAAAGCAGAGGATCAATCCACTATGTGAGCCACAATGTAACTGCACTTCTGATCATTAGGTTGTCCAAAATAGCTTCACAAGAATTTACTAGATGTCAACCACATGCAGTCATAACATTAAAACCTAATGTTGTGTAGGAGGGACCTGCACCTATAAGACAATGGGGGCATATCCTAGAGATATGCCCCCATTGTCCATCGCGAGACAACCCCTTTAATGCTTTGGCTAACTATTTCATGTGCAGTGTAGGCAGCTGATATAGGGTACAATGAAAGAGTGGTCCTAACTCAGGTTACCACCTATCCCTCATCACATAGCTCATAGGCTAAATGGGCTTATACAGGGATCCCCATGTCACCAAAATCCTTAAAGAAAGGTCCAAGGAACTAGAGTTGTTTCAATACCAAAATTTTGATTCGGTTTCGATACCATAAACAAGTATTGCGATACTCGATACAACGCGAAAAAAATAAAACGCCAAAAAAAGCCATGTGCATTCCACATTTTATGGAACAGCCGGTGTTCTGTGAAAATCTGCTGCCCATAAAAATCTGCTGCCCGCGTCACTTCCGGTCAGGACGTCACGCTTCAGAGGGAGGTGTGTCTCCCTGCTCCGCTCCTGATTGGCTGGAAAGAGGGTTTGGCTTCACAGCAGCTTTCATTCACAGCGCTGTGAACGCGCAGCACCAGGGCTGAGGGCAGCAGATTTTCACAGGCTCTGATTGGCGGGCAGCAGATTTTCACGGCTCTGATTGGCGGGCAGCAGTTGGCTCAGGGCAGCTCATTTTAACAGCAACTGTATGGGGATCGCTCAGGGCGGTTTATTTCAACAAGGGCTGTGAATGCGAACGCGCAGCGTCAGCTTATATTACCATCGGCTGTATGAGCCTGTTTGATCCCCGTTAAATGAGCTGCCCCTGCGATCCTCATGCAGCCGATGGTAATATAAGCTGACGCTGCGCGTTCGCATTCACAGCCCTTGTTGAAATAAACCACCCTGAGCGATCCCCATACAGTTGCTGTTAAAATGAGCTGCCCTGAGCCCGTGAAAATCTGCTGCCCGCCAATCAGAGCCCGTGAAAATCTGCTGCCCGCCAATCAGAGCCCGTGAAAATCTGCTGCCCGCCAATCAGAGCCCGTGAAAATCTGCTGCCCGCCAATCAGAGGCCGTGAAAATCTGCTGCCCGCCAATCAGAGCCTGTGAAAATCTGCTGCCCGCCAATCAGAGCCTGTGAAAATCTGCTGCCCGCCAATCAGAGCCTGTGAAAATCTGCTGCCCGCCAATCAGAGCCTGTGAAAATCTGCTGCCCTCAGCCCTGGTGCTGCGCGTTCACAGCGCTGTGAATGAAAGCTGCTGTGAAGCCAAACCCTCTTTGCAGCCAATCAGGAGCGGAGCAGGGAGACACACCTCCCTCTGAAGCGTGACGTCCTGACCGGAAGTGACGCGGGCAGCAGATTTTTATGGGCAGCAGATTTTCACAGAACACCGGCCTATAATAGAACAGTCCAATCCTATTTTTTGGGGGGACAAGGTGACTAAAAAAAACTAAAAAATGGTGAATCGTGCAGTTTTTCTTTTCTTTGTTTTTCTTTTACGGCGCTCACTGCATAAGAGATTTTTAAATATTTTAATAGTTTGGACTTTTTGGACGTGGCGATATGTAATATTTCATTTATTTATTGTTTATATATCTTATATGTAAAATTGGGAAAGGGGGTGATTTATACTTAATATTTATACTTTCTTCTTTTTTTTTTTTTCTTTTACAGTTTACTAATTAACTATTTCCCCCTTAGGGGCTAGAACCTGGGATCTTTTCATCCTATTCACCCTGATACAGCTCTATCAGGGTGAATAGGATCTCACACTCTCCCTGCTGCCCTGTGCACAGTACACACAGCAGCAGTGAGCCGACCATGGCAGCCAGGACTTCAGTAGCGTCCTGGCTGCCATGGTAACCGATCGGAGCCCCAGGATTACACTGCTAGAGCTACGATAAGAAGAGAGATGGTGAGGGGACCCTGTGGCCACTGCCGCCAATGAATTTAATACTGGGGGGGAGGGAGGAAAGGGGGGGGGGGGGGCGCACTGGCCACCAATGATAATTAACGTTTAACATACAAATGCAGGCGGCAGAAACAAATTGCCGGGACCCGACCTCTTACAGGGCTCTGCGATCAGCGGCATTTAACCCCCCAGGTGGGGGTTAATTCCTGCAGATCGCAGCGCTCTGTCAGAGGCAAGGTCCTGGCAATGTGTTTCTGCTGCCTGCATTTGTAATATATGAAACGTTACTCATCATTGGTGGCCAGTGCGTCCACCCCTCTCTCTCCACTGGTGGCAGCGGAAGCAGCAGCGGGGAGGGAAAGACTGCGTCCTTCTCCCCGTGCTCCTGAGGGAACATGGCCGCGCTGACAGCAGCGCGGCTACGTTCTCTGATACTGGGCTCTGCAGTAGCACAGCCTGGTATTGATAAAAGACAAATCCCGGTATTGTATCGATACCGGGCTAAAAGTATTGATCGGGTATTGAGTTCGATACCCGAAACAACCCTACAAGGAACAGGACCAAAATCCACAAGCAAAAATGCATACAAGGGCATAAACATGCACCAGGAGGGACATTGGGACTATTACTATGGGGTGCATATAAATATATCTATTTCTCTGCCTATAGATAACCTACTTTAATGGGGTTGTCTGGGAATAATTCACTTTTCCGTGATGCCCGCAGCCTGGCTCTGCTTTGGAAAGAAACATACTTACCTACTCCGATCCTGCGCACTGCCTCGCTCACGTCTATCTTCCAGTCCGCGGCGCATTGACTTCCTCCAGGGGGTGGGCATGGTCACCTGCTCTGCTGCCACTAACCACTGGCTTCAGCGGTTACATGTCCTCAAGGTGGATCTGTCAGTTATCACAGGGGGATATGTTCGGCATATATAGATGTTTATTATTTCACTCCGTATTTTCATATAAAAATCTGTACAAAAATCTGTGAGGACTACTAGAGAAAGTATTAGTCCTTCTCCCCCCCACATGTTCTGGTATGTCTCTGTACATAGGGATCCCAGGCCTTCTCTCCTGATAAGATTATACATGGAAACCTTGAATGAAATGATAGAAAGCTATATATTCCTGAGCTCAGTGACTCCCCTCCTCCACCCTACAGAAAAAAACTAATCTGATCAAATATCTCCTTCACATTTGCAGCAGTCCCTCAACATTTCTGGCTTGAAATCTGATGCCACAAACTCGTAGGCACCCCCTTCGTGGTGAAACGTTGACATTTCAAGCGCAATTCACAAACAAGCAACTTCCACTCCACTTGGCAAATGTCAAGATTGTGAACATCTGTTAATATTTTACAGTCAAGACAAATTCCTATTCCGTTATTTTGCTGAGGTCTAATGAATCAGGAGAGAAATGTGCCCCTCGGAGAGCGCATACGTGTATATGGTGCGGCAGGCTTTCGGAGAAGACATAAAAATAGCACCGTGGTAAAGGCATGTCTATATAAAGACAAGCAAGTTCCAAATGATAAAGCGGGGAGGGTATAGAGTTACATGACAACGTGTGAAACCGTACTGGAGTATATCACAGGTCTTCATGGGAGCCCGTCACCTGATTTGGGGTCATGAAACCACCACCGCTATGCAGCCGGGGGGGTTCAGGGTCCCAACCTGTACATCTATTCCCGCAAAATAAAGTAAATGAAATTCAAGCTTACCAAGAAAAGAGTCCAGGACTAGGGTTGAGCGAACTTGTATTTTAAGTTCGGCGTCCAAAGTTCGGGTTATCTTAGAATCCCGTTATGGATTCGCTACCACAGACCATAACGGAATTTAGAATCGTCCTTCACTGCTCTACTTCCTTCTTCTCCTCCGCCCCTCATGTCACATGATCATTATACCAGGCCCTTTACCACCTCTTATCCAATCCAGTACTGAGCCAAGCCCCCTGCACTGATCACATGACGGTGACATTACCCCAGGTCCTTAGTGTTGTCCAAGGTTCGGGTTCATCGAAGAATCCCCTTATGGATTCCAAATTCCATTATGGTCCGTGGTAGCGGAATCCATAACGGGATTCTTCGATAACCCAAACTTTGGACGCCAAACTTAAAACACAAGTTCGCTCAACACTATCCAGGACTCTTCCACAGAGGCTTTAGGAGGCCAAGAATGGTACTTCTTGCTTCAATGCACTGCACATTAGGGCACATGCGCGGTGAGGCAAGATGCCCCATCCTCAGCTTTATTGGCAAAGTGCACATGTGCCTGACGTCTCCACAGAAAAGTCCTGGACACTTGAATGGGAGCTAAGCTTGCAGTAGCCCACTTGGCCACTAGACAGTGTACGGAGCTGTCTGCTCACAGTAATGTTTCCGGCCCAAAACAGCTGATCGGGGTGCGGGGTGTCAGACCCCCACCAAACTGATACTGTTGACCTAACCAGAGGATTGGTCATCAATATCTGCTGCCTGGAGAATTTTTGACATCAATGATTCTCTAAAAAATGAAAACGCCAAGAGTGTAGTACAAACAAGTCAGTAACATATGTGCACAGAGTATTTGTGGAAGTATCTCATAAGTAGGAGATCATAAAGTTATACAACCTTCCAATTCATCACACTTTTAGTGAAAGATCACTCAACAGATCTTGGGCCTTTCCTCCCCACCCACAAGGATAACTGATAGGGAAGGGGTGTGACTGCTGCTGTCGAGGTGGTAGCAGAGGTTGTCAAAAGCACACCCACCTCCTCAATCCCTGATCTACAGACCACTGATTAATCACTTCCTTTATATTTAAAGTGTAACTGTCAGGCTATGTACACCTTCAGAGGCAATTTTTATGATTGCATATTACTCATTTTTGTCGAAAAATATTTTTTTCAGTTGACCTTTATTAAAAATATTGAGCTGTTCTGTCACAAAAGGTTTACTGTTTTTCTAGCTGCGTGAATCCTACTTTCACTCTGTGCCCCTCATCTAATAACCCTTATCTCTAAACGACTGAGAGGTCATAAACACTTATTTAAGCCACATTCTTATCGATAAGAACTGACATATAATGAGTGTTTATAAGGTCAGAGAGCAGAGTCCATCTGCTCCTGGTCCGACGGAAAAGACAGAAAATCCAAAGGGTGCCACTAGAGCATCTCAGCTATGTACAGAAAAAAAGAACACCCTATTTTTAATAAAGACCAATTCACAAACTGAAAGGGGTATTCTCGTCTTAGACAATCGCTAGGATATGCTCCCATTGTCTGATAGGTGTTGTCCCACCACTGGGACCCGCACCTACAACGAGAACGAAGCGGGAAGCGCTGTGGCTGAAGGACCTTGGATTTCCCGGGGTTCGTCCACCACCAAGCGCTGCTCCCATAAAAGTAAATGGGAGACAGCCGCGCATGTACGGCCCATGCTCTCACTCATTTCTATGGGGCAGACGGAAATAGCCAGCGCTCGACTATTTTCGGCGGCCCCATAAAAATGAATGGAGGGCGGCTGCGCATCCGCAGTGCAGCCTCCATTCATTTCCCCACTCCGTTCTCATTGTAGGTGACCCGCACCGATCAGACAATGGGGGCATATCCTAGCGATATGCCCCCTTTGTCTGAGATGGGAAAACCCTTTTAATTTTAGCTTGAAATCAGTACAATGCAATAAAAATATTACCCCCAAAGATGTACATAGCCTTTAAGAGTTGTACAGTAGGTGTCTTATAGATACCTTCCACTGGAAGATTGGTTTACCATTTTTAGAACCTATTTTGTGTTGTTGGTAGTGCTTTTTTTTTTATTGCTTGACAACTTCTTGGTAATCTGTTTAACCTAATGGCTAAATGGAACATCAAAGTCTAGTCTTGTATCTGCCTCCCCCACATTTAGAAGCCATCACTGATAAACAGGGGGTGTTTGGCAATTTCTGCAGATACCAAAACTGAACAGCAGTAGTTGTTGTTTCCTGTAGAAGCACACAGGACTTCTAAGGATAACCTAAAAAATAATAAAAAACATTTGTGGGCATAAGCATTAAAAAAAAAAAAAAAAAAAAAAAGGACCAAGGTATGTTAACTAATTCATGTGGGGCAATTTTACAAAAAAAGTTCACAGGACTTACCAATTAGGTCAAACAGATTACTCATAATCTGTCAAGCAATAAAAATAATACACTACCAACCACAAACAAAACAGAATCAAATGGTGAAGGGGTCTACAACTTTCTCCAAAGATGCATATAAAACACCACTGCACCCCTTGACAGTCACATACAGACTTGTACCTATACTTGAGCTACATGAAAACCATGGCAGTATCAGACTGAGGTGCCTTGGGCACGCCAGAGGGAAATATTCTCGAGGCTCAACCCCTGTATCATCCATTAACATTTAATAGGTTTTGAATCAAAGTAATAGAGCCTGGTGACAAGTAATTTGTTCCAAAGGCAGCCAAAAAAGTTTTTCCTCCAGGACCTTTGGGGCCCATTATGGTATCAGAGCCTGGACCCACCAGAGTCCTGTGGTGGGTCAGTCAGATCCTGACCATGGGACATCAAGTTCATGCCTAGAACGCCAAACAAAAACTAAAAAATGGAGGAAAGCAGAATTTTTTATATCCTGTTCTGAAGTTGCCAGACCAATACTTACCACGTCGTAGCCTGTAGGTGCTCTATTCCTTGATGCTACTACCCCAACACCAGTGATGGGATCCATAGACAGGTCAGACAAAGCATCTGAAAGGTCCCGAACCTCAGGCATTATAGTGCGTTCCTGCAAAGAAAAGTAAAATTTATTAAAGAGCTCTTCATTTACAGCCCATTTCAGGTCTGTACAAATCAATTCCCACCACTCAGGCCATAGAAACACAAGGGGGGGGGGGGGGGGTCAGCCAGCACGTACAGGTGCACGTAGCTATGGCAAAATATCACAAACACAGAAATGCAACAGCACTCTGCAACCAGCACTCTGCCCTGCCTCTATGCTAGAAGCTATCAGAGGTCGTTAGTGCACATTTTGATCAAAAGTTAATAAGCCACTCGCCACGTCAAGGCCGCCTCTATGAGTGGTCCTAACGCTAAATCCTACCTTTTATGGGCCATGACAGCCACATAGAATCCACTCAGGCCATAGGCCCTTTCCTACCACCACCACCCACGTCATGTCATGCTTTCCTCCACTGGCACTAATGTGAACAAAATGCAACAAATGTCTCTGCACCAAATAGGCCTTTCATCGGAGATGAACTCAAACACAGATTCCACGTCGCAACACAGAGCCAAACAGAAGATACAGCTTGAACATTAACTTTTTATAATTCTCTTAGACAGGCACTGGGGATTTTTATTTGTCAACCCAAAGGTGAAGTAATAATTTTTTACAAGTTTTATGAACATCCTAAATGGCTGCCTGTAGAAGCAACGAGGAGCAACAGTTGTTGATGGCCGGGGAGATGGGAACACATTGTTTGGTGGATGTCCTGGGAATAATTTAATAAATGTATTTCATAAGCAAGTCGTGTTCTTTTACATGCAAATATCGTTCCTACGTTACCCTTTAAATCCTACACAGCCAATTCAACCAAGAACAGTCAACTGTTTCAAAAGGATTTACCCTGTCAAGTAAACTTTTCACATCATGTTCTTCAGTGAATCCCGATAGATCACTGATCGCCTGAGTAAGCTATGGATGGTGCTCACTCAACTGAATGGGCAGCTATGTAATATGTGGCCAGTCCTTCGCCAGTCTCTATTTCAGGTCCCTTTCGAGACAAAGAACGCTCAGCCAATTACAGTGATTAATGCTAGTGTGAAACTAGCCTTAGCCAAAGAGATCCTGTAGGCCGTTCTAGCAGGGAGTAGCCTACTGGAGGTCTCTGGTTCTGGCATTGCCGGACACTAACTGATGCCCGCCAGCCCCAATAACTATAATAAGGACTGGCGAAGACCTGGCCGCCACCTGGGAAATATGCCGAGAATCACACGGACAAAAACAGCGGTATTTGCCCTTTCACACGGGCGAGTTTTCCACGCGGGTGCAATGCGTGAGGTGGACGCATTGCACCCACACTGAATCCTGACCCATTCATTTCTATGGGGCTGTGCACATGAGCGGTGATTTTCACGCATAACTTCTGCGTTGCGTGAAAATCGCAGCATGCTCTATATTGTGCGTTTTTCACGCAACGCGGGCCCCATAGAAGTGAATGGGGCTGCGGGAAAATCGCAAGCAAGTGCGGATGCAGTGCGAATTTCCCGCAAGGTTGCTAAGAGACTGGACCCGATCTTTACTATTTTCCCTTATAACATGGTTAGAAGGAAAAATAATAGCATTGATCGCGTAGTTGCCGATCTCTTCTGTCTTCTTCAAGCATTAGCTGCCATCTAAAGGACCTGTGGTGACATCACATCACATGGTCCATCACCATGGTTTGGACCATGTGATGAGCTCAGTGACGTCATCACAGGTCCTTTAGCCGACAGCTAATGAATGAAGAAGAGAGAAGAGATCGCAACTACACAAGTGGATAAAGGTGAGTTAATTTTTTTATTTTTAACCCCTCCATCCACATTTTAATAAGCATTCTGTATTGAGAATTATATTATTTTCCATTATAACCATGTTATAAGGGAAAATAATAAAATCTACAGAGTACTCAACCTGAAACCGGGCTTCAGTGATGAAGTCCGGCTTCGGGTCTGGGTACCAAACATGCAGATTTTTCGCACACGCGTGCAAAACGCATTAAAACGATTTGCACTCGCGCAGAAAAATCGCGCATTTTCCCGCAACGCACCCGCCTCTTATCCATTTGAAGCCCGTGTGAAAGTGGCCTAAGTGGTTATTTCCTGAAACCGTAGATACCGGTGGAGGACAGTGGTGGCATCAGTATGGGAGGGTTGATCAGTAAGGTGAGATTTTTATTTTATTTTTACACCGTTCTCCGTTTGTCTGCTGGATAACCCCTTTGTCCTTGGAGTAAAAGCCAATATTTTTGAATCGGCTCTCTGGATAATAGAAATGGGTCCCAGAGTCACAAGCAGGAGTGACCTAATGGGACAACTTCTGTGCCCCTCCATCAACGAGTAGGTTACTTGCTCAGGATACAAAAAAAGTATTAATTCACCTGTTGGAGGACATTGTAGGTCCCATATAAAAAACATAAAGTCTTTTCTTGATCTCATCGTAGAAACCCTTTAACACAAAAACACCTCCCTCATACATACTGGCCCAGATTTACTAACGTGTATGCACCAAAAACTTGTCTAATAAGTGGTGCAAACTGCCGCATCTGGGATTTCTATGCTTTTTTTCAGCATACTCCTTAAGAGGCTGGACTGTGCAGAAAAGTGGTGGGACATAAGATGCCCCATTTCACGCCACAATTCTGGCTTAAAAATCTTAAAGTAAGCCAACCCATAGCTCGTATAGAGCTAGACAAAAGTGTCTATCCCTCATCCAGCCTGAACCCGTGATGAATCCCATGTAGGTCTAGACAGCCCGGTTAATCTTACGGCATGTGCAGGATTAGTACATTTGGGCCAGTGACTTTATGTTCAGGACAAGTCCATCTGATTTTTCCAAGGAGTGCACAATAATCAGATTTATAGGGAAAAGATCTCTAATAGGACAGATTGCCGATTCAGATATTTAGTACCCGTGCCAGACAATGTAGGTCACTGTGTGATCCGCATTCCAAAGGACTTTTTGGAGGACAAAAACACTTCAAAAGAGACTGCTAAAAGAATTGGGAGTCCATAGTCACTGCCATACAATGGGAACCCAAGCTGTAAGGCAAGAAAAAAGTAAGGAACAAGAAACCACAGCAGGCAGCTATCCAAACCATCTCCAACAAGCATGATCCATCAAGCCGGAGACAATGGGGCTTTGCTGAGAAATCGTCAACCACTCTACAAAAAGACTGCTTGAGAACAAGGCTAGGTTTACGTCAGAGATCCGTTCTCCTCTATGTCTTTTCAGATTGAAATAAAGATTGGATCACAGCTCAAGGCAGTGGGGAAACATTCCCTAACGAAATATGAAATGGGACTGAAACTTCGCCTTAGGCCAGGAAGCCTGACTGCCACTACCACCCCAACGGTTGCTCTTTGAAGGGGTTATCCACCAATTTATATCGATGACCTATCCTTTGGATAGGTCATCAATATCAGACCGGAGAGGGTCCGATGCCCATCAGCTTCTGGAGGAGGCCGGCGATTCGCGAGCGCCTAGGCCGTGTGAGGTCACTCACCATACATTGGTCACATGACCTAGTTGCAAGTCATCACCATTCAAGTCAAAGGGGCTGAGCAGCAATACCAAGCACAGCACTATGCCGGGAGCCAGCTGCGCTCTCCAGAGCTCCCTGAAACATCTGATCTGTGGGGGTGCCCCGCCTATAGAATAATGGTGGCCTAGCCTGAAGATAAGTCGTCAGTATCAATTTCTGGATAACCTCTTTAATAACCCGACGTATCATTTATGGTCCTTAGCGCTCACGCACATGATCATGCTCAGTCCGTGTGTTGGCCGCATCTCCCGGACCGACAGCTGCTCCTCAGACCAAACTCACTGCTTCATAGGTATTTATGATACAGTGAGTTCCTATCAGACCGCAGGTCCTATGGTACTGTACTCACAGTAGACCCGCAGTCAGACACGGACTCACTGCATCGTAAATCAAATCCACACCAAAATCAGCATGTTACTATTTTGTCACAGATTTGCCCCAGATCTCGCCCTCTGCATTGATCATGCTGTGGTTTTCAAAATCCTCCCCGCAGGTCAATTTCCACAAGCATAATTTGGGCGCCGTGTACATGAAATTTCAAAAACTTAGCTGGTACTGCATTACGCTGTGGATGGGATGCAAAAAAAAAAATCTGCAAGCAATATGCATTTAGGAAGTGATGGGCCCATCGTTTTAATCCTTAATTATGTAACTTAGGCCTCTGAAAATCGCAGGTCTGCAAAATACGAATACCGTCCGTTTCGCATCTTCATTTTTTTGCGGACCCATCGACTTCTATGCGGACCAAGGACCAAAGTCAACGGGTCCACAAAAAATATACGGATCGCATCTGTATCTTTGCTGGGCCTTTGGTTTACGAACTGCAAAACGTACACGGTTGTGTGCATGAGGCCTTACTAAAAATCTGCTGCCACGAGTTCTCAGGACAGATTAGGAGAAAAAATGCAAAAATTCTTTGTTTCGATGTAATTATGGGCAACTGACTTTGTTAATGAGCCCCTGTCAGAACCAATTCACGTCCATTCTACTTAAACCCTGTGAGAACAATATGAAGTCAGTAGAGTAATCCATACTCTAGAGCAGGGGTGCCCAAGCTGCGGCCCTCCCCTGTTGCAAAACTACAACTCCCAGCACACCCAGACAGCCTACAGCAGGGCGTGGTAGGAGTTGTAGTTTTACAACAGCTGGAGGTCCGCAGTTTGCCCATCCCTGCTCTAGATCTAGACCATCAGACTTGACCACAGACCTGAAAAGTTCATTAAGAGCTCATGCACACGGTTATATGTATTTTGCAGTCGGTAAAACATGGAACCGCAAGAAAAAAAACGTAACATCCAGGTTGCATCCATTTTTCTTTTTTCAGATCCAAAACGGACAAGAATAGGACATGTTCTATTTTTTTGCAGAACAGAGTTGCAGACATAGGGAAACAGAATGCACAGTCATTTCAGGGGGGGGGGGGTTTGCGGACCCATTGAAGTGAATAGTTCTGCATGCGGGATGCAAAGGAACCAGAACGGACGCGGAAAGAAAATATGGTTGTGTGTATGAGCCCTAAAGGGGGTTTCCAGGAGATCAATGGCAATGATTTTATAATCAGGATAAGACCTCATGTACGTGGCTGATTCACATTGTCTGATTCACTATAATGGGATCTGTCGGGCACCACTAGTGCTTGATTCACTATATTGGGATCTGTCGGGCACCACTAGTCCTTGATTCACTATAATGGGATCTGTCGGGCACCACTAGTCCTTGATTCACTATAATGGGATCCGTCGGGCACCGTCAGTGCTTGATTCACTATAATGGGATCCGTCGGGCACCACTAGTGCTTGATTCACTATAATGGGATCCGTCGGGCACCACCAGTGCTTGATTCACTATAATGGGATCCGTCGGGCACCACCAGTGCTTGATTCACTATAATGGGATCCGTCGGGCACCACCGGTGCTTGATTCACTATAATGGGATCCGTCGGGCACCACCAGTGCTTGATTCACTATAATGGGATCAGTCGGGCACCGCCAGTGCCTGATTCACTATCATGGGATCCGTCAGGCACCGTAAGTGCTTGATTCACTATCATGGGGTCCGTCGGGCACCACTAGTGCTTGATTCACTATAATGGGATCCGTCGGGCACCACCAGCGCTTGATTCACTATAATGGGATCCGTCGGGCACCGCCAGTGCCTGATTCACTATCATGGGATCCGTCGGGCACCGTCAGTGCTTGATTCACTATAATGGGATCCGTCGGGCACCGCCAGTGCTTGATTCACTATAATGGGATCCGTCGGGCACCGCCAGTGCCTGATTCACTATAATGGGACCCGTCGGGCACCGCCAGTGCCTGATTCACTATAAAGGGGTCGGTCAGGTTTCTGGCATGAATACCGGCCGCTGTATTTCATTCTTCTGTTTGACCAAATAAGAGATGGGGGCGTCTACCAGAACCTCTGCCCCAGTTGTGAACCTAGCCTAACAGGTCACTTAAACAACATAAAAATTAAAAACATAAATCTACAGAAAAATAAAAATCTATTGGAATGTGGCAATAAAAATCTATTCTTCCCTAAAAATGTGCAGTTATGGCGCAAAGGTTGTTACGTTAAATGTCACCCAAAATGAGGCAACTGAACAATCCCACAAAAAAACAAGCCTCTATTCGGCTTCTACACCAAAAAAAATTATTATTATTATTATTATTATTATTATAATACTATGGCTTTCTAAACGGGTGATGCAAACACTAAAAATGTGGTCCTAAAATAGGCTGGGTCCTCGTGGGGCTCAGTCAAATGATTATGTTCAACCGTGTTAGTCCACGTCCTGTATGTACAGCGCTCATGCCAAGATTAGACATCATGGACCCGTTTACATGTAACCATGTCATTCTGCATTGCAGCGCTCCAATATTATTCCTTCTGGAAATGTGCGAGTCGACTAACAACAGGCGGTTACCATTCCCTTGTCAGTAACTTGTATCCCAACACAGTCTCCGGGTAAGAGCAGGCGGTTCGCCGCAACCTGAAGCCCAAGCCGGCACGCGGCCGTCAACGGCAACAGGATCTTGGGGGTAAAACTGGGGTATTATCTGCAAAATCGTGTGCCTTTTGGGCCCTACAGGGGGGCAGGGTTTAAGGCATGTGCGACCTCTGATCTTACCCTCAGGCTGTCCAATCGGTGCTGACACTGTTGGGGCTCACGCACATGAATGTGGTTGGCGGCTCGGATGCGGACCCTTTCACTCCGTGTGCTGTCCGCATCCGCTGCTCCGTTCCGTGTCCCCGCACAAAAATGATCTGAAGAATAGGCATTTCTATAATGGGCTGCGCTAAGCCAGAAATTGCGAAGCACAAGGACGGCATCCGTGTTTTGCAGATCCACTATTTGCGGACCGGAAAACACGGCACATTTGTGTGCATGAGCCCTTACTGTGTGTGGACACAACCTACTGACAAGAGGAATAGTAACGCGCCGGTGTTAGTCGGGGAATCGGGGATAACGTTATACGGACGTGTGAACGTATATCCAAGAATAACGCTGGACGTTGTCACGTGTCATCTATCAATGGCGGCAGAGACCGGGTAAGTATGATCTCCACCGCAGAGGTCTGGATAACCCTTTAATAACAGTCTCCCAGCTTTTACACAGTCAGGTCTTGTTCACACACGTTCCAAGAATTATTTTCAGCCGAGCAGTGTCTTCGCGGAGTACAGGTGACAGGTGACAAAAAACGGACACAAAAGGGATCCTTTTATGGATGGAAACATGGAAAGAAAGATTTTCCACCCGGTGTCAAAGAAAGCGTGACCATGGCCTCAGTGTTTGATGTCCGTGAAAGATCTGTGTTTGGTCCGTGTGTCCGCTTTTTTTCTCCGTGTGTCACCAGTATTCCACGGACGCTGCTCAGCTAAAAGCCATTTCCAGAGCATCTCCCATCCGTGTTGCGTCAGTGATTTCTCGCAGACCCATAGACGTCAATGGGAGCACTTGGTCCGTAGGTACCCATGCTGTCCACAAGAAATTCGACAGCATGCGCCAGTAAAAACGGAAGAGTGAACGAGGCCTGACTGTGAGCCAATACCGGAGCGGAGGCTACACAGAGATAAGCTATTAGGGCTCATGCACACGACCATATTTTTTCCCGCATCCGATCCGCATGTTTTGCGTGATTTGATACTGGAACCATTCATTTCAACAGGGCCGCAAAAACGCAGACAGAACACCCATGTGCTTTCTGCATCCGCAAGAGGTAGAACAAGGCGGACAAGAATAGGCATTTTGACAATGGGGGCCACAGAAATTGCGGGATGCACAGCCAGTATCCGTATTTTGCAGATCCGCAGTTTGCAGAACGTAAAATACATACAGTCGCGTTCATGAAGCCTAAGGCTACATTCACAAGACCGTATGCGTTTTGCAAAACACGGACCCGCAAAAAAATACGGATGACCTCCACAAAACGGACAATGACAGGATTTTATTTTGCGGGGCTACGTAACAGACATATGGATGAGGATAGCACGCGGTGTGCTGTTCGCATTTTCTGCGGACTGATTAAAAGGAATGGGTCCGCATCCTATCTGCAAAAAATACGTTCATGTGCGTGAGCCCTAATGGAAAGATTTGCCCCTGTTCTGTGTTTTGTGCATTAACACGATCATATATAAAACCCCGGATCCGCAAAATACAGCTCCATGTGACATCTGCGTTCAGATGTCTTCATTGGGTCCATGGTTCGCACTTACGGACAAGAAAAGGACGTGTTCTATGTTTTGCGGATCGGACATACGGATGCAGAAATGTCTTGTGTGTGCATCCTGCATCTGTATGTGCATGCTGCAAAAAATAAAATGCGGCCCATGGAAAAAAAAATGCGGATGCAACAAGGACTGTATCCGTATTTTGGGGATCCGTGGTTTGCAGACCGAAAAATAATAAAGTTGCGTAAATGAACCCTTACTGATGAAAATCACTGATCAAACACTGACTGTGTGAAAGCAGCCTAAGGCCTCATGCACACAAACGTATTTTGTTTCCGTGGTACGCTCCGATTCTTTTGCAAACAGGATGCGGACCCATTCATTTCAATGGGTCCACAGAAAATGCGGACACCACACCGTGTGGTATCTGCATCCGTACGCCTGTTACGTAGCCCAGCAAAAATATAGAACATGTCCTAGTCTCGCTGGCGAAAAAAACGGATTCAATATGGTCGTCCATTTTTTTTTTTGCCAATCCGCAACGGCGCGGTCATTATGCCCCATTAACACAACCGCATTTTTTTTCCGCAACACTTCAGCATTTCTGTGGCCCTGCAAAAAAGATAGAATGCGTCTTACTAGGTATTGTTACAACAGGTCCGCAAAAAAAACAAAAACGAATGCAGCATGGATGTCCTCCGTATTTTTTGCAGACGTTAAAATACATACCGTCATGTGAATACCCCCCACAAGTCCTCATTCCTAGTTCTGTTTTTCACGGACACGTGTTGTCCGGGTTTTCCACGTACCCATTGATTTCAATGTGTCTGTTACCGACGGTGGGTCAGAGAAAAAAAATAAATCACAGAGATATACACGACTAATATAACCTATGGGTCCGTGAAAATCACTGCGTCTGTGTTTCACTGAACCACTGCTTTGGAAGCGGCCTTTCCGCTGAGCAGTGTCCGTGGAATACGGCGGACACACAGTGGGAAAAAACGGGTGCAACACGGACTTTTAACAGACACGGAAATGCGAATGAGGCCTCGTGACGTCTACATCTGGTGGCGGCGAGCGTTATAGGCCGAGCGATGGCGGCCCAATCCACGAATCCAAGCCCCTGTACGTGCAGCAATACAGCAATCCCTGATCCGATACATGCAGGCCTCCAGCAGCCGTAAGGCCACGCTCCCTCGGTAACACATCCACCATCTGACTTCTGCAGAACCTCCTGTTATCATGGCCACCGAATCATCGCCCGGCGGCCATAGAAATAGGGAGGGAGGGAGGGAGGGAAGGGAGGACACAAGAGGAAATTCTGTCATCCTGCTGCCCCTAGAGCCCAGCTGGTGCCATGAAGGGGTTAACAGATGCAGGGAGCAGGGAGGCCTTCTGCATCCTCTGCAAACACCAAAGACAACAATGCCTGCATGCTGATGGTTACCAACCACAATGCACCGAGTCTGCAGCTCTGCGGATGGGGGGGGAGGCTCCATAGGACACTTAACTGTAATGCGTGGAAAATCGTCCCTTCTTTTCATGCAAAGGCAGCTGTTCATTGCCAGGCGAGGAGGGAGAGAGCGGAGGGAGGTCTGGGGAGGAGGGAGGGAGAGACACATATCAGTGCACGGAGGAAGCCTTACCCAGCGTGTGCTCCGGTGCCCCCGCCCTGGCTGCAGGTCCGCCTGTCAGATCAGTCACCTCCCGGCCATGTCAACTTTACACCCCAAAGTGTCGCGGACATGCGAGGCTGCGGGGCCGGGAGGAAGGAGGCAGCCCCTGGTGGCGGAGAGGCGCCACTGCAGGGGAGTGTTTACCTCCTGTGCGCGCACTCTGTGGGAGCCCTGCCATTAACCCCTTAGTGACCAAGGCGTTTTTCTATTATTTCTTTATTTCTCTTTCATTTAGGCTCCATTCAGACGAGCGAGTTTTCCGCACGGGTGCAATGCGTGAGGTGAACGCCGCACAAAACCCGCACTGAATCCTGACCTGTTCATTTCAATGGGGCTGTGTACATGAGCGTTTTTTTTTTCACGCATCAGTTCTGTGTTGCGTGAAAATCGCAGCATGTTCTATCTTCTGCGTTTTTCACGCAGCTCTGGTCCCATAGAAGTGAATGGGGCTGCGGGAAAAACGCATCGCATCCGCAAGCAAGTGCGGGTGTGATGCGTTTTTTACTGATGGTTGCTAAGAGATGTTGTTTGTAAACCTTCAGTTTTTTATCACGCGCATTTTTTAAAACGCATTGCACCCGCGCGGAAAAAACTGAACGCAATCGCAGGCAAAACTGAATGGCCTCTTTCACACGAGTGTGTCCAGATTAGGTCCGGATGCGTTGCGGATGCGTTCAGTGAAAACTGTGCGATTTCACAGGCAAAGCCATTCAGTTTAGCCTGCGATTGCGTTCAGTTGTTCAGTTTTTTCCGCGCGGGTGCAATAAGTTTTTCAATGGGTCTGTGTACATGAGCATCTTTTTTCACGCATCACTTGTGCGTTGCGTGAAAATCGCAGCATGTTCTATATTCTATGTTTTTCATGCAACTCTGGCCCCATAGAAGTGAATGGGGCTGCGTGAAAAACTTATTGCACCCGTGCGGGAAAAAACTGAACAACTGAACGCAATCGCAGACAAAACTGAATGGCTTTGCCTGTGAAATCGCACAGTTTTCACTGAACGCATCCGCAACGCATCCAGACCTAATCCGGACACGCTCGTGTGAAAGAGGCTATTCAGTTTTGTCTGCGATTGCGTTCAGTTTTTTCCACGCGGGTGCAATGCGTTTTGATGCATTTTTCACGCCCGTGATAAAAAACTGAAGGTTTACAAACATCATCTCTTAGCAACCATCAGTGAAAAACGCATCGCATCCGCACTTGCTTGCGGATGAAATGCGTTTTTCACGCAGCCCCATTCACTTCTATGGGGCCAGAGCTGCGTGAAAAACGCAGAATATAGAACATGCTGAGATTTTCACGCAACGCAGAACTGTTGCGTGAAAAACATCGCTCATGTACACAGACCCATTGAAATGAATGGGTCAGGATTCAGTGCGGATGCTATGCGTTCACGTCACTCATCGTACCCGCACGGAAAACTCGCTCATGTGAAAGGGGCCTTAGCGTTGAGCGATTCAAATTTTAAGGAAAAATCCATTCGATTTTCCCTGAAATGGCGGTAAAAAATGTAAAAAATATCATACTGACCTCAACCGTTTGATCGCGATCCCGATTGAAGATCCCCCCCAAAATCCCGTGCGCGGTGACATATGACGTCGCCGCGCCGGCTGATGTGGTGATGTCATCGCGGGCCGCGCAAGATTTTGCGCCGGCTCTTCGCAACCGGATGGATGAGGTAAGTATGGTTTTAGTTTATTTTTATTTTACACTTTAATATCAATGTCAGATGTCGCGATCAGTGACTTTTTAATTTTTTATTATTTTTTTCATAGTCGCCTTTACTGTTGATCAGAAGTTCAGGGAAAATTAGATTCCGAATTTCCGGTGGTGTGTGGTAACGAATTGATATTCCCTGAAATGGAAGGGCGGGGGGGGGGAAACATACTTACCTCCTCTGTTTGAGTGCGAAGAGCCCGTCGCCATCTTGACTGAAGATCACACGCGAAATCACTTGCGTAGAGACGTATGACGTCACCACGCTGCCTGACGTAGTGACGTCGCCACTCGAATCAGTAAAGATGGCGGAGGCGGGCTATTCGCGATTAAATGGATGAGGTAAGTATGATTTTTTATTTATTTTACATTTTAATATTGTCAGCTGTCGCAATCAGCGATGAACGCGGCATCTGAGGGGTTCCTGTCGCACGGCCTGTCAGAGGAGGCAACAAATCTATCAAACCCTCTGCGCAGGCGGAATCAGGACCGATGTGGGAATCGCCGGTCATGATAAATGTCCCCCACACAGATTGTAACGTTTTACTACTTTTAGGCTACTTTCACACTCGCGTTATGAACGGATCCGTTTGTATTATCTGTAACATTGCCAAGACGGATCCGTCATGAACTCCATTGAAAGTCAAAGGGGGACGGATCAGTTTTCTATTGTGTCAGATTGTGTCAGAGAAAACGGATCCGCCCCCATTGACTTACATTGTGCGCCAGGACGGATCCGTTTGGCTCCGTTTCGTGAAGCGGACAGCAAAACGCTGCAAGCAGCCTCCAGAGCGGAATGGAGACTGATCGGACGCAAACAGAAAGCCAAAACGCGAGTGTGAAAGTAGCCTTACGCAATAAAACCCTTTTTTTTTTTTTTGAGCTGTGTGAGGCCTTTATTTTTGCGCGACGACTTGCACTTTTCATTGGTACGATTTTGGGGTATGTAAGACTTTTTGAATCACTTTTTATTTCATTTTTTTGTGGCAGATACATAAAAAACAGCAGTTCTGGCAGTTTTTCTTTTTTGACAGTGGTCACCATGGAGGACAAATGACATGATAATTGTGTAGTGCAGGTCATTCAGGATGTGGCGATACCAAATATGTGGAGGAGGGGATTTTATTTTCACTATTTTTTTCATCGAGAAGCAGTTTTTCAATTAAAAAAGGGTATTTTTTTAAATTTGGAGATTTTTTTTAGTAAAATTTTATTTCATTCTTATCTAGACTTTTTATTAGGGCTCATGCACACAAACGTGTGTTGGCCGTGCCCGTACTGCGGCCCGCAACCAGCGGGTCCATAATATACAGGCCCCGTCCGTTTGTGCACCGCATCACAGATGCGGGCCCATTTACTTGAACAGGTCCGTAATCCAGAACGGTTCGGTGCGGAAGGGAGGCACGGAACCCCATGAAAGCACTCTGCAATTTTTCTCTCCATGCCTGAAGTTGAATGGGTCTGGATTCATCTCCGGAATCCGCACGGATGTTGCCCGTGCATTGGGGACGGCAAATTGCTGTCCCCAATGCACGGAACGGCCGAGCAACCCCCGTGTGCATGAGCTCTTAGGCCTAATTCACACGTCCGTAGTGTGTTTTGCGGAAACATGGAAACACGGATCCGCAAAACACGGACGGCTGCAATGTGCATTCCGCATTTTGCGGACCGCACATTGCTGGCACTATATAGAGAATGCCTTTTCTTGTCCGCAATTGCGGACAAGAATAGGACATGTTCTATTTTTTTGCGGAAACGCGGATGCAGAAACACGGATGCGGAAATGCGGATGCGGACATCACATAGTGTGCTGTCCACATCCATTCCTGCCCCTTTGAAATGAATAGGTCTGCAACCTATTGACTTTGACACACGATCATCTTCTATAATACTCTGTGCTACTTGTGCTGTCAGTAGGAAACTGACAGGCACTCTATCAGGCTGCGCCTCTGGCACAGCCTAATAGGCATACACTGAGGGCAGGGCTGGGGGCCTTCATTAGACCTCCGGCTGCTGTGTCTCATTTGCAGGGTGTCAGTGCCTGACAGAGGGAGCCCACTCCCTCTGAAACCACTTAGATCCCGTAGTCGATATTCACGGCGGCATCTAAGGGGTTAAACAGTAGAGCAGGAGCCCGCCTGTCGTACGGAGCCGAGCCCCTGCTTTCCGCTGCACAGAAGACCTGTGCAGTGCTTATTCTACGGCGCCGTATCGGTGATCATTAAGGGGTTAAGAAACGTATCTAAAAACAAATGGGGTCATTTATCAAACTGGTGTAAAGTAGAGCTGGCTTAGTTGCCCATAGCAACCAATCAGATTCCTCCTTTCATTTTGGACAGCTCCTTTGGAAAATGAAAGGTGGAGTCTGATTGGCTGCTAGGGGCAACTAAGCCAGCTCTACTTTACACCAGTTTGATAAATGAGCCCAAAAGTGTGCACGTGACTGATCGCTCTGGGGCAATGACATGCAAAATTGTGTTCCTAAAAAGACAAAAAAAAGAATTAAAACACTGCAATTCACAATTACGGCAGAAATTAAAGGGGTTCTCCGGGCTTTTAATATTGATGACGTATCTTCAGGATAGGTCATCAATATCAGATCGGGGCACCCGGCACCCCCGCCGATCAGCTGTATGAGGAGACGGCGCGCGCAGTCTGTACGTGCCTTCTCCCGTCTCTCTTCCTGCTCGCCATAGCGACATAGCAGCGCGCGCCTTCCCTTCATACAGTGATCGGCGGGGGTCCCGGGTGTCGGACTCCCACCGATCTGATATTGATGACCTCTCCCGAGGATAGTTCATCAATATTAAAAGCCCGGAGAACCCCATTAAAGGTAAAACCACCCCTTTAACAGAGGTGGGTACTCCTGGTTTTTGCCCCCAGGCTGTGGACAGGAGGTTAGGGCTGCAGAGGTAGTAGTCCCATCATGTCCCCACACCGCAAAAGATAGAACATGTCCTATCTTTTGCCGTATATTTCGGATCGCCAACCTATTCAAGTCAATGAGGCAACACGGGATCCACGCGGCCGGTGCCCGTGCATTGGCACAGGCGGCTTACATTTGTGTATATTGCCGTATTGCCCTATACTGCGGATCGCGGACCCATTCTGGTCAGTGGGGCAATAGGGGATTCACTAGTGATGAGCAATATCAGGCAATATTCGAATTCGCGATATTTTGCGAATATTTGGGCGAATATTCACCATATATTCGCAAATTCGTAATCTTCAGTCATTAATTTCTTAATTGCGAAAATTCGCACAAAATTTGCATAAAATTTGCATAAACTGGTATTTAAAAGGTAGTTTTTAAACGCCAGTTTATGCTAATTTTTATGCAAATATATGCAAATTATTCTATGCGAATTTTCGCAATCAGGAAATAATGACATTATTTTCTTGCTTGCGAAAATTTGCATATAAAAAATTTGCATAAAAAAGAATATTCGCAATTGCGAATATATTTTGTGAAATTCTAAATATTCGCAAATTCTCAAAGTGCCGATATTCGCGATTAAAATTCGCAATTCGAAAATTTGTGATCAACACTAGGATTCACGCGGCCGGTGCCCGTGCATTGGCACCGGCGGCTTACATTTGTGTGATTGTACCCTAAGGCTGCATAGCAGGAGGAGGTGCCATGTTAGACTATAATGGCCTCCTCTCATACCGTAACATTACTGCAGTCCACACCATCCATAAAGCTGTCCTATCTATGAGGATGTCCCCTCTAATCTCCTAAACTCCCTGTGGCCTGCTGCCCGGTATGTCCTTAGCCCATCACTAGTGAGGAAAGGTCTCTCATCTCTCCCCCAAACAGGCCCTCATCCATGATCTCCTCCAGTAAGGGCTGATTCACACAACCGTAGTCAGTCCGGTAAACATAGTCCACATCTCCTGGACCGCCCATGGCTCCCCTGACCTGAACTGATGCATCATAGTGATTTATCTATCTGATCCTCACCACATGATCATATGAGTACAGTACAATAGTCCCATGATCAGATAGGAACTGACTGTATAATGAGTTACTATGATGAAGTCAGTTTGAGTCAGTGGAGCCTCAGTCGGTCCAGGAGATGCAGCTGACACACGGACCGCTTTTACCGGACTGAGAGCGGTTGTGTAACTCACCCCTAAAGCCTCATTCACATGTCAGTGATTCACAGACGTGGACTGTACGTGGTCTCCACAGACAGCACACGCGGCCATTCATTGTAATGTGTGTATCTGCACGTCAGTGTTTTAGCACGGTCCGTATTTTTAGCACGGAAGCACCCTCAATTTTGCCCGTGTTCACGGATCCATCATGCCCATTGTAGTCTATGGATCTGTGGAAAAAACAAACGCAACGATGCAATGAAAATAAATTTTTGAACTGTACAGTGTCTGCGAAACACGGAGAGCAAAGAACACGGACCAAACACAGATCCTTCACGGACATCTTCACGGATGAATGACTGACCATCTTATCAAGGATCATATCATGGACTCGGACATGGGAATGAGGCTTAGGCTACATGCACACGAACGTATGTGGAACATACGTCCCTATGGCATCCGTTTTTTTGGGGGTCTGTTTTTTTGCAGATCCATTGTAATGTCTCTTGCACACGACCGTATGGCTTTTTCACCCTAAGTTCACACCTGAGCGTTTTACAGCGCGTTCAAATGCGCTGTAAAACGCTCAACACATGAAAACCAATGCTTTCCTATGGCCCTGGTTCTCACTTGAGCGTTTTACAGAGCGTTTGAACGCGCTGTAAAACGCCCGACGCATAAACAAGTACTTGAGCTTTTTTTGGGGCATTTGTCGCGCGTTTTGTGATTGACAGCACAGTAGTCAATCACAAGAACGCGCGTACGAACGCACGTTTCCTATTTGCAAAAACGCGCTGAAATACGCACAACAAAAAACAGGGTCTGGGTTTTTTGCGGGCTGTTTTTATCGGATCCATTTTTTTTTCTGTTGTGTTTCCTCTTCGGTTCCGTTTTTCCGTTCTGTTTTTCCGTATGGCATATACAGTATACAGTAATTCCATAATAAAAAATTGGGCTGGTCTTAAAATTTTCAATAGATTGTTCAGCAAAAATGGAACGGATACGGAAGACATACGGATGCCTTTCCGTATGCTTTCCGTATTTTTTGCGGACCCATTGACTTGAATGGAGCCACTGAACGTGATTTGCGGACAAGAATAGGACATGTTCTATATTTAAGGCCCTATTCACACGTCCGCAATGTCGTCCGCATGTATTCCGCAATTCTGCGGAATACATGCGGACCCATTGACTGTGAATGGGCACGGAACGATGCGGAGAGCACACACTGTGCTCTCCGCATCAGTTTTTGTGGAGCGCGCCGCCGATCTTACGGCCGCAGCTCCGCAAAAAAGTAGAGCATGTCCTATTCTTGCCCGCAATTGCGGACAAGAATAGACATTTCTATGGGGCTGCCGGCCGGGTGTGTTTATGGATCCGCAATTTGCGGATCCATAAACACAACGGACGTGTGAATAAGGCCTAAATGGAACGGAAAAACGGAAGGCATACGGAGACAGTTCAGTATTTTTTGCGGTGCCATTGAAGTGAATGGTTCAGTATACTGTCAGTATACTGAACTGAAAAAACGGCCAGTATACGGTCCGCAAAATACTGTCGTGTGCAAGAGGCCTTAGGCCTCTGCACACGACCGTATGTGTTTTGCGGTCCGCAAATTGCGGATCCACAAAAAAAACTGATGATGTTCTGTATGGCATCCGTTTTTTTTTTTTTTGCTGATCCGTTATTTTTTTGTATCCATTGTAATAATGCCTATCCTTGTCCGCAAACTAGAAAAAAATAGGACATGCTCTATTTTTTTGCGGAACGGAAAAACGGACATAAAAAATGGACATACGGAAACGGAATGCACACGGAGTACCTTCCGTTTTTTTTTGCGGACCCATTGAAATGAATGATTCCACATATGGTCCGCAAAAAAAACGGAACGGGCACGGAAGTAAAATACGTTCGTGTGCATGAGGCCTAGATATTCCCATCTTCATATTTATGGTATCGGATATGCCATAAATGTCCGAAGGGTGGGGGTCCTACCTCTGAGCCCCACCGTGAGCCGAGGCAGCTGCTCATGTGCAGCTCTCTGCATTCATTGCTATGAGACCAGCAGGCTCACTTCGATAATTTCTGAAGTCCCATTGCAGCGAATGGAGAGGACGCTGCACATGCGGAAGGTGCTGCCCATTCACAGTGGGGCCCTGTTGTTGAGGAAGGAAGGACTGAGGAGCTGCACCACACTGGACCCCAGGGAGGTGAGTGTCTGTCAGTAAGTGTATGTGTGTCTGTCATTGAGTGAGTGTGTGTATGTCAGTGAGTGTGTATGCCTGTCTGTCAGTGAGTATCTGAGTGATTGTATGTCTGTCAGTGTGTGCGTGTCTGTCTGTCAGTGTGTGCGTGTCTGTCTGTCAGTGTGTGCGTGTCTGTCAGTCAGTGTGTGCGTGTCTGTCAGTCAGTATGTGCGTGTCTGTCAGTGTGTGCGTGTCTGTCTGTCAATGTGTTTGTGTCTGTCTGTCAGTGTGTACGTGTCCATCTGTCAGTGTGTGTGTGTCCGTCTGTCAGTGTGTGCGTGTCCGTCTGTCAGTGAGTGAGTGACATGACGGGGGGGCAGCAAAATGGATCTTTGCCTATGGCGGCAAAAATCCTTGCACCGGCCCTGCTTACACTGCCCTGTCTGGTGACGTGGCCGCTGGCCAGGTGGCCGTGCAAGCGTGACTCTCTGCATTCACTTCTATAGGAGTTCGGCTAACAGCCGACCATGCATTAATGACTTTTATGGAAAAATCCCTTTAAAGTCAATCTGCAAACGGATCTGGAGTAGCTACCCTATTGTGAACAGATCCTGATTATGGTTAGTTTAGTGCAAAAGTGTCACATTCGTATCAATGATCTTTTTTTACGGATGTAGCAATATTTAAAGGGAACCTGTCACCATGAAATGCAGACTAATCTGCAGGCAGCATGTTATAGAGCAGCAAGAGCGGAGCAGATTGATCTATAGTTTTATGGGGAAAAAATCTGTCAATTTGTAATTTATACATTTCAATTCCTGCTCATTCTGGGCTTTGAAGTTGACAAGGTGGTCCTATCAGTGATCGACAGCCTTCCCTCTATGACTGTGCATGTGTGGTACCAGACCTGGGGATACTGCAATTGTAAATAGCTTTGTATTATAAAGTCATGTATTGTATTGTATGCTTCTGTCAGTTTGCTCCAGCAAGGAATGGCTGGCAAAAGGTTGGCACAGAACAGGGATAATCACTCTCTTCCACCCCTCTTGGTAGGAGTGGGCTGGTCCTGCTTCCTGCCAGGAGAGGGGAGTTTCTGACTAGAGACAGAGGAGAGAGGAAGCTGACTGCGGCGCTCCTGCTCCAAAATAAGATTCTCCAGAGAGAACTGCTTACTCCAAACCTCAGTTGAAGTCTTGAGATGCTAAACATGAAAGTGAACTGCTACAAACAGCATGAAAGACGCTGCTGAAAGGTGAGGGACTACGGCTAAGACACCCATCACCCAGAACGTTACTAGGCCAGCACCATTTAAGTGCTAAATTGCCCCCATCCACCCTGCCTCCATATTCCTTAAAGGGGTATTCCCATCATAATGATCACTGTTAAATCTGTTAATGGTTTGACAGTGATCATTTTTGTAAATATATTTAATTACCCAATTCCCACCCTTTTTAAGAAATTCATCCCCACTTACCTGATTGTTGTCATTCGGTCTCCCCTGGTTACGGCCACCGCTCTTCACTCGAATCACGGTGGCCCCGCTTGCGCAGAAGACGACTCCTTTTCTCCCAGCCGGTCCGCGCGCTGTCCTGAACGCGCACGCCGCCGCGCATGCGCCATGGTGACTTTTACCTATGCAGTATAGTACAGAGCTGCGAATGCGCACTGTACTATATCACCATGGTGCATGCGTGGCGGCGTGCGCGTTCAGTCCAGCATGCGGCCCCGCTGGGAGAAGACTTCAATCAAGATGAAGCTGCCCCCAGCCATAATCCAGGAAGTGAATTGTGGGTTTGCAGCAGGTAAGTATGAAAATGCGAAGTGGGACAACCTCTTTAATGATGCCAGAGAAGTTTTCTACTGGAAATCTGCTGATACGGAATGTATTTGAAGTTGATGTAAGATGTTGCACTTAGTAAAAGAGACTTTCTGGCCCCATTCTTCAATATTGCATTTGCACTGCACTGGTCCCCAGGGAGTACACTACCTTATCAGGGCTACTGCTACTCCCATGCTCCTCTGGGGCCTGCTGCACATACAGACATAGCGGTCAGTCACTGATAGGATAGGAACACCTCCGTAGCCTCAAAGCCCGGAATGGGCACAGATGTAAATTAGGGTACTTTCACACTTGCGTTGGTGCGGATCCGTCTGATTATTTGCACAGACGGATCCGCACCTATAATGCAAACGTTTGTATCCGTTCAGAACGGATCCGTTTGCATTAGGTTTAAAGAAAAATGACAAAGTCCAAAACTGATCCATTTTGAATTACATTGAAAGTCAATGGGGAACGGATCCGTTTTCAAATGCACCATATTGTGTCACTGAAAACAGATCCGTCCCCATTGACTTACATTGTAAAAAAACGGATCCGTTAGGCTCCGCCTCTTCAGACGGACACCAAAATGCTGCATGCTGCGTTTTGGTGTCCGCCTCCAAAACGGAATAGAGGCGGAACGGAGCCGAACTGATGCATTCTGAACAGATCCTTATCCATTCAGAATGCATTGGGGCTGAACTGATCCGTTTTGGACCGTTTGTGAGAGCCCTGAAACGGCTCTCACAAACGGAATCCAAAACGCTAGTGTGAAAGTACCCTTAGTAAATTACAAGTTATACTGAATATTTTCCCATAAATCTATATCAATCTGCTCAGCTCCTCCTGCTCTATAACATGCTGCATTTAGCATATACACCATGTACAATGTGACAGGTTCCCTTTAACTGACACTTGTAACTTGTTAAAAACACACTGAAGCATTAACCCTTTCCCATTGCATTCTGACAATCACTCATGGCTTAGCAGAGAACAGGTGCATGACTTAAAAAGAACCTGTCAACAGGATCAACTTTGCTAAACCAGGCATACTGCCTGGAAGGGTTGATCCCGCTGAGTAAAGGGATATTTTTCTTGGGAAAATCGGTTGTGGCGTTCTTGAGAAAAAAAGACTTTTATTCTTTATGCAAATGAGGGCTTCAGTGCACCGATGGGCGGGACCTAGCCCCTTAGTGCACCTTAGCTCCCCAGCTCCTCAGCGCTGGCCACTCCCCTCGGTGCATGGAAGCCCTCAGCTGCATAAAGAATACAAGTCTATTTTTCTCGAGAACACCACAAGCAATTTTTACAAGACGGGTATCATTTTAACCAGCAAGATGCCTGGTTTAATGGGGTTGATCCTGCTGACAGGTTCTTAGTAAGATGCGACCAAGGGAAAAATTTTGGTTCAAGGTAAGCCGCCTTATAGGTGGTGACCGTGGTGTAAGTGTAGTCTAGGCAGGCCAGAATTATCATGTAGCTTCTGATATTGAAATACTGTATATCCGGTGCATCTTTGGGCCCCATGCACACATTGTCATTTTATTGCGCAACTGATCAGCAAATATGCGAAACCATTCATTTCCTTGGGGCTGCAAAAAATGTGGACAGCCCATGGTATCCATTCTGCTGACCTGGAATGAAGATAGAACATGTCCTGTAGGACATTTTTAAAGACGTGAAAGAAATGCGGATCGGCAGTCGTGTGCATTATACCTTAGACTTTCACAGACAGTAGAAGTCCACACTGTCTAAATCTTAAAGGACTCATTATTCCATCACACTATACACAGCTTGTTTCCATGGTTACGACCACCCTGCAATCCATCAGTGGTGGTCGTGCTTGCACACTATAGAAAAAAGCACTAGACTAGGTGCGCTCCCACGGTCCCGGTCACCAAATAGGCTGGCACTTTTTCCTGTAGTTTGCAAGCACGACCACCACTGATGGATTGCAGGGTGGTCGTAACCATGGAAACGAGCTGTTTATAATGTGATGGAAAAATGAATCCAGCCAGCAAAGGAAGCAATATGGACAATCGAAATACATTAGTAAGCGCTTTGTAGTAATTTCCACTACATGATAAATGCCATTTGCTGAAGTGAGACAACCCCTTTAAGGCCCATTCACACGGCCGTATATTTGTGTCCGCAATCAAAATTGCGGATCAGACCCATTCATTTCAATGGGGCCGCAAAAGATGTGGACGGCACACCCTGTGCTGTTCGCATCCGCGCGTCCGTTCTGCAGCCCCGCAAAAAAGATAATTGCGGACAAGAATAGGCACTTCTATCATAGGGCTGGCCATTCCGCAGAATGCGTAATGCACATGGCCGGTATCTGTGTTTTGCGGATCCGCAATTTGCGTACCACATGAAACGGCCATCTGAATGAGCCCTCAGACAGGGTTAGTAAAATCTGCCCAGGTGTATTTAACAATGGCTACCTTAAAAGGGGAAGATTTATCAAAACTGGTGTAATGTAGAACTGGCTGAGTTGCCCATAGCAACCAATCAGATTCCACCTTTCATTTTCCAAAGGAGCTGTGAAAAATGAAAGGTGGAATCTGATTGGTTGCTATGGGCAACTCAGCCAGTTCTACTTTACACCAGTTTTGATAATTTTCCCCCATAGTTTACAATGTCATCTAGGAGCTGAGATGTATTTATTATATTATTATTCGTTCTCTATGGTTATTATTTGCTTATAATTACATACTAGACATTACTAGTAGATAATCCTTATACCTATTACATATATTCTCTATTTCTGCAGAACAAAGGGTTTACATGGTTAACTAGTGGGTGTCAGTCCCTTGTAGGCAATATCCCCATATGTCATCCTGTATAAAATTGAGTTTCTCGCAGGTTACAGGACCCAACAGGTCTACAAGAGTTTCTGAACTCTTAGGGGTTTGTGAGCTCCCCATGGTAAATGACCTCTGCAATCACAATACCTTGTGTCTCCTCGGTCCTAGTCTCTTCTGCACTGACCGCTCTGCCCCGCTCCCTCCCCATTTATACACCCACAGTCATTGTCTGTGATGGCCTCCCTGATGTCACCGGGTCTATGATATCACTCAGTGGGCTAATGCAATCAGTGCCAAGACAGATGGTGCCAAGCTTTCACCCAGAACGGACTGTAATAACCAATACATGCATTATGTCGCCGCTTACAAAGTAGGAAAAAAACTACAGCAAAGTCATCAGTAGTTTTATGCCGGCTCACATTTCCTTTCGGCGAGAGTGCTCACGGTCACCGGGGAGATGTAATGTGGTCTCTCTGGAAGAGAAGTAGTTAATGGTGTCCAATCTTGTAGGCAGAACAGCAGGAAATCTCTCTGAGCTATTATAGGGCCATCTGTGGGGGCTGGGGCTGTGTGAGAGATGCTATTCATGCTACAGACTACCCACCCTGAGGCTCAATCCTCCATTGTTCAAAGTCAACACTCACAACTAGCATCACTACAAAGCTTGTTGCTTCTCTGGAGACCCTCAGCATCTCTTCCTAATCCCCAAAGAACCTTCACCCCACCACTGCCCAGAAATAGAGATTAAACACCCCACCAGAACAAAGATTCATGTATTGCACTGATGTTCATTTAAGTATCTGATCAACCTTGTAAACTTTTTAGGTTTTCTAGTAGACCGTACTGTAGATATGGAGTAATCGGCCAAGTCAATGTTGACCCAGGCTTCATTCATTCATTACCATCTTCTTCTGAGCTAGACTGCATTCACTTTGATCCTCGTCCTGTGTGGTTTACAATCTGATTTCTAAGTTTCCCAAGACATAAGTGGGTTCCGGGACTGGGGGAAGAACCAGGACACAATAAGCTGTGCCACCACTTATGTTGGATCCAACTGTAGTCGAAAGGCTTTTCCAACAATGCTAAGGACCCTATTGTCTATAGGGCGGGCATTGATCAGGAACGAGCATTTATAGGAACATTCATTTCCCAATCAGTGCTCGCTTGATAGCTGCATTGACATGTTGCAATGATCACTGCTGTATGGGGATAAACGATTGTTTGTACGATTGTTCATCCCCACGTTCATTGTTGTCAGCAGATCCCTGTTTATATCGGGCAATGTGTTGGCAACAAATGGTAATATTTTCTGCCGTGTAAACGATCGGATCATCTGTTTACTTGTTTGTCAACTGATTACCAGTACATTAAAAGAGTTTTTCAGTACTTTACTATTGATGACCTATCCTCAGCATAGGTCATCAATATCAGATCGGCGGGGGTCAGATATAGCAACAGGGATTTAGCAACAGTGAGCAGAAAGAGAGACAGGAGATGGCACGTGCCCAGGTGTCAGACTCCTGTCGATCTGATATTGATGACCTATCCATAGAGGTGGCCTTGACGTGGCGAGTGGCTTATTACTTTTTGATCAAAATGTACACTAACGACCTCTGATGGCTTCTAGCATAGAGGCAGGGCAGAGTGCTGGTTGCAGAGTGCTGTTACATTTCTGTGTTTGTATCTATCCTGAGGAGAGGTCATCAATATTAAAAGCCCAGAGAACCCCTTTAACACAGGCTATAATACAAAAGTTTGTTCCCAATTATTGTCCCGATATAAAGGGAGCCTGTCAGCAGCTAAACCAGGCACAACGCTTTGTAGGGCTAGCTCAGCTGAATATAATGATACCTTTAACTTAGAGATCCGTTGCTTTATTCTGGAGAAAAAGTACCTTGAATCCTTATGCAAATAAGTAGTTAAGTGCACCAAGGGCGGGCCCAGACACTGTGTGCACCCTTGTTCTTCCTGCTTCTTCTGCCAGCCCCTCCTTTTCGATTGACAGTACAAGGTTCCCACCTGGTTATCTTGTCTGGCCCTGTCAATGAAGGAGTGGGAGAGGCTGTCAGAGGAAGTAGGAGGAGCAAGGGTGCACAGTCACTTGGGCCGGCCCTCTGTGCACTGAACTGCTCATTTGCATATGTATTCAAAGTACTTTTTCTCCTGAATGATCGCTAAATGAAAGGTATCATTACATACAGCTGAGCTAGGCCTACAAGACTTTGTGTCTGGTTTAACAGTAGATTTCCTGGTGACAGGCTCCCTTTTCGTGTTGACGATTTACTAGAATAGGTTATAATTAACTTGGTTGGAACCCATAGACTCTTAGAATGAAGACCTTTCATAGTATTTCTCTGCACATGGATGCTCCTGCCACCTGTTCTATAGGGCACTGCATCAGATTCACTTCAATTGAGCAGTGTTGCAGTTCCCTGCACGTGGGGTAGCCAGGAGCAATGCTTTGCAGGATCACCTGTTTAAACCCACACCACTCATAATCTGATGTAAGATCCTAGTGATAAACCATAACATTTTTAGGTGGTAATACCCCTTTAACTTGCATATTGTTCAACCGTCACCTTTATCGGAGATTTATAGTGATTTCTCTTATGTGATTTTTCTAATGTAATTGTGCAAAAGCTGCAGTTCTTAGAAAAACGTGAATGCTGGCCAGGACTTTCTTCACACTTACACATTGGTTGTGTCACTCATCAAGGCCAAACTGGATAGAAATGACCTGGAAGTCACAAGTCATAAGCTACATTTCTTGGTGTACATGCACATCTCAAGATTGTCCTGATGACTTAAAATGGCCAGGCCCAACATCTGTGGTCTCCGATACTATAGTAGATATATTTCCTTTAGAAACCCAAGGCTGGCTCAGGACAGCTCTGCTCATTTACCCTATTGTCACTGTGTGATGCAGGGGACAGATGTAATTTTTCCCATGGTTATTCCCGAGAGGCTCATCACAGATGCTTCATTGTCTATTGAGAACAGGCTTCAATCCCGGCCTAGTAGAGGAGGACAGTGTGCTCTCGAATGGATCTTTTCATGTACAGTAAATGAAGCTTTGAAGATAAGTAGAGCTCCATAAATCTGGCCAAAAGCTACATTTTTAGTTTTTTTGTTTGTCCACTCATGGTTGGTTTATCACCCCAGCAAAATGATTTTGTGAAGAACTATAATCTATGTAGACGTAGATGTAAACCACTTGATTACAGTCAAGCACTAGAATGTGGAGTCTCTAAATTGCAATCTATTAATTGCTGGCGAGACTGGTCTGCAGAGTCTAAATGTAGCCATACATAGTCTAAAGTTGATTAAAAAGAACAATTTCAACCAAAATGAACGTTTGTTGGGTGAAATTATCGTTTGAAAAGAACTTAATATTTTCCTCCAATAGTTGGAGGAGGAAAGATCTTTCTTTGAAAGAATGTTCCTAGAAAGATCTTTGCCTGGTTTCATTGGCTGCTGTGCGCCACTGTTACCCTGCTAACTGCCGTTCTCCCGGGTGCCGTGTTCAGCGGTGATCTGCTGCCAGTGTTTCCTTTCAGCCCTGGCCACAGCATGCTTGCTGCTTGTTTCCTGCAGCATTTCCTTAAGGGCCGGCGCGTCACTTCCTGTGTTTTATGGGTTGGATCATGTGACCTCGCCAACCAATCCTAGCACTCCTGCACATATATAAGTGGCTCAGCCCCCTTCCCAGATGCCTCAGTGTCAAGGTCCTTGTGTCCTGCTAAGGTTCCTGATATCCGCTGGTGTTCCTATGTTCCTGACTTGTACTTGTATTCCTGGACTCTGCTACCTGTTTGATCCTTGTCTGCCTGCCTGCCTTAAAGGGTCACTGAGATTTCAAAAACCTTTTATATGTTATAGCAACTTATCAAGGGTTTTGATTGGTGGGGAGTGCTAGACACCGATCGCTAAAACGAAGAGTAAGAAGTAATCACATATCTCGCTTTCTCTCCTTACTGCAGGAGACAGGCTCAATAGAAGTATTGATTCTATTCTGCTATGAGACTGCTTCTTTCTCCTTGTTCTAACAATAGGTGGGTGTCCCAGCACTCGGACACCCACCAATCAAAAGTTTTGGTATGTCGCTCTGTAGTGACCCGGACCGCAGGGGCAACACATGAGCTATGGAGGGCCGATGGGGGTAATAGTAGTGTTTGGTTAGCACTAAATCCTCTGCGGCACTCTCTAGTACAGGGATCACCAGCCAGATGGTAGTTAAGGTGCTCTTGATGGTAATAGGTGTTAAGGGTGCTTTGGAGGCTGGGACCCCGGTTGTTCGTGATGCCAGCACCGTAAGGTGCAGATGAAGTTGGTAGAAAGGATGAAGAGTCAGTTGTAGTAAACAACAGAACTTTTACCTAAATCACTTTTCTTCAGGTAGTCAGTACAGTTCATTTATATGGTAGTGCAATAATCAAAATATTGGTTCAGCGGTATTCCTTATAACAGGCTTGGCAATTGTAATTTGTGGAGTTTTCCTTCTTTCTACATCTTTCTATACTTTGTCCACACTTTAGCACTCAGGTACTGAATATAATAACTCTTACTGGTCAGTAGCAATCCACAGGGCGGTCTCCCTAATGGCAGGCATCAGTCTTCTGCTCCATTCTTTGAAATGGATGCTCACTGAAGAACTACCGTCCACTATGTCCATAGAGGCATGTGATAAAGGATAATTTTGCACATTAATCATCCGGCTGTGTCCAGGTGCTTGTAGGTTCCTCCTGGTCTCTGGTGCTTGTGAAGTCCATAGGCTAAGTTAGCTCTAACCTCCACTAGACGTTCTCTATGTTAAGACATAGACTGAGCGGTCTGTTCTGTGCTGCTGTAATACTGTTCTCCATACTCCCTTAGCTTGATCAGGGCCTAGGGGAAAAGTGGCAGCTACATTGTGGACTAGGCCTGTTCTGCTCCTCCATCAAGTTCCTTCTCTATTCTCCTCTCTACCCTCAACTCTCTTTATTAGCATACCCCAACTATTTATATAAGTGATGCCAGCACCACCTAGCGGCGATTGGATGTAATGACACTCTTCCAGCCTATTAATAGGAATTACAACTTAGACAGGAATACATTAATATGACATTTAGCAGCAAAAGTTTAAAGTGCCCACATATAACACATAGTGGGACACTGCAACTATGACATATCGAAACATTTTGGAAACCCTTTAAGAATGCCCCTTAACGACTGCAGCTACTGTACTGTAGGTGTGTACTACTGAAGGATTTCTAGGTCATATCCCCAGAATAGTAACAAATTAGTGGAAGGGAACTGAGCCAAGAGTCTTCTTCACCAGGAGATCAATGAGAATGCAACAGGCCAAAGTATGAGATGGAGAATAGTCAGGAATAGAGCCGAGGGTCAGAACCAGGAGCAGACCAACAGATCCCAGAGGAACAATCCAAAGAACAAGTCAGGAGTGTAATCTAGAATAAGGTCAAACTCAGGAGTCAAACACAATAGCAGAAGCAAAGTATGGACAGGATGAAACTTATTCAGCAGGCAAAGCATGGCAACGTGTGTCCCCCTTCAAACAGGCTGCCAAGCCTGATGTCATCTTTGGGTTTCAGTTACTGCTGTGTATCTGGACCAGCACAGCCATGGCCTGAACCAACAGGGCCTTGATGAAGAACATGAGCTGAAGCAGGAGCAGAGGAAGTGTCTGTTTTCCTATCAGACGAGGCTGTTACAAGGAACTGTGACCACTTACCAGGAAGTGGCGCTGGAAGTGGACAAGGTGAGCAACACACTTCTGTCTTTCAAAAGCCCTTGGCTTTTCCTAAGGACAATTGCACTGGAAAGGTCCTGTGGATGGGGTCAACAACTGTAGGTATCCAGACTCAGAACTTCCAGGCTCGAATCCATGGACAGCAGCACTAATCACTTGACTCTCCATGGTTCCTGGGCAACGAAATAACTACTCTGTGCAAAATATCTCCATACGTTATTGTCCTAAAGGTCTTGTGCCCTTATGTACAAATACAGTTGGGCCCCTGGACAACTTATGATGAGTATGGCAAAAATCTATAGGAGCTGTGTAGTTAAGGTTTGTTCTGTGTCTTCTCAGCTCAGCAGATGACACAAGAAGCACAGCACACTGAATACAAATGAGCGCAAGGCGTCTCTCATTTGCATGGTTTCACTGCCTTCCTTATATAAGCTGCCCTGTCTCTGAGAAAGCGTAATGCAAATAAGTGATGTCTTCCATTTGCATTCAGTTCGTAGTCTTCTTTTGTGCCCCTTTCTGGGCTGAACAGCTAAAATATGTGTATGCCCTATACAGTATAAAGTGCACTAGACAGTATATATGCAATAGATGTAAAATGGAATCCAAGCTTCAGTTTGGAGCAGCTCACATGGAGTCTCCACAAATGTCATCAATAAACCAGAAACAATGGGGGAGATTTATCAGAATCGATGTAAAGAAAAACTAGCGTAGGTTCCCCTTTCCACCAATCAGATTCCACCTTTCATATTTCAGAGCTTCTTTCGAAAATAGAAGATGAAATCTGATTGGTTGCTTTGGGCAACTAAGCCAGTTTTACTTAACCCAGTTTTCATAAATCTCCCCATCTTATAGGGCTAGCTGAGCTGGATGTAATGATATCTTTTACTTAGTGATCTGTTGCTTCAATCTGGAGAATAAATAATTTTACTCCATATGCAAATGAACAGTTAAGTGCACCGAGGGCTGCCCCAAGACACTCTGACCACCCTTGCTCCTCCTGCTTCCTCTGCCCTCCTCTCACTCTCCACTGGTAGGACTATGTTCCTGCTTAGGCTGCTTTCACACTTGCGTTGTTGGATTCCGGCAGGCAGTTCTGTTGCCGGAACTGCCTGCCGGATCTGGAAATCCGTATGCAAACAGATTGCATTTGCATCCGGATGCGGATCCGGCTGACAAATGCATTAAAACACCGGATCCGTCTCTCCAGTGTCATCCTGAAAACTGATCCAGTATTTCAGATCGGGAAACCGGATCCGCTTTTCCAGAACACTTGGTACCGGATTCGGCATTTATACATTTCAATAGAAATGAATGGCGGATTCAGCATTCCGGCAAGTGTTCCGGAATTTTCGCCAACGAAAATACAGCTGCATGCTGCGGTATTTTGTCCGTCCAAATACTGTAAGAGTGACTGAACTGAAGACATCCTGATGCCTACTGAGCAGAATGCTTTCCATTCAGAATGCATTAGGATAAAACTGAAGCGTTTTCTTCCAGTATTGAGCCCCTGTGATGAAACTCAATACCGGAAAACTTTATTGCTAGTGTGAAAGTACCCTTAGCCATCTCTACTGGCCCTGTCCATCTAGAAGGAGGGGAGGGACTGACAGAGAAAGCAAGAGGAGCAAGGGTGCACCAAGTGGCTTGGCTCCGCCCTCGGTGCACTTAACTGCTAATCTCCAGAATCAAGTAATGGATCGCTAAGTGAAAGGTATCATTACATTCAGCTGAGCTTGCCCTACAAGACATTGTGCTTGGTGGATCAGTGAATATTTTGGTGACAGACTGATTGTAAGGGAATCTATTGTCAGAAAATGACTTATTATAAAAATATATCTTTTTTTTATTATGTTTTAATTTTCCTTATCACTGTCTATAATAGCTAGAAAATAAACTAAAAAAATGAAATCTTCTCATTGACTACTGAGCTCTCATACAAGACTAGCACCTCCTTCCAATTTCTAGCTTGTGCTGTAGACATTGAGGGCAAAGTCGGCAGTCATCTCATTATCATCAGAGGGCAGGATTATAGTGAAAAGTAAACCAATATTATAAAGCCGTTAACACAGAATCACACCATAGACAATAGGGGCAGCTCATCTCCTCCTGTCTCTACCCCCTACCTATACAGTAATTTCTCCATATGTCACAGAGCATGCCCACAACAGAAGTCAATAGGCATATTTCTGGAAATATCTGGAGCTGTTCTTGAAATTTCTTCTTCAAAGCAATTTTGATACCAATTCTCCAGTGCTGGGTGTAAATCTCATTCACTACCATTGACCGGTAGGTTTAGGGTACTCTCACACTTGCGTTGCTGGATTCCGGCAAGCAGTTCCGTCGCCGGAACTTCCTGCCGGATCCAGCAATCAGTATGCAAACGGATCCCATTTGTAGACGGATCTCACAAATGCATTGCAATACCGGATCCGTCTCTCCGGTTGTCAAAAACGGATCCGCATGCTGCGGTATTTTCTCCGACCAAAAAACATAAGATGGACTGAACTGATGCATCCTGAACGGAATGCTCTCCATTCAGAATGCATTAGGATTAAACTGATCAGTTTTTTTCCGGTATTGAGCCCCTAGGATGGAACTCAATACCGGAAAAGAATAACGCTAGTGTGAAAGTACCCTTAGTTAGTCAGAGACATAGGCTTTTCTTCACCCTTATCCCTATATCTAAATACCCTGCCCTAGGAAAGGTGGCCTATTGCCACATCTCTAACAAAAAACCCCGGGGCACATGTCCCACTGGCCTCGTCTAGATAAGTTCGCGTCTTAGACCATAAGCTCTGTTGACCTGTGTAATGCTTCATGTGCCCTGTGGAGGCACTGCAGGGAAATTGAACATTTTGTACCAGATTACAGCTGATCACCCTGGGATCTCAGCAGTGATACACCTTGTGACTATCTTACTATTGGGAGTCCCATCCAATATAAAAGGATTATCTAAAAAGGACAACCCACATAGTCTGACAGGCAATCAGTTGAGTTGAATTTCTTGTAATATAAAAACAGCATCGTTCCTAAATTCAGAGGATGCACGTGCAATAAATTTAAAGGGGTTTTCGGAGAATTTTTAACTGAAGACCTGATCTGCTGCATAGGTCATCAGTATCTAATCAGTGGGGGTCCTACACCCAAGACCCCGCCGATCATCTGTGAGAAGGCCCCTGTGCTCCAGTGAGCCCTGCGGACTTCTCACAGTTTCCCCTAGAACATTGACATCCTGTTCATCGGTTACGTGGCCTAAATGCAGCCCAGTTCTATTCAAGTGAATGGGGCTCAGCTGCTTTACCAAGCGCCACCTTTTACAATGTACGGCGCTGTGCCTGGCAACCTGCCAGAAGGACCTGGGCTTTCTCCAACAGCTGACCGGCAGGGGTCACCAAGTGTCGGACCCTCAGCGATCAAATACTGATGACCCATCAGAGGAAAGTCTTGGAAAATCCCTTTAACCCTTTTCTTACATTCTCAGGAATTTATAAAGAACTATAGGACTTTTTTCTGAAACTCGTATCAAGAAAAAAAACAGACTATCAATAATGCATGGCAAGTAATGACATCTGCTGCCACTAATCATAACTTATCCATGATATTTAATACCGGCTGGGTAAATAGGATACATAATACAAGAGATTGCTTTTCAGACATCAGTTAATTGTGTTTTCATTAAAATGTAATGCACTTTATTGAAAGTCCCAGTCCCCGGGCTCAAAGAATATTCATTGCCATTAATAATTTTCTACTGTCCTAATGGATTGTCTTAGGAATGTGTTGTGCATCTCACATCTCAGATATAGTTGTATGCTCTGGATGGAGTTAATCACAGTCTGATAAATAATGAAAACCAGGAGCTCCGGGCTTCCTTCATGAAGAGTTTTATCTCTGCTCGAAATCTCAACAGTAAATGTAATATAAAATGTAACGTTTCTCAAGACAAAACCAGATGATCAAGGATGATGGGCAGTATGGTGGCTCTGTGGTCAGCACCATATTCCTATTTTTTTCTGTTGCTTATAACATACCGTATGTTGCAGCCTCGTGTAGAAATCATCATGGTCCCTTCTTGGTTTTTTCTGGGTACTCTGGTGCCTTCCCATGTCCATGGCTTTAATATGTATGTAACTTGGGGCTCTTCAGAGGTTCCCCAAGTGAAGAAAACAATTGTGGACCAAATACAGTTCAAAGAGTTCAATTTTACTTTTGTGGTACAACAATTTTGATGGTTACAATACTCAAATGAAGCACATAATCTTAATGGTTACAATATAAATGTAGAGGGCTGCCCAATGGAGAACTGGCGTATATAATGGCTATGAGTGGTGCTGTGACAAGGGTCCAAAGAGTGGTGGTTACTAATGCCACTTACTATAAGGCAGATTACTATGCCAATTACTATAGGGCAGATGCTTGTTGATTACAGTTCACTCAGTTATCCTGAAGGCACAGTATTTAAACACTATGGGACACATTTATTAAGACCGGTGTTTTAGACGTTGGTCTTAGAGGGTTTCTGTCACCAGAAGTAACCCTATTAAACTAGCTGACATTAGCGATGTGCTAATGTCAGCTGAATCTATTTAGCCTATTCCTACTTTTATCTATGCCCCCGTTACTCCAGAAATTTAACTTTTATAATATACTAATTAGCCTCTAGGTGCAGGAAGGGCATTGCCCCTGCTCCTAGAGGCTCCGTTCTTCAACCTCTGGCATGAGCAGTGAGAAGTCGCAGATTGCAGTGCAAAGGACCTTTGTGTCGCAATCTCCGCCCGAAATATACCTAATTTAGGTGTATTCAGGGGGTAGCTAAAGGTTCATGGGCCCTGGTGCAAGAGTTCAGCTTGGGCCCCCCTTCCCTCAGTGTTTTGTTTGTCTTCCTATGCAGCACAAGGGTCTTTGGGCCCCCTTAGGCTCCTGGGCCCGGTAGCGACTGCTACCTCTTCTCCCCCTATAGCTACACCCCTGGGTGTATTTCTGTTTAATAAACGATCCCCTATGTTACTCAACAGATGGTGGTTCTTTTACCCTTGTCTCTGGAGTCAAGCACAACACACATTCTTGGGACTAGCTGATTGCCATGCCTTAACTCAGGAGCTCAGGGGCATGTTCTTTCTCAGGGATTGTGTCCTTTCTGCTGTAGCTTCCTTGTTATCACAGCTTAGGCCTCTTTCACACTTGCGTTGTGTGAATCTGGTGTGCACTTCCGTCGCTGGAAATGCCCGCCAGATCCGTCACAACGCAAGACAACTGAAAGCATTTGAAGACTGATCAGTCTTCAAAATGCTTTCAGTGTTACTATGGCAGCCAGGACGCTACTAAAGTCCTGGTTGCCATAGTAAGTAGTGGGGAGCCAGGGGAGCAGATACTTACCGTCCGTGCAGCTCCCGGGGCACTCCACCATGACGTCAGAGCGCCCCACGTGCATGGATCACGTGATCCATGCGATCATGTGACCCATGCTCATGGGGCGCTCTGACGTCATTGTGGAGCGCCCCGGACTCGGGAGCCGCACGGACGGTAAGTATACTTCTCCCCTGCCTCCCCACTACACTTTACCATGGCAGCCGGGACTTTAGTGTCCTGGCTGCCATGGTAACCATTCACAAAAGCTAAATGTCGGATTCGGCGATGCGCCGAAACGACGATTAGCTTAATTTCGGATCCGGATTAATGCACTTCAATGGGCATTAATTCCGGATCCGGCGTTACGGCATGTCTTCCGGATTTTTGGACGGAGACAAATCCGCAGCATGCTGCACTTTTGTCAACATCCAAAAAACGTTCACATACTGAATGGAAGACATCCTGATGCATCCTGAACGGATTTCTCTCCATTCAGAATGCATTGGGATAATCCTGATCAATATCTTTCCGTCCTAGAGCCCCGAGGACGGAACTCTAGGACGGAAGGCAAAAGCGCAAGTGTGAAAGAGCCCTTAGGATGCATGTAATTTCTACAGCAGCTCTCTCCCTATAACTGTCAAGGCTTCTAACAGTAGATACAGTTGGTGGCAGTTGAAGGATGGAGCATGAGCGACCACCTCAGTATCAGAACCTTCATATTCCACCTCAGTATCAGAACCTGCATATTCCACCTCAGTATCAGAACCTGCATATTCCACCTCAGTATCAGAACCTTCATATTCCACCTCAGCATCAGAACCTTCATATTCCACCTCAGTATCAGAACCTTCATATTCCACCTCAGTATCAGAACCTGCATATTCCACCTCAGTATCAGAACCTTCATATTCCACCTCAGTATCAGAACCTTCATATTCCACCTCAGTATCAGAACCTGCATATTCCACCTCAGTATCAGAACCTGCATATTCCACCTCAGTATCAGAACCTTCATATTCCACCTCAGTATCAGAACCTGCATATTCCACCTCAGTATCAGAACCTTCATATTCCACCTCAGTATCAGAACCTGCATATTCCACCTCAGTATCAGAACCTGCATATTCCACCTCAGTATCAGAACCTTCATATTCCACCTTAGTATCAGAACCTGCATATTCCACCTCAGTATCAGAACCTGCATATTCCACCTCAGTATCAGAACCTGCATATTCCACCTCAGCATCAGAACCTTCATATTCCACCTCAGTATCAGAACCTGCATATTCCACCTCAGTATCAGAACCTTCATATTCCACCTCAGTATCAGAACCTTCATATTCCACCTCAGTATCAGAACCTTCATATTCCACCTCAGTATCAGAACCTTCATATTCCACCTCAGTATCAGAACCTTCATATTCCACCTCAGTATCAGAACCTTCATATTCCACCTCAGTATCAGAACCTGCATATTCCACCTCAGTATCAGAACCTGCATATTCCACCTCAGCATCAGAACCTGCACATTCCACCTCAGTATCAGAACCTGCACATTCCACCTCAGTATCAGAACCTGCATATTCCACTTCAGTATCAGAACCTGCATATTCCACCTCAGTATCAGAACCTTCATATTCCACCTCAGTATCAGAACTTCATATTCCACCTCAGTATCAGAACTTCATATTCCACCTCAGTATCAGAACTTCATATTCCACCTCAGTATCAGAACTTCATATTCCACTTCAGTATCAGAACCTGCATATTCCACCTCAGTATCAGAACCTTCATATTCCACCTCAGTATCAGAACCTGCATATTCCACCTCAGTATCAGAACCTGCATATTCTACCTCAGTATCAGAACCTGCATATTCCACCTCAGTATCAGAACCTTCATATTCCACCTCAGTATCAGAACCTGCATATTCCACCTCAGTATCAGAACCTTCATATTCCACCTCAGTATCAGAACCTTCATATTCCACCTCAGTATCAGAACCTGCATAATTTACCTCAGTATCAGAACCTGCATATTCCACCTCAGTATCAGAACCTGCATATTCCACCTCCGTATCAGAACCTGCATACTACTTTACTGATTATTTTAGAAACAAAGACCCATTTTTGGCCCAGAATATTTTAAACAATCATCTTTCAAAAGCCAGAGGCTATATTAATCCGGTTTGTGGCCTACTATCTTTCTAAAAAGTAACTTTTATTTTTTATACATTAAAAGACAAAATAAAAAATAAAAAATTTGTGTTTGTTATTCAAAAAGCCTTTTAGTGACAATAAAATATGCAAAGCACATCCGTGTTGTTATTTCCTTTTTCTTTCTTTCTCTTTTGCTTTTTACTGACTTCTAGAGATGGGGATACATCAGTTCTGTGTCTAAACTGTAGATGTGTTTCTTTTCACACTATCTCTGTTATCTTTATGCAAATTATTTTATATTTTTTATTTAAATGATGCACACAGAAAGATATCCAGTTTTTACTAACATACCTGTTAGGAGATATATTAACTTTCTTTCTTATTCAGATCACTTTATTATTGATCAGTTATTCTCATTTGTAACATTCGTGTCTGTACAAATAAGCACTTCCTAGATCATGAGTCAATAGTTCTCCTATGTATCTATTAACAGTATTACTCTGCTGAAAGTATCATTTGGTACACCAAACACTATACCCACTATAGTAACTACAAATGTGTGGTCACAGCCAAACAAAACACCACAATACCACACCATCAATAAATATTAATTGACATCTTTATTAGAAAAACATCCATGAAAAATAAATACAATCCATGATAAAAGACAATAAAAATAGGATCCCAATGTGACAGTAGGCGGCGGAACAATAGCAGCACAGATCACTGAGTCAAAACTCCTAATGATAGGAAGGGACAAGCCCACAAAAGTGCAAATACCTGAATATTATAAATCCCCTATCCCCCCCTAAATATAGCAACTATATATCTCCAATATACATGCCATCGGAAAATACCAACAAAAATGGGAGGTGCCAAAGTCAAAGCAACCCCCACCACAAAGAGGGACACATCAGTTACAAGACATGTTAAATATTTCCATGAAAGCAATCCTCATGATTTGAAATTCTGAGGAATTGAAAAGGCAAATCTTGGCCCAAGAGGAGGAACTCTTGATAAAAAAAACTTACAAAATGAAGCTCGTTGGATTTTATATACTGAACACGATGAGTCCCGTAGGGTTGAATGAGGGTTTCTCTTAGGCCTCATGCACACAACCATTGTTTGTTTCCGCGTCTGTTCCGTTTTTTTTCACGGATAGGATGCTTCCCCATTCATTTTAATGGGTCCGTCAAAAAATGCGGATGGTCAACCGTTTTTGTTCGGCATCCGTGGTCCGTTTTTACATTCCGTCAAAAAAATAGAGCATGTCCTATTTTTTTCACGTTTGCGGATGGGCATTTTTACAATGGATCTGCCAAGAAAACGGATCCGCCAAAAAAAACGGTCCCTAATCCGTTTTTTTGGCGGATGCAAAATTTGCGGATGGAATGGACGTGGAAAACAAACAACGGTCGTGTGCATGAGGCCTAAAGTATATACCCCTAATTGATACTAGGAGGACATATATATAAAAACACAGCAGATAAGTGAGGAATTACTGACATCAAATAAAGAAAAGTGAACATAAGATTTAAAATCATCCCCATGATTATTATTTTTATGGATATTTTTATTATTATTTTTATAATAAACTTAGGGTAAAAATATCACCAATATACAATAAAAATTAATGTCTCAAGTATGAAAAATGAATATAGGGAGGAAATAATATAAGTTTAAGTACACATATAGGACGCCATAATAATGGAGAAACAGAACAGATCAGGAACCAAGTCCAAAGACATGCGCATAGAATTGCTAAGAAAAATAGACAGAGACATGAGACATGCATACTGTGTTAGAAAAAGAACACAGCGATATATTTTGGAACTAAGTCCAAAGACACGCGCAATGAGGAGAAAGGAAAAAGTAACATAGACCTGATACATGCGCTGTAACACAGAAAGGATCCCGTTTCCCTTAAAGTTCTAACGCAAGCGCAGGGTAAGGTAACGGATTGGTCAAGAACACAAAAGCTGGCGCTTCTAATAGAGACGTAGGGATCTGTCTCTGTTAGGCTCTGCATTGCTGTCAGTATAGACACGAAGCACTCCTAACGGATAACATAGAAGGAGGAGGGTTCACCTACTCCTTAAAGACATGAGAATTTGAGAGCTCATGTTGGATGCTCCTAACCTCTGAAGAAGCCACATAGGTGGCAAAACATGTCGGGGGAACCTCTGTTTTGTTTCTTTTAAATAACAAAGCACATGGGTGAACCATAAGGGGACCTACGGCAGGCGCTCCCAATAGGATTAATAGCAGATAGAGGAGACTGATCAGATAGATAGAGATAGTGTGTGTTGAGAAAAGTCCTGCTAACCAAATGATGCTTTTAGCAGAGTAATACTGTTAATAGATACATAGGAGAACTATTGACTCATGATCTAGGAAGTGCTTATTTGTAACAGACACGAATGTTACAAATGATAATAACTAATTAATAATAAAGTGATCTGAATAGGAAAGAAAGTAATATATCTCCTAAGGCTACTTTCACACTTGCGGCAAACTTTTCGGGCATTGAGTTCTGTTGTCGAGGCTCAAAACCAGAAAAGAACTGATCAGTTTTATCCCAATGCATTCTGAATGGATAGAAATCCGTTCGGGATGTCATCAGTTCAGTCACTGTCAGTCGTTTTGGACGGGGGAAATACCGCAGCATGCTAGGGTTTTATCTCCGTCCAAAATGCCGGGACACATGCCGGAATGCAAGATCCGGTATTTATTTCTATAGGAATGTATTAGTGTCGGCATTAAGAAATACCTGAAGGACGGATACATCCTTCCGGTATGTGCATGTGCAGACCCTTAAGACTGAAAAAAGAATACAAGACAGATCCGTCTATTCGCATGACAAGCGGAGAGACGGATCCGTTCTTGCAATGCATTTGTGAGATGGACTTTCAGTTTACATTCAGATCCGGCAACGGAACTGCTTGCCGGAACACTCTGCCGCAAGTATGAAAGTACCCAAACTGGTATATTAGTAAAAACTGGATATCTTTCTGTGTGCATCATTTAAATAAAAAATATAAAATAATTTGCATAAAGATAACAGAGATAGTGTGAAAAGAAAACACATCTACTGTTTAGACACAGAACTGATATATCACTATCTCTAGAAGTCAGTAAAAAGCAAAATATAAAGAAAGAAAAAGGAAATAACAACATGGATGTGCTTTGCATATTTTATTGTCACTAAAAGGCGTTTTTGAAAAACAAACAAAGATTTTATTTTGTTTATTTTGTCTTTGAATGTATAAAAAATAAAAGTTACTTTTTAGAAAGATAGTAGGACACAAACAGAATTAATATAGCCTCTGGCTATTGAAATATGATCCTTTACAAATTAAACACTAGGGGGCACCATTATAGTGAGGTAAAGAGAATATCTCACAACTGCATCTGCAGCAAGCTGGTGCAAATGATAGGAGTGGTAGTGGCCCTGATGAGAAATGTGTCATGGTGTACTCCCTCAGGCTGTCACTTACTGTGGCTCAGTGCAGTGTAGTTTGAAGAATCAGGGCAGAATTAACGCATAACAGTCTCTCTTTACTTAGTACCAAATATAACTTGTGGCCCATCCAACAGCAATAAATATAAAGTGCAGTTTCTTTGACACCAGATGAGGAGGTATGGTGGCTGGTTGTATGACAATTGGTTGGCACTAGCAAGCACTTGTGGATATAGGTGTCCACTGTAGTAAAGGCTTGATGTTAGTCTTGCCTGGTAATGGTTTAGGTAGGTGGTGGTGTATGAGCTGTTGTCCCTCACCTTGCAGCAGTGTCTGTAAAGCTGTATTTCACTGATTACTCTGCTGTCTTGTCTCTTTGATGCTTTTTTGAAGCTGGATTTGCTGGTCTCTCTGGAGAACAATATCTGGTTCCTGCGTTTCCTTCTGGAGTGTAGGTCTCACAGGGGAATAAGATAGGGTTGTTGGGAGTGGGATCTCTGACATGTGCTTCCTCTCTCCGCAACTGACGGCACAACTTCTTTAATCTCTACACACACAATCTGAGCCATAGATTTGTATTGCCTTCAAGACGGTATCACTGGCATCACCGAAGGTTGATTTTTTGAATTTTGCTAAACATGGCAAAAAATGGATAAGTTGTAGTCTAGGAGCACATTTTTCTAGCCAAGGCCTGGGGGTACTACAATTGTAAATAGTTATTGTATTATATTGTTATGTATTTTTGTATGTTTATCGCCTTAATTACCAGTAAGGAATGGTTGGCAAGGAACAGGGTTAATGACCCTAGAAGTGGACTGGTCCTGCTTCCTGCCAGGAGGAGGAGTTCCAGAGCAACCAGAGTATGGAAAGGAAGCACACTGCAGAGCTCCTGCTCCGAAAGAAGATTCTCCAAAGAGATAAAAGATATACAGCCGCAAGTAAATCCTTGAGAGGACAGACAGCAGAGTGAGCAGGTAAAACTAGCATTACAGACAGTGCTTTGAGGTGAGGGACTGCGGCTAAGGCACCCATTACCCAGAATACTACAAAACCAGTACAACCATCCAACCTGCTTCAATGTTCCTTCTTGGTGCCAGAATATTGCACTTAAAATCTGCTGATCTTGAGAGTATCTTGAATTTCTACATTAGACTCACTAAAAGAGACTTTTATACTTTTAATTCTGGCTTCATTCTTCAGTATAAAATTTCCACTACTACTTCCATCCTCTTCACCGGCTCCTTAGGTGCTCACTGCACATAAGTCAAAGGTCTTTAACCTCCCTGGCGGTATGATTATGTCAGGAATTTTGTACCAAAAGTGGTACAATTTTTTGCATCGAAATTTGGTGTTATGTATTGTAGATATAAACCATCAAAAAATGTGGTGATAAGAAAGCAGGATGCGCTCATACCCATATGCAGTTGTGCATTTCTATAGGGGAGCACATCCTGCACTTGTAGTCCGTTGCTAATGGCAATCACCAGCAAAAAATGCATACAATGGATGATGCCAGCAACGGACTACAAGTACCACAATGGACATCCTACATAAGATGAAATTTATGTGGATGTGGCAAGAATTCAAAACAAACACAGAACCAGAGATAGGTGCACACTGCCGTCACACTAAACCCTCACACTGATGTTAAAAATTGAGAGGTTAGTTTGACATATCCTACTAGGAGGACATGTCTTAAGCCTCGGGCACCAGCGTCAAGGTCTCTCAAGTAGCCCAAGGGCACACTGCTAGGCTTTGGGCTATATCAGTCAGTCTTGGGTAGGGCTCATAGACACCTCCCACCTCCCATTGCAAGCATGGCTACATGCTGGAGGTAACAGAGGAGATGTTTGTGAGTCGTCCTAATGCTCCTGTAATTGCCCACTGGCCCCTGATATCGCCCATATGGCGCAGGTAGGTGAGTGTTAGGGCCCTTGGGCTACTTGAGAGACCTTGACGCTGGTGCCCGAGACTTAAGACATGTCCTCCTAGTAGGATATGTCGAACTAACCTCTCAATTTTTAACATCAGTGTGAGGGTTTAGTGTGACGGCAGTGTGCACCTATCTCTGGTTCTGTGTTTGTTATGTATTGTAGGCCTGCAATTCTTAGTAATTACTTACTTAAACCTCACCAAACAAGACTCTAGTAAACATCCCAGATGTGATAAAGTTTGAAACAAAATAATTAATTATAATCTAATAAATAATATAATTTTATTCAGTAATGTAATAAAAAATAATGAAATTTGTCAAACAAAGAAAATTCAATAAACATCCTGAGTGTGATAAATTTTGAAACATGGGACTGCACAAAGTCCGACTTCACAATCAGGACAATGGAACCTGGTTTCTTTTCGGACTTTCTTTCCATTGCCATCTCTCTTTGAGCAGCAAACCACTCACATCCTGGTGGGTGCTGCCTTTTTTGAAGTTGGCGGGATGTAGTCCATAAAGTGACGACCAGTCAGGCGTTCTGGGTTGACAACGTCAACAGCACGACATCCAGGTCTGTTCACAGCTACTGATGGCGTCTGGTGGGTGGCAAAAATCCGCTCAACCACCTTCCATATAAACTCAGAATGAACAAGAGGCTTGTCACTCTTTGCTCTGTGCAGGATATATGCATTCCAAAGGCATTGTTCCAGAAGATGCCTGAAGATCTTCTTATGATTTTTTTTGCTGTTTGCGTATAGCCGGATAAAATGTCATTGCCTGATCTGCTCTGTCGACACCTCCCATGGTGTTATTATAGTCTATCACGACTTGCGGCTTCAGTACATCTTTCCCCCCTCTTGTGTGGACCATGGCAGTAGAGGTATTGTGCACAGTACTCATGAGACACACGTCCTTCTTGTCTCGCCATCGCATTGCCATCATCTTACCCTTCTGCCAGGCAACCATTTCTCCGGTTTTGAGTTTTTTCTTGGCAAACATAGATGGCATGTCACGTCGGTTAGGCCTAACGGTACCATATGCATCAGTCTTGTTTTGTAGCAAAACCTCATACAATTCCGGAGACGTGTAGAAATTGTCCGTGGTCACACAATATCCCTGGTTCAGCAATGGCTCCAGCAGCGTAAGGACAGATGATGTGGCCATCCCATAGCCGCTGTACCTGGGGTTGAAGTTCGTGCCTTTACCGGTGTAAATGACCGAATTCCAGATGTACCCAGTGGATGACTCACAGAGCATGTAGGATTTGATGCCAAACCGCGCTCTTTTGGATGCAATGTACTGTATCCAACTTAGGCGTCCCTTGTAGGCCATTAAACTTTCATCTACGCTGACGTCCCTTTCTGGCACATAGGTCCGCTGGAAATTGGTCACAATTAGAGATGAGCGAACTTTAAAATCAAATCCAGTGCTGAGCCACGCCCCCTGTACTGATCACATGGCGGTGACGTCACCCCAGGTCCTTCGGCTTTTCAACAGTTCGGGTTCGTGGAAGCCACCCCTTATGGATTCCATATGCCGGGATAGTCCGCGGTAGTGGAATCTATAACGGGATGCGGCGATTACCCCAACCCGAACGCCGAACGCCAAACTATTTTTTAAAGTTCGCTCATCTCTAGTCACAATAATTTGGTATACCTCCCAGATTTTTTTTAGTTTGGGCGCAGGATGCGTGGCCTCATCAAATTCTTCATTGTTCGTGAAGTGGAAATACTTCATGATGAGGGAAAACCGGTATTCTGACATCATGGTACTGAAAAATGGAGTGGCCAGTAACTTATTGGTGGTCCAGTACCATTTCTGGAGCGGTTTCCCCATCACCCCCTGAAGAATGATGAGTCCCAGAAACTGCCACATGTCCTCTTTGGTCACCGGTTCCCACTTTCTGCTTCTGGAAAATGTGGCATGCAGCGTAGCGGATTGCTGCTCTTGGTAGCGATTTGTCTCCGTGAGAATTTTTTCAATTACCTCCTCAGTAAAGAATAATTGCAGGTATGCCAGAGGGTTGTCACGCTCAACATCTACCTTCATCCCGGGTGATCCAGTGAACGGGAATCTTAGGGGCGCTACCTGGTCCGTATCGCAGTCAATAGGGCACCAAGTGCGCACATCGCTGAGGACAGGTGCAGGATTATCGCCGTTTTCACTTGGCGTGTTTGTGTCAGACGACAAATCTCCCCACGACTCACTATCGCTGAGTTCTGCGAGCACCTCCGTGTCAAAGTAAAGTGCCGCTTTTTTGATGCCATGTTATAAATATTTTATGGGCACAAATGGCAGGCAAGGGGCACTGTACAGTGTTATAAATATTTTATGGGCACAAATGGCAGGCAAGGGGCACTGTACAGTGTTATAAATATTTTATGGGCACAAATGGCAGGCAAGGGGCACTGTACAGTGTTATAAATATTTTATGGGCACAAATGGCAGGCAAGTGTCATATCTGAGGTGATCTTCTCAGATTGTATAACTTCTATGTGTGTGTCACTTTTAAATTTCCCGCCCAGTTCCGCTCCCATGCACCACTGCTGCTCGCAGGGAACCGAACCAGGAAGTCAGATGCCGGCCGGCGCTTTCAGCGGCGATTAGAGCGGAGGTAAGGGGACTCTGCTGACAGCTCTGCAATGTTACCCCTAGCTTGACTCGGGGTTACCGCTCCTGGCAGTGAAAATGAACCCCGAGTCATGCTCGGGAATACCGCCAGGAAGGTTAAGAAGATGAAAAAATGGAAAGCTTTTCTTCTTGAGTAATGTTAACACTTACAACTTCCTCTTTAATTTATGCATTCGTGTTGGTGAGACATTATCTCCTTTACACTCCTCGCATATTTTGCCTTCTTTTTCCACTTACTGCTTACAATGTCAAGTGCCTGAGTACTCAACTCTATTCAGTCTACAAAAGATTGAAACCACTCAGCAACACACCCAGGATCAGTAGCCATAGGATTGTATTTATATGACAAGTTGAGATATTTTAGCAGTGTATGGACAGACTTCAAGAGTCACTTTCACAATGATGAGAACGTTCTTTCAACAGCAGTTAATGGAGAATAATGCTTGCAGCCAGAATTTGGTTTCGACAAGTTACTTGCAACCACAACCTATGTTAAAGAGACAGCATTTAAAAGTAAAAAAAAAAAAATCACAAAAGCAAAAATGCTAGCAACATGATATTCTCCACACCCTTCATTTTGGACTGTCCCACAATAAATATCAAAAAATCAAAATAAAATGAATAAATTTACTCTTTCAAAAACTTAATAAAAGATATAGGGAATATTTATCCCCCTATGCCTTGTGTTTAGGGTTAAAAGGCTGCAAACTAAATTTAGTTGCAACTGCCTTTTTTACACTGCCCTCGCCCGTTTCTGAAAAGAGGGTGGGATCTGGGTGGGGCCATCTGCCCCAGCACATTTGTTATCATTTATACCAGAATACCAGGAGTTCTAGCACTAGGAGTGCTGTCTGTCACGGACGTTCCGACGACAGGTGGCAGGAGATCGGTGAGACTGGCAACATGTGGTTTGATCTGACATGTTTTCCGTTTGGATCAAATGACGTCTGTGTTGTTTCTGGTGCCTGCCACACCTTCTTTCCCTAGGTGTGGCTATTGTGGTCATTTAACCTTCTCTATTTATTGCTGTTTCTCCCACTATGCTATGCGGTTTATAGCTTCTGTTTGAGTTGTGGATAGCTGGTGTGTGGATCTTGGCTGAGTTCCTGGTGCTGCCATAGCCACTTGAAGTTAAGTGTTTTCTTTCCCTTTTGTATTATTTTTTTCTTTTTGTGTGTTGCATTTCCCTGTCACTTGTATTAAGGCCTGAGGGAGACTCCTGTTCATCCTGACATTAGTACCAGGGTCCCATAGGGTGAGTTAGGACATTAGGTATTCCTGTGTATGAACTCACCTACCTCTGGGGTCTGTGCATACTGGTAGTTAGTCAGGACTTTTATTAGGGTTTTACTAGGAGGTGTCCATCTCCTTTCCCTAAGTGTCCCCTTGTTTTTTGCTAAGCCCTCAAGAATCATACTCAACTGATCCTGCACCTTGGTTGCATTCAGCGATCTTCAAGTCCCAAGCCTGCTTCTGGCTGGGCTACGTATGGGGTCAGATGTGCAAGTGCTGCCAATGACTGGCCTCTGCATTAACTTGTCCCCAGAAGGCATGTCATTTTTGGGTCACATACTGCTTCAGGACACCTCACTGAGGAGGCCAATAATTGACTTCAGCAGTGCACATGACCCCATCTATAACACTGCCAGGAGTGAACATCACTGAATGCAGCCAAAGTGACAGAACGGATCGGCAGACAGATGAGTATGATTCTTGTAGTAGGTCAAATATGCTAGGGTAGGGGATAAAGTAAAAACCAAGGGGATCTTGGAAAACCCCTTTAAGGTGCCCTTACACCTTCAATAGCTGTCTACCGAAGGCTTGTTTGGTTGACAGCTATCCCGAATCTCCCATACTCGCTTGGTTTGGTTGAGCGTGTATGAGCTGTTAATGGAGAGAGAGGAAAAAGCTGCTGCCAGAAAACTCTGTCGATGGCTTATCGCAAAGAAGAACAAAAAAATCGACCACTGAAATTCATGGTGGCTGATCCTTATCTAAGAAGTCGAGTCAGGAGCTCCCCGTACACATTATATGGTGGCGGGTTCATGTATATGAGAGTCTTTAGGCTGCTCCATTTGCAATGAAGACAATACAATCTATGTCTTTTATCATACGGCTTATACTCCACCCTAGTTCCTAGGTGTTCCTAAGAGTAACTGACTCAGACCTTTACTATGACATTACTGTCTTACTGTAGGTGTGACCTTCCTATTCTACAAGTATTTTAAGTACTGAACCTGTGGACTCAAGTTAAGTGCATCTAGGGTTACCATATCCCTTTCTAGTACATTCCCATGTGAAAAGTCAGCACCAAGCATCCATTTTCTTAATACCTCTACGCAAACTAGTAGTTGAGTCTTCAAATGGTTGCTTCATTAAGACTATCCCTTTTCATACACCCTTTCAGGCATATGAAGGTCATAAAGGGGATCAAGAGTAGAGTGCCATAATAGTCTATTTCTCTAGCAGAGACGGATGGCTATTTATTTGACTATCTGGCTGGTGGGGCCAGATGGAGTTTCTCCCAGCAATAAGAGAACGTTCTAAAGCTAGATCTCCTGATTACCAGGCCAGCTTTAATCTAAAAATTGTTTCCTTAAACCAAAAAAACTCACAGACATATGCCCAACCACTTTATCTTAAGCTACTACTGGGAAGGTGGGTTATTTTTCTGCCCCTTTCTCATCCTGCCTCGCAACTTCTTTATTAACTAGTCTGTCACTGAAAACTGCAGCATCCCTAAAAACATTGTAAGCAGTTACAGACCATATCTAGAAGAGGGTCTGTACTGTAGGCTGAGAAATATTGCTGTTGTGGCCAGAGACTGGGAGACTTCCAACTAAAGGTGCCCTTCCAAGTTCACGTAATATGAGTTGCTGTTTAAACTGTAACTAAAACACTGTGATCCCTCACTGAAAGACTGCAACCAATATGTTGTGGGCCCTCTAGGAAACACTGTTCTGGTGCCACTAATAACCACCAAGCTGTGTGCCTTTAATAGACTTTATAACCACCAAGCCTTGTACCTACCGTGACTGTAACTGTCGAGAGTAGTGCACCATGTTTAGTAACATTTAATACAAGCTCACAGCCACGTGTCTGCATCTTCACTGCACCATCCTCAAGTAGGGTCTCGTGTTAGGGTCAAGAGACACACATCAAATTGACTCTCTTAAATGTATGAGCTGAAATATCTTAACAATTTTGTCCATCCTTTTTCTTATGATATATGGAAGGATCTGATGGATCTGAAGTTGCATGTTTTATGCCATGTTGATTCATTGAGAGCAATTACACCCTATTCCAAATTCTTTTTAAGTGTCACAAAGATTAAATATTTTGTTTTACAGTTTAACTCATGGATGGCATTGTGTCTCAGGGCTCTTTTGATCACTGAAAACTATCTCAGACACCTGTGATCATTAGATTTAAAGGGAACCTGTCATCAACTTTATGCAGACCTCACTGAGGGCAGCAGCAAATAGTGTGTCACTCATGAGCTAAAAGTAAGTGGTTGCTGAGAACCAGCATCATAATCATTGCAGCACAGGCCTTGAAAAGAGTCAAATCTACCTGAGAAGAGTCCTGGTTATTCCTAATCTCCTGCTCTCCCACCCGTCTGCTGATGATTGGCAGTTCTCTCCTAGAGAGAAAGGAAGAAAACTCGGTAGAAGCCTGTCAGTCATCAGCAGGTGGCAGGAGAGCAGGAATTCATGAATAACCAGGACTCTTCTCAGGTGGCCGTGACTCTTTTCCAGGCCCAGTCTGCAATAATTGTGATGTTGGTTCTCGGCAACCACTTACTTTTAACTTATAAATGACAGACCGCTGACATCAACTTTCCCTTTAAGGAAAAACTACTAAAGGAGGGTGTTCCACATTATTAAGCAGAGCACCATTTTCAAGCAATATGGGGGAGAAAAAGGATCTCTCTGCTGCCGAAAAGAGTGAAATAGTTCAATGCCTTGGACGAGGTATGAAAACATTAGATATTTCACGAAAACTTAAAATCGTGATCATCGCACTATTAAGACATTTGTGGCTGATTCAGAGCACAGACGGACTTGTGCAGATAAAGGCACATTGAGGAAGATTTCTGCCAGATCCATGCATTAGATCAAGAGAGCAGCTGCTAAAATACCATTACATAGCAGCAAACAGATATTTGAAGCTGCTGGTGCCTCTGGAGTCCCACGGACATCAAGGTGAAGAGTCTTCCAGAGTCTTGCAACTGTGCATAAACCTTCTATTCGGCCACCACTAACCAATGCTCACAAGCAGAAACGGCTGCACTGGGCAGAAAAATACATGAAGATTCATTTTCAAACAGTCCTGTTCACAGATGAGTGCCGTGCAACTCTGGATGGTCCAGATGGATGGAGTAGTGGATGGTTGGTGGACGGCCACCCTGTTCCAACAAGGCTGCGACGTCAGCAAGGCGGTGGTGGAGTCATGTTTTGGGCCGGAATCATGGGAAGAGAGCTGGTCGTCCCCTTTAGGGTCCCCAAAGGTGTAAAGATGACCTCTGCAAAGTATGTAGAGTTTCTGACTGACCACTTTCTTCCCTGGTACAGAAGGAAGAACTATGCTTTCCGTAATAAAATCATCTTCATGCATGACAATGCACCATCTCATGCTGCAAAGAATACCTCTGCATCAATGGCTGCTATGGGGATAAAAGGAGAGAAAGTCATGGTGTGGCCTCCATCCTCCCCTGACCTCAATCCTATTGAGAACCTTTGGAGCATCCTCAAGCAAAAGATCTATGAGGGTGGGAGGCAGTTTACATCCAAACATCAGCTCTGGGGGGCTATTCGGACATCTTGCAAACAAATTCAAGCAGAAACTGTCCAAAAGCTCACAAGTTCAATGGAATGCAAGACTTGTGAAGCTGCTATCAAATAAGGGGTCCTATGTTAAAATGTAATGTGACCTGTTAAAATGTTTAAAAAGTTAAAATGTTGTTAAAATTTTCATTGAAATAGCTTTTGATTTCAGTAAATATGCTGCAAACGCAACAAATGACAATTTTCACTTCTTTACAACCTATAACGTTTTTTGAAAGTTACTGAGCGTAATAATTTGGTACCGTGCATTGTAAGTTTTTTCTGTTTAAAAAAATACTGTTATCATTAGGAGGTTTGTTCAATAAAATTTGAATTGTACTCTTAATAGTTGATAACATGAGAATTATGCTGACTGTTATTTACATCAATTATTTAGGTAAATGAGAAAAATATCATTTGCATAATAATTTGGACACATGGTGTACATCCTACAGCACTGCTATTTCCTAGTTTCCTGAAAAGTATACATTTAACTATGCAAGGTCTAATTCCATATTCAGCTAGTGACTCTCCACACCCTGGTTACTAACCAAACTTGTTTAACTGGTCTGGATTTGTGGAAAAATTAGCTAAAAAGCTTTATAAAGAGGATGTAAAGTTACATGCAGCACAAAAAAAAAATGTTTCCTGCACATTTCCATGTATAAAAAAGAGAATAGGCACAAATCACTGTAATAAATCTACATTTTTGTATATGGGAAGATGATATGTACTTAACGAGGTTATCTAATTTTGAGAACCCATTTCATATGCTTAATAAGGAATTTCTTAATATTAATTCTGCCAGGAGTTTTGCCACGATAAACTGCTAACAGCACTAGTTAGGGACGGGGAGAGCAATACGAATATATCTTTTGTGCAGCTCAGGAGTAGTGTAAATATGAACTTTGGTTCTGCCAGAGTTGGCTCCTTAGGTGCACAGGAGTTGGAGCTTTACTGTGAAGTTCTCTCTGCATTGAGCTGCTTCACTGCCTGCTTCTCTGCTCTCAGCCACCATTCTAAAGGTCTTCTGGTTGAATGCTACAGCTGAGAGTGTATAACAATTTCGGATTCTGTTGGCTTCCTCCAGCTATTCATGGGAGACCTGGTCCATAGACTAGAGCACACTTTTTCCCCTTTGTACCTACCATAATTTCAGAGTTAACAAGGATCCTCTGGTTCTTTGGTAGACCCAGGCTCTGTTACAATAATGGGTTGCTTCAGGAATAGGCCCACAAAGGTCCAATTAACACCATTTGGAGATTAATTTGGAGTCATTCACCTTCCACTAGCCGTTACGAATAACAGGGACCCCTGACCTGTTTCTTTGAGGTAGTTACTGTGCAATTAACTGCCTTACACCTAGATCCAGGTTTTGTTATCAACCTGCTTAATATGGTATTTGCCTTTTTGATTTATACCTCTAAATACCTCTATTTCTGTGCCTCTTTGATGGTTACAGCAAAAGCTCTGTGCAGTTTGTTACCAGGATCTTGAATCCTAGCCCTTTTGCTTTGTTTGAGTGCATCCTGGAATTTGTAGTTCTATGATCTTATTGTTGTCTGCATTGCAGTTGTGTTTGTAGTGGGGTCAGCTTTCCGTTGCTGTTTTCATCTGATATGGTCTTGTTGGATTTAGCAGTTCAGGGTCAGTTTCTGTTTGGATTTATTCCTCTTGACTATATTCATCTCTTTTCACTTGAACACAACTGCTGTTTTCCGTCTATTCTGTTGCCGGACTCCATCTTACTCTGTTACCATCTTCATCCAGTCATCCTATCGGTGAGTTTTCCTTATTTGTTCTCTGACTGATGGGTCATATATCTTTTCTTGTGCCTCTCTGATTCCTATGTAATTCTGTTCTACTTAAGGGTTGGTCCTCAAGAATAATTTCCTCTGGTGGGCCCAAGGAACCCCAGTCCAACACTGACAGCATGAATACCCAGACTGATGGGGTATACATCATTGCTGCTGTGGAGGAAGGAATAATATCTACAAAGGGGCCAGTAATGGAAGACTGGATAGATAAAGCACTGCCAATAACTAGTACAGAAAAATACAGAAAAATTAACATTTTCATTTTAATTACTTCTCATTCCATGTCACATATGCAAAAAAAATTCACTTTTACCTGCAATTGACTGTTGAGGCCATAATTCTATGATATACAGATTCTTTCATAATTCAATAAATCAATCATCGTCTGTGGAAAAGTCTATCTGCGGAAGACCTTGAAATGCATATCTCACTGATATCGATAGATGTAAAGACTAAAATGGTGATAAAATATTTAGTGTGTGACACGTGTAACTGAAAAGCTATATCAAGATTATAAAACCAAGAATTCTTGGAGTATAGTCCCGATAAGGAATTAAATGCTTTGTCTGAATGTTGCTGTATACTAGGTCCAGGGTACTTCAGATGTGAGGGCGTTAGCAGGGTTGTCCAGTTTTGAAACCCTTTAGTGTGGAGGGAAGCATACTTACCTGTTCCCTTCTGCTAGGTTACGCTCCATCATTCCCACCACACTTCAGTCTTCCAACTTCACTGGATTGTGTGCCATGTGGGGGACACGTCATTGGCTGCAGCAGAACATGTGACCACCGTCCAGTTGACAAGTGGGCACTACAGTGTGGCAGTCTGAAAGAGCCTGAACCGGGCAGTGCGGGAGCAGGTAAGTATAGGCAAGGGCGTTGCCTGGGCCCCTAATGTTTTGTCCCGAGCCCTGAATGTACTGTCTGCTCAGGAAGGTAACATAATTGAATCTACTGCACTAGAAGAGCTAGCTGAAGACAGTGGTTGAGAACCTGCGATAATGTCACCATCATGTGACCAGTGTAGGCGGCGCTCAGCAAGGAAGAGGAGAAGTCCTGGGGAAGAAGCTGTGGTGAGGTCTGCTACATGAGGAGAGGTAAGTGAAGGGGTACATTCTCAGTGTGAGAGGCAGAGGTATGCTGGCAGGTGTGGTTATTTAACTGAGACTGTATGTTAGGGCTGAAGGGAGGGATGCTATTTACATGGGACTGTATGTTGGAGTGTGGCGGATTGATGTTATTCACAAGGGACTGCATGTTGGAGGTGGCTGGGGAAGGGCTGATGTTATTTACATGGGACTGTAAGTTGAAGGCGGCTGTCGGAGGGGGTGATGTTATTTACATGGGACTGTATGTCGATGGTGGCTGTGGGAGGGAGTGATGTTATTTACATGGTACTGTACTTTGATGGTGGCTGTGAGAGACAGTGAAGTTATTTACATGGGACTGAATGTTTAGGGAGCAATGGTATTTACATAGGATGGGACTCCATGTTGAAGGCGGCTGGGAAGGGAGTGACGTTATTTACATGGGACTGTATGTTGATGGCGGCTTTGGGAGGGAATGATTGTATTTACATGGGACTAAATGGTGGAGAGGCTGAGTAATTATAATTTCTGAGGGCTCTAAAGGGAAGAATATAACTACAGGGGACATTCTAAATACTGGGAGCACTTAAGGGCGAGCATTATACCAGTAGGGGGCAATAGAAATTCTGGGGGCACTGTGGGGGCATTTTAAATACAGGGGACATTAGGTTTTCTTATTACTACGGGGGGCTCTATAGGAGCAACTTCTAGATCTGCCTTATTTCTACTAAGAGCACTATGGGGGGGGGGGGGCTTTATTACTACTGAGGGGCCTGTAGAGAGATTTATTACCACTGGGGGAACAATATGGGGGCCTTTTTACTACTGTCGGTAGGGATGAGCGAATCGACTTCAGATGAAACATCCGGAGTCCATTCGCATAAAACTTTGTTTCAATACCATACGGAGCAAGCGAAGTCTTGTTAGACTTTGCATAATAACTTCAGAAATTGATTTATACTGTAAAAAAGCATTTCCCAAACCCGGGTTCGGTTCCAAGTGGTACCTTGGAAAAACCGCTCATCCCGAACTGTGGGCTTTGTGAGGGCATTATAAAGACTCGAGGGCTCTTCTACTAATGGATGCATTGTTGGGGAGCATTATCATTGTTTGAGCATTGTGGGAGGCAGTATTACTAATGAGCGCATTCTAGAATGGAATGAGGATCACTATTACTATGGGGTGGGGGACTATCTGTTTGACACAAATTTTTCTTCACTACAGTATTTGGGTGTATTGGGGAGCACAGCGAGCAGCAAGATAACACTGTGGGAACTCCAGGTTGGGGTGCGGAAAAGTGAGAAAGCTAAGATCCCTGTGTGTCACACTCTGCAGAGACGAGGCACGGCTAAGAGAAGTTGTTTGGACCAAATGGAGAACATAAGAAGATCTACATCGGAGGAGACTTCACCTGAGAGGCACTGGATGTGAGAATTATGTGCTGCTGTATAGCAAGTACAGTAAAATGCAGTGTGCGGGCGGAGGGTCGACTTAGAGAACTGGACCATATTCATTGGGACTTGGGATCATTTTAGACCCTTGAAACTCCCCTGAGTATAGGTGCAGTGGGAGAGGACTGTCCAAAAGTATTTCAAAGCTGGAAAACTCCTTAAAGGGGTTGTATAGCGTTAGAAAAACATCACTGTTTTCTTCCATTAATAGCACCACACCTATCCACAAGTTGTGCCTGATATTGTAGCTCAGCCGCATTCACTTCAATTAAACTGAACTGCACTACCATAGCACCCTTTTAAATAATTATTCCAGCAGATGGACTGTGTTATTCCTAGGATAGGGACTGAGGGGTGGCGCACGACACTGCTTTTTTTTGGTTCTTGTACCATTCCCTCAGGTCCTATACTAAGCATACCACAGTGTATCAGCAGTGCTTGGTCTAGTGTCGAGCCTCTGTGGCCCAGCTAGACAATAGCATTACCTTCTGGTTGGTAGGCGCATATGCAGCGAGCCCCTGTGGGAGCAGGTGTACAGGTTATGAGTGGTAGTGGCCCTGATGTAGTGTCACAGTGTCCTCCCTCAGGCCGTCGCTCCCTGGGGTCCTTTGCAGTGTAAAAGGTGATGAGAAAAGGAAGCAGGTAGAGATGATAAAACAAATAACGTCTTCTTTTACAGCACATTCATCAGCAGCTAGTACAAAGTTTACTTTCTCTCCTCCCAGATGAGGTGGTATGGTGGCTGGCAATTTGCTAAAGGTGACACTCAGAAACGTACTACCTAACGCTGTCTCTCTTGATTCTTTTTCTTACAGCTTTACTCTGGCACCTGTGACTGTAGGTTTTAGGTTTCTAGCTATGCCTGTCCTGAACAGCAGTGGTGGTGTCTTAACATGTTTCCCCACCACTTTTGCAGCAGAGTCTTTATAGCTTGGATGCGTGATCACTCAGCTAACTAATACATCATAGCCTGCAATTCCTCTGTGGCCTAGGGCCCTGCAGGCTCTCTGGGGTAGAGGTCCTTACAGATGAGCCACCTCTGTGGTCCCCATGGCCAAGAGGAGAGGGAAACGGATCACATTCTCCCTCACTCCTCACTCTCTATTCTTAGACTCTAGACTGACTCCTCTCTAGTTCAGCCCCACCCTTGGCAGGAAATTAAATGAGCCCACTACCACCAAGAGGGGAGAAATGGAGTGGTAAGTTCCATTCCTGTTACCAAACATTGGCAACCGTACTCCATCTGCTGGTGCACAAAGTGTATTACAAGTCATTACATTACATATAAAACAGTAAACAATTGCAAATACCATAGTAGTACCCCCAGATCTGGGTTACTACACGTACCTTGGGACCCCATGCAAAGGTGGAAAATGAATGGATTTGCGGTCCCTTCAGGTTTTCAGTCGCAATTCAGGTGAAAAGACTGAGCTGAACCAAAACGGCATATCACTGTTCAAGCGCCAATGCCACTTTGATCTAGAGACCACAGGGGAGAGACACATTGGTAATATGCCTACTGATCAAACTTTTATAGCATATCCTAACAATACGCAATCAATGTCTTTAGTAAAACAACCACTTCAAATTGATGGTCCAACCTTCTGGTATGGTACCTTGATTCTAAGGATTATGGAGGTCTAGTGAGGTGGAACTTGCAGCAATAGCCTAGCAATGTGGCATTGTTTACTCTGATGGAAAACCCCTTTAATTCCATGATTATGTTAATAAATCTAACTGCCAACTGCTCTAAAATGCCAGCCGGACGCCATCTGCCTTGACACTGGGACCTCATAATACTCTCCTTAATTACATTAGCAATGCCATCCGTTCTTGTATTAAGAGGGGCGCAGAGATTCCTTCGCCAGCCTGCGAATCTAATAATCCCTCAGAACAGCAGTGGCCAGATGTGAGGAGAGACATGAAGGGGAGAAAGCCGGCGGGACAGCTTGGATAGAGCTCACGTACACAAGACACGTGTGACAAGAGGGACTCACATACATGTAATGTTGTTATCTTCCCTTTTATGTACTGTATGTAACTAGTGATGAGCAAAGTTTTTAAAAACTCAATTCGGCAGCTTCGCTGAGCTTTGTTACTATTTTCTTTGTATAGAGCGGGAGCAATTATGGGGAACAGGGAACACCCGCCCCATCATTTAACCCCCCAGATGCCACATTCAAGCTGATGGCTGCGTCTGAGACTCACATTCAGGTGCTCAGAGGGTAAATCCGGGGTTTAAAAACTATATACTCATCCACTTGATCGTGGTGATGGCCTCTCCATGATCAACTGGATGAGGAGAGTCTCATTTTTTTATTTTCAGCTATCATTTTAGGAAAAATTGATTTGCTACCATGAAGCACCAGGAAATTTGGCTTCGCGGCAAATTGAATTTTTCCCAAACTTCGGATCAAATTCCACTTTGGATACTTCGATTTGCTCAACATTATATGTTACAAAGTTAACATTATTGTCCAAGCATTGGTAGTCCAAGACACTTTCTGCTGCTCTTTGATAGGCCAGCACTGCTCATGTGAACAGTGCTGCCCAATCCAAGAGCAGGGCTGGACAAGCAGGAAGTATCTTGGACTACCAATGGACAGTGTGCATCCGGTAATCTGAGAAGTGGTGCAGCCATCTTTGATAACAGAAAAGGAGCCTGGGAATTGGCAGTTCTGCAGCTAAAATTAAAAAGAGAGGCAACTAGGTAAATACTCTGTCTGTTAGTATTCTTGGTAGGAATGGGCTGATCCTACTTTCTGCCTGGAGGGAGAGTTATTGTCTAGCTAGAGAGAGCACAATAGAGAGCTCCTACTCCTAGGAACCAGAGATTCTTCTATGAGAGCAACACTCCAGAGAGATCAGAAAAACTTGAAAATACTGCTTCAAGAAAGCATCTGTGTAACAAGACAACAGAGTGATAGGGAAAATACAGATTAAAAGAAACTGCTGCAAGGTGAGGGACTACGGTTCAGACACCCATCATGTAAATCACCACTAGGCTAGATAAAGCTCAAGTCTGAATCTTATAGTGGACACCTATGCCCAAAAGTACCTGCTAGTGTTAAAATATAGTCATCCAACCGTACCGCCACAACTGGTGCCAGAAACTGCACTGTATTTGCTGCTGCTGGATGGACCGAAAATTTTATTTTGAAAAAAGACTGTTATACGTTTAATTCTGGCCTGATTCTTCAAACTACATTCAGACTGCACAGATCTCTAGGGAGCAACGGCCTAAGGGAGTACAACATGACACAACATCTCAATCTGATACACAAAAATGATCAACCATAATAAACTAGGAATACTGCCTGGTAAGATTGATTCTGCTGATTAAGATGATACCTTTCTTGTGAAAATCAGCTGTGGCATTCCTGAGAAAAAATGACTTTTATTATTTATGCAAATGAGGGCTTCATTGCACTGATGGACAGGACCTAGCCACTCTATGCACCTCAGCTCCTCCACTTTTAGTGTTGGCCATGCCCTTAGTGTAATGAAACCCTCATGGGTTGGCCACACCTTTAGTGCAGTGAAATTCTCACTTGTATAAAGAATAAAAGTATTTTTTCTGAGGAATGCTGCAAACCGATTTTCACAAGACAGATATCATTTTAATCAGCAGGAACAACCCTCCCGACACTATGCCTGGTTTAATAGGGTGGAGTGTATTAGAGTTTTATTCTATGGCTACTTATGGTATAAATAAAGAAATTAATCGGCACAGAAATTTAGACACATCATCAATGTCCGACTGGAGGAATCTGACCACTGAAACCCACGATAGAATGAATTGGTGCTTGAAATGTCCCGTGAACCTTTATCTGCACATTATTGTTAATGACAGACCATGTGGGCTCTTAAAAAGGTCAAACGAGCCAAGAACCAAAAGTACACAGAGTTTTACTAGATTCACTTTGTTCTTACGATCAGCAAGGATCACAGCAGACCCCTTTTGGTGCCCCTTCTACTGCCAGTGAAGTTAATGCCTGTGCAAAAGAGCACTACATGAAAGAAACTGATTCCCAGGGGAAGAGATTTGCAAAGCAAAGGAAGGAAGTTGGTAGTTTGATGTAAGGCATGTGTCAAGAACTTACCCAGCCATGTTACGATGCAGGATGTTCCAGAAGAGTTGTCATACCAGACAATATCCAGCTGGTCAGTATGGACACCGGGCAAATCAGTTCCCTGGTTAAACTTCCAATTCAAGAGTTGGGCAGGGGATTTAAGTCGGACACCTATTGCTTGTCAGTGCCTGCGATTTGCTTGATTCCTGATTTTGGTCTGTTCTGTATACTCTAAGCAGCTTTGCATTTTGGTTTGACCTTCCTGTGCATTTGAACTTGGCTTGTTTCTGGATTAGCTCCTTGTCTTCTGGTTTGGCTTCTACAGGCTCTCCTAGCTTTGACTTCTTGGCTGGTTCTTGAATTAACTCCTAGTCTTTTTTAGTGACTTATTCTGGCTTTGACTCTGGCTTGTTCTACTCTCCTGCTTCCCTTCAGTATCTGATAGGTCTACTACCTGTGAGTTCACAGCCATTTTCTGTTGCTTTACTCTGCAGACATAACCTAGGTCCCTAGCAGACAAATCCAACCTGACTGATGATACTTAAGGGTAGCCTTAGATCCACTAACTAAAATAGTGTAGGAAGTTAGGTAGCAGGTTAATAATTTTAAGATGTTGGTCCCAGACAGTTTCATACCAGCATGACGCTTTGTACTGAGGGGAAGAAAACACAGCACAGGAGAGTGTGGTACAGAGCAGATAATAAAAATAAGAATAGTAGCCAAACTGTGGGAGATAGCAGAAATAGTGCATTACCAGCCAGAGAACAGCAATAGCCTTCCAAGCCCATGTACAGTTGCAAGAAAAAGAATGTGAACCCTTTGGAATTATATGGATTTCTGCACAAATTGTTCATAAAATGTGATCTGATCGTCATCAGCTTAAACTAATAATACACAAAGAATAAAATGTTACCATGTTTTTATTGAACACACCATGTAAACATTCACAGTGCAGGTGGAAAAAGTATGTGAACCCTTGGAGTTATTAACTGGTTGAACCTCCTTTGGCAGCAATAACTTCAACCAAACGTTTCCTGTAGTTGCAGATCAGACATGCACAACGGTCAGGAGTAATTCTTGACCATTCCTCTTTACAGAACTGTTTCAGTTCAGCAATATTCTTGGGATGTCTGGTGTGAATCTCTTTCTTGAGGTCATGCCACAGCATCTCAATCGGGTTGAGGTCAGGACTCTGACGGGGCCACTCCAGAAGGCATATTTTCTTCTGTTTAAGCCATTCTGTTGTTGATTTACTTCTATGCTTTGGGTCGTTGTCCTGTTGCAACACCCATCTTCTGTTGAGCTTCAGCTGGTGGACAGATGGCCTCAAGTTCTGCTGCAAAATGTCTTGATAAAACTTGGGAATTCATTTTTCCTTCGATTATAGCAATCTGCCCAGGCCCTGATGCAGCAAAGCAGCCCAAAACCATGATGCCCCCACCACCATACTTCACAGTTGGGATGAGGTTTTGATGTTGGTGTGCTGTGCCTCTTTTTCTCCACACATAGTGTTGTGTGTTTCTTCCAAACAACTCAACTTTGGTTTCATCTGTCCACAGAATATTTTGCCAGTACTGCTGTGGAACATCCAGGTGCTCTTGTGCAAACTGTAAACGTGCAGCAATGTTTTTTTGGGACAGCAGTGGCTTCCTCTGTGGTATCCTCCCATGAAATCCATTCTTGTTTAGTGTTTTACGTATTGTACATTCGCTAACAGGGATGTTAGCATATGCCAGAGACTTTTGTAAGTCTTTAGCTGACACTCTAGTGTTCTTCTTCACCTCATTGGGCAGTCTGCGCTGTGCTCTTGCAGTCATCTTTACAGGACGGCCACTCCTAGGGAGAGTAGTAGCAGAGCTGAACTTTCTCCATTTATAAACAATTTATCTTACCATGGACTGATGAACAGCAAGGCTTTTGGGGATAATTTTATAACCCTTTCCAGCTTTATGCAAGTCAACTATTCTTAATTGTAGGTCTTCTGAGAGCTCTTTTGTGCAAGGCATCATTGACATCAGGCAATGCTTCTTGGGAAAAGCAAACCCAGAACTAGTGTGTGTTTTTTTTATAGGGCAGGGCAGTTGTAACCAACACCTCCAATCTCATTGATTGGACTCCATTTGGCTGACACCTCACTTTAATTAGCTCTTGGAGATGTCATTAGTCTAGGGGTTCACATACTTTTTCCACCTGCACTGTGACTGTTTACATTGTGTGTTCAATAAATACATGGTAACATTTAATTCTTTGTGTGTTATTAGTTTAAGCAGACTGTGATTGTCTATTGTTGTGACTTATATGAAGATCAGATCACATTTTATGACCAATTTGTGCAGAAATCCATATCATTCCAAAAGGTTCACATACTTTTTCTTGCAACTGTATACTGTACTGTAGTGCATGTGGGTTGAATCATGTTCATAACAGTTCAGTCATTAAAATGGATTACAGCAGCAAAGCTATTAGTGTCCTCCTGTGAGGAGTTTAGCAAAAAGCAGGAGGCACTTGGTTTAACCACAATATGATCAACTAAGACATCATAGACTGTGTTAATTGAGTGTAGAGACTATATTATATATAGAGCTTCAAAAACTGCTAAAGGAGTCAAGCACGTGGGCACCTTGGTGCATCCCTAAGGGTCCTTTCACACTTGCGTTATGAGGCTTCTTTATATAATCTAATGAATCCTAGTTTTTCCGTAGATTGACTATACTGTTATCACAGAGGTGATGCTAAGCAGAAACTGGGTGTGGACACCTAGGGACTCACTCCAGCCCTGATTCATCGTGGACAGCTTACCTTATGCAGGCATTTCAATCCCGCCGGATCCGTCAGAAAGCAAGTCGCCTGAAGTGGATTAATGCCTTTCAATGGGCATTAATTCCGGATCCGGCCTTGCGGCAAGTGTTCCGGATTTTTGGACGGAACAAAAAGCGCAGCATGCTGCGGTATTTGCTGCGTCCAAAAAACGTTCCGGTCCTGAACTGAAGACATCCTGATGCATCCTGAACGGATTTCTCTCCATTCAGAATGCATGGGGATGATCCTGATCAGGATTTTTCCGGCATAGAGCGCCAAGGACGGAACTCTATGCCGGAAAATAAAAACGCCAGTGTGAAAGGACCTAAGACAGACTTGTGTTCTAAACCTGTTCCATATCCGTTATTCTAGTGTTGCTTATGGTGTTACAGCTGAAACCTGTTATAGTGCTAAGCGGGAATAAGCAAAGCATTTTTGCTTTGCAAATCTGGTGTCTGGGACATTTTCTACAATATCCTCTACCAATCCCACCTCATTTTAATGATGAGCACCTACCAAGGAGAACCTCAAGTGCCAAACTATCAAGTTCATAGATTCTTGCTAATCCATCATGGAATTTTGTTACTTGCTTCATAAACAGGATTAAAAGAGTTTTTTCGTGGAGTACAATATTGATAATCCATCCTCAGGATTGGTCATTAATATCAGATTGGTGGAGGTCCGACTCTAGGCACTGTCTTAGTGCTGTGGCCTCCTCACAGCATACCAAGCACAGCGTTGTAAATTGTACAGTGGCTGTGCTTGGTATTGCAGCCCAGGTCCATCCACTTGAACAGGACTGAGCTGCACTTAGGACATGTGCCCAATGAGCAAGAGGTCACTGGCCTATGGAGAGGCAATGGCACTCAATGGAACACCATGGCCACTTCAAAGAGCTAATCGGTGAGGAGTAGTCAGGAGTAGGGTTCTCGCCTATCAGATATTTTACTACTGGAAAACCCCTTTAATAAACCATCAGGTGAAGAAATATTCAGATTCTTGTGAAAATATTCTTAATAATGATATAACTCATTAATTCTATGTCATATCTCCTTAGATCTTCCCTCTTGACACCTGTCAATACATCACTGACCCCAGAGGTTAATGTACTGCATCCTCTTCTACCACGAGACTAGTAAATCCCCTGGACTCCGATGCTGCTGTAAAACAAATAGTCATATTTATTGTGATTTTTATTACGGTTTTAATTCAGCTCATCCTGAAAAAAAGGATTTGTGCCATCAAGAAAACCCCAGCAAGTATTTATAACTGTGTCTTGAGAATAATACATTAATCTAGTTTAGCAAAGGAAGAGTCATGTTAATAGACCTCGATTTATGGAGGCGTAGTAAAGAAGGTATAAATAATTAGACGGAATATATTGGTGCTAACTGAGTCCAGGTCTATAAATCTAACCCATATGTTGGAAGAGAGAGTAAACATCAAGGCTTGGCGCAATTGACCTGTTTGTAGGAGTGAGAACATCGAGAATATGCTTTGTTATAAGACAATTATAAAATTATCTTAAAGGGGTTATCCACCTTTGGGGACCTTTTGACCAGACTTCCTCAAGTTTCCAGACCTCAAGAGGGAAACATACTTGCTTGCTTATTGCCACAAGGTTCCAGAGTACGGTAGTGGCAGCAGCAGGCTTGAAGGAGCCGAAACCCTCTGATAAGGCACAGGTAAGGCTACTTTCACACAGGCAGGGTTCAGCAAAAACGCTTCCGTTACTGATAATACAACCATCTGCATCCGTTATGAACGGATCCGGTTGTATTATCTTTAACATTGCCAATACGGATCCGTCCCTATTGACTTGCATTGGGGGTCTTGCTCCAGATCCCAGGACGGAAAGCAAACTACAACATGTTGCGGTTTGCTCTCCGATCTGGAAACGCAACTAAACGTAACGGAATGCATTTTGGAGCATTCCGTTCTGTTGAGTTCAGTTTTGTCCCCATTGACAATGAATGGGGACAAAACCGAAACTAAAACGCTAGTGTGAAAGTAGCCTTAGTATGCTTCTCACAGTAGATTTGGTGACGTGAGTGGGTCGGGGGTCTCGCCAAAAGGCCCCTTGAAGATGGACAAGCCCTAGTAGGGATCACCTACTTTTTGTTAGAGGAGTCCCTTAATAATAAGCTGATCATTAAGTGTCCTGCTGCTGGGACCCTCCTTGATCATCTGAGGAGGAACCGGTTTAAATTTCCTGCAGCGCCACCACTGGTGAAATGAACAACTACACCGTTCTTATTGCAATCAACGAGATACAGTAGTTGCATTCTCTGTAGCATTTGTAATTCTGGTGTGTTCCAAGCAGGTAATTCCCAGCTTCCATTTTCACACATTTCCAAGTAATAAGTGGTATGTCGATAAAAATAAAAAAAATATAAAAATTGAGAATTAGGATAGGCCCGCCAACAACTAAAAATTGCAAAAGGAACATGAAAGAATACAGAGGACAAACATTGGTTGATACCCAACACACAAAGTATGATAATATGGTGCAATTACACCCAAAGGTGCATATATGCTGAATGAGGAGGATTGCGGAGTAGAAAAGGGAAAACCTTTGTCCAGCACTTCCTCTAAAACCAAGCTGTTTTTTTGGGATGTATAATCACAAAGGTGAAACAAGCATAAAAGAAATAAAATGCTCAGTAGGTCCAAATAACACGTTTCGGGTCATAGCCCCTTCTTCAGATACTGGACTTTATTCTAAGGGTTGTGGAGGTCCAGACAGTCAGATCCTCACTGTAATTGATGGCAAGCAATGGCATGAAAACAGCAAAAAAATTAAAACAGCAACAAATGGTATAACATACTGTACAAAAAAAAAATTTACTCACTTCTTCAATCCTCTGCCGATTCAGTGCAGATCCTCAGCCTTTGTTTACAAGTGGATGGCACATGACCGCTGCAGCCTATTGGCATCACCACTGAGCGATGGGAGCCATGATGCCACGAGGACAGCACGTAACTGCAGAGTCCACTGCTTGGCTTCAGCAACCATGTGTCAGCCACTTGTAAACAAAGACCGGGGGGATCTGTGCTGGATCAGTGGGGGATAGAAGAGGTGAATACAATTTTTTTTAAAGTTTTTTTTGTAACATTTACAGTTTTTTTTATTTTTAAAGTTTAAATAACCCTTTTAACTCTCCACTAATAGTAGAGATAAGCAGCTATCGGTCATGAAATATGAAGCCATTGCGTTAAAACTGGTTTACCACTTTTTTCTCACAGTTCTCCTCGGCTCCTGAACTACCAGATCATCGGGTCTTTGCCAAGCTATTGGACATAGTTACATAACATATACCGTGGCATGCAAAAGTTTTGGCACCCCTGGTCAAAATTACTGTTACAGTTAAGGACAGTTAAGCAAGTTGAAGTGATGAAGTGATCTCCAAAAGGCTAACGTTATAGACGACACCTTCCCTTTGTGCTTTAACCCTTTCCCTACCAGTGCCAGATATGTACGGCACTGACCAGGACTTTAAAGATGGCGCTTGCAGGTACCCAGGACTAATGTCTGCGATTGGCGGTAATGCCGACCATGGACTTTTAACTCTTAAGATGCTGTGGTCAGTGTGCCGGGGACCCGGATGCAGTGTGTGGCAGCCTCTGTCCTCCTGAATGGACAGAGGCCGCCGCACATTAGTTCCTATGGCACGTTTTAGACACCGGTCTTAATAACCTGCTGGTGGTGGATCCGCTGAAGTTATGTAGAGGTGCAGGCCTAAATCTAGAGGCGCCGGTCTAAGATCTATGCCAGCTTCCTTGCTGGCACAGATTTAGAACATTTTCCACATAAAATTAAATAATAAGTGATCATAAAGTCATACACACCCCAAAATGGTATAAAAGAAAAGTACAGATAGCCCTGCAGCTCCGTACACATAACTATAAAAAAGTGATTGAGGTCAGAATATGATAAGAAAAAAAAGAATTTTTCAAGGTTGTAATTTCTTTTCAGTATTAAAACACAAGAAAAACTATACATATGTGGTATTGCCATAATCGTACTAAATTGAAGAATGAAAGTAACAGGTAAGTTTTACTGTATAGAGAACACCTTAAAAAAAAAAAAACTATAAAACTGTTGCGGAGGTGGCTCAGAAGCGGGGCATGGGTGCCGGGGAGCAAGGTAAGTACATTATGTGTGAGGGACCCAAGCATTTGGGGAGGCATTTTTGGGGTTTGATAACCTCTTTAAATGGTGGGAAAATAAAAATGTTATGGCCCTGGGAAAGGCAGGGAGTGGAAAAAAAAAATGCTGAGACACACTGGGGCTGAAAGGGTAAAGCAATCTTTTACATTTTCAAAATATCAATTAAGGAAAATGGCCTAACCCTGGGTTCACACCTGAGCGTTCTTGAAACGCGCGTTTTACGCGTATTTCAGCACATTTCTGCAAATAGGAAACGCGTGTCGTACGCGCGTTCGTGTAATTGACTACTGTGGTGTCAATCACAATACGCGCGACAAAAGCCCAAAAAAACGCTCCTGAACGAGCTTATGCGTCGGGCGTTTTACAGCGCGTTTTTACTCAGGTGTGAACTTAGGGTGAGGGTAAAGCCAAACCTTGGCCACCCTGGCAAGTATCACGCTTTTTGTAGCCAGCCTTTTGCAACTTGTATGCCACTGTATATGGGACTCAAGTATATAGTAAAAAAAAATCCTATTTCCCATTTATGGGTTTGGGATGACAGACGTGATTATCAGAAAAGCAATGCTGACATTTAGGTTTTGGGTATTGTGACAGTCTTGATAGCGTCTGATGAGTTACAAGTATCAGTCATTACAAGTAAATGACACTCCAGGGACCATACATCATGGCATTATCGTGCAGAAGACTTTTTATGAAGGTGCTTCTGAGGTACAGTTACAAGTGACAAAGCTACGTGTCTATTCCTTGCTGATAGATGCTGAATGATGTAAAAGACAATGACAATCATTATATAAGTACAAGTCCCAGAGATCAATAGCAGCTATAATGGAAACAAGTAGAAATACACTTGATGGGTTTACTTTTATTGCCATTTATGATTCTGCTGAGACAAGGCATCTGACTTTAGAATATTGAATAAACTTCATGTTTTAATTGAAACAAACTGTGGCACAACGAAACTCACATCAGCCTGTTGTGACTCTGGAAACTATCAGTGCAACGTGTCTCTCCCAGGGCCGATTGTGTCCCAGGTTTTAGGAATGCCGAGTCGTGATGCGATCCTATCAGTTTCTCGTGTGTCACAGTGCTCCTAACTGGATACTGTCGCTCCCCAGGGTTAGGCACCATAGCAATAAAGGGGAGAGTTGTAGGATGTAGAGAATGAGTTAAGTCCAGACTTGGTGAAAGTTCAACAGCTTTATTTGATTAAACTTGCATCCATACAATATTCGGTCTTTCTCTTGGTTCCAGCAGGTTTTGGGATATACTGGCAGGCAATCTTGAATATTCAGCTTTATCTCTCTGCTGTGCTCAACTCAGGCTTCAGTCTGATTACTGGATTTTTTAACTGTTCTGGTACCTTTGGAGTGTTGATAATACTCTGTAAATTAGCAAGAGGTCCCGGTGCCCTATGAGCTGCTTCCCTGTGACCTCTCCCTTGGTAGGAAGCAGGACTAGCCCAATTCTGTCCAAAAGGGGAAATCGGAATGGTAAGTTCCATTCTATCTTAAGGTCTCTCTGCCAGTGGTGAACCAGGCACATTACATGAACATAACTGTTTCATGGCAACATTATGAATGCAAAAGGACCTGGAATAAATACACAGATGACATTAGTGTTAGCCACTAGAGACAGTAGCAGGGAATATGAATGGTAGTGCCCGCTCTGGGGTTCTACATCAGCAAGATGTTAAAGAGGACATATCACCTCTCCTGACAGGTCTGTTTTAGCAACTACTTGTGATAACAATTCTATATATTCTATGACTCTATGGGGGACATTTATCAATAATGGCGTCATTTGCGCCAAAAAATACTAACATTACAAATCCAAAGTGGTAATTTATTTCACCTCATATATCAAAAGGCACACACCACTTATAAAATGTGACTTTTTACATTTATACTTTATTATCCACCTATTTCTCTTAATTTGCGACATTTTAACACCAACAACACTAAAATGCAACTTTTTTCAACCAATGCACCATTTCAGCCAAACTTGCCAGACCATACTTGCAACATTTGTGAACAAAAGAGTATAGTTGTGGTGGCTCACACTGGGTGGGTATATGGAATAGGTGCCACAGCCCTAGTCAGAGGTACACCACCCCTCTGTTTGGAATTCAGTAAAATTGGCTTAGTGGGGCGTGCACTCAACACCTGGACAACATAATACCGTAGGACATTGTTAAATTTATAGACATGTGAATTTATTCAGCCGCAATCAATAAAACAAATAAGTAAAAACAAGTAAAAAACAGATAAAAATGAAAAAAGCAATAGCTATTGCAAATCACCGCTATTTAAAGATGCATCATAGAAGCGGTGATGAGGCGCCGAAGGGACTGGAGTCCAAAGATGTATATTGTTGTAATGTTCTTGATGTATCAAATGGGTATTAACTGATTCAGATTGGAATAATAATTTTGGGCTTTGAACCCTCCGATCTCAGTCCAATCCTCAGAGTAAGTATATAACAGTCCTTTAACATAGAAGGGATTTGAAATAATAATCCACCCAAGTTTTAGGGTATCAAAGGTGCTGGCTTACCTCTCCCCGGAGTTCGCACGGAGTACGCACGCTGCAGGGTGACACCTCGAGTCCAGTGTTTCAGGGTCGGCGTCTCCCGCCGCACAGCGTGCAGTCCAGGTATCGCGATCTCGCGGGAATAGAGAATCGTATTGCGTGCAGTCCAGGTATCGCGATCTCGCGAGGGTTAGAGGATCGTGTTTTACCTCTTTACCTGGGGAGAGGGCCAGTTCAATATTTCAATGTTGTATCTTTCCTTTACCTAATTTTTCGCATGGCCATGCTCAACGGGTTGGGGGTCTTGTCACAAGAATAGGGAACAGCCCATACGCGTTTCGGGACCTTCCTGGACCTGAACCTCACCGATATTACAATATAAAATGTTGAGACTATTAGCAGATATTGAATGTTCAAGAGTCTGAAAACTGAGAACCATTGAGTATATTTCAATGATACAAACAAGTGATCCAAAGAACTGGATTTACAATTCCATCCTTTTTGTTTAACCCAAGTGGGATATAAAAATGGGGGAACACAAGCATGGCGACACCACTGAGGAAGGGACCAGGAAGGTCCCGAAACGCGTATGGGCTGTTCCCTATTCTTGTGACAAGACCCCCAACCCGTTGAGCATGGCCATGCGAAAAATTAGGTAAAGGAAAGATACAACATTGAAATATTGAACTGGCCCTCTCCCCAGGTAAAGAGGTAAAACACGATCCTCTAACCCTCGCGAGATCGCGATACCTGGACTGCACGCAATACGATTCTCTATTCCCGCGAGATCGCGATACCTGGACTGCACGCTGTGCGGCGGGAGATGCCGACCCTGAAACACTGGACTCGAGGTGTCACCCTGCAGCGTGCGTACTTCGTGCGAACTCCGGGAGAGGTAAGCCAGCACCTTTGATACCCTAAAACTTGGGTGGATTATTATTTCAAATCCCTTCTATGTTAAAGGACTGTTATATACTTACTCTGAGGATTGGACTGAGATCGGAGGGTTCAAAGCCCAAAATTATTATTCCAATCTGAATCAGTTAATACCCATTTGATACATCAAGAACATTACAACAATATACATCTTTGGACTCCAGTCCCTTCGGCGCCTCATCACCGCTTCTATGATGCATCTTTAAATAGCGGTGATTTGCAATAGCTATTGCTTTTTTCATTTTTATCTGTTTTTTACTTGTTTTTTACTTATTTGTTTTATTGATTGCGGCTGAATAAATTCACATGTCTATAAATTTAACAATGTCCTACGGTATTATGTTGTCCAGGTGTTGAGTACACGCCCCACTAAGCCAATCATACTTGCAACATATTTGCGACTCCTAAAGCATATCTGTGACATTTCCATTGGTAAATTGCGACTTTTGTCTCAGACTAGGGGTGTTTTTGCTATTGCTTTTTTTTTTTGTTAAATGTCAATTTACTGACCAAAATATGTTATTTCGCTCATTTGTATTAGCTAAAAATAAATGCCTCCCGTTTTAATACTTACCTATAACTTGTTCCCACGACAAGTTGGTTTTCTTTTCATTAATGCGACTTTTTGACAAAAAGTCGCATCTTTATGCCATAAATGGGACTTAATTAAGCTGGCTTAATTGTCCGCAACAATTTGACCCATTTCTCCCGATAAGAAGATGATAAATAATATGTGCCAATTTGATAGCTCTGCACACTTTCTAGAGTGATGTATTCTTTACGGCGAAAATTTTGGAGAAAACCGTTTATATATTTGGCGCAAATCAAAACCCCATTCTTTTTGGCGCATTTTACATCATAATTCTGGTGCAACATGCTTAGTAAATGCCCCCCCGTGTTGTTCTATTCCTACTAGAAGTTATGAGTGAATTGACAGCAGTTTACAGTGAAGGTCTCCAGTTGGGTGTGTGTCCCTGTCCAGTCTGATACTATCCAGTCAGTGCTACCAGTGTCAGACTGTGCAGTGAAACTCCCCCCCCCCCCACCCCCAACTGGCAACACCCAGTTAGACCTTTATTGCAGACTGCTGGCTATTTATTCATAAACTTGAATAATAGAGGACTAGCACAACATAGTGTCAGAAGAACAAATGCTCCAGAATTGTTCTTACATGGGGAATGCAAGTAGTTACTAAGACAGACATGTCAGGAGAGGGGACAGGGCCTCTTTAAATTGACATCATATATACAGCATCATATGTGTACTTTTTCGTACTTTACATTGACAGTTTAGGTACTAATATGGTAGAAAGGCAGACTGTAGTGGGTATTCACTTAAAGCCACGAAAAACAAGATAAAAAAGCATACTGTACCATGCAAAGTATAGTTTGTTTATAGCTACTTCTGCATGGATATCTACAAGCTGCTACAGAAAGCAGTTTTAACAGATTTACTCTCCTTCCTCCCAGCCTCTCCATCTTTGGCTGGGGAAGAACTCCCATTCACGTTTATGGTCACCGAAACCACTGTGAAAGATGAAGAAACTGCAAACCTTAGCAGTTTCTTACAGCCGTGATCGCCCTGAAAGTCATGTATGACCCTCCGTGGTCTGCTAGGAATGTATCCAACCCCTTTCAAGCTCATTAATGCCAAAACAGCATTAGTAATGTACTGTAAAGAGGACAGTGATATATATGGCTATGGGTGTACAGAGGGCAATCAGTGGCAACAAACAACCTGCTTTTTAATTAAAATATAGTCCCAAAAATGATACAATTTTTTGAAAAGCTTTGATCCGAATTTATTTGCGGCGAATCGAGTTAAAAACTAGCTATTTCCTGGCTGCAGAGAGCCTGTACAGTGGTGTAGAACACTGTGCCTTGCAGTAGCATGCATAGAGAGTCTGCTGTGGTAGTGAAACAATACAGCACATGACAGGCGTCGCTCTTAGAATCACTGCACACTTCACTTATTTGGGCAGTTAAAGGGCCAAAACTGACTAAATAACTCAAGTGTGAACTCAGCTTTACAGGTCGATGTTAGCGCCAGGTATAAAGAACCGTGCAGAGGCCCAACATCCTACTGTCGTCAGCTGATTCCACATACATATCTACAGAACCTGTTCTATAAACGCTTATACAAGTAGCACCCCCCTGACAGAGTGGAGAAGGTGTCAGCAGTAAGTTTCTGTGGATGTCACAGATTATTTTACCCTTCCTCTCATCCGTCAGAACAATAACCCCCCAAAAAACGGATCCTGTTTGTTGGGCATCGGCCTTCACTCGGTCAGCATTTGGTCAGTAATCCATCAGTATTGCTATATATATATGGCACAATGACAGTGTGGAGGTGGCAGCAGCATGAGGGGACCACACAGTGGCACAATAACAGTGTGTGGAGGTGGCAGCATCAGCATGAGGCGGCTGAACCCAGAGTGGCACAATGACAGATTGTGGAGGTAGCAGAAGCATGAGGAGGCCACAGACTGGCAAGGTGACATAGTGTGGAGGTGGCATCAGCAACAGCATGAGGATGCCACAGAGTGGCACAATGATAGAGTGTGGAGGTGGCAGCAGCAGCATGAGGTGACCACAGAGTGACCTGGTGACAGAGTGGGGAGGTGGGTGGCAATAACAGTACCCGCCGACGATGGTGGGTGTAAGCAGGAGCACTTGGCATCAGATGTGTGCCATCAGGCGGTGGCAGCATCAGAATAGTAGCCGAGTCTGGTAGCCAGAAGAAACCGGTCAAAGTTTGGGTGAGGCAGCATGGATGATCCAATCTGATGCATCAGGAATTGGTGGGTGGAAATCCTGGCTAATCCACGCCTGATTCATTTTGACAAAGGTCAGTCTCTCTACATTTTGGGTGGACAGGCAAGTTCTCCTTGGGATAACTATGGCCCCCGCCACACTAAACACCCGCTCTGATGCCACATTACTGGCCGGGCAGGACAGCTTCTCTAGGGCAAACTCAGCCAGGTGTGGTCACAAATTCAGTTTGGCTGCCCAGTATGCCAGCGGATCTTCAATGTGGGTTGGCACGGTGCTGTCCAAGTATGCCACCACCTACTGGTTAAGGTTCTGTTTCAGGTCTAGCTGCTGCTGCTGGTCAGTAATTTCTTCACTAGGCGGGTTAAGAAAGCTGCTCATCATCGACTCTAGACTCAAGCCGCTGCTAATGGAGCTGGTACTGCTCATACCCCCCACCCTGCCACAGCAGCCATGGCAGTGGAACGAGGGCACAGAGGGCCCCCCGGTCAGACCTGCGAGAGGATGGTGTCAGCATTGGTTCTGTGTCCCCACCGCAGGAGGACAGATCCCTGTCTGCACAGCTTAGCACCATGGGTCCCAGGGCTGGCTTATCTTATAAGAGACGCAGGCGTCCTCCGGCATATCGCCGCATCCATCCTCACTATCAGGTGTCATCTGAGGCGCTATAGAGCACGTGCGTGCACCTCTCCCTGTCTTATAGGGGATAAGCAGCTGGTCCTGATTATCCTCCCCACCCATAGGTGGGGCTTTGAGTATTTAGGGCAGCTTCACTCTGGAGGAAGTGCCCAAGCGTGGTTGTTGTACCTCTTGACTCCCGCTGAAGCGCCCCTCCGTGTCTGTTTATTGGATTTCCTGGATTCTGACCTCTGCTTTGCTGGACCCTGACTCTGCCTACTGTCTACATGCTGGATTGCCTGGACTATTGACCCCTGCTCAGTTTGACTACGTATCTGCCTGCCATCTGTTTGTTGGATCACCTGGATTATCAACCACTGCATCGTCTGACTACGCTTCTGCCCATCGTCTCCTGTAAGTCTGCCTGGATTCCTGACCCTGCACTGCCTGAAAACGAGACAGCTTTAATCTGCACACTGCATTACTCTGAACTTTGTTTTGCCTTTATCTCAAGTGACTTTTGTATGACTGTCTGCCAGTAAAGACCTTCTGTTCCTTTATTCCGCATTTTTTGGACTCTGTTCACATTGCTGCAGTTAGCTGCATTCTGGGTGACTGGTGCAAACACCTGTGTCCTGACTCTGAGAGTCAGCAGTCAGCAATATTGGGCAAACTCCTAGTCCTCTATCAGCTGACACAGAGGATCCACATCCTCTGGTCGTAACAGATAGACAATAGCGCAGATAGGCAGCGGCCGACTGATTACATAGGATGTCTCTATAGTAATTCAGTTTTTCCTCCCTCTCATCGAGTGTAAAAATGGTTCCCATTTTGGCCCGGTACCAAGGGTCCAACAAGGTGGAGAACCAAAAGTCATCCCTCTGCCGAATGGTGACAATTCGACTGTCACTACCCAAGCAAGGGAGCATGCAGCGGGCCATTTGAGCAAGTGACTCGGAGGGACTCCCTGCCTCCATCTCCACTGCATACTGCCACGGTGTGCCTGGGTCATCTGCCTAGTCTTCCTCATCTCCTTCTTGCTCCTCCGGCTGCTCCTGATCCTCCTCTACTGTCACCAGTGTAGAAAAACCACCCATTTCGCTACACATTGCTTGTGCTCTAATGTCCTCCTCCTCCAGTTCAGCCCCCACAGGGCTCATGTGGCAGTGAGATGTAGGCGCCACGTCTCCAGTCCCCTGACTGGCTAGATTTACCAGTATCTGAAGCAGTGGAATAACGTTGTTCATCCCGTAGTCTTGTCGACTGACAAATAACGTGGCATCCTTAAAGGGCCTGAGCAAACGGCAGGTGTCACGCATGAGCTGCCACTGGATGACATTGAAGTTACACAGGGGAGTACTCCGGTCCACTTGGATCATCAAGAAATTGTTTATGGCCTTTCTCTGTTCGTATAGTTGGTCCAACATATGGAGGGTGGAATTCCAACGGGTGGAAACGCTGCATATCAGCCTATGTTGGGGGACGCCGCTCTGTGGCTAAAGTGCATGCTAAGTTTCCTGACTATTTTTAGGATGTCTTGCAGATGGGCAGAAGACTTCAGAAAGCACTTGACAACCAGATTGAACACATGCGCCATGCAGTGTGCATGGTTCAACCCTCCTTGACGCAGCGCTAACACCATGTTCTTCCCGTTATCAGTCACCATGGTTCTGATTTGAGTTGTCGCGGAGAAAGCCAGGATTTTATTTCTTGATGAAGGACACGGAGCAGGTTCTCCCCTGTGTGACTCCGTTTGCCCAAGCAAACCAGGTATAGAACAGCGTGACACCGTCGTGCCCTGTGCATGTGGTATGCTGGAGGGGCACTGTGAATTGTCCCTGCCGTGGAGGCTGAGGACACGGTGGTGAATGAGGAGGCAGAGGCGGACATTGTTGTAGGACCAACGGTGTGGAGGCAAAAGCGGCGTCACCTGGCCAAGTTGCTGCTTTGGCTGGGCAGGAACCACATTTACCTTAGTTACAGCTCCACAAAGTGGACTTCAATCCGAATTTCCTTGTGCTTCCTGCAAGTAATGGCAGTGGAGAGAGGCGCTCATAGGGTGAGTAAGTCAAATGCGTATTTTCTCTACAGATCGTGGTTATTGATATGCTTACCTATCAGGATTGCACTTGATTAGGCGCAACCCCAGAGGTAATGACTGGTTGGTGCTGCCTATTTTGTCCTGTTGCCTAAGGTATAAGCCACTCCACTGGTCAGGTTCAGGGAAGAAGAATGACAAATGCCCGTTTGTCAGGGACAGATGTTTGGACAACAAAGGGCGCACGTTCACATCAGGTACCAATTTATTTCAAGAAAACGCGTTTCGGGGTTCAGATATGGAAAATGGAAATATTTGGGGTGTTCAAACGATTTTTGCGGGTTTCGCTTAAGTTGAGCAGCGCGATGGGTAGTGCGGTCGGGCCAAAAAAATATTATAATAAAACCAAAAGTATACTCACCTCCATCTTGATTAAAGATCCCGCGTGAAATCTCGTGTGCGGTGACTTGTGACGTGCACCGCTTGCGCGGTGTCTTCAGTCTTCACGATCAAATGGATAAGGTGAATATTATTATAATTATTATTATTATTACCGGATTACCACTAAAAGCCCTCAATAATATTCTCAAGTGCCACAATCGTGACGTGGTAATTCATTAGGAAGTGAATTTCTTTGTGAAATTTGGCAAAGCAGCCGAATCAGTATGTGATTCGCTCATCTCTAATTATAATGAAAAGTTGTACTTAAAGAGTAACTAAACTTTTATAATTTTTAATATATTGTCCCTAATTCCCTAAAAAAAAATGTTCTAATATACTTTATTAATTTTCTATTTTTACTGTACTTTTACACCCCTAAAGGCCACCATTCACTGTGCGCTTAAAATTCAGATCTCCATACACCGCTGACAGCTCAGCGGTGTACCGAGTACTCATTTTATGAATGTTCAGCAGCAGTGCAGGGAGTACGGGCAGGAGCGCACATTGCTGCTCCTGCCCGTGCCCCCCCACACAATTACTAGCTCCTGGCATAGCACATGGGTATCCTGTACCCATGTACTATGCCAGGATTAGCTGAACAGAGCGGGCTTCTGCTTCTGCCTGCTCCGCTAAGCTAACGGAGCTGACATGCAGTTCTCTTAGCTTAGCGGAGCAGGCAGAAGCAGGAGCCTTCTCCGCTCAGCTAATCCTGGCATAGCACGTAAGTACAGGGTACCCATGTGCTATGCCAGGAGTTAGTAATTGTGTGTGTTTGTGTGTGTGGGGGGGCACGGGCAGGAGCAGCAATGTTCGCTCCTGCCCGTACTCCCTGCGCTGCTGCTGAACATTCATAAAATGAGTACTCCATACACCGCTGAGCTGTCAGCAGTGTCTGGAGATTTGCGTTTTAAGCGCACAGTGAATGGTGGCCTTTAATGGTGTAAAAGTACAGCAAAAATAGAAAATTAATAAATAAAGTATATTAGGGGATTAGGGACAACATATTAAAGATTATTATAAAAGTTTAGTTACTCTTTAAATGCAGTGTAGACGTTAATAGATGTACATTAAGAGGAAGAATTTAATACAATTATATTTTTGCAGTGTTTGCAGCACTTTATCATACATTATTTTACACATGAAAGCAGCTTAAGAGCAGCGCCACCTGCTGGCAAGTAAGTGAAAGATCTTTAGGCATGCAGAGGACTAAACCTGCAATAGTGTGACGGAATGTGATTTTATTTTCTACAGGAAAAGTATGTTATTCTTGGATCACTATCATAAAAGAATTCGCCACATAATGCTAGACATAAAAAGCAAAACCTCAAATAGACATAGTATTTATTGTTATAGAGCCAAGCTGGCCAGTTCAAAAGCCCTGCGTGGTTTGTGGATTTCTTTCAAGCAGTGCTGGACTATGCCACCTCATACTTAAAGGGCATCTATCAGCAGTTTTGTACCTATGAAACTGGCTGACCTGTTACATGTGCACTTGGCAGCAGAAGGCATCTGTGTTGGTCCCATGGTGCCCGCTGAGAAAAATTGTGTTTTAATATATGCAAATGAGCCTCTAGGAGCAACGGGGGCGTTACCATTACACCTTAAGGCTCAGCTCTCTCTGCAACTGCCGCGCCCTCTGCACTTTGATTGACAGGACCAGGTGTGATGATATTTTCAGGGTGCAGGCAGGGGCCAGCCAGAGGGAGAGGGACTGACAGGGGGGAACCGCTCAGCGCTCCCTCCTGTCATTCCCTGATTGTAGTGTGACCGAGCTCTGTCCGGTCCGCAGGTACAGAGATCATCAGTCTCCTGTACCCGGCCAGACTGAAAGGAAGTGCGCACACAGTTTGCACTTCAAGTCAGTCGGTCTCGGTACAGGAGAAAAAAGCTCCTCCTCCTGTACCCGCGGAGGCGCAGACCATGCAGAGCTCGGCCACGCTACAGAAGAGGTAGGAGGGGGAGAAGAAGGAGCATGACAACATGGGGGGGGCAGAAAGAGCATGACAACATGGGGGGGCAGAAAGAGCATGACAACATGGGGGGGCAGAAAGAGCATGACAACATGGGGGGGGGGCAGAAAGAGCATGACAACATGCATGGGGGGGGGGAAAGAAAGAGCATGACTTCATGGGGGGGCAGAAAGAGCATGACAACATGAGGGGGGTATAAAGAGCATGAAAAGATGGGGAGAATGACAGGGGGCAGAAAGAGCATGACAAGAAGAGGGAATTATGACAAGAGGGGGAGAGCATGACAAGAGGGGGAGAGCATGACAAACTACTATGTGGGGGCACTGCTGTGTGGTTGAGGGGGGTGTGGGGGACATTACTGTGTGGGGGGCAGTGTGGCGGACATTACTGTGTGGGGGGCAGTGTGGCGGACATTACTGTGTGAGGGGCAGTGTGGCGGATATTAATGGTCATTCACTAAATGAACCCTATTATGGGGAATATCTGTGGATGACACATTTGTCATCCACAGACAACCCCCCCCCCCCCCCCCAAAACAGGGTTAATTTACTGAATAAAATTGGTGGGGGTCACATATGCTATTTCATAATGACAGCAGGGCCCGTGCAGTAACTGTATTCTAGGACATTCCTAAATTGCTTGGAGATGTCTAGGAAAGCAGCATATCTGTCATTTCTGTGCTCGTCTTCCTCACTGAGCATATCAGTTGTCCTAGCTAGAGGGGACGCCACAGATAACCTGGCAATCAAGACTTTGAAACCTCAACAAATTCAATGGTAGAGTAAATGCATCATATGGCAGTATTATTTGTACGCTGTGCATTACTGCTATTAGAGTGCCTTATGTTATTTGGTCACTGTATGTTGGTAGATTCCCTTTGGTGATGCAGTTTTAGTGTATGATGATGGCAGCGTTATATGATGTTTATATTTAGGCAACTGTATGGAGGTGTCATTTGTCCAACACAATGGCCACCATACTGTATGGTATGCATTTTTGGTCGCTTCATTTTCTAAAACAAAATACAATAAAAAGTGATCAAATAGTCATACACACCCCATAATGGTATCAATGAAAAGTTCAGATCACCCCGCAAAAAATGAGCCCCCACACAGCTCCGTACACATAATTACAAAAAAGTTATAGGGGTCAAAATATGGCAACGAAAAAATAAAACTGACCCCCCTTTTTTTTTATAATATTATTACTATCAAAACGCAAGAGAAACTATACATATAAGGTATCCCAGATTCGTACTGACCTGTAGAATTAAAGTAACTGGTCAGTTTTATCGCACATCAAACATCGTAAATAAAAAAAAGAAAAGGCAAACTGTGGGGGAATTGCTTTTTTTTTGCAAATTCATCCCATTTGGAATTTTTTTCCCGCTTCCCACGACATTATATGTAATATTAAATAGTAGCGTTGGACAGTACAACTTGTCCTGCAAAGAACAAGCCCTCATATGGCTTTGTGAACAGACAAATAAAAAAGCTATGGCTCTGGGAAGGCAGGGAGCGCAAAACGAAAACACAAAAACAAAAACCCTCCGGGGTAGAAAGGGTTAAGCCTATTTTATTCTCAAATAACCAAATTCACGTTAGAACAGTGCCAACATTTTGACACAGTTTTGATGCAAAGTTTAGCATCTAAATGTTCTGCTAAGCTGCTCCTCTTGGAAAGTTAGATGCAGCAGAGAGTGAAATTGCAGCATTTTTGCACCGAAATCCATAGAAAAATCTGCATGTTTTACTGTGGATTTTTCCGCTATGGAAAAACCGCAGCAGACTTGCCCCCCATAGCCATACCTTTAAAGGGGTATTCCAGTTAATTTATGTTGATGATGACCTATGCTCCAGAGGAAAAGCAGCACTCCCAGCCTTTAATAGGGTAAAAAAGGACTCCCAGTAACCAGGTACCTGATAATAGTCCAAGGTATTCTGGTGCACGCAGCGGTGGATCCTAGCTCTGGATCCCAGTATAAACACAAGTGGAAAATCCGCAGCACTCATCCAATTCAAACAGAAGGTGTTTTATTACCTAATAAATATTAATTAATAAAACACTTTCTGCTTGAATTGGATGAGTGCTGCGGATTTTCGATCTGTGCTCCATATAGGTCATCGGTATCGGATCGATGGGTGTTAGATGCACAGCCCCCCATTGATCAGCTGTTTGGGCAGCCACCATCACCTCAAACTATACAGAAGATGGAGCCAGAAGCCAAAATCCGGCGATGACAGGGTACTGCAGCTTAGGATACTTTCACACTAGTGGCAGAGCTATCTGGCAGGCTGTTCCGGCGGGTGAACAGACTGCCGGTCCACCATGCCACAAGTACCCGTGTGCTGCCGCACCGTTCCCATTAACTATAATGGGGCGGGGGGTGGAGCTACGGCAGTGCACGGCAGAGATCACCGGACTAAAAAGTCGGACCTGCAGTACATTTAGTCTGGCGATCTCTGGCCGCGCACTACCGTGCTGCGCCGTAGCACGGCAGCACACGGGTACTTGCGGCATGGCGGATCCGGCAGGCTGTTCACCCACCGGAACAGCCTGCCGGATAGCTATGCCGCTAGTGTGAAAGTACCCTTAGCTCTCATTCACTTGGACCCCTACACATTGAACATCCATGATTAGTTTATGGTGCCAGCAGCTGTAAGAAACACCTGACTGGTGAGGGTGCTGGGTGTCAGAACCCCCCAGTCTCATATATAGGAGAAATCAATATCGAAAAGCTTGGATACCTCTTTAAAAACTGCAATTTACTCATTTGGGCTAAAAAATGTTTTCAGTCGGTCTTTATCAAAGTACAAATTAGTATGTTTGCAAGATGTGTACTTTTGCTTTCTTTGAGTCCAGTCAACTGAAGGCTCATGTACCCTAAGACCCCAATTATATATTATTTACCCAAGGTACACAAGAATCCCACATGTCCCCCTGGGAGGCCTATTGTTTCTGGACTGGATTCAATAACCAGCAGAATTTCGGAATATGTAGATTTATTTTTGCAGAAATATGTCCCGACGGTACCATCATATCTTAAGGATACCGGACATGTTCTTAGTATTTTGAATAATTTAGAACATCTACCAGCTGATACCATTTTATTTACGCTCGATGTAACATCTCTATATACTATTATACCCAATCAAATAGGAAGAGAGGCTGTTGAATATTTCCTGAATCAAGATAGTACACTAAGTGATGAACATAAGACCTTTATTGTTGAATGTATTGAATATTGCCTCCATCACAATTATTTTTGGTACAACAATGATTACTACCTCCAAGTCTCCGGAGTTTCCATGGGTGCGAAATTCGCACCAAGTTTTGCCAATCTTTTATGGCATATTGGGAAAAGACTAATATTACACCACTTCTGGGCAAAGAGAGCATGCATGGCTCCCTGAGACTTTGGAGGCGTTTCATAGATGATTGTGTAGGAATATGGAGGGGAACGGAAGAGGATTTGAACAAATTTATAGGTGTGCTCAATGAGAATGTGTGGAATATAAAACTGACTGGAGAAATAAGTAAAACTAGTATTCACTTCCTAGATCTTGCAATTGAGGTGCATGAGGGGAAGATAGTCACAAAGACTTTCTTCAAGCCCACAGATAGAAATGGATATATTGATAGGTCCAGCTGCCACTATGATCCATGGCTGTGCAATATTCCAGCAAGCCAGCTACAGCGCATTAGAAGAAATTGCACCAAGGATAGCGACTATGAAGAACAAAGTAGTATTATAGTGAAGAGATTTGTAGAAAAAGGCTATGAAGAGGAGATCCTTTTGGAACAAAAAATACTATAAAACATAAAAAGCAAGAAACATTAATAGAACAAAAGATGAACAGAAAGAGAAAGGAGTGACAGAAAACAAAAAAGCAGATAGTAATAAGTACAGATTTGCCTTTAATACCACGTTTTCAATTCAGTGCCCTGCGATTAAACAAATCATAAAAAGAATTGGAATACTTTGAAGGGCGATAACGTCATTGGGGTAGTTTTACCAGACAAACCGTCTTTTATTTTCAGCGTGCACCCACGTTGCGGGATCATATAGTCCATGGATGTAACAACCTTCACCCCTGTAAAGTGGAAACCAATGTCTTCTCATGGTGTGGCTTCTGTCCGGGTTGTAAAAATAGAACCCGGGACGAGAAGAAAATCCACAAATTAAATGAGGTTCAATCCCAAATATCAAAAATTCATATAAAATAAAGGGAATTTATCTTGCGAAACAGAGGGGTGATTTATTTATTAGAGTGCCCCTGCAAGATTCAATATATTGGAAGAACCTTACGAAAGCTTAAAACACGCATAGGAGAACATATACGTAATATCAGAAAGGGGTTGGAAACTCATGGAGTCTCGGCACATTTTAAAAAATTTCATCAGAAAGACCCTAAGGGGTTAAAATTTTGTGCTGTGGAAAAAGTGATTAAACACTGGCGAGGCGGGGATCCCGTCAAACAGATAAATAAAGAGAAGCCGAGTGGATTCATAAGATTGATACTTTATATCCACAAGGTATGAACATTGAATGGGATATAAAGGCTGTCTGTATGATATGAAAGTTTTCTACACCTTTTATATTTTTATCATGCTTTGAATTTTAGTGGTTTTAAAAAATTTTGTAACAGTGATGTAACAGTGACGTGATTTCTAGCTCACATCCGGAATAGGAGGGATTTTAGCATGTTTGCTATGGATTAGCGTCAGCCCCTGACGAAGCTCACGCGAAACCTAGGTCGGGTTGAAACTGTGTATTTTACGTGCAATTGTGACAAGATACGAATCTTGTAAGTATAATAAAGAGCGCTTGTTTCTTTGTATCAGGTGGTGCTGCACTATGCTTTGTTCCATTTCCCTGAAGGTGGCCGATTAGTGTGAAGATCCTGTTCAGTTGTTGCGGCAAGGTGGACGTAGCATTCCAGGAATACATACATACTACAACATCGAATGAGTAATACCGTTGCCTCGGGATACTGCATGAGTGATTGCAATTAACTGCGGTACCTCTGACAGCCGAGGGGAAAACATTGTTTAAGATTTTTTTCTGAAGTTAACTCCAGCGCGGTTTTCCGGATTCAATTTGTTTTGTTGGGAGTGTGGACCTACTCTCTTGAAGGAAACTGCAGCTTGATCCTAAAAGGTGTGTCACATTCACAACATTTGACTTTGAAGGCTCATGTAGAGCTTTTATCTCCTGACCTCATAAACACTCATAGCTTAAGTCTGTTGAAACTGATAAGAATATGGCTTAAATAACTGTTTATGAAGTTAGGAGATCAGAGATAAGAGCCACACATGAGCCATTAGCTGATGGGATTCAGAGAAAACAGAAAGACACAGCTTACAAACAGACTGATTTTTTTAACCCTTGTAGCTCAGAAATGGCTGAACTTTTTTTTTTAATAAAGACCAATTGAAAAAAAAGATTTTTGTCCAAAATAAGTAAAATGCAATTGTTAAAAAATGCGCCCTTTAATGTTAAAACTGACCTTCCTGCTGGACATGTGTGTCTTTGTAGATGCCATGCTCCTCTTGTCGCCCCCTATATTTTTTTCTTTGTCACACAAATACCTTAATTGGAAAAAGTCTAAGGTGCTGGAGAGTAAAATTCCAACATTTATTGATCTTATCAAAAAATCTATATTTTGGCCAGACAGAGCATATTTTTCTGTTCTTAGGGCATACCTCTGCCCAGGCTCGGACTGGCCCACAGGGGTACAGGGGAATCCCCTGGTGGGCTCCTGAGCAAGGTGAGCCCCTAGTACCCACCACCTGCACAAGTGGCACATAACACAGTAGACTTACTGCACTACATACATACATTCAATGTACAGCACCTCAACCAGTCTATTTTCATATAAAAAAACTTGTTAGATTTTTTATTATATTTGAATGTATCCGTATGATGGGCCCCCAAAATAAATTTTACTTGTGGGCCCTAGGCACCCCAGTCCGACACTGCCTCTGCCTACAATACTGATGAACATATTTAACTTCATCTTAGGCCTCATGCACAAAACCGTATCTGTATTAAGGTCCACAGACCACGGATCCACAAAATATGGACACCTTCTGTGTGTAATGTGCATTTTTCTCATTACCATCACTAGAAAGGTCTCTTCTTGTTTGCAATACTGGCAAATATGGGGCATGTGCTATAATTTGTAGAACGGACATACGGATGTGGACAGCACAGTTTTTTTGCAGACCCATAGAAATGAATGGGTACTTGTGTAGTCCACAAAAAAATGCTAAATTTGGTCATGTGTGGGGATGAGCGAATTTCAATTGTAAAGATTATAAGTAATACAAGACTATTGCTCAATATACTGACAGGAACTCTTAACCAGCATGAGCTGTAAAATTATGATAATTACCACCAAAATTATATAGTCATGAACCACCAGCCTCCAAAAAATCATGGACACATCTATCGCCTATTTTTTCTGGACGATTGGCACCCTTGATATGGACCTAGTGGTTTTATTTCCCTCTACCTTTAGTCAATGACATTGTCAGGATCATGCATCCCCGTCCAATTGACAGGTTTGAATACCAATCACAATGGCAACATAATTACTCAGCCTCTGATAAGAAAGGAGCTCCTCCCCTCCGACCAATGGCCAAGACTATACCGTCTCACACACAAATCCTCGATAGCTAGCTAGCAAACTCCAGGAAGCAGGTTACAAAATACTGTCTATTATGTTATTATGTACCGACCCTTCTTCATAAAATGTTTCCTTCTGCCTCCGCGTTGTGCTGGCGTTGTGAGTCAGTGCAAGGCTCTCTGATTCATATCTTCTGGCATTGTAGTAAACAGTTTTGGGAGTCGGTCCACAGGATCATTGCCCCAATCCTTCCCTTTTCCATACCAAATACCCGTGGTTTCTTTTTCCTATTCCTCTCGGACTTGCCTACTCTACTACTCAGTAAGTCAGTCTTGCATCATTTGGTTAGTGCTGCTCGAGCCTGCATACCAGCAAGATAGAAGTCCCCCTCCCCACCTTCTGTAGATCTTTGGGTTCACAAGGTGGAAGACATCCGAAGAATAGAGGAACTAACAACTCTCTTGAGAAACACCCACGAGGCCTTCATTACCTCTTGGACCCCGTGGTTTGTGTTCCAGGATACCCTGGAATATCGGGCCTTACTGGCCTAATAAAGACCCCTCCCCCCCCCCTTTCTTCGACCGATTTAATTCTCTACATCTGTCTCCCCCACCTTCCCTACTGTCCCAGTCTGTCCCCCCCCCCCCTAGTGTCCAGTTGCTGTCTGTTTCCCCCTTGCCCATAGTATATTTGCCATTCGACTTGTATTTGGTTATGTAAAGATCTCTGATGCTCTGTTAGATGAGAAATACCGTCTTGTTTGCATTTGCCTGATACTTATACGGATATATGTAGACTGGTCATGCCTGGTTGAATAAGATACAATGTACTGTATATGTTATTTAACTGGCCTCTCATCATTCATATTTGTTACCCACCATCTTTATCGAGAGGTCAGACTATTGTATCTGCTTTTTCTAATTTTCTTAAAAAAAGAATAAAAAAATAAAAAATAAAAAAAGGAGCTTTCTCTATCCAAAAACCCAAGATTTATTATTTTAAATCCTCCCCACTGGCTTTAGCATGAAAGTTATCTGGGATGAATAATCTGCTAGAAAGCCTATGTGATATATAAACAACTGACTAAAAGTCACCGCTTAGTTCAATTTCCTTTGAAGTCCCCATCTTGTTGAATCAGACAGGATTTCTGGTTAGCGAGCGAGTGCAATAAAGAAATTCATATATATATTTGATTAATTGCGCAGAAACTGTCAGCTCTGCAATTATTTGCACATCCTGAGCAAACAGAGCAATGAAAATTCATCATATTCACACTAGACAGATTCCCTAAATGATGGAGAGCTTTTTTTTTCCCTCTGAAATCATGCGCGTTATCCTAAATGATGCACTCACCGCTGATCTGGCACCTGGTTTAATTTGGGGTAACCAGAGGGGATTTCATTAAGGGGTGCATAGAAGGAGAGCTGTCATTTATAACGCTTGTTGTGGCGGTCTGTTGCCCGTTTCAGTGTGCTCAGTGGAGCGTCCTGGTGGCTTCTGGCAGTGAAAGGGTCTGAGGAATGTCCCAGGTAAACATCAGATACCTGTCTCATTCATCATCATTTTGCTCCTCTCGTTTTGTCACAGCTGTGAGTATTTAAGGAAGATCGATGATACAAGATGTCTCTTCTTCTCCCCTCCACCGCCCTCCCAACACCCTCTCTCGGCTCCGGGGGATGAGTCCAAGGCAGAAGCAGTCAGCGTTTGTCACTTTCTGCTGAGGAGCTGTCATGGGATGGAAGCTTGAGTTAGCTACTGAAGAGTTAAACTGGGAAACATGTTCCTAGCAACATGATAAAGATTTTGTCAAAATCTGGTCGCCTCCGGGCAGATTTACTAATATTGTCTAATATTTAGACAGTGTAAACCTACATTACACAGTCCAAAGATCTATCACAGTGGCTCAGGCTGGGTGATAAATTTGGTGTATCTTTAGACACTATTGTCTTACTTTGGACCAATTGGCCGACTTTGTGCCAAAATTTGAGCCAAAACTTTGACACAATTTTGGCACACTTTGGCGTGGTGTAAGCCACGACTATTTCCCTCCAAGCCACCTCGGGTTGTCAAGCAAGGCCCAAAATTGTCAAACTCATATGGTACAAAGCATTTCCACCTGATTTTTTGGTACAGATTAAAGTGATTATCCAACTGTTTGTAACTGATGATCTATCCTCTGGATGGGTCATCAACATCTGATCAGTAGAGGTCCGACACCCAGTACCCCCGCCAATCAGCTGTTTGAGCCTTTGAGCGTTGTGGCCTTTTCATTGGTTACTCTAGGTGCCAATGAGATCACGACCATCGGTCATGTGGCCTAGGTGCAGCTCTTCATCATAGGTCAGAGGATAGGTCATCAGTTACAAAGAGTCAGATGACACCTTTAAGCCAGAACTCTGGCTGATATAAAGGAGATTTCCAGGATGCAGTGAGTCCCGCAAAGTCAGAGTTTGTAATATACTTATACCATTCCAAAGTTGTGTGGATCGGCCTCCGAGGAACCTGATGCTCCTTTTCTGTAAATCCAGCTTCTGTTGATGTCAAGTCCTTAACCAGGTTTCTGGTTTTGGTTTTGGATGGGACATCACTTCCACGGTGGACAGGGCCAGAAGCACTTCTCTCCCTGGCGCATGTGCAGATGAGATGGATTCAGGAGTTTGCGCATGCGCCAGAGAGAGGATTAGCTCTTGCCCTATCTACAGCAGAAGTGATGTCCCATCCATAGTCCAGGTTGGAAACCTGACAAAGGACATGATGTTGGTGGAAGCTGATATTCAGAAGAGGAGCGTCACGTGACTGGGTTCCTGAGCAGCCCATTAACGCTATTTCAAAATGGTAAGTGTATTACAAACGTTCTCCTACAGGGTGTACTGTGTAATTGCGGTGGCTTTGGTGGATGGAAAACCCCTTTAAGTTAATGTCCCCCTTATGCCTTATTCACACAGTCAGCTTTCGGTCAGTGATTTGCAACAGTAATTTTGAGCCAAAACCAGGTGTGACAGTAAACACAGAACAGGTGCAGATCTTTCTCTTATACTTTGTCTGTGCAGACTCCAATCCTGGTTTTAGATCACAATTACTGACCAAAACACTGACCTGTGAGTTAGGCCTTAGAGTCCAAACTGAGGTACACAGCTTTAACACACTGGGGTATATTTCAAAGCTTTAAAAGGGTTGTGGAGTTTAGAAAACCAAATTTCATCTACTTTATTAAGGTATTCTGAACTATTAAAAAAGGGCCCTCAGACCCTCCTTAGTTGCGCACAAATGATAGTGGGAAAGCATGCAGGATAGGCCATCACATGTCCTGTATTCCACATAGACAGCCCATTGATTTAAGTGAGCACGTGATGCCAATTTTCCCCTGCGGAGAAATGGATAACTAAGGCTTTGTTCACATCACCGTTCAGCCTTTCCGTTCTCCTAATCTGTTTAGGAGCAGGAGAATGGAAAGGACGGATTCGGCAAATAACTGAGCCGAACGGAGCCTAAAGACCCCTCAGACTATAATGGGATCCGTTAGGTGTCAACTCAGAAGATGATTTTGGAGCGGACAAAAGTCCTGCATGCACTACTTTTGTCTTCACTCCAAAATCATCTTCTGAGCAGACACCTAACGGGCCCCATTATACTCTATGGGGTCTTTAGGCTCCGTTCGGCTCAGTTAGGGCTCAGTTATGGGCCAAATCCATCCTTTCCATTCTCCTGCTCCTAAACGGAAAGGCTGAACAGGGATGTGAACGAAGCCTAACTGCCAAGTTTTATCACAGATGTTATCAGATCGCCGATAGTCCAAGCAGGGGACATTTTGTTATCTGCTTATTGTCAATCTAAATACAAGGATATCAATCAAAGACTTTTACAGCTTGACATATACTGTAACTGTCATTGGAGTGTTTTCGAGGACTGGCCTCTGGGAAGTTCACCAATCTGAAAAAAAGGAGACCCATATTCCAGTTCCGGACGGAGATGTGCAACACTATTCTAGTTTAGTTCATCCGCTGCTCCAAATATGTACTTGGTAGTCTGCATTCTGCTAAGGGATCAGTAACATAGTACATAAATCCGAAAAAAGACATCTGTCCATCCAGTTCGACCTGTCATCCTGCGCAGGGCCGGCGCTACCTTAAGGCAGACCAAGCGGCTGCCTTAGGGCGCACCCGGCGCAAAGAAGCGGTGGGCGGAAAAAATCACTTGCCTTGCGCCGCCCGCCCACCCGCCGCAGCGGCAGCCCTCACTGACCAGTGCCCACCAGCCAGAGCGGCAACACGGTCAGTCACGCCTCAGGTGAGGTCATGTGACTGATGAGTGGCGCGGCTGGCGCCGCGGCCAGGAGACACTGGAGGCTGGAGCTGTGTTAACTCCCACAGCCACTGCCGTTAACTTGGATGAGTAGAGTGCATGATTAAGTTCATTATTGGGGGGTGTGGCATGATGGGAGGGGGACAATGTAGTCTGTGCCAGAGGGGGGAATGTGACACAATAGGGGGTGATTTGACATGGATGGAGGGGGAAGAAATGTGACATGGGGGTGTTCTGCCAGATCTGCAGAATTATGTGTATGGAGACGTCTTAAAGTGACAGTCATCAGTCAGTAAAATACAGCATCTACATTAATTTGTACTCTCGCGGGCTCGCTTCGCTCGCCACGGATCGGGCTCAGCCTCGCTGCGCTTGGCATTTAGTAACACTAACTCTGTGCCGCCATTGATAGTAAAGAAGGAAATGGATGGTAAAGAAAGAGACTATCCATCTGTTTCTTTACCATCCATTTCCTTCTTTACTATCAATGGCGGCATAGAGTTAGTTTTACTAAATGCCGGCGCCGAGCAGCCGATGCGTGGCAGCAGCAGCTCACAAGCTGATTAATGAGCGCTGGGAGGGGGAGAAGCTGTATTTTAATGGAGATGAATTTCACTTTAGGAAGTCTCTCTACCCTTAAGTGTGCGCACGCGCGAAGCGCGAACTACTGCAATGAAGGCTGCAGGAATGATTCGCGGAAGCACGCTTGTGCGCTTGCGCAGCACGCCACGTGACTTCCGCTATAGACTTTCGGCAAACTATAGACTTTCGACAGAACAGGGGCATGATGGCTGACATGGGGGCATGATGGCTGAGATGGGGGCTGACATAGGAGGCTGATATGGTGGCATGATGGCTGACATTGGGGGCTTGATGGTTGAGATGGGGGCTAACGGCTGACATAGGGGCATGACGGCTGACATGGGGGCATGAAGGATGGGGGCGGATCTGAGGTGTGATTAACATTGGGGGTCTGATTGCTGGTCTGACCTGAGGTGTAATGGAAAATATTGTTTCTTATTATCCTCCTCTAAAACCTGGGTGCGTCTAATGGGCCGGTGCATCTTATAGGGCGAAAAATACAGTCCTCAAACCAGCGATTGAAGCAGAGCAAAGATACCAGGACCACACAGAGGAGAAGCCAGCTGCTGCAGACAGGACCAGGTGAGCTGCGAGGGGTGGGGGGTTTGGGGGGGGCGCCAAGATGTAGCTTCGCTTGTGTTGCCAAAAATCCTTGCACCGGCCCTGATCCTGCTAGTTGATCCAGAGGAAGGCAAAAAAAAAACCCTGTGAGGTAGAAGTCAATTTTCCCCACTTAAGGCCTCATGCACACGAACGTTTTTTTATGCTGTACGCATAAAAAAAACGGTTGATCCGTGTCCGTTTTTGCCTTCCGTTGTGTTTCCGTTTGGCCTCCGTTTTTTTTAGCGGACATGACCCAAAAGATTTTACCAAAAGACAGGCTGACAATTTTTCCCAAGTGTCTGCCAAGGGATCCGCAAAAAAAACAGACACGGAACGCGGATGACACACGGATGGCCATCCGCATTTTTTCACGGCATTGACTTGAATGGGTCCGTGAACCGTTTTTCACGGACAAGAAAAGGACAGGTTATATTTTTTTGACGGACTGGAATCACGGACCACGGAAGCGGAGGACAAACGTTGCATTTGCCGAGGTTTCAACATACCCATTGAAAACCAATGGGTCCGCAGAAAATCACGAAAAACGGAGCAACGGACACGGAATCAAACAACGGTCGTGTGCATGAGGCCTAAGGGGAATAAAAAAATTCCTTCCCGACTCCAATCAGGCAATCAGAATAACTCCCTGGATCAACGACCCCTCTCTAGTAGCTGTAGCCTGTAATATTATTACACTCCAGAAATACATCCAGGCCCCTCTTGAATTCCTTTATTGTACTCACCATCACCACCTCCTCAGGCAGAGAGTTCCATAGTCTCACTGCTCTTACCTGCTCTTACCGTAAAGAATCTCCGTAAAGGATTCTCAGGGTAACTCTAGAGAAACTCACCTCATATGTTCTGTTAGCTTATAATCTGATCTTTTTTTAAAAGTTTTTTTTCTGATAATAATCTTATTTCACAGGATAGCTGATTATATATTTACTTAAAGGGAACCTGTCAAGAGGTTCAAGCATGTTTGAACCATAAAGTGCATTCGGAAAGTCTTTCACTTTTTTCGCATTTTGTTATGCTTCGGCCTTGTACTAAAATAAAAAGTTCATGTTCTCCCCCATTAATCTGCACTCAATAACCCATAATGAGATGTGAGTGAGTGAAATCATATAATTTAAATCTGATAATTCATTAAAACCATTAAAAACCACTAAACCATTGCTTTGACCTAAGGATTCAGACCCTTTACTGAGGACATAGTTGAAGCACCTTTGGCAGTGATTACAGCCTTCAGTCTTCTTGGTGGATGATGCTACCTGGATTTGGGGATTTTCTGCCATTCTTCTCTGCAGATCCTCTTAAGCTCTGTCAGCTTGGATGGGGTCCGTAGGTGGACGGCCATTTTCAGGTCTCTCCAGAGAAGTTTGATTGGGTTCAAGTCAGACCTATGCTTGGCCACTTAAGGAGTCGTCCCTAAGCCACTCCTTTGTTGTCTTGGTTAGTCTTGGATACTTAGGGTCATTGCCTTGTTGGAAGTTGAACCTTTGGCCTAATCTGAGGTCCAGAGCACCCTGGATCAGGTTTTCATTTAGAATATCTCTATACTTTGCTCCATTCAGCTTTCCCTCAATCCTGACCAGTCTACTGTCCTAGCTGCTGAAAAACACCCCTATGCAATGCTGGCACCACCATGCCTAACTATAAAGATGGTATTGGGCAGGTGATGAGCATTGTCTGGTTTCCTCCAAACATGACTCTTAGAATTGAGGCCAAAAAGTTTCATCTTGGTTTCATTGGCTTTTTTTTTCAAACTTTGGTGGTGGGCAGCTCTAAGAAGTGTCCTGGCTGTTCCAAACTTCCTCCATTTGAAAATTATGGAGGCCACTATGCTCTTGGGAACTTTCAGTGCAGCAGAACTGTTTCTGCCCCCTTCTCCAGTCTGTGCCTCCACCAAATCCTGTTACTAAGCTCTACAGGCAGTTCTTTCCTTCTCATGGCTTGGTTTTTGCTCTTACATGCATTGTCAGCTGTGAAACCTTCTATAGACAGGGTTGTGTCTCTCCAAATCATGTCCAATCAACTGAATTTACAAGAAGTAGACTCCAACACACAGAAATGGGAGGCCCCAGAGCTAAATTTCAAGTGTCATAAGAAACAGGCTGAAGACATACGTCCATGTAAAATTTTAGTTTTCTCCTTTTAAATAAATTTGCAAACATTTCTAAATTCTGTTTTCACTTTCTCATTAAGGGCGATTGAGTGCAGAATAATGGAGCTCCTGTCCATTGTGTCTATGGCACATGGTGGATGCGCTAAAACATATCTATAAATGCTGCCTCCACTCCCCGCTGCCATTTCAATGGTGCCCGGATCGCCACTGTGCTCTGCTTTTTGCTCTGTCTCGACACGGTGAGACATGAATGGGAATGCCAATGAACCAATCACTGGCTGCAGCAATGACCCACCTCAACCAGTGATTGGCAGAGCGCCATTCCCAGGAGACGGGGCAATGTCAGAAAGGGGGGATTGGAGAGGTGAGTATAATCTGGTTTATATTTTTTAACCATTTTATGGCTATCGGAAAACTAAGTTGTACTGGAATAACCCTTTTAAGGGGTTAAGTGGTCGGGATTAGAGGCTGCTCTGATCATGGCTGTTACAGCAGGAACCTGGCTGTCACCAAACAATCCCAAGATGCTCTACCAATTCCTTTACCGCTCTCTGTTCCATTCTTACATTGTGTTCTTTATGGCCGTGTAGTGATTGATTTTTCATCGTTCTAGTCACATACAGTATTGCTCTCCCTGATAAAAGGTATTAGTTATCTACAAAAAAAAAAAAAGGTCTACGTAATTTGTTTGACATAGGAGCTAAATCATGTTTTATCGGTTTGTGTAAGTTACCGGACGGCAAGGTAATAAACACTTATCTGTTTTAGGAGACTTCTCATTTATTTCCCCATTATAACATGTCTTCGTTGACTCTCCAAGTACTCTCACCCCACAGGGCTGTCCTTCATCACGTTGTCATTAAAAATGGCTCACTCTCTATTCAATGGATGGGTAATATTAGAGATGAGCAGGTTCATGAGTTTCTGTCGGTTTGCCAATGTGCAAAGTTATGGAACCATGCAGGGATGCACCTAGCTTTTCTGCTGCCTAAAGCGAAAATATAAATGGCACCCAACCCTTCCAGTCCTACTGTTTAAGACGTACAGTGATACCGTTGAATATAGAGGAATATTCCTACCCCCTCTTGTTTCTAGGTCTTTTGCCGCCTGAGGCAATCGCCTCACCTGGCCTCATTGGTGGTGCACCCCTGCAACCATGTTCCCACCATAAAGACACTAGAGGCCATATTTTCACACCTATTGTCTTAAATGTCACAAATACAGTTCTACAACTGGAAATTTGACAATTTGCTGACCTCAAGTTATGATAACTGACAAAAAAGTTCACTGGTCAGTAAGGAATTTGTAATGTATGATCAGCAAAATTAACCTGACCATAGACAATCCAATGTATTGAGGCTGCAGGTCCCTCACCCAACAGGCAATGTCAGGAGGACATAGATTAGGTATCTTGTCTGATTCTTTGCTTTTTAAGATGCATAGCCTTCTTTCACTGGGGTAAAATATTTAGTTCACTGCCCTAAGCCCCAACCTAAGTGCCCTTGCCAATGAACACTGGTTAGTTGGTACCCTGATGCCAAGGACAAGCTGTATCAGCATTCCCCTTATATCTGGAAGCTGTTTCCTTCTGCTCTGTAGAATATCAAGCATATGAGTAAACTAAGGCCCCTTTCACACTAGCGAGTTTTCCACGCGGGTGCAATGTGTTTGCATCACATTTTAATTGGCCTGTGTACATGAGCATTGTTTTTCACGCATCACTTGTGCGTTGCGTGAAAATCACAGCATGTTCTATATGCTTTTTACACAACGCTGGCCCCATAGAAGTGAATGGGGCATGCGTTTTTCACTGATGGTTGTTGTTGTTAGAAAACCTTCAGTTTTATATCACGCGCATGAAAAATGCATCAATGCTCATTGCACCCGCGTGAAAAAAACTGAACAACTGAACGCAATCGCAGACAAAACTGAATAAACTTGCTTGCGAAATCGCGCATTTTTAACTGAATACATCCGGACCTCATCCATGACGCTCGTCTGCAAGTGGCTGAAGAGGGGGTGTTCCAAATGAGACCCTCCTTATTAGAGGGTAGGCCTGCTGCAAAGAACAGCTCCCACTGTGTTGCTCTGCTCTCAACTGTGTACTATATGGTTGCCCATTTATTTAAAGAGGTTATCACATGAATAATGTAAAAAATGAAAATCAGACATCATATAGTACATCATTCTCTAAAAGGCTTAGTACCAGCCCTGTACCTCACATGGATCCAAAGATCTGCCCATTCATTGTTCCAGTTTTAAGCTGGCAGCTGAAGGATAGTAAATGAGTAAAACAAAATACCAGTCACGTCCGGGATACGATACCACGCTGCTGCAGGTTCCAAATTGTGTTGTGGGAAAAAAACACTTTTGACAATCCGTTTATAATGTTCAGGAACCGCGCTGCATCAAGTGGAAACAAGTTCAGACCTTACAGGTTCCAATGTCTGTGGGTCAGTTGAACAGCCGGAACAAAGATGAAAATCTTGCCGGATATGCTGTAATAAAAAGCAAGATAGTGCACCACCTTTTGTAAAATAAGCTATTGCGCCTTTAATCACACTTACAGAGTCGCAGTGTATACAGTCATAAAAACCGTCTCAACGGTATTTGCCCGACCCGGGTTTCGCTGGCCTGAGCTTCATCAGGGGCAGGAACACGTCACTACCGGGGTTGCCCCACTCTTTTATATAGTTCCCTCAATTAGTCCATACAATCATATAATAAAAAGCTAATAAAGGTTGCTTAAAATACATTTCGATAAATACATCATTGCTAATTCACACCAGATGCTATTCACAATATCCTTCTTTATAATACCGCCAAACTTTAAAACCAGGACCCTTCATTCAATCTTCATTATTATCCTGTTACTCCGCTTTCAAGGACCTTTCATTCACATAAAAGTCATCTGATCTAATCCACCTATCACTGCAGTGGGCGTTTTCCCCAACTAGTCACGTCACATCTCCTAGCCAATGGGTTCTTCAGAATTCAGTGGGTGTGTACACACCTATAGGTGGTGGACTATCTTGCTTTTTATTACAGCACATCCGGCAAGATTTTCATCTTTGTTCCGGCTGTTCAACTGACCCACAGACATTGGAACCTGTAAGGTCTGAACTTGTTTCCACTTGATGCAGCGCGGTTCCTGAACATTATAAGCTGAAGGATAGAACTGAGCATGTGTGTCAACCTCAGTGAGCTGGACAGAGAGTTTAGAAAAAGGGCAAACAGCAGGTGGCGCTATACAGATACATTTTATTGAATAGTTCAGTGGCTATCCTAAATTTTTAATTACATACAATTAGAAAAGTATCTAATTGTAAGTGACTGTAAGAACCTATAGCTCAGACATCTTTTCATAGGGGAAGTCAGCCCATATACTCTAGGGCAGGGGTACTCAACTAGTTTTGTTAAAGGTCCACAAACCCGGGTCTACAGTCAGGTGAAGGTCCGAGCTGAATGCCAACAGTAAAGATTGATGCCGGTGTAACGTTACATATCCCTACTTCATGAGATTTCCCTACCGGTCGCACCAGAAATTACGTGAGGAGGCGTTCCCGGGTTGTGACGATCTGCGCATGCGCAAAATGACAGTTTAGGGAAAATATCAGTGGAGTTCAGCTGCACACCGGGACACTGCGCATGCGCCGGAGAGCCTAAGTAGGGAAATATTACGGCCCAGTGCGCAAGTGCCGAGGGGTGATCTGATGGCCATTTTTTTCTAAAATATAATAAATATAAATATTTATTTATTTAACAGAAAAAATGGCCATCAGATCTCCCCTCGGCTCTTGCGCACTGGGCCGTAATATTTCCCTACTTAGGCTCTCCAGCACAGTGTCCTGGTGTGCAGCTGAACTCCGCTGAGATTTTCCCTAAACTGTCATTTTGCGCATGCGCAGATCGTTACAACCCGGGAACGCCTCCTCACGTCATATCAAGTGCGACCGGTAGGGAAATCTCACGAAGTAGGGAAATGTAACGTTACACCCCCACTAGTGCCCCCAGTAAGAATAATTCCCCTATTATTGTCCCCCTCTCTGCTTTTGCAAAAAAAAAAAAAAAGAAACTCCCCTCCTCCATTTGCTCGCGCTGCAGTGAACACTTGCTGCTGACTGGATGTGCAAACAAGGACATGCACTCCATCGTGATGATGTCTCGCAGGTCCTGTCCTGAGCTTCCAGTGAGCAGCGAGTGTTCACCACTGCACGAGCAAATGGATGAGGTGAGTGTTTTTTTTTGTTTTGCTTTTTATTAACCCAAGTGGCAGTGGAGGTAAAGGCTGTACTAATGAGTGCTCCACAATGAAGTCCGTATATTAAATGGAAGTTCTGTACACAGTGGAAGTCCGTACATTAACCACTTCCAGACCGGGCCATTTACCCCCTTACTGACCAGGCCTAATTTTGCAAATCTGACATGTGTCACTGTATGTGGTAATAACTTTGAAACGCTTTTACTTATCCAAGCTATTCAGAGATTGTTTTCTCATGATACATTGTACTTCATGTTAATGGTAAATTTAAGTTAATATTAATTTATTTCTAAAAGAATCCAAAAGTTAACGAAAATTTAAATTCACTGTTTTCTGAATTTGAATCTCTCTGCTTTTAAGACAGATAGTGATGCCTCATAAAATATTAATTAACATTCCCCATATATCTACTTTATGTGAGCATCATTTTGGTAATGTCATTTTATTCTTTTAGGACGTTAGAAGGTTTAGAATTTTAGGAAAATTTCCAAAGTCAACTTTTTTAAGGACCAGTTCAGTTCTGAAGTCACTTTGTGGGGCTTAGGGTACTTTCACATTAGCGTTAAAGTTTTCTGGAAAAAAAGCTTCAGTTTTGTCTCTATTCATTGTCAATGGGGACAAAACTGAACAGAACGGAACGGAATGCTCCAAAATGCATTCCGTTCCGTTTAGTTGCGTTCCCAGACCAGAGAGCAAACCGCAAAATGCTGCGGTTTTCTTTCCGTCCTGGGATGCAGAGCAAGACAGATCCATCATGATCCCCAATGCAAGTCAATAGGGATGGATCCGTTTTCTCTGACACAATCGAAAGCAGATTTGTCCCCCATTGACTTTTAATCGAGTTAATAACTGATCCGTCTTGAGTATGTTAAGGATAATACAACCGGATCCGTTCATAACGGATGCAGACGGTTGTATTATCAGTAACGGATCGTTTTTGCTGAACCCTACTGGATCCAGTAAAAACGCTAGTGTGAAAGTACCCTTACATAATAGAACCAACCCATAAATGACCCCATTTTAGAAACGAAACCCCTCAAACTATTCAAAACTGGTTTTAGAAATGTTGTTAACCCTTTAGGTATTAAAGCTAAATAAAGGTGACATTTCAAAATGTCAAATTTTTTGCAGACTTCCCATTTTAATCAAGGGTTAACAACAAAACAAACCTCAATATTTATTACCTTGATTCGGAAGTTTGCAGAAACACACCCTATGTGGTTGTATACTGCTGTTTGGGCACACGACAGGGCACAGAAGGCAAGGAGCGCCATATAGGTTTTTGGAGGGCAGATTTTGCTGGAATGGTCTTTGGGCACCATGTTGCATTTGAAGAGACCCTGAGGTTCCCCCACAGTGAAAGCCCCAAAAAAGTGACCATATTTTGTAAACTACACCACCCAAGGAATGTTTAAGGGGTGTAGCGAGCACTTCACTCAACAGGTGTTTTATAGAATTTTTAATACTTGGGTGTGAAAATGAAAAATTAATTTTTTTATTTTGCAAGAAAATGGTGCTTGAGGCCCAAACTTTCTTTTTCACAAAAGATAATAGGGGGATATCCCCCCACAATTTGCTACTCGTTTTCTCCTGAATACAGTAACACCCCAACTGTGGTCATAAACTGTTATATGACCACTGGGCCGGGACAGGAAGCGGTCGATCTCTTCCTCAGCTGTATACACAGCGCTTGTTGAGCACTGTGTATACAGTGACCTAGAAGGTAGGGACACCCAGGAATGGTCCCTGCCTTCTCTCTGGGCTGCCCTGCTGTCACTGACAGCGGGCCCCCTGCTCGGCAGCTGCACAATTAGCGTGCAGCTGCCATCTCTGAAAGGACGTTCCAGAACGTCTGATCAGAGATAAACCTGACCACCCAGGACGTTTATAGAAAATGGGCGGTCGGGAAGTGGTTAAAATACCGACCTTGCCAGTGAGATACCGGCCAGGTGGCAACCCTAGCCGCAAAATAGACATATGTATATTCAGACATCCCAACCTGCGAAAACTCATTTCAGGGAGGTGCACTTCTCATTTCAGGGAGGTTTTCTTTTTTTTTTTTTTCACGTTAGTATTATATTCTCAAGAGTCTTGGCTTTTAGAAAAAATATAATGTTTTGGGATTTGAACTAATTTTCAGGCCTAAAATGGATTATAACATGGGTGCAAAAAAGGAAAAAGAGTCCTTGGTAATTAAGGGGTTAACTGTAAAGTGTCACACATATTAAAATCACCTCAACATATCTCTTACAGTCATTTAACCCACCATGGGAAATTGAAAAATCACTGCTGCAAACAGTGCAGCGAGCTACACTTTCATTATTGTTTACCCCTATTAGACATGGGTGCACTTTAGTGTAGTCAGGGGTGAAGTGCGTTTTGTACTTTTTTTTTTTTACTTGCACCTTCTGCCATGGTGCTCAGTGATCGTCACGCTCTTCTTTTGGCAAACTTTGTCTCTGTGTCTGATATCAATATCATTAATCATATGATATATATATTAATGTATATTATAAAGGGATTCTCTCCTGTCACCACCTATTAGAGATCCCGCGCGTGCGCGCGCTTTGAGATCCCGCGCATGCACACAAGCTCAGCATGATGCGCCGTTGCGGACTGCTGGCATCGGCTTCTTCTTGCACTGTGCGCACGCGCTGGATCTCAAAGCGGAGTTCTCGAGGAGTCAGAGGAGCCGAGAAGAGGACACTCCTACAGGTTGCGGCCGGAAAGGTTTACTGCGAGTAAACCTTTCCGGGATATATGGATTCACATGCGGGCATCAGGGAGCCACTATCTAATAGCGGGAGACTCCCTGAACGCCCGGGAGACTTGGGATCCCTGTATATTTGTGGATTGGATGTGGACCCCTTCATTTCAATGGGGCCACAAAAGATGCAGAGAGCACACTGTGTGAAACAAAAATACAATGGTGTGAATGGAGCCTTATCTTTATTTCCCCATTACCTTTACCCAGAGAGGCACAGGCAAGATGGGTACACGCCACTGACACTGTGGAGTCCTTTCCTACAGTCAGTGATGCATTTCCGCCTGTCTCTACCCATCAGCGCCCCCCCCCCCAAACTGTGGACTTTATTCCATTGGTGGCAGTGGTGATGTCCATCCCCCTTCTCCAGCAGCACATACGTGTCCTTTGGAGCTTGAAGCTCTCTTATGTGCCACTGCTGCAGGAGAGGAGGGACCTGTGAACACGGAGCACGCTCCACATGCAGGTGTCGGATGAAAGCACTGAGAAAGACAAGTCCCGGTGCCTGCATGTGGAGGAACCTGTCTCTTTCAGCGAGCTTATCCCCTTCCATCCGGCGCCTGCATGGGGAGGAGCTTGTGCCCCAGCTCTTTCCAGCGCAGCGGCAGATTGGAAAGCAGCCGAATACTATAGCTGTGCTGCTTCCTATGGAAGGGATGGCAGAGGTTCGGACAGCTGGTGTCCGCGGTCCGTATTTAGACCAAGGTCTGCCAGTTGAGTACCCCTGCTCTAGGAAATGTTGCCATTGGCTTGGGACAGATTAGCCCATGTGCATACTGGTTCTTAAAGAGCTGAAAAGAGCGCATTGTACCATAAGGAAGCAGGCACCAGGAAGCAGGCACCAGGAAGCATGGGGACACCGCAGGCGGCCTGCAGCACGGAGAATGAGTACTCTGACAGCTGTACCCTCTGGAAAAGCGAGGATGCCGGCGGGCATAAACCGCTGTCATCATAGTTACTATATTACGGATGGACCCCCCGAGAAAGTAGCCTGCCTCCAATATCTTCAAATCTAACTGCCTAATAGTAAATCTTAGTTGTCCATAGCAACCAATCAGAGCTCAGCTTTTATTTTTTCAGAGCCCTGTAGGAACTGAAATCTGAACTCTGATTGGTTGTTATGGACAACTAAGATTTACTATTAGGCAGTTTGAGTACAACCCCTTATGTGCAAGAATGTGGCTACTATAATACTGCCCCTATGTACAAGAATATAACTACTATAATACTGCCCCTATGTACAAGAATAAAACTACTAAAATACTGCCTCCTATGTACAAGAATATAACTACTATAATACTGCCCTATGTACAAGAATATAGCTACTATAATACTGCCTCCTAGCTGAGAGGCAGAGATGCTCCACAGGCAAGGCCCAGGCCCCAAGGACTAATCTGGGAAACAATTTCCAGTCCTCTCAACCTGTGGATGAAAATCCCAAAGTTATTCTGAAGAAGGTGAATGTTCAGAATGTCGGCTGTCATGTTGTCAGCAGTCCCAGTACAGCAAGAGGCCAGAATGGAAAGAAAGTAACAGCAGAGAAGAAAGAAGTAGCAGTAAGTAGGAGTATGATGAATCCACCTACCAATGTGAATGGGCAGCGTCCTGAAAAAAACCACAGTGCAGGAACATTCTGAAGCAGGAGGCCAGCAGAGATTGCAGCAGGTGAAGCAGACTCCATTGCAGCCTGCAGGTGTGCAGCCCTCACCTCCCCCATGCAGACAGAGAAGAACTTCTCTGTAAAGACAGACCATACAGCAAAATCTACAACAAAGTGTGCTGATACAGAGTGAGCGTACGGGATCTGGGAGCAGCAGCAAAAAAGTTGCAAAAAGTGTGGATGAGAGCAAAGAAGGAAAAGCAGGAAGGTTTCATGGTGCAGCCACTGGGGAAAAACCTGGGAGCAGGTCTCCAATCTGGAGATTGTGCACCCACCACAGTGACGGCAGCCGCAGCAAGTCCAAAGCCACAAGTTTCTTCACCAGCAGTGCAGAGGCTTGGGCTGGAAACAAGCAGAGCAACAACTACAACACCTGTGAGAGGCCATCCTGAGAGTCCACAGCCTGCAATACCCAGCAATAGACAGTCTGCTAGAGGAGGAGAGCGCGCACCTGAGCTCTGCCTGACTGATGAGATCCCTGCACTGGTGAGGAGAATGGAGACTCTGAAGAAAGAGAAACTGCAGCTTTAGAAGCAGATAGACTGCATGTACAAGGTGAAGGCAGCAAACCCTGACCGCCAGGAGCCGCATGACCGCAAGCTGAGCTCCCTGGCCATACAGTTCGCTGACACCGTAAGGGAGATGGAGTCTGTGTTGGAGAAATGGGGCCAGTTGGAGAAACATTCAGGAACCAGCAGCGTTTTGACTCTTTCCAAAAGTCCCATGTAAGACCCCTTTTACATCTGCGTTTTTGCTTTCCGTCCTAGAGTTCCGTCCTCGGGGCTCTAGGACGGAAAGATACTGATCAGGATTATCCTCATGCATTCTGAATGGAGAGAAATCCGTTCAGGATACATCAGGATGTCTTCCATTCAGTATGTGAACGTTTTTTGGACTTTGACAAAACCGCAGCATGCTGTGGATTTGTCTCCATCCAAAAATCCGGAAGACATGCCGTAATGCCGGATCCGGAACTAATTCCCATTGAAGTGCATTAATCCGGATCCGGAATTAAGCTAAACGTCGTTTCAGCGCATCGCCGGATCCAAAGTTTAGCTCTGCCCATGCGCGGCAGCAGTTCCTGGCTGCAGTCCTGGCTGCCATGGTAAGTACTCCGCAGCAGTGTACTTACCTGCGCTGCGGCATCCGGGAGCTACTTCATGACGTCACAGGTCCGGGCGCCGCAGGGACCTGTGACATCATGAAGGAGCGCCCGGCGGCCGCAGCACAGGTAAGTACACTGCTGCGGAGTACCAGGACAGCCAGGACTTCAGTAGCGTCCTGGCTGCCATGGTAACCTAACCTGAAAGCATTTCGAAGACTGATCAGCATCCTGCAGAGTGCTGGATGCTGGGACTTGTAGTGCTGTGCTAGAAACTGCTGCAGATGCTTGCTGGTGCTGGACACTTGCTTCCCCTCTATACAAAGTTCCTTATTTAAAGGAGAAACGACTTGCGTTCTGACTGATCTGGCAGGACGGAAGTGCCCGCTGGATCCTCAGAACGCAAGTGTGAAAGAGGCCTAAGACCATTATTGCAGGCAGCAAGTTTCTCCTTTAAATAAGGAACTTTGTATAGAGGGTAAGCAAGTGTCCAGCACCAGCAAGCACCTGCAGCAGTTCCTAGCACAGCACTACAAGTCCCAGCCTCCAGCACTCTGCAGGAGGACAGTGGACTCTTACCTGAAGGTAACCCTGTAGTAGCAGTGCAGTCACCACAAGCGTCAGGGGGCAGCACTGTGCAGATCGACTGTGGACTTCTACCAGAAGGTAGCAGTGCAGCAGCACAGGAGACTGCCATTACTGAGCCGGGTCCTCAAGGCTTTGCTGGGCAGGACTGTACTGCTGAGGACTGTGAGGACATTCATGTGTCTGATGATATTGCCGATTCAGTGTGTGATAATACTGCTGATCATCTGTGTGATAATACTCTGTCAGGGGAGAGTGCACCACAGTCTGTCTGGGATCTGGAATCATCTGGGGAATCAGGCCTGTCTGTGGTTCCCTCTGTGAATGTTGGTGACACTGATGGTGGGGAGGGAGCAGTACAGTCTGATGCACAGGAGTTCCCCCCATTAGTTGTGCAGACAGTACCAGAACCCCCTAGTACAGGGGGCCAGCAGCCTACACAGGTCCCACAAGGACGGCAGGATAGTGGACCTGGTCACACCTCCTCTGGGAATGCCTGGAGCCGTGGTTTACCATCATTTCTATCAAATACCAGTTATTCTGGCCAGGCTTTTAAGAGGGGGAACGTGGTCAGGTTCAGGCATAGAGGTGTCAAGGAAGAGCTGCCCGATAGGAGGAAGGATTTGATCAGAGAGCTGCTGTGTAAGCAAATGGGCTTCCTGCCATCCAATATCCTGGCTGTGATAAACCTCCCGGACAGACAGGGCAATGACATTGGTTTCAAGCTTATGTCTGACTTGGACCGCTTCTGGGCTAGGTTCACCAGGTTCAGAGAAGAAGAGGGCTGGAATAATCACCATCCTCTTCTGGAATTAGTCGGTTCCCCACCAGGACATTGTAGTTTGGCTGAGGAGACATTGTGACCTCATGTCTGAACTCACCAAGACCAGGGATGAAGACGGTATCTGGACTGGGGGGGGTCTTGGTGAAGCTTCATCAACACCAAAATATAACCCAACATCTGCCAAATTCTTTCTTCATTGGTTGGGAGAAGGGTATATGTTTCTATGTGGGTCAGCCTAGAAAGTGCTTTAAATGTGGAAAGACTAGTCACTTGGCGAGTGTGTGCACCATGGTGAAGTGCAACCTGTGTGGGGAGGTTGGTCATGTCAGTGCAAATTGCCAGGTCATTAGGTGTAATTTGTGTGTTAGGATTGGTCATCCCCCAGGGACTGTCCTGACGCATGGCATAACATCTGCAAAGACTTTCCTGATGATGACTTACTGGAAGGGACAGATGACCTGGAGGAGGAGGCGTTGATATCAGGGTCAGTGCCAACAAGGCCAGAGCCTCAACAGGAGGTACCAGACAGTGATCCAGCACAAACCCCACCCCAGTCAGATATCATTGAGGGGAACATGGAGGTGGTCTCTACTTCTGCACCAGTGTCCATTATTGGAGAAAATAAACAGACTAAGAGAAGGAAAAAAGATAAGTCCAGCCGTAAGCCTGAGGGTGAGTGGACAACTGTCCAAAAACCAAGTAAGATTAAAGTGGATAGTAGACCAGATGGGACAATGACCGCCAATAGATTCAGTGTCCTATCTGAGTCAGAAGTAGAGGCAGAAATGGAAAATGAGTTAAAGGGTTTCTGTCACCATATCTGTAAGGAATACATCAAGGCAACTGGACTTTCTGTAGATTTCTTGAAAACGTTTCACTCTTTCTTCCAACGAGCTTCCTCAATTTTGAAACCCTTTAAAACGTATGATGGCTGAATATGATGAAGACCCAGATGATGACCCTCCCTCTAAAAAAAGACCCATTCGAGTTGAGAGGCAGTCTGATTCTGACATGGAGACTGGTGGTCAGCGGGAAGGTTCAGACTCTGATTTATGATGACCGGTTTATTCTCTGCATTACTTGTAGTGTGTATTACCATGATGGCTGATTTTCAACTTAAAGTTATTTCGAATAATGAGAATAGTATGAAAGTGAGGAGAACAAAGCTTGTGTGTGTGAACATCTGAAGTATTTGGATGCCGATGTCTTCTTCTTGCAGGAGACCCATCTAAATACTTCGGGTCTTTTACAAGAGGCAGTGGGAGAATGGCGGTCTGGTCCTTCCTTCTGGTCGCTGGCTGTGGAACCATATGCGGGGATCTCCATACTGTCAACATCAGGGATGTGACCATACATAGATTAACAGAGGTTTGGATGGGAAGGTGTCTAGTTCTGGAGGTCACAATCCGAGGTAGAAGGCTCCGGCTCATTAACATCTATAGTCCACAGACAGTGACTGAGAGGATTGACCTTTTTAATGAGGTAAAGCCATACCTGTTCACATCCGTTCCTGTGGTTATGGCGGGGGATTTTAATGCCACTATGACACCCAGTGACAGACCTATTGACAGACCCCTTACTAGAGACTCTAAAGTCCTAAACAGGATGATTCTTCAGGCTGGTTTGTCTGATGTGTTTGCATGTGGTGGTAGAAAGCCAAAGTTTACTTATTCTTGTGCTGGTAGAAGCAGTCGGATAGACTGAGCTATAGTGAGTCTTTCTGAAAACATTGGTGAGAGGAATGAGAAAGTTGTCCGTTATTCTGACCACCTGGCCTTGTATTTCTGTTTGGGAACCACCAAGCGCCCTGATCTCGGGAGAGGGTTATGGAAACTCAACTCCAGCCTCTTGGATGATCCTTACGCCCAGAGCTGCATCCCCTACCTTCTTCAGGGACAGCTAGAGAGAAAAGATTTTTATGACAACATGGCTGACTGGTGGGAGGATGTCAAGGATGAGATCAAATCCCTCCTAAAAAGACTGTCTTTAAAAAAGGGAAGAGTAAGTATAGCCAGTATCTCAAGCTGCGGAAATATTTGGAGTCACTGTATTCGGCAGATGGGGGGGACCAACAAAAAATGGACTGACTGAAATCTGAGATAAGGCAGTATCAGTACAGCAGATACACCTCCCTGGTTGTCGAGTGGGATTATGGGTCCTTAGGGTCACCCGATCCCTTTGAGAACTGCCGGCAGAGTGTGGCAAACAAAGTGGTCATAGGTCTCGCTGACTCCCAGGGTGTTCTGCAGGAATCTCAGGGGGGGGTTATCCTGGGGGTAGTGAGATCTTACTATACTGACTTATTTCAGAAGAAGTTTTTGGATAAACAGAAGATGACTCAATTCTTGGAGGCAACTCCAGGCCCTGATACTAATGATTTGGACTTTTCTCCTTTAACAGCAGAAATAACGGTGGAAGAGATTAAAGTGGCCATTGATCAGTTACATCTGAAGAAGACACCAGGTCCAGATGGTATTACAGCAGAATTTTATAAGAAGTTCACAGACCACTTAGCTCCAATTCTCGTGGACGTGTACAAAATTGTATGAAAATCACCAGATGCCTCCGTCCATGAGGGTGTCCTCGTTAATTCTGCTGTCTAAAGGTAAGGAGCCTAGTGACATCAAGAACTGGAGGCCAATTGCCCTCTTGAATGTCGACAGGAAGATTGTGGCAAAAATCCTGTTCTCTAGATTAGTCTGTTTGTCCAGGGTACTGTGGGCAGGCTGTCAGTTCTGCACAGTAAAATGGCGGAACATCTCTGGAGCAGTCATCTCGATAAGGGAGATGTTTGAGAGATGTAAAGCTCTAAGGTGTGAGATGTTGTAGGTCTGGACCAGGCTAAAGCCATCAAATTGAGTAGATCATGAGTATCTATGGGCCACTTTGTCAAAGTACGATATTCCAAGACAATTTGTAGATTGGCTGAAAACTTTGTATATGAATATAACTACTATAATACTGCCTCCTATGTACAAGAATACAACTACTATAATACTGCCCCTATGTACAAGAATATAACTACTATAACACTGCCTCCTATGTACAAGAATACAACTACTATAATACTGCCTCCCATGTACACGGATACAACTACTATAATACTGCCCCCATGTACAAGAATATAACTACTACATTACTGTCTCCTATGTACAAGAATACAACTACTACAATACTGCCCCTATGTACAAGAATACAGCTGCTATAGCACTGCCCATGTACATGAATATAATTACTGTAATACAGTCCTTTTGTACAAGAATAAAACTGTTATAAACAATGGGTACAAACAGGCTCGGACTGGCCCAACGGTGAACAGGTGAATCCCTTGGTGGGCACTGAGCCAAGGTGGGCCCCTAGTCCCCCACTCCCTGTACAACTGACACATGGCACAGTACACTGACAGATAGGTAGCATACAGTATCTCAGCTAGCCCATGTCCATACATAAAACATAAAACAACCTAACTAATTTATTATTATAGATACATCAGGTGACGGAGATGGCTTCTAGGCACAGCCTACGGTATATCCTCCTTTACCAGGGACTTGCCTTCTTGATGTCATCGCAGGGGCCCCAATATCATTCATCTTGCTGCTGTTTGCCTGAGTGTGTGTTCCGGGCTCAAATAGCTAAGAGATCCGTAGTCCAAAACAGAAGTCAATCAGTAGGAAATTAACTGGGTCTCCAGGACATGAACAGTCTGAGGCACCAGCAGGCTACTATTGAAAAAAAAAAAAGTGTGGTGGTGCAGTTTACGAGGGGAAGGGGCGCAGGTAATACTTGCATGTAGCTGTACAGTGGGCCCCCAGAATGAACTTTGCTGATGGACCCTAAGCAACCCAGTCCGGCACTAAGTCGTAGGCTGGTGCACTGTGCGTACATTTTTTGCCATTGTTATCCTGGCTCTCTCTGCTCCTCTTTGGCACTGATTGCTATAGGAAGAAAGCCGTTAATCACTGGCAGGTGGCGGGGAGAGCGGGTGCTCATGAATATGAGGACTCCCTGGAGCACTCTGTGCATTGAGCGGACCTCAGTTCAGATCCTCAACATTGATTTATCAAAATTTCTGGGTCAATTCAAGTAAGTCAACCAGCGTTTTGCTTTGTGTGTCTGTCTCCAGATTATGCTACCTCAGATAGGGCATGATAAAAACTGGTTACAGATTCCCTATAAGGTTCTTTTTCACACTTCCAACAGAGGCTCCATTGGAGATTCAGTCATATCTGATGGGAAGACTATAGCAAAATCCAATCGAAAGTGGAATTTATTTCACTCACGCTCAGCCATCTTATTCTTTCCTCAAAGTGTCTATAGGACATCTGTAAAGGCCAACTGAGACCACTGAGCTGTGAAAGGGCATTACAGACATAGATAACCTGCGGAAAGGACAATCTGATACATTCGATTTCCTTGTCGGTCATTGGCATAAAAGTCCCTTAAACAGATCCCATCTAGCAGACATGCACCAGCTGCTGGACTGTCAGCAGACATTGATCTGTACATTATTGCAGATTTTCAATGTCTTATTGCTTTCTCAGAAAAACCATGAGTGACAAGTTGCCCTCCACCTAGCTGTTTAAAATCCCTAGTGTCTGACCAACCTGGGGCTAGTTCTCTGTGATCTCCTTTTGCATTTTATGTTCCTATTGGTTCCTGGAGTGTGAAACGGACATTGATTGGTCAGTTCCCAGACAGTCCAGCAGATGTCACTGCAGTCTACAAGCTTCTTTGCATGCATCTAACAGTTGCAGAATGGTTGACCAATATGAATTGGTTTCCAAATACCCATGCACAATACTAATACCAAATACCAACCATGTCAAAGTGGTTTTCAGCTGGGTTCTTACATGGTTTTTTTTTCAGTGGCCTTTTTTTCCACCTGTATTTTTATGCCCTTTTTGCTGTAAAAAAAAAAAAAAAAAAGTCTATGTTCTGACTTTTGTTTTTTTACATTTTAAAATTTCCTCATGAAATGGCAGAAAAAAAAGTGTTCACACAACTGCTTAGGAAAAAACACCACAAGCCATAAAACTGCAGTATAGAAGAAAAGCAAGTGGTTCCTATGGTGTTTTTTGTGGTAAAAAAAAATTCAGACAAAAGGGGCCTGAGATCCCTACACATGAATTTTTTATTTATTTTTTGGTTTTGGTGATGGTTTTTTAAAATTTTTATTTTTTTTTTGCACAATTTGCACACAATACTATGTCTTACCATTAGCATTTTCTTCATGGCACATGGGGCATTTAACCCTATAGAGAAGGTGTTTGCAAAACGCCTGGAAGACCGCTGACAGCTCCCGCATGCTGCGTTTTCGATAAGAAGACAAAAATCCCAGTACCAGAAAAAACGCTTACATGTCCTGTGTTCATATTTCCTACAGTCATTGAACCCCTCAGATGCTGCGTTCATCAGTGATCGCGGCATCTGAGATGACAATTAAGGGCTGTCAGGGGTTAATCTGTAAAAATAAATAAATAAAAACTCACCTTATCCATTTTATCACGAAGAGTGCACCGCGGCCATCTTGATTGAAGATCTAGCGCAAAATCTTGCGCAGTGCATTATGATGTTATCACGCTGGCCGGTGTGGTGACAACATACGTCGCCACGCATGAGATTTTGCTCGGAATCTTCAATCAAGATGGCCGCGGCGGACGCTTTGTGCCCAAATGGATGAGGTGAGTATGAATTTATTTATTTTTTACTGCTATATTACGGAAAATTGATTCGTTACCATGAAGCACAAGTAAATTTGGCTTAGCTGCAAATCGAATTTTTCTTGAAATTCGGATCGAAGTCCACTTCGCTCAACACTAATTTGCTTTTCAGTGAGCTGCTGTTCCTCCATACACGCCTGATTTTATGAAGAGTGTCTTTTCTTTTGTACAGAACACAACAGAAAAACAATCATGACGTGTTCCATTGTATGCCATCTTATGGAGGTGCTATACCAGCTGTTGTAAAACTACACCCTCCAGCATGTCTGCCTGCTCTGCTGTTCTTGAATCTCCGATAGCAGTGAATGGAGCATGCTGGGAGTTGTAGTGATGGACCCCTGCCCAAGACGTAGGGGCCCTGTCAGTGGCTCCTGGAGTTCCTGCAGTACCGTAGTAGAAAGCCATGCAGTGAACATCTAGGGGGAGATTTATCAAACTGGTGTAAAGTAGAACTGGTTTAGTTGCTCATAGCAACCAATCAGATTCCACCTTTCATTTTTCACAGCCCCTTTGGAAAATGAAAGGTGGAATCTGATTGGTTGCTATGGGCAACTAAGCCAGTTCTACTTTACACCAGTTTGATAAATGACCCCAGTTGCCTTCTGCATCCGGTTCCATCCACTGTATAGTTACAAGCTCCGGCGGCTGCTCGAAGCCGAGGTTCGGTGAGGATGCAGGCGTCAGACCCCCACCGATCCGTTACCGATTACCTATCCAGATTATAAGCCATCACTACCTAATTACCAGAAAACCTCCCTTTAAGGCCTCATGCACACGGGTGTTGCCAGCCATGGCCCGCAGGTCTACAATATGCGGGAACTGGCTGTGTGCTCTCCGCACCACGGATGCGGACCCAATCACTTGAATGGGTCCGCAATCCGGAGCTGCGGTGCCAAACGGAGGCACAGAACCCCACGGAAGTACTACAGAGCGCTTCCGCGGTGTTTCTGTCCGTTCCTCCGCACCACAAAAAATTAGAACTTGCTCTATTTTTTTTACGGTGCGGACGGATCATGGACCGATTCAAGTTGATGGGCCCCATTGCACTGAACAGCCGAGTGCATGAGGCCTAATGTGGAAAATTTATCAAACTGGTGTAAAGTAGAACTGGCTTAGTTTCCCATAGCAACCAATCTGATTCCTCCTTTGATTTCTCACAGCTTCTTTAGAAAATGAAAGGTGTAATCTGATTAGTTGCTAAGGGCAACTAAGCCAGTACTACTTTACACCAGTTTGATAAATCGCTCCCCCTCCCCCCCAGTTTAATTCATTTTCCTAGCTTTGATGTGGACTCAGTTGTGCCATGACATGCATCGATCACATGACCACAAGGATAGGGGATGCTCAAGAAAACCTGCGAAAACACCGGAAATCGCAGTAAAAAACATGCGCAGCAACTGCAGCTTGATTAGATACAAGACGAGTCTGTGGGTCCCGTATACCAGTACATGACCAGAGCCATATAGCCTCCGTGTTCTGATGGTACAGCTGTAGAGGACACATGGACCTCTATGGAAGCCCTCCATTTTAAAAGAAAATATGCCCATGTGTATAAGGGCTGCATTAACACAGTCAGTGTTTGGTCAGTGTTTGATCAGTGATTTCCATCAGTGATTTTGAGCCAAAACCAGAAAGTGGAGCCTACACAGAGATAAGGTATAATAAAAACATTTACACCTATTTTTATGTTTTTCACCTGGTTTCAGCTCACAATCACTGATTAAACTCTGACCAAACACTGACTGTGTGAAGGCAGCCTAACTTTTACATTGTGAGCACTACCACTGACAGTGTCTGCACTAGATAAACAAAGGGGAATTAAGAATGAGGCCCCGGTGTGTAATACTATCCATAAGAAATGTAACCAGCGTCAGTCAGCAGCTTATTTTTTAACATCTAAAAGATTTTACACCCCAAAATTGAAAACGACAGCGACCGGCATGCAATTACACATCATGAACACTGGGTGGAGACATTGCAATCCTTTTCACTCTGCTCCACTTTTCTAACCGTAAATACGTTACTTCTCAAAATTCGTCTTAAGAAGGGGAAGACGTGGAAGAAATATGTGTAACTACAGCGTACAATGCAATAAATGTCCATTAGGCAGAAATAAAAGGCTTCACTGGAAGCAAACTTTCCTACTTTCAGATGAATGTTTCAACATGCGAGTTTGCTTATTAATTAAAAAGAATAGTCATTTTTAACAACAGGATATCATTTGCATGATCTGGATTTCTTTGTTTTAGTTTTTTTTTTTTTGCATATTTTCTCTTTGTTCTGTCTCTGATAATGATCATCCAATCTTTGGGGACACAGAACAAATGGGTTTTAAACGCTATGTTTTTTAAGCGAGAGGCGGGCTCCTGAAACTGGATGTCTGGCCCATCCTATGGGGAATTCTTGTATTTCTTGTAGTTTTAACACATGTAATATCTATAACGGTATTTGGCAGGAATCGGTGGTTAGATACACTTTCTGCAGGTGTGGGAAAAATAATCGCCCCCCCTAATTTCTCTCACTGGTGCCATTAACAGGTGCAATTTATGGCGGGTGTGTATTGTCAATCTAAAGGGGGCTGTCAGGATCGCCTTCTGGACATTTTGGTTGCAGAAAAATGAATGAATTATATGAAATAATGAATTTTTGAATGAATGGATACTCACCTGTTTCTTCGAGCGTTGGTTCTCCAGTTCTCCCACTGCTGATGTCATCTCCTCGGCTGCAGCGGTGACAGTTCGTGCACAGGTCACTGCTGCAGCCAAACTCTGGCCTCTGCCATGCACAGGGTATCTCTGCTGAGGCCAGTCATTGGCTGCAGTGGTGACCTGTGTGCATAGACCTTCTTCGCTACAGCCAGCCGATGAGGACGGGAGCACAGGAAGTAGCCTAGGAGAAAACGGGTGAATATACACTCATTTGTTATTTTAGGCAGTTTACAGGTGTTGCAGGAGTTTTTATATAAATCAGACAACCCCTTCTTCAGAATAGAAGTCAAATTTCTTCCTTAAAGTGGTTCTCCAGGGTTTTCCTCAGGATAGGTCATCAATATGAGGTTGATGGGGGTCCGACTCCCAGCACCCCTTGTGGTCAGCTGTTTGAGGAGGCTGTCCATTGGATAGCGGATATGCTTGGTATTTCAGCTTAGCCCCATTGAGTTGAATGGGACTCAGCCAGTGATGGCTAACCTATAGCAATCTAGCTGTGAAGAAACTACAACTCCCAGCATGCTCAATTCCTTTCTATGGAGTTCTGAGAACAGCCATAAGTGTATATCTTGGGAGTCGTAGTTTTACCACAGCTGGAGTGCCGGAGGTTCGCCATCACAGGAATAAGCAGTGCTTAGTCCATGTGACCTATGACCGTAAAGTCAGTGGCCTAGGAAGAGGCCGCATGGGTCACCGGAGCACCACAGCCTCTTTGTAACGCTGATCAGCAGGGGTGATGGAAGTCAGACCCCCACTGATTAGATTTGAATGATCTATCCTGAGGACAGGACATCAATATCAAAATCCTGAGAACCCCTTCAAACGAGCTTAAAGGGTTTGTCCTACTAAGGAGACTGGTGCGGCTAGCTGTGCTGTAGCCTCAGACAACCCTGTTCTAAGTACCCATCCATATGGCATATGGACTACATAGATGGGGGGGACCCTCCTTTTTAAACCAGAGAGGAAAGGCCCTAAGTATCAACAGCTTTTACTAAGGCCTCATTCAGACGGCCGTAGTGTCCCGCAATTTGCGGACAGCACATGGCTGCAACCATAATAGGAAATGCCTATTCTTGTCTGCGATTGCGGACAAGATTAGGACATGCTCTATCCTTTCGACGAAGCCGCGGAACGGAACCACGGATGTGGACAGCACACGGTGTGCTGTCCGCATCTTTTGGAGCCCCATTGAAATGAATGGGTCTGTGCCCGTTCCGTTTCAAACGGCCGTCTGAATGGTCTCTAAGACAGAATCAGATGTTCAATATATTACATGGCTGCCGTGTTTTACTACCATGGCAGGGAGATGTATGGCTGCCCACAACTTTCTTCCCCTGATAAAAGCTTATAAGGGTTTCTCCATTTAGGACAAGCTCATTTGCAGATACAACTGTCCCAATCAGAGGTCTAACCATAGAAGGTGCAGAGGTTGTAGGACCTAAGGTGGCCCAATGGTCTTCTGCTACCTTGGTGTACAGTAGTACTACAGTACTATGAATGGTATATGATTTTTAGAGGACCCTGTTATATGTTTTGCACTGGGTTACCAAGCTTCAAGTTATGTTCTCTTCACTTCCTATTAACAGAACCTACAACACTATGATGGACCCATTTCAATGGACGCCAGTGGTGCCCGCTGGAACCCATTGACTTATTTTTGGGACTGTTATGTTCCACTGAGATGTCTGTCAAACAGCTTTGTGCAGTGGTGATGTGATCCTAAGAAGGTTCTAATGGGACATATGGAGAGGAATCGTCCTTAGTGGAAACCTTGCTGCCTCAGGGTCTGGACACCTTACAGTCATTCAAGAACAATGAATTCTGAGGTGCATCAAAACCTTTCACAGAAGAATGTGAAGGCAGCGTCTATAACCTCGAGCTGATGAGACATTTGGTGAAGCAAAAAGACAATGACCCCAAGCACAGAAGTAAGTCAGCTACTAAATAGTTGCAAAAAAAGTTGTGAAATGGCTAATTCAAAGTCCTGATCTTAAAGGGGTTGTCCATGTGATACATGGAGGACATATCACCACATCATTGGCTGCAGTGGCCATGTGACCCCCATCAAACTGGAAGTTTTGGGGTGGAGCGAGGCAATGACAGGGAGCAGGTAAGTATGCTTCCCTGCACAGGTCCAGCAATGTGGGAGAATCTGGCCGAAAGACCCCTGAAGGAGGACAACCCCTTAACTCTAAACTCTCTGTAGAATGACCTGAAGAGGGCTGTGCACGCAAGGCATCCCAGAAATCTGGATAATCTGAAACACATCGGCAAGGAGAAATGGTCCAAAATTGCACCGCAACATTGTGCAAATCATATTTGCATCTACAGAAGAAAATATTTGGTGGAGGCGATTGCTGCTAAAACGGGATTTACAGGTTATTCAATTCAAGAGTTCACTTACTTTTTCCCCCTGGACGGTGAATATTTACTCAATGTGTTCAATAGACCTGAATGGTACAACTGCGTATCCAATTACCGTAAATTTATCTTATCTATAATTTTGATTTAGGTAACAATCAGACCACATTTTATTAACCTCCCTAGCTGTTTAAATGTATAAGTAATTATGTACCCGAAGCAGTACAATCTTCCGGAGTGGCAGCCAGGAGCTTGCGCCGCGCTCCGGAAATGCGCATGTGGACAGCACGCTGTGTGCTGTCCGCAACCATGCCTGCCCCGTTGTAATTAACCCATGGTAACCCCAAGTGTGGTTCGGGGTTACCGCTTCTTGCAGTGTAAGTTAACCCCGAGCCACACTCGGAATTTACGGCTAGGGAGGTTAATGAATACAGGAATCCAGGTAATTCTAACAGGTTCACTTTCTCCTTCTTGCAACTAGAAATACAATGCCATAACTGCACTACCTAAAAACCGAGATTTGCCTACACTATATCACCAAGGTCATGTGATTAGTCAGTGTCAATTACATACTTGCTTTGAAAGTGCTAATAGGTCCTTCCAGTTCATGCGCCCCCTCATTAGTGCCCTTGAACATGTATATATAAATAGAAGGCAACTCCATGCATAAAGAAGCAATAAACATGGAATTGTTAATGTGTTGTCTACGATAAGGTTGTTTGTACACTAATGACTGAGGACGTAATAAATTCTGCATTAGTTTATTAGAACCATCTGCGCAGACGCAACGCAGCTACAAGCCTTATCACGTACTGGTTCTCTATGGTGCTCTGACAGGGTCAACGTTCAGCCTTCACCAAGGCCTACACCGCAGGCATACTCATCTAAATCCCTTTAATATTTTAAAGCCCTCAGAAAGTAATAGTAATGAAAGTAGATTTTAAGAAGTGGCAGAAATGGTCCAACACTTAAGTACGTAAAAAAGACTTACCGTAAAAAGCTGGTAACAAGCTAGCATGAAGAACACCAGATGTCATAACAATATTTTCCCCTGGGCTTTTGAACATTTGTTGGGGATGCCAGAGAATAGATTGAACCACCTTACGTGCACCTTGTAGGGTTAACAGGAACAACATTGAAACATCTCCGGCAGAGACATCTCTCATCTCTCACTGCTATGGGACTTCCAGAAATAGCCGAGCAAGTGAGCTCCACTATTTTCGGACATTCCACAGGAATGAATGGAGAGCACATGCATGGCCACCCCTCCATTCACTGCTCTGCACATGGTAACCCCTCCATTCACTGCTCTGCACGTGTGGCCACCCCTCCATTCACTGCTCTGCACGTGTGGCCACCCCTCCATTCACTGCTCTGCACGTGTGGCCACCCCTCCATTCACTGCTCTGCACGTGTGGCCACCCCTCCATTCACTGGTCTGCACATACGTGGCCTCCCCTCCATTCACTGCTCTGCACATACGTGGCCTCCCCTCCATTCACTGCTCTGCACATACGTGGCCTCCCCTCCATTCACTGCTCTGCACATACGTGGCCACCCCTCCATTCACTGCTCTGCACATGGTAACCCCTCCATTCCCTGCTCTGCACGTGTGGCCACCCCTCCATTCACTGCTCTGCACGTGTGGCCACCCCTCCATTCACTGTTCTGCACGTGTGGCCACCCCTCCATTCACTGCTCTGCACATACGTGGCCTCCCCTCCATTCACTGCTCTGCACATACGTGGCCTCCCCTCCATTCACTGCTCTGCACATACGTGGCCACCCCTCAATTCACTGCTCTGCACATGGTCACCCCCTCCATTCACTGCTCTGCACATGCATGGCTACCCCCCCCCCCATTCACTGCTCTGCACATGCATGGCTACCCCTCCATGCACTGTTCTGCACATGCATGGATACCCCTCCATTCACTGCTCTGCACATGCATGGCTACCCCTCTATTCACTGCTCTGCACATACACAGCCTCCCCTCCATTCACTGCTCTGCGCATGGTCACCCCTCCAATAACTGCTCTGCACATGCATGGCTACTCCTCCATTCACTGCTCTGCACATGCATGGCTACCCCTTTATTCACTGCTCTGCACATACACAGCCTCCCCTTCATTCACTGCTCTGCACATACACAGCCTCCCCTCCATTCACTGCTCTGCGCATGGTCACCCCTCCAATAACTGCTCTGCACATACACAGCCACTCCTCCATTCACTGCTCTGCACATGCATGGCTACCCCTTTATTCACTGCTCTGCACATACACAGCCACTCCTACATTCACTGCTCTGCACATGCATGGCTACCCTTTTATTCACTGCTCTGCACGTGCACAGCCAGTACACCATTCACTGCTCTGCATATGCACAGTCACCCCACCATTTACTGATCTGCACATGCACAGCCACTCCTACATTCACTGCTCTGCACATGCATGGTCCCCCCACCATTCACTGCTCTGCAAATGCCCGGTCATCCCTTTATTCACTGCTCTGTACATGCACGGCCATCCCTTTATTCACTGCTCTGCCCATGCATAGTCACCCCTTCATTTACCACCCTGCACATGCACAACCATTCCTACACTTACTGCTCTGCACATGCATGGTCACCCCTCCATTCACTGCTCTGTACATGCATGTCCACCTCTCCATTCACTGCTCTGCACATGCATGGCCACCCCTCCATTCACTGCTCTGCACATGTGATGTCACCTCTCCATTCACTGCTCTGCACATGCATGTTCACCCCACCATTCACTGCTCTGCACATGCATGGCCACCCCTCCATTCACTGCTCTGCACATGCATGTTCACCTCTCCATTCACTGCTCTGCACATGCATGTTCACCCCACCATTCACTGCTCTGCACATGCATGTTCACCCCACCATTCTCTGTTGGAATATTTGTGAATTTTAGAGATGAGCGAAGTTTTGTAAAATACGATTCAGCAGCTTCGCCGAAGTTCCCCCAAAAATTGATAGGTAGTGTTACCCAGGCAACTCTGGCTTATATCCATTCACATTGTAGAGCTAGTATTTTTGCTAAAGTTCTGAATGTTTAGTGCACATTAGGTCCATTGATATATATAGTCTGCATTACCCCACAATTTCCTTCTCCCATTTTTATTTTTATTCATTTGAAATGCTCTATTCAGTGCATAGGGACACTTTTCATGGGATAACTCCTTTAAGACCGTTGCTGCCATTAGAACAGTATACATACATTTTGTTATCCAATCCACATTCCGATATTTATTCGCCTCCAGGTCTTTAGGGCTCAGAACTCCAAAGCAATCCATGCTGTACCTCTGTATGCCATACTCCAGGGGACACTGTCTACATACATGAAGCTCCATGATGTGAGTAGCTCTGGGGTTGCAGAAGTTGCCGTCGAATCTATCCGTGGTATCCGAGGGGGTGATAAATCCACTATACCACGTATCAAGACATGAATATTCTAAGTGCCAAATGGTAGTCACAGATTTGCAGAAACCTCAAATTACGATCTAGCTTCTGTAATATGGAGCTGGACAAAGACACCATATAGTGGCATAGCTCCATAGTATGACGTCATACAGTCTCGGGCCTTTACATGGAGCTTAAGGGTGCCGTCACATCACCATTTAGTTTTCCGTTCTTCTAGATCCTTTATTTTGAGCATCCGCTGCGCTTATTTTGCATCCATTTTAGTCGGTTCCTTTGAGATCCATTATTTTTGACGGGAGAAAAAGTCCTCCAGGAAAGATGGAGAACAGATCTCAGATGGAACTGACTAAAACAGATGCAAAATAAGTAGAGATGAGCGAACTTTAAAAAAAAGTTCGGCTTCAGGTTGTGGTAAGTCGCACATCCCGTTATGGATTCCACTATCGCAGCATATGGAATCCATAAGGGGCGGCTTCCACGAACCCGAACTGTTGAACAGCCGAAGGACCTGGGTGACGTCACCGTCATGTGATCAGTGCAGGGGGCGTGGCTCAGCACTGGATTTGATCCCGTGCTGAGCCACGCCCCCTGCACTGATCACATGATGGTGACGTCACCCCAGGTCCTTCGGCTGTTCAACAGTTCAGGTTTGTGAAGCCGCCCCTTATGGATTCCATATGCCGCGATAGTGGAATCCGTAACGGGATGCGCGACTTACCACAACCCGAACGCCGAACTTTTTTTTAAAGTTCGCTCATCTCTAAAAATAAGTACAACGGATGCTCAAAATAAACTAAACGGTCATGTGAACCTACCCGTACATGTACGCGCGTATCTTTCCACCAATTGAAACCATACAAATTGTCCCATAGATGCAAAAAGTAGCAGAAGCTCTAAGTTTTCTTCCTGTGACTTCCTATATGTTCCAACTGTCAGTTTACAGCTCTGCATAAAATTGTCAGCATCTTATATGGAAGATAATAAATAATAAAACTGAAGGACTTGTCTGCAAACTTTTCGAATGACTTGATCTAAAATCTACAGTAGGTAGCGGGCCCCGGAGCTGTGTGTGTGACAGGAGAAGCTGCACATAATGACATGTAATCCCACACTTGGGCAGCATCTGAATCCTGATCTCCTGCAGACTCTCTGAGATTTTATTTCACGCTGGAGTATCTGCACAGCTCAGCATGTCACCTCCTATATCCGTTCCCTGTCACTCCTTGTTCACTCTATGGCTCACATTCTTATTCTTCTCAGCCGATCTTCCAACGCTCGCTGTGACGGACAATCACTCTTTACAAACGTGGAGAACTTATGAGGAACCCCATAACCATCCGCAGCATCTGTAGGACCCTGCATGTCATTGGGATCACTTCAGGATTTAGCCTAATATAATGATTTGGGCAACCTACATGAGGATGGAACTTATAATGAAGTTTAATTTCCATATTTTTGGAGCAGTTTAGGATGGCATTTTTAGCTTCCTTCAGTGTAACGTGATGTCAGAGAAATTACAATCCTTTGCATTGTCTGGCGCATATGACATACATGCTACATTTGTTAAGTTCTTACAATTTCTTTTAGGTTTATCGTTAGTGCACGACAGCATTATCAAACTAGTTTAATGAACTTTCCGAAAAAAAATCTTCTTGTAAAGTTGTTGAAGGAGTAAGAAATTTACTATATCCCTATAATCTCAGTTCTTGCTTTTTCATATTTTAAATATCAAGGCTAAAAATGGGGCGGCCATATTAGAGGCACACATTTTGCTCCTGCATCACCTACGTAGCTCCGGGAGTTACTGGATGGAAAAATGTCCCTAGACTATTACAGTCTCCTTCAGATACCAGAGAGGTACATGTGTGTTCAGTTTACTAACCTGCCTAAATTTCCCACCCTATAATGATAGTGAAATGACTCTGCTTATCATGTCCCAATGTATACAACAAACCTGCAAAGTGAGCTGTGAAAAATATGGGCAAGTTGGCATTTCAATAAGGAGAGGTGGAAAGCCACAGCCAGTTCTCACCCAGTAGAACAAAAGATTCCTAAAAGGCTTATGCCATGAATTTTAAAGCCTTATACTCATTAGGAGGACATTCTTCCCTTTTTATGGGTGGGCGGAAGCTCATCGAGCATCTGTATCTTCCAGGATGCATTAGAATTAGCTCTCGTTAACCCCTTCTGTAGTGCCCTGGAGCAAGATGGACATTTGTGGACATTTACCCCTATTGCTACTATGCAAAGCTAACAACTCCCTACTGTATTGCACTTTGAAGGGTTAACGTGCACTGTGATTTATGCTGTCTGCTCTTATATTGTTTCATATTGTTGTACTGCATTTATAAGTTTAATGTAACATATCCTGTTAATTTGCATTGGTATTGCACTATAGCTGAACTCCACTGCAGAAAGGGTTAAGGCACAGCCAGCTAATACTGAGAGACTTTGGGACTTTCTACCTATGTAAAGTTTTGTAGGGAAAAAACAGACACACCGACTTTCTGTCTGGTTTTGCTCTGTTGTTTATATCTGAAGACTTGTTTACGTCTGGAAAAGCTGCTTAGTCATTCCTACATACTTGCTTTGAAACTCTATATAAGTCTATGACAGACTAAAATTGTAACATTGTTTCTGCTTAGACTGTGCTTCTCCACTTCACCCTTCCACTAGAAGGCTCTAATTCAGCTAGAAACTGTATATAAGGAGAGCAGGGCAGAGTTCCTAGTTGTCTGCAGATAAGAACCAGTGTTTAGTAGGAAAAACTTTGCTAGTCTGCAGATAGGGACCAGTGCTTAATAAGTCAGACTCTGTTAGACTGCATGAATGACCAGAATAGGATGCTGAAATGCGGATATGTAGTGCCCTGGAGCAGGGGTACTTTGAAGTCTGGATATTTGTGGTCATTTGCCTGTTTCCTTTATGCAAAGTAAGGGTACTTTCACACGTGCGTTGGTGCGGATTCATCTATTTATTTGCACAGACGGATCCGCACCTATAATGCAAACGTTTGTATCCGTTCAGAACGGATCCGTTTGCATTAGTTAAAAGAAAAATGACAAAGTCCAAAACGGATCCGTTTTGAATTACATTGAAAGTCAATGGGGAACGGATTCGTTTTTAAATGCACCATATTGTGTCATTGAAAACGGATCCGTCCCCATTGATTTACATTGAATATCAAAACGGATCCGTTAGGCTCCGCCTCTTCAGACGGACACCAAAATGCTGCATAGCTGCGTTTTGGTGTCCGCCTCCAAAACGTAATAGAGGCGGAATGGAGCCGAACTGATGCATTCTGAACGGATCCTTATCCATTCAGAATGCATTGGGGCTTAACTGATCCGTTTTGGACCGTTTGTGAGAGCCCTGAAACGGATCTCACAAACGGAATCCAAAATGGCTAGTGTGAAAGTACCCTAATACAATTCTTACTTTATTTCACTTTAAAGGGTTAACTTGCACAGATGTATACTGTTTAATACCGTGTAACTGCATTTTTTATATATATATATATATAATGTTGTGATATATATCCTGTTCATTTGCACTGTATTTGCATTGTACTGTGGATAGGATTAATGAATACGGAAATACTTTTGGGACTTTCTAGCTAATAATGAGAAGCTGGTAATTTTTCACAGTTAACGTAGGGTTTAAAGAAAAGCATGTTTTGGAGGGAAAAAGACAGACTTGTTTACCACCAAAACCAGACAGACTGACCTTTTGAATGTCTGGATTTTTTGACAAGAAATTTTGAACATTTTGCATGCCAAAATATGCACCAAAAATTGCTAGATTCACCTCTCCAGCATGTAAATTCGGTAGTCTGTTCTGGCAGAGGAACAGATTACCAAAGTTACTGTGTCGGAAACAGCTGTACATTGTACACTGCCACACACTGATGGATCCCCATTGATTATAATTAGCAGGTTTCTGACAGCCAGGTTTCTGGCATAAATGCTAGCTTTCTGCTGGACAAATGCCACTTCTTGCAGCAGTATTTGGCCAGCAGAAAGTTGCCATTTTATGCCAGAAATCTGCTGGATCCCTGTTGGATCCCATTATGGTCAATTGGGGTGCGGACGGAGTTTAGATATTCTGAATATGACAACTCCGGTAACCTGTTCTTCTGCTGGAACAGACTACCAGAGTACTTTAGTAATGATTTGAACCTACCCTAACATAACATATTCCTAAAGAATAATTCTCACTGCAGTTCATGTGGAGTGGATTTTGCCATGCATGGATTTGAGATCCACGCTGTGGAAAATTGAAATTGCCATGTCCATTTCTGCTGTGGTCTCTGTGCGCCAACCACAGGTGATGGCCACGTGCAGATGAGACTTATTATTGGGATAAGTGAAAAGTCTGTGTGCGGATCCGCACCGTGTACAACTGCAAATCTGCAGATATACGAGAGTCAGTCTTGGATTGCTGCCACGGGTTCTACATTGGAGTATTCAGATGGAATATTCCAGCACGTGAACAAACACTAGTAGGGAATCTGTGGTTGGTTTTATAATAGGGTACTATTATGGTCGACACTGCTATGTGGCCACTGTGGTTAAAGAGATGAAAATCTGAAATATGTAAGAGCTTTGTGCCATCCTTTTTTGCTCTATGTTACAATTGCATACAGTTTTTTGGTCTTGGTCAGGATTTATTGAGTTGGCATGTTATCCACTAAACATCTCTTCATCCTGAACCTTAGTTCTAATTGACTACGAGGTTACTAATACTGGGCATTAGAGATGAGCAAATCAATTCGTATGAATCAAATTGATTAAAAATCAGCCTCCTTGAGGCCCTGACCCTGCTGCTCCATAGACTCCCCCCAATCTCATGCCTGTGCCATGGCTCTGAGTAGCAGCACAAGTGCATAGGCTCTGCAACTGCTACCTAACCAGTACAGATGCCGCTCATGTCTGGGTAGACCCGATAGTGTAGTGGCGCATGCGCAGTTGGTAGCTGCTCAGGTAGCAGCAGCCGAGCCTCTGCGCTTGTGCCTCTACCCAGGGAAATGGTGCGGGTGCAAGATTGACAGGGCCAGGTGAGATGTCTGGTCCTGTCACTCAAGGAGGAGGGGGAGTCTCTTAAACAGTGGGGCCAGCCCCTCTCTTCTCAAGGAGGCTTTTTTTTCTAAAGAATTTGATCAAAGCAAATCAATTCGCTCATCACTACTGGGGATCCAAGATCCAATGATTAAAGGGGGTCTCCAGGCTTTCTTGAAAAAGTCTCACCACCTATTCCCCTGTTTCTGCTGTGCTCATGTGACCACCGGGACTGGATCCAGGCTCTTCCGCTGTGTTCCTATTCCCAGTAAACAGCTGAATAGGAAGACTAAGGAACACATCTGGTTTGGACCTGAGCAGAAGAGTCTTCATCTAGTCCTGGTGGTCCTACAATGTCGAGGTAAGTACTGAGCAGACTATATTCCCTCCATAGGGCAACACACAGCGAGCTTTCCAAAAGAGCCCAGATAACCCCTTGAATAAAAACACTACAGTATCTTAAAACCCATGCTACCTGTATAATGTATAGTGGAAGTGTTCTGTGTGGGAGACGATGATTCATTTTCTCCTCTCCGGACACCGAATGATTCTTTCCTCAATTCCACCAAATGAAATGAGCCAGATGTAGATGTGCGCGCCATTATTTTGAGCCTTTTCATTAAGGGACACGCCGTTCTGTCATCGATAGAATCTTAATTGAAAGTATGATTGCTGGAAAAGGCTCAGAAGGACGGGAATTATTAAACCTCAGTCTTGACACTACATTAAACAATTAATTGAAAGAAACGCAACCCCCTGCTATCTCTCACGTGAAGCCGACTTACTTTGTACCCAGTCAGAAATTAAAATGCCAAGAGCAAGGCGGGGGCAAGAGGCGAGGGGTTCTGTAATAAGAGATATTCTATAAGGCAGCTCATGATCATTAAATGGAAAAATTATCTGCTAAAAAGTATTTTTTTTTCATTTCAGGTAATGCACAGAGAAGCACTCAAGCAAATATACATTTACATGAAGTGTATTTCAAGAGAGGCTGATGAACTTGTGAACTGCTAATTGTTCCTGCCGAAATGAAACAGGTAAGAGAGTTGAGTACTTTGAAGACAAAAAGCTGATTTCCAGGCGATGCCTTCAATAAAGAACATTTGCTCATTTCACTGTTAACTATATCACATCGGTATTACAGTAGTTAGTTATACACATGAAAATGGCTTTGGTTTCCACCGATTGTACAGCTGACATGGTAACCCCCCCTTAAAAAAGGAAGTTCTTAGGACTACTTTCACACTAGCGGCAGGACGGATCCGACAGGCTGTTCACCCGACGGATCCGTCCTGCCGCTAGTGAACGCGTGCCCCCGAACTACCGCTCCAGCCCCTTTGACTATAATGGGGGCGGGGTGGAGTTCCAGCGGAGGCACGGCAGCGCACGGCGAGAGACTGCCGGAATAAGGCCACTTTCAACTAGCGGCAGGATGGATCCGACAGGCTGTTCATCCGACGGAACAGCCTGTCGGATCCGTCATGCTGCTAGTAAACTTATGCCCCTGGACTACCACTCCGGCCCCATTGACTATAATGGAGTTGGGGCAGAGTTCCGGCGGAGGTACGGCAGCGCACGGCGAGAGGCTACCGGAATAAGGCTACTTTCACACTAGCGGCAGGATGGATCCAACAGGCTGTTCACCCAACGGAACAGCCTGTCGGATCTGTCCTGCCGCTAGTGAATGTGTGCCCCCAGACTACCACTCTGGCCCCATTGACTATAATAGGGTTGGGGCAGAGTTCCGGCAGAGGCAAGGCAGCGCACGGCGAGAGGCTGCCGGAATAAAACTACGACATGTCTGACATTTAAAACCGGCAGCCTCTCTGTGCGCTGCCATGCCTACGCCGGAACTCCACCCCGCCCCTATTATTGTCAAGGGGGCCGGAGCGGTAGTCCGGGGGCACACATTCACTAGTGACAGGCTGTTCCGTTGGGTGAACAGCGTGTCAGATCCGTCCTGCCGCTAGTATGAAAGTAGCCTAAAATCTTCACCTTGTTTTTGTGGTTCTACCATCTGAATGTTGCCCATGTAGACCTCAAGTGGCCAACATTCAGGTACCATCATAACGCGCCCTAAAATAAGCAATTCTTAAAAGCTTTGCCTTGTTTTTGTGGCTCCGCCATCTGAATGTTGCCCATGTAGACCTCCAATGGCCAGCATTCAGGTACCATCATAACGCGCCCTAAAATAAGCAATTCTTAAAAGCTTTGCCTTGTTTTTGTGGCTCCGCCATCTGAATGTTGCCCATGTAGACCTCCAATGGCCAGCATTTAGGTTTATTCAATATGCTACACAGGAGACAGTACTCACCAAAGAAATGGAACCACCAGTGCCTAAATAAATCAGGGTGCCTCTAAGAAACTCTCCCATTTTTCACCCTTAACCTCCTCATGGAGGTTTGAAATTTATCCAGGTCTCCACCTTTAGAGCTGTCACGGACTGGTAGTGGTAGTGCTGCTACCGATAGGGAACGATTGTAGGTTAGCTCAATATGTCAATACCAGGAAATTGAACTGAATTAAACAAAAGTAGAGTCTGGAACTCTCCTTCTCAATGGCATTGGGTTGCTAAGGCTGCCTGTTTAAACCTGGTTCTAGCTTCTAGATCTTGCCTGAATTATTGCTTATGTTAACCCCTTCAACATCCATCAGGGAACAGAAAAGCTACCCTAGATCGCTAGATCACTAGATTGATTCTAGGAGGAGGAAACTTCTACTTCTAGCCAGGGCCGTCTTTAATATTGATTGGATCCTGGGCAAGAATTTACTTGGACCCCTTGGCTCCCGCCTTCCCACACCCTAACATGCAATCACGCCCTCCACCACAACACACACACCACCTCATCAATACAATGTACAGGAATGTGCAGTGTGTGAATATATCATAGCCAACCCAGGGAAGCATTGGGAGGCTATTGCGCATGAGTGGCTTCATAGAGATGCTTTGAATCAAAGCATTTCTATGAGGAGTGTTTAGTGTGAATGCCAGTGTTGCACGTTGTGCAACACTAGACTAGGAAGCACCTCTAGTGGCCATCTGATGAGTGGCCACTAGAGGTGTTCCTTCGCAGTAATGTAAATACTGCCTTTTTTTCTGAAAAGGCAGTGTTTACATTAAAAAGCTTGCATAGACATGCTGTAGACACCAGAACTACTACGTTTAGCTGTTGGGGTTCTGGTGACTATATTGTCCCTTAATATAGAAAGAAAAAAAGAATCAGCACAAAAGTATCAAATAAAACGGCTGTATCATTATTCTAAGAATTAAAAAAGCACAACTTCTGACACAAATATATAAATCCTTCCATCCCCCCCCCCCCCTTCTTCAACCACCCAGCACCCTTGCTCACATAAAACAAGTAATATATATAATATAGCTTACAGTGAATGACTGTAAATACTTCCAGTTCTGAAGACTCCAGCAGGCTCAGGATCAGTGCTCTGGGCAGCTGGGCTCAGGTCAGGAAGTGGGCACCGCTCTGCAGTTCAGGAAGGAGACCCGGGCTCGGCTCACACTAGTGTTGCAGTGCCTCCGTGTGACAAAGGGCAGGGGCGGTCGGGAGGGGGAGCAAGCAGGTCCTTTACTATGCGAGCCATGCCGCTTGCATAGTGAAGGATAGGATCAGGACATAGAGCCGGCGGAGAGGAGGCAAGATATTTTACGACTATGTCATTGAATTTGTGGGCAGTGGCCAGCGGCAGTGGCATAGTGTGGGTTGCCAGCACCCGGGGCAAACCAAGTATTGTGCCCCCCAACATGTGGTCACGCCCCTTTTTACAGATAATGTAGTAGATATCACTTGCAGTCATTCGTAACACCACAGATAACACAGTGATAACTCTCCCGTGTCCCTACAGATAGTAGAGAAATGGTGGCGATCAAATGATAAATTACCTCCACAGTTCCCTTCAAGTCTATGGTGATTCAACTTAAATGGGTTAGAACACAAATTTGATTTGTTTCCAAAAACAACACCACGCTGTTATGGACAATGGTTGTGAAACTTCTGTGCCAACCAATGGATTTGACTCAGAGCTAAACCTAAGAGCATTATCCTGGTCGGTCCCTGGTATTCACCAAGGTCAGAGACACTGGTGCGCGGCAACAAGGGAACAGGAAAATCTCGTAGTCAGAAAAAGACAGAGGCAAGACAGAGTTTGTGCAAAAACGTGAAAAAGTGAACAGCCATTGGCCAGGTCAGGTGACAGAGGGTCATGTCCAGGAATTAGGCAGAAGTCAGTACACAAGCAGACAAGTTAGAAGGCCAGTTTATTGGCCTGTATTTGTGGGAGGGGCGTAAGTAGCACATTTATACCAGGCAGGCACCTCCCTTGGGCGTGTCGATGGCTGCTGCGTAGTTGTGTGCAGTCAGAGCCACCTTTTGCAGCACATGGGCTGAATCTGCAGCTTCCATACCCAGTCAGCGTCCAGGATCCCAGTTGAGGTCGTTCCGGTCGGGTGAGGGTTTGCAACCAGCTCGTGCAGCATCGTCCCGTTACAGTCAGGCCGGCGATGCGTCGGCTCCTTTGGTGAGGAGGAGCGGCATTGCATCGGAGCGATTCTGCCTGGCAGCCCACGTTTGGCTCCCACGCGGCAGCACGATTAGTCCGGCCGGCGGTGTGTCGACTTCTTTGGTGAGTAGGAGCAGCACTGCACCGGAGCGATCCTGCCTGGCACCCACACGTTTGGTGCCCACGTGGCAGTGCGGTTAGGTAGCAGGGGTCAGCGTGACTCCGTCTCGTTTTTTTGCGCCTGACAGCCCACGCTTGGCGTCCACGTGGCGGCACATCTAGGCAGCAGGGGTCAGCGTGACTCCATCTCGCTTTCTCGCAGGCTTCCATGTCTTGCACAGGTCACCTTGCTTAGTCTGTCCATGTATATCTGCATGTCTTTCTTTGTCGCTTTTCACTTCGCTGCTTGCCAGCAAACCTCTCTCGCCATCCGCTATTATTTCTGCAGACAGACTAAAGCATTGTTCACACTGACATCCAGCGTTATCCCCTTACTTGCATTATAGAGGGATAGGTGCAGGCAGCTGACTAATCCAGGTGAAGCAGAGTTGCTGTTTACAAAGTGTTATTGTTTCTTTAGTATAAATGCTATCTTATGATGCGTGTTTAAGTAGACGGTAAGCTCCTCTGTGCTGAGGTATCTTCCCAGCAAACCTCTCTCGCCATCCGCTATTATTTCTGCAGACAGACTAAGGCCTTGTTCACACTGACATTCAGCATTATCCCCTTACTCGCATTATAGAGGGTGAGGTGCAGGCAGCTGATTAATCCAGGTGGAGCAGAGCTGCTGTTTTCATAGTGTTATTGTTTCTTTAGTATAAATGCTATTTTGCGATATGTATATTAAGTAGACGGTAAGCTCCTCTGTGTTGAGGTATCTTTCATTTGTCTTGTTTCATTTGTTTTGGAAATGTAAAATGTGTGTGTATCACTTTAAGGTTGTGAACCTGAGTTTGTGTACTTAATAAGCACCTGTGCAGGCGCTGGGGATCCATCTTCAGTTCAGAGTGTTAGCTGGACACTGGGGGAGCTGCTTGCTACAAAGGTAATTGCAGAGACCCATGAGGACCTTTATTTTGTTATTTTTGCCTCGTTTTGTTGCTTTATTTGTGCTAAAAATAGATAGAAGCGTGGCTTTTGCCGAGAACTGAGTTTAGTTTGTTTTTACGGCATATACGCCCACATCTCTACTGGGCGCATGTGCTGATGGTGGCGACGTTTGCATGTACTCGCCTATAGCGGAGTGGTGTGGTACAGGTGGTTTATATTACTGCATGCCTCACGTCGGTGTCGGCATACTACCACAGTCAGGATTGTCTTTACATGTCATTCGTTGCTTTTCAGGTCACATCACAGCTTTCCTTTCTCAGTTGATCTGGTCAATTACTTCTCGTGCTTGGGTAGTAAAAAAAAAAAAAAAAAAATGTCACATTATGGGCGGATTTCACATTAGGTTACGGGCTTTGCTACTTGACGTTTATTTTAGGTTGTTATAGGTTCTGAATATTGGGTAAGTCCCATTTTCTCAGTTTGCGGTCTCGCAACATCAGACCTGACCCGTCACTCAGGCCTCGGCAGTTTCAACCATTTTGTTGGTTCCGATGCCTCATGTCAGTGTCGGCACTACCACAGCCAGCTTCATTCATTGCATGTAATTTTGCTTTTCAGGTCATGTCACAGCTCGCCATTTTCAGTTGATCTGGTCAATTACATCTGTTGCTAAGGTAGTAGGAAAAAAATAAAATAATCACATCACGTGTGGATTTCCCATTAGGTTGCGGGCTTTGCTACTTGACGTTTTATTTTTAGGTTGTTATAGGTCCAGAATGTTGGGTAAGTCATTTCTCATCAGTTTGCGGTGTCACAACATCAGACCTGACCCGTCACTCAGGCCTCGGCGGTGTCAACCATTTCGTTGGTTCTGATGCCTACAGGCCTCACGTCAGTGTCTGCATACTACCACAGCCAGGAGCATCTTTGCATGTCATTTGCTTCTTCAGGTCGCGTAACAGCTCCCCATTCTTAGTTGGTGTGGTCAATTACATCTGTTGCTAAGGTAGCGAAAAAAAAAATAAAAAAGGGGCGTTAAAAAATAAATTAAATAAATAAATAAAAATAAAATTAAATGGAAAATAAAGTATGTGTGAAACTTTATCAGCTTACAAACTCGCTACTTGATGTTTCTTCAAAGACTGCTATAGGTTCAGAGTGTTGGGTAAGTCACGTTTTCGTCAGGTTGCAGTATCGCAACGTCAAACTGTACACGTCGCTCAGGTCACGGCGGTTTCAACCATTTTTATTTTATTTTTTCTTCTGATGCTTTCGCTGGCACTGGTTTTGTTACCATTTCTTGGCCCCCCAATATAATCATTTTCTTTCCGACTTTCCATTCAGGGTGCCCGGTTCGTGTCTATCAGCAATTACTGGCAGCAGTAACAAACTAAGGCCTTGCGAGTACTCTGTTGCGATTCCCACGGCCCACTCGCCACTGGTGTTGGGCGCGAGTATTCGCAAGGCGAGTTTGATCTCGAATATCGTGATTTCAAGGTTTGCGAATATTTTAAATACTTGACCCCATATTCGCAATTACGTATATTCGCTCTTGAGATGGATAGTGAGTGATAGGGAAACTGTATCTGGGGGGAAAAAAAAATTAAATATTATATTCAGACATAATTTCCCCAACATTAGTTGCTTCTTTCACAGTTCCCACTATTCCGGTCACAGTAGAGATTAAACAATAGAGATTTAATAATGTTCGTCACTTGAATAATCGCATTAATCTATTCGCGGTTTGTATTCCCTTACCTACCTAGCGTTAACAGGTCGTGTCAGACTCCAGTACGCTGAGTGTATTGTGGAAATCCGTACATGTCTTTTCGCCCCTTCCATTCACTCAAATGACTCCCGCCATTTCAAGCTTTCTATACGTTTAAACATTATTAATAACGAACAATTTATGCGCACGCAAATATTACTCGAATTAGTCGCTAGTCATGATATTGCATGCGAAATAACAAATATTGCTATATCGCGAATGCGCGACGAATGTGATGCAGGTTGTTCGACTGATGTCGCAAGGTCGAATGTGGGTCTTTGCGCTCATCTCTACTTACACCTCTGTCGTGCGGCATGACCGCATGCCTATGTCCAAATTAGGGTTGAAACCTACATCTATCAGCCTTTCCTTCAGGTGAGGTGCGGCATATGCTGCCTCTATGTACGATAGTTCCAGCCCATTTTATCCGGAAGCTAGGTCAGTGGTGCTCTGCATGTTTATTAGGTTCATACCTCAATCTAGTCGAGAGATGTTCTTGCATTCCAGAGGTTGGTCATGTTGGTGTTGTTGCTGGCACTGGTTTCGTTGCCATTTTGGCCCCAATATAATCATTCTTTTCCCGACATTCCTTTCAGAGTGCCCGGCTTTGTGTCTTTTAGCAATTACTGGCAGCAGTAACAGACCAAGACCTAAGAGTACTCTGTTGCGGTCCTCACGGCACCCCTCACCACTTCTCAGTTATGCGGCATGTCCTATCCCGGTGTCCTATTTTAGGGTCCAAACCAACAGCTATCCGGCCTTTCCTTCAAGTCAGGTGCAGCATGTGCTGCCTCTGGGAACAATAGTTCTGGCCCATGTTATCCAGAAATTAGGCGCTCTGCATGTTCAATAGGTTCATACCTCAGCCTAGTTGAGAGATGTTCTTGTATTCCAGAGATTGGTCATGTTAGTGTTGTTGTTACGTACTATTGTGTATCATTTAGTTGTTGGCTTTTTGGCCCCCTTCAGGCATTCCTCCTACGCAGCGGTTACGGCACAACTCAAGCCGCTTAGCCTAGTTAGGTAGGCAGGTAGACTGTTACGTGTCATGTAGCCCCGACCACAAGTTAGAAGGACAGTTTATTGGCCTGTATTTGTGGGAGGGGCATAAGTAGCACATTTATACCAGGCAGGCACCTCCCTTGGGCGCGTCGATGGCTGCTGCGTACCCTCCCAACCCACCCTTCTTTTTCATAAACACCTTGCAGGGCATGCCCCCCTTCAGGCATTCCTCCTATGCAGCGGTTACGGCACAACTCAAGCCGCTTAGCCTAGTTAGGTAGGCAGGTAGACTGTTACGTGTCATGTAGCCCCGACCACAAATGGATTATACCTCTATAGATCTTGTTAGGTATCTCTTCTGGAAGCTAGAGAGACCTAGCAAGATCTATAGAAACCTATTGCTCAGACAAGAGGTGGAACAAACAGCCTAGCATATATAGGAGTGCTGATTAGCTCATTAGTCAGACAACTGAGCTCAGGATCAGAAAGGGAATTATCCCTTGCAGTTCTGTAGGGAAAAGTCTCTCAAATACATAAACAGAAAAAGGCCTTCTAGCCAGGCTGTGACCTGCAGTGTGGGACACAGCGGTCTGGAGGCTGTCCAGAAGTTAGATGAGTGATGTGGCACCTCTGCCCGCCCCAGTAAGCACTGCCATGACACACCCATATATGGCATGATCTGCTATCAGCTGCCCCATTCAGATGTTTCTGGAAGAAAGTAGCAGTGGCCGAAGCGGTGACCTGCACCCCTTGTGTTAGATCAATTGGTCACACAATGCAAGTGGGGTATGTCAAAGTGGATATTGACAGCAAAGACCCGAGCAAGGCAGCTGAGGACTGAGAGTCGGACCCAGCAGTGGGGAGCAGGTAAGTATGTTAAAGCTGACAAACCTACGTACAATATATTTTGGACAAATGGCTTACTAGATATACAATGTCTACAGCTGGCAAGTAATTTAGATTTCCTTGTGGGAAATCATCAAAGATGATAAGAAGTTGATAAGAAGAGTGAGCATGAATATGTGGTGGGGCATCGTCGGTGATATTTGGAACTACTTATCCCCTTTAATTAAAACCTGAGAATCCCTTAACTGGGTATTCCCATCAAAGACAATGGTGGCAGATCGCTAGGATATGCCCCACATTGTCTGATAGGTGCGGGTCCAGCCTCTGGGACCCGCACCTACAACGAGAAAGGAGCGGGAAGAGCAGTTGCTGGAGCACCCCGGATTTCTCATGGTCCATCCACCACCAAGCGCTGCTCCCTTCTGTTCCCATAGAAGTGAATGGGAGCACACCGCGCGGCCCCTGGTCCCATTCATTTCTATGGGGCAGACAGAAATAGCCGAGCCAGTGCTTGGCTATTTTCGGCGGCCCTATAGAAATGAATGGAGGGTGGCTGTGCATGCGTTCATTTCCCCGCTCCATTCTCATTGTAGGTGCGGGTCCAAGAGGTGGGTCTCCTAGGCAACGGTCAGCGTCTTACTGTGTAAGATGCTGACAGTTCAATTCAGTACAATACAAAATGTATTGTACTGAATTGAAACAGGGATCAAACCCTGAAAAGTCCCACAGTGGGACAAAAATAAAAAGTAAAAAAATTAAAGTTTCAAGTAAAAAAAAAAAAGCCCCTCACCATAAAATAGCGTTTAAAAAAAAAAAAAAACAGACATATTAGGTATCGCCACGTCCGTAATGACGTGCTCTATAAAAATGTCACATAATCTACCACCTCAAAAAATGCCATATAAAAAGGACATATATACCTCAAAATAGTACCAATCAAACTATCATTTCTTCATGCAAAAAATGAGCCCCTACATAAGACAATCACCCCAAAAAAATGTGGCTTTCAGAAAATGGAGACACTAAAACATGATTTTTTGTCTTCAAAAATGCTTTCATAGTGTAAAACTGAAATATATTTTAAAAAGTAGACATACAAACTGTGCCAAAAATATCACTTTTTATCACAAAAATTGTAATACTAAGGGATAAAAAAGTTATATGCAACCCAAAATAGTACCAATCAAACCTTCATCTCTTCCTGCAAAAAATGAGCCTCTACATAAGACAATTGCCCAAAAATAAAAAATTTTATCACCACAGGTACTTCTATAAACTGTGCGGAATCAGGGTAATAAATACTGAGTTTTCTTTGGCTATTAACCTATGCTGTGTTACAGGGAAAAATAGATTAAAATTGAAAATCTGCAAAAAAAATTGAAATTTTAACATTTCACCTCCATTTTCCTTTCATTCTTGTGGAATACCTAAAGGGTTAACAAAGTGTGTAAAGTCCGTTTTGAATAACTTGAAGAGTGTAGTTTCTAAAATGGGGTCATTTATGGGTGGTTTCTACTATGTAAGCCCCACAAAGAGACTGCATAACTGAACTGGTCCTTAAAAAGTGGGTTTTGGAAATTTTCTTTAAAATTTTAAGAACTCCTTCTAAAATTCTAAGCCTTCTAACGTCCTAAAAAAATAAAATGACATTTATAAAATGATGCCAATATGAAGTAAACATCTGGGAAATGTACAGTAACAACTATTTTATGAGGTATCACAATCTGCTTTAAAAGCAGAGACATTCAAATTTCAAAAATTTTGATGTTTTCCAAATTTTCTGTAAATTTGGGAATTTTTTTTATAAATAAAGGTGAAAAATATTGACTCAAATTTACTACCAACATGAAGTACAATATGTCACGAGAAAACAGTCTCAGAATCGCTTATATAAGTAAAAGCGTTCCAGAGTTATTACCACATAAAGTGAAACATGTCAGATTTGCAAAATGTGGCTTGGTCCTTATGCTGAATACTGGCTTGGTCTTGAAGGAGTTAAAGGAATTTGTCTATATTTTTGTCCTATCCTCTGGATAGACCAGTGGGGGTCGACACCCTGCAGCCACGCTGATCAGCTGTTCTGCAGTAGCTCTGGTGCGTATTCAGGCACCAGAGGCAAACTCCTGAACACACATGCGATAGAGCTAATACATCCTTTTCTGACAGTTTACCTCTACTGGACTTTCACTACACCTCTATTTTCACCTGGCCTGCTTTTGTAAGTTCTATGGTCTTTCTGACCTTGCCCTGGCTAGTACCTGCTCCAGGACAGGCTAAAATGTCAGCTCTGCATTTTTTGCATCTGCTCTCTCTTGTGTCCCAAGCTAGACAACATACACTCTGTGAACTTTAGGGGCGACATTTATTATAAATTATACACCACTTTTTGGCACATTAATGTTGCAGATTTTGTCGCAATGGTTTTTGCGGCAAAATCTGTGACTTTTTGCAGTTCACGCCACTTGTCCTGAGTGCGGAGGAAAGAGGACGTGGGGAAGAGGGCAGTTTTTGTAGTGGAAAATAACTTAAATCTACTTCAGCAAGGTTGCTGACATAGATTTTAGTATGTCACATGGACTGCTAAAGCCTAATTCACACGTCCGCAAAATGGATCCGCATCCCATCTGCAATTTTGCGGAAGGGTTGCAGACCCATTCATTTCAACAGGGCAGGAATGGATGTGGACAGCACACTATGTGATGTCCGCATCCGCGTTTCCGCAGAAAAATAGAACATGTCCTATTCTTGTCCGCAATTGCGGACAAGAAAAGGCATTCTCTATATAGTGTCAGCAATGTGCGGTCCGCAAAATGCGGAATGCACATTGCAGCCGTCCGTGTTTTGCGGATCCGTGTTTCTGTGTTTCCGCAAAACATACTACGGACGTGTGAATTAGGCCTAAGGAAGCACCAAAGTTAAGTAGAGGCCTGTGCATCCACCAGCAGCACAGAGGGACTAAGCACGGTGTCTAAATCGACGGTCTTAATGAATGCCTCTTCCTCTAAATAGAGAACGGGTGACATTTATATACAGTAAAGGTATACTTTGCACAAAAATACATTATTTTGTACTTTGCTGTGTGCTACTACTCTGTAGTGAGATGCTTTAATGGTAGCATCGCAGCTGTTAATATCTCTCTCCACTCTACACAATAGATGGTAATTACTGCAGAACAACTGATCAGCAGGGGTGTCGAGTTTTGGACCCAACTGATCAGATATTGATGGCCTGTCCTGAGGATAGAACATCAATATAAAAGGACCAGAAAACCTTTTTCAATGTGGATTTTGGGGTATATTTAGTAAAGTAAGCACATAACAGACATGCTGTATACTGGGCAGCTATAAACCTTTATTAGATCTCTGGTTAGACATGAACACAATTAACTGGTTACACTGTATAGAATACATGCTCATTACTAACCTGTTAGTATTTAATGGAAATGAGGGTTTGAGTAAAATGATATTACACATATAACGCAGAGGATAGCTATTTTTTCCCTATAGGAAAATCTCAACCTCTCTGAGTAAGGTACAATCAATTTGTGTCCTCCATGATTGTCTACTGAACAACACATAATTATCATTAGGCCCGGGGGGAATAGGCTGTGGAAATCATTTGGTGGGAAAACTATGACTATATTTCCACTCAGGGATGGAATAGAAACTTAAAATGGTCCTAGAAAAAAACTAAAAGTGGCCTCCTGTGATAGGCGGATCCAACTTGACTGAAAGCAGGGCCAACACAAGTAGGCGAGGCCAGCAATACCATACAGCCCCAGCAGAGCTAAATACCTCAGTACAATTCAATAAACTGCCCAAGCAGCATCAAAACCACAGTGCAGCACAAAATATGGCCCCAGCAGAGCCAAATACTTCAGTGCAACTCAATAAATTGCCCCAGCAGCATCAAAACCACATTGCAGCACAAAATAGTGCACCAGCAGAGCCAAATACCTCAGTGCAACTCAATAAACTGCCCCATCAGCACCAAAACCACAGTTTAGCACATAATACTGCCCCAGCAGAGCCAAATATCTCAGTGCAACTCAATAAACTGCCACGGCAGCATCAAAACCACAGTTTAGCACATAATACCACCCCAGCAGAGCCAAATACCTCCGTGCAACTCAACAAACTGTCCCAGCGGCATCAAACCACAGATTAGCACATAATACCGCCCCAGCAGAGCCAAATACCTCAGTGCAACTCAACAAACTGCCCCAGCAGCATCAAAACCACAGTGCAGCACAAAATAATGCCCCAGCAACACAAAATACCTCCTCAGAAGCTGCCCCTCTCAGGGTGGCAATGCAGTTGAATTCAGGAATCAGGAGATCACCTGTTGTCGCTAGTCAGGTACATAACTACTTGACACCCCCAACGTTGATTAAATCTTGGAGAAACAGATCATTACTTACTTGGCTGGGGGCCGTGAGGAGGGCTCAGGTGGGTCTCTGGGCATTGGCCCACTGGGAAATCTCCCTGTACAGTCTATGGACAACCCGCCCTTGTTTCCACTATAAGGTGCGTATGCCCTCAGAAAGTACCAGACAAACAATGTAGAAAAACTGGAAATAATAATGATGTTGTAAGGACATTTGCATTGAGATAGAAGGATCAAGTGAAGATTATGTCCCCCTGGATTATTTACTTTATTTCACTAAATTTCTTATCACCTGCTAACATTTTTAATGACAATTAATTAATGATTGATGTACATCTTATATTGCTGATATTATTTTAGATTGCATTTAACAATTTAGTGAAATAAATTAAAATAAATAATCCAAGGTGACATAATCTTTATTTGATCTAATGATCCATTGGAAATATTGAACTGGTTTTGAATGCACTTGACTGTTTACCATAGAGGATTCCTTGGGAAAATAGGGTCTCTTAAGGATTGCTTTGTATATCAAGGCATATCAAAAGCCTTAAATGGTCCCATGTAGATGATCCTTGTCCATATGGAATATGGACATCATTAGCCCAAAGGGACGGTAACGGTGGTGTTCCACATAATGACCTTGTTTAAAGTTGTGCATCCAATAACCATCAACAAACAGTTCTCACTTGTTTCAGCATTGCCCTGGGCTTTTGGCCACACCATGGGTAAACCTTAGGCACCCCACCCTTACACAAAGCCACTCCTGTGGACTCCCCATACTGAATGTTTGCATGCAATGTTATTTTATCCATACTAGTCACTACAAATTAAATTAATGGCCTGCCGCATCTTCCCTGGTGATCACTGGAAGTTTCCAAAGCCAGACCCTCAGTGATCAGCTGGTCTACTCTCCAGTTTTGATCTGAAGATAGGTTGTTGATATGGATCAGTGAGTGTGGAACCACTGTGCCAAGTAACTGGTTTGGCATAGGGATAAACCTAATGGTGTTATTGTGGTACTTCCCCGGTATTCACCCTTTAACCCCTGTACAGAGATCTGGACTTCAATGCGGGTTAGCAACCAGACCATTACCTCCTGGGATAGTCCTGATGTGTTTGACAGCTGAACCACTGGGATCAGGGAGTCTGGTGCAAGTACCAGAAGCTGAGGATGACAAAAACACACCAAGAACAAAGCAAAACCACAGGTATAGTCTGAACAGTCGCCAAGACTAGAATGCTGTTTTTTTTTTAGATCCAGGCAGTGTGCAGTTAATGCAGATTCAGGAAACACTTGCGAGCAGAGTAGTGATGAGGCAACACAAGACTGGCAGGCTGGAGACTAGACTGGAGCACAGACGAGGTAAAAAGACTGGGTAAACTTAAACACAAACTGAACTTGGACTTGGACTTGAAAGTGCAGGGACACACAAGCAGGATAGCACACACTTGAAACACTGCAGGAATACAGGCAGTAGATAATGCAGGCTAACAGTCACCTGGGAACCTAAAGCTCAGGCACCCTCCTGTTGTCAGGAGTGCCTTAAATACCCAGGGACTTCCAGACATTGGCTGAGGAAGGATTTAGTAATGGGCACACTGGCCCTTCTGGAGACTGGAAGTGAGCTTGTGCGCACCCTAAAGGAGCATCAGACAGGAGCATAGAGGCAGCAGCATAGAGAGGACATTGGTGACCAGGACGCCAGATCACATGGTAATCGGCACAGTGTCTGCACCCACAGGGAACAGCTGGAGGGTGGTGGGCATGGACCACAGACCTAACAGTTAATGAAACTCTTTTAAAAATGGAAAATTTTTAAGCAGAACAACCTACAAATCAAGCTAGCCGTATACTAAAATAAAGGCCTTTATTTTCTGTATTTTTCAGCAGGTTCCAAAAACTCAGCAATTATTCTCTTCTAATAAAAAAAAAATAGCATCTTTTCATCCTCCAATCTATACAGAAAAAAAGAACGTCCCCATAGGAATTAATCTTTAAAATGTATATATAAAAACCTTTTTTTCCTCACCTACAAAAGTCTTCATCTCTCTTCCTTTTACCAACCAGAGCACTAAAATACATATATATATATTTTCATTTGAAATATTAGTTTAATAAGACATGAGAATAATATTAGGGATACAATTGAGGTTCATTCATTATTTATACGAGCAGCGTGATTTAAAGGACGCATTCGTAACGAAACGGCATCTCACTCCTTATATATTAAAACCAGAAAATACAACGCACGCCTAGAGAGTCTGTCCGCTGATCTGGGATGATGTGATTTAACATACACACTTTATCAAGGCCAGCCTGCTTCATGGAGGAAATTGTGTCTTTTATGTAGAGATATAAATAAGCAAAGCTCATAGCAACTTTAAATTACTTCTAATGTGTTTTACTTATGCTCCCTCAAGAACAATACATGACAATAGCGGGGATATTCGGAGTAATAACATTGGTGCTTTTAGAATTCTTTAGTAGTATTGAGGTAATGTTTTTGTCGCTGTCAGAGAAACTCGGTCTTGAATTGACAGACACTGATATTCAGCAATGTCGTGTTTGGTTCACAGTTGGCTGGAACTGGAGCACCAATTTTGCAAAGAAAGAACATGTCCCCGAGCAAACAGTGTCTTGCCATTATGTTGTTAGAAAAGTGAAGGCTAAGATTCCGCCCAAGCAACCAGATGGTTTGCTTGAGAAACTCCTTCCTTCTTAAAGGGGTTGACCACTTTCTGTTTACTGTTGACTGATGTGTTTGTGAGATGATTAGATGGCACTTACTAATATAGCCTTTGTTGAAATTCTGCACCATTTTCTATATTTCGTAAGGTATACCGCCTTGTGAACAGTCTTTTGTGCTGTCCACACAGAGGTCCTGTCCATAAGATGGAGGGTCATGTGACCAGACAAATCACCTCCATGTAATGTCTCCACCATTCAAACACAGAGCAAGCAGAGATGGCAGGTGCAGGGTCTTTGAACGGAGGAGAAATCACATGCACGTAATTTACCTGGTCACATGACATCAGCGGCCATCTTATGGACAGGACCTCTGTGTGGACAGCACAAAAGACTGTGTAAACAAGTGGGCATACCTTATGAAATATAGAAAATGGTGCAGAATTTCAGCAAAGACTATATTGGTAAGTGCCATATAATCCTCTCACAAACACATTGGTCAACAGTAGCCAGAAAGTGGTCAACCTCTTTAAAGAACACCAATCCCAAAAATAAATGAGATTTATCAAAATCCAATCAGATTCCACTTTCCATATTTCAGAGCTCCTTTGGAAAATGAAAGGTCAAATCTGATTGGTTGCTGTGGGCAACTAAGCCAGTTTTCCATTGCAAAAGTTTAGAAAAATCCCCCCCCAACTCTTTGCAGATGATGGGGTTTAGAAGGAACTTTTGTAATTCAAGGGGTACTCTGGGAATTATTCAACATGGCCGCCAGCAATCTGTCCTAGAATGTACCAGGGTAAACAGCAGAAGAGAAGCAGCACTGCTCGTGTCTGTGGAAGTAAAGTGACGCAGGATGGTGAATTACAATACCTTTATTTTTGGCTATATGACGCGTTTCAGGGCAAAACTGGTTCCTTCATCAGATAAAACCAACATGCTAGCACAACGTGACAGTCTAAATGGGAGGCGGTTTAGCGCTCTAAATGGACATGGTGGAGTGGCAGAGAATGGGTATGGAAGGATTCCAATAAGTAAGTTATAGTAAAAATATATATAGAAAAAAAAAAAAAAAAAAATATATATATATATATATATATAAAATATATGTGTGTGTGTGTGTGTATATATATATATATATATATATATATATATATTCGAGTCCAGACTTCATGGTAACTGGATCTTCTGCCTGGCCAACCCTGGCTTTGATGAGCGAGCAGCAGCCTATATGGACAACTTTGATAAGCAGAACAGGGTGTTGTGCTCCGAGCACCACCCAACCAGGTGAAATCTTCTGCCACTGTGCCCTATCCCCTATCACAACCATACTCTCTATGTGCACTTCTCCATCTTATATTTTAGTGTCTAGGAATGTGAGCAGGACTGGTTACCTCCACTTGCAGAGCTGCCTAGGGGGGTGAGTAAGAGAGGCCTCACTACACACTAAGCTCTGGAGGCTCGCATCATTACCATCCACTGTTGAACAGTGTAGTATCTAGTGAAGCCCCGTCACCCCCCTAGGCAGCTCTGACAGTGGAGGCAACTAGCCCTGCTTACATGCTACTACAGGTTGCTTGTGGCAATTTTAAATCATTCCTGGAGAACCCCTTGAACGTTTCGATCCTTTCGAAAAAAACATTGGAGACATTTATGAACACAAGTCTTTTTACATGCTGGTCTTAATCTCCTTGGCTGGCATAAGATGCACCACGATTATTAAGAGGAACACACATTTCAATAATTGTGATGCATCTGTGCAGGTCAATACGCTAGAACTGAAATGTCCAACAGCAAGGGAGCTGGTGCAGATTTCAGGAGTGATCAATGCCAGTTTAGCTAGGTGTAGATTATTATAAATGTGGTGGGCTGGCTGTGCCCATCCACCCATTCTGCCCAAACTACGTCCCACTCCATCTACTTCTTGGAAAAGTGGCAAGAGGGGTGCTGAAAACTCTCAGAAAGTGACATAATTTTGTGCAAGCTGGGTGTGTGCTTAGCTTTGTGACATTTTGATGATCATTTTCTGGTGTACAGAGGATGATAAATGTCCTCCATTGGGGCAGGTTTACTTATCCTTTATAAAAAGTAGACAGTGTAAATGGGAAAGGATGTCACGGATGTTCACGCGACAGGTGGCAGAAGATTGGTGAGACTGGCAACACGTGGTTTGATCTGACAGGTTTTCTTTGTGGCATCTGTGTTGATTCTGGTAATGGCCACAGCACTTGCCTCAGGTATTGCTAATTAGGTAATTTAACCTTCCTTATTTATTGTTGCTTCTCCCACAATGCTGTGCGGTTTATAGCTTCAGTTGTGGATAGCTGGTGTGTGGATCTCGGCGGAGTTCCTGGTGCTTCCATAGCCCCTTTGAAGTTAAGTCCTTCCTTTCTCTTTTTGTATTTTGTTTGGGTTCTATGTGTTTCATGTGTGTCCCTATTGTTTTTATTAGGCCTGAAGGAGACTCCTGTTCGTCCTTCTTTTTGGAGGAACAGGAAGTCTTGTCCCTGTCATTAGTACCAGGGTCTTATAGAGCTAGATAGGACTCTAGGTATTCCTGCGTACGAACACACCTACCTCTGGGGTCTGTTCATACTGGTAGTCAGTCAGGATTTTGGTTATGGTTTTGCTAGGAGGTGTCCATCTTCCTTCCCTAGGTCTCAGGCCTCATTCCCTGTCCCCCCCCCCCCCCCTTCCCTCTTATGCTTGGTGTGGTGTTTCCCTCCCACACCGAACCATGACAGAGGAGCTGTGGGTTATATTTTTTGGCTTCATAAATCTATCTAAAATTAGATATGCCAAATTACAACAAAAGTACACCAAATTTTGGTTCAAATTCTGCCAGAATTGATGTGCAGCCACAATAGTAAATGTAGGCTATGTTGTTCCTTGCTACGTATATTTAATGTTCCAATATAGCACATAACCCAGAGCAGCAGAGGGACTGAGGACAGGTGAGTGGGGTTTTCTATGTTATAAGGGTTTTCCGAGATTTTAATACTGATGACCTGTCCTCTGGATGGGTCATTAGTATCTGATCGGTGGGGGCCTGTGAGCCTTCTTCGTGTTAACCAGCGCCATACATTGTATAGTGGTTGTGTTTGGTATCATGCTCTGCCCCATTCACTTCCATGGGGCTGAGCTGCACCTAGGCCACGTGACTGATAAACGTGTCATCACTCGGCCTAGGGAAAGCTGAGAGTAGGCCACAGCACTACTGTGAGCACCACTGATCAGATACTGAGGACCTAACATGAGAACAGGTCATAACTATTAAAATCTCAGAAAACCCATTTAAGGGGCACAGGTAAGGACCCCAGGGGTTGTTGACTCCAAGGCTGGACAATCCTTGTAATAGCACATGGGCTAGTGTAAGTCACCTTCTATACATGGGGTCTCTATGGCTATATTCCTCTAATATCTAATATGATACACTAGTCTAAGGCTTCGTTCACATCACCGTTCAGCCTTTCCGTTCTCCTGCTCTGTTTAAGAGCAGGAGAATGGAAAGAACCAATTCGGCACATAACTGAGCCGAACGGAACCTAAGGACCACATAGACTATAATGGGGTCCGTTAGGTTTCCGCTCAGAAGATGATTTTGGAGCAGAGACAAAAGTAGTGCATGCAGGAATTTTGTCTCCGCTTCAAAAATCTTCCTCTGAGCGGAAACCTAACGGACCCCATTATAGTCTATGGGGTCCTTAGGCTCCATTCGGCTCAGTTATGTGCCGAATATGTGCTGAACGGTGAAGTGAACGAAGCCTGACCGGATAAGACAGTGGCTCTCCATACTGTAGGTTGAGTTTTTTTACTTAAAATTTATAATCCAATTAAAATGATCAAATAATAATCTTTCTAATTAAAATCATAAATTGTTTTTATCATTGCTAAAACATTATGGCCAAAAATAATGATACAATGGATAATGCCATATGCTGTACATTGTCTCCCTCTACTAAGAGACGGTTGTATTATTTATTAAACTGCCATTCAATGTGCTGCCGCTCTGTCATCCTGCTGCACTGGCTGACAATGCCATCTGCTTCTACTGCAAAGCAATGCTGGGTTTTGCCCCATTGTATATTTTATTAAACTGCCATTCAGTGTGCCACCACTGTGCCATCCTGTTTAATCCTGAGTGCCATTTCTTGTACTACTTCATGGAGCCTGTAAATACTGCACCCGGTCAAATAAATGCAAATAATATAACTGCTAAGGAAAATTTTACCTGTTTTTGCCAAAATTCATTATTGGGTGAAATCCAACCCAAAAAAACAACAACATTCTAAAATAAAAATAAATGTAAAATAAAACAATCCAACATAACCTAAAATTGATTTTGGAAACGGCCGTATTTTTCGCTCTATAAGACGCACCTAGGTTTTAGAGGAGGAAAATACACCTCAGATCAGACCACAATCTTCATCAGACCCAGGGCTGATTCTAGCTTTTCTGCTGCCTGAAAGGAAAAATGAAATGGCAACCCCCCTTAGACCCTCCCTCAGTGCTTTGTGGCCAGGGCAGGGGAGCACCTAGCCTTTCTGCTGCCTGAGGTAAAATTTGAAACATCACCCACATGCCAAATTCTCAACCTACCCCATTCCCTCCAGATTGGCAGGGGCCTGACACCCCCGCTGATGGCAGCACAGTGAGAGCTGTTTTCTCTGCTCTGTTCACCTGTTTACCACAGCAATTGCAGTGGTGGTGAGCAGGTAAACAGAGCAGAGAAGGCAGCGCTCGTATGAAAAATAAAGCAGACAACCCCTTTAAAGACATACTTGGAAAACATTATATACAGCACTACAGAACATACAGGGTCATACAGCGCCACATATGTACCTCCAGACGCCCATATCAGACCCCCATATCAAACCCCTATATCAGACCCCAGACCAGACCTCCAGACCCCATTAGCTCTCCAGACCCCCATTAAACCTCCAGAGCTCCATATAAGACCCCTATTAGACCTCCAGACCCCCATTAGACTTACAGCCCCCCCATATCAGACCTCAGACCCCCGTTAGACCTCAGATCCCGCATATCAGACCCCTATGAGGCCTCAGACTCCCAATGAGACCCCTATTTCAGACCTCAGACCCCTCGCATATGAGACCTCAGATCACACTGTAACATAAATAAATTAACTTACCTCTCATGCTCCGCTGCTCCTCTCCTGGTTCAGTGATCTCCCCGTTCTCTTCTCTTCTCAGGGCCCACGCTGCAGTCACCTGACTTCCTGCAGCATCAGGTCACAGTGTGCTCTGTATGTCCTGACGCTGCAGGCATCCAGGACACAGCAGCGTGGGCCCTGAGAAGAGCGAGCAGGAAGAGGGGGTAAGTACAGCGCTTCTCCCTCAGCCTCCTGCATACTAGTGAGCGCTTCCATAATGAAATTGCTCACTAGTTTTTCCTTTATAAGATACATTGCATCTTATAAAAGGAAAAGTACAGCACCACTGGCAATGCCGCCCCTTCAATGCCAGCACAAGATGCCGCCTGAGGCGAGATTCTCATCGCGCCTCATGGCAAAGGTGGGTCTGATCAGACCCCCAAAACAGACCTCATCAGATCCCCAATGTTAATATTATACAGCATGGTACAGAGGTTATAATGTATATTATACAGCATGGTGAACGGATTATAATGTATATCATACAGCATGGTGCAGGGATTATAATGTATATCATACAGCATGGTGCAGGGATTATAATGTATATCATACAGCATGGTGCAGGGATTATAATGTATATCATACAGCATGGTGCAGGAATTATACTGTATACTGTACAGCATGGTACAGAGATTTTAATGTATATTATACAGCATGGTACAGAGATTATAATGTATATTATACAGCATGGTACAGGGATTATAATGTATAATATACAGCATGGTACAGGGATTATAATGTATACTTTACAGCAAATGTATGGAGGTTAAACCATGCCGGACAATATAACCCCTGCGCCATGCTGTACAATATACAGTATGACCCCTACACAGTGTAGAGGTGAACTGTATATTGTGTGGCACAGTGTATGCTATATGTGTATAACATAAACATATTCCACATGAACCCCAGCACCATATGCTGGCCACAGCGCCTACATCTCCTGCCTTGCACCCGTGCAACACTCATAACTCCAAGGGCACCCCAACTACCATCAGGCAAGACCCCCAACATCAGGGTGTGCCCCCCTATCACTGCCCTGGTCCTAGGGAGCATCAGTGTGAGTTTTGCCACTGTGAGTAATTATTACAGCCAGAGCCACTACCACTCCCGTCCTCTGCTTTGAGATAGTTGTTATGCAACTGCCTTACACCCAAATCTGGTTCTGTTATCAACTTGCTTAGTCTTGTGTTTACTGGGAGGTCTTTTTGACTGTTATGCCTTTTAAAGGGCATCTCTCAGCAGATTTGTCCCTATGACACTGGCTGACCTGTTACATGTGCACTTGGCAGCTGAAGGCTGTGTTGGTCCCATGTTCATATGTGCCCGCATTGCTGAAAAAAATGATGTTTCATATATGCAAATGAGCCTCTAGGAGCAACGGGGGTGTTGCCATTACACCTAGAGGCTCTGTTCTCTCTGCACTTTGATTGACAGCACCAGGCATTATGATGTTTACACTGCCTGGCCCTATCAAAGTGGAGAGGGTGCGTTAGTTGCAAAAACAGCATAGTCTTTATGTGTAACGGCACCGTCTCTCTTACTCCTAGATGCTTATTTGCATATATTAAAACATCATTTTTCTCAGCAACACAAGCATATATAAACATGGGACCAACACAGACACCTTCAGCTTCCAAGACCACATGTAACGTGAGCCAGTCACATAGGTACACATCTGCTGACAGATGCCCTTTAAATATCTTCTAGTTTCTATGCCTCTTTGCCGAGTATAGTGAATGCTATGTGCCGTGGTTTCCAGTATCTCCTCATCCATTGACTTTGTTTGAGTGCATACTGGGATCTGTGATTCCACAGTGGTTTGAGTTGTGGTTTTCTGTCTTCCTTGTTGGGCTTAGCAGTTCAATGTTGGAGCCTGCTAGGTTATATAGTTACATAGTTAATACGGTTGAAAAAAGACATAAGTCCATCAAGTTCAACCAAGAGATAGGTGGGGACACGAATCCCAGAAGGAAATGAGACTCAGATTTCTACACATTTTCATAAGCATTAATGTTTACTTTTAAGAATTCATCTAAACCCTTTTTAAAACTGTCCACTGTTCCTGCTGTGACCACGTCCTGAAGAAGTCTATTCCACAGATTCACAGTTCTTACAGTAAAGAAGCTTTGACGCTTCCGGAGACTTAACTTTTTCTTCTTTAGTCTTTTGAGGGCATTTGACATGGAACAGTTTTTCACCGTATTGTTTGTATGGCCCATTTATATATTTGTATAGGTTAATCATGTCCTCCCTTGGACGTCTCTTCTCAAGACTAAATAAATTCAATTCTTTTAATCTTTCTTCATAACTAAGGCCCTCCATGCCCCTTATCAGTTTAGTCGCTCTCTTCTGTACTTTTTCCAGCTGCAGTGCGTCCTTTCTATGGACTGGTGCCCAGAACTAGTAACATAGTAACATAGTATATAAGACCGAAAAAAGACATTTGTCCATCCAGTTCGGCCTGAACTGCATATTCCAGATGAGGCCACACCAACGCTTTGTAAAGTGGTAATATTACATCCCTGCCCCGTGAGTCAATGCCTTCTTTAATGCATGACAATATTCTGGTGGCCTTAGAAGCAGCTGATTGACATTGTATGCTGTTATTCAATCTATGATCTACAAAGACACCCAAATCCTTCTCTATAAGTGACTCCCCCAGTGTTTCATCCCCTAGGACAGTGGTGGCGAACCTATGGCATGGGTGCAAAAGGTGGCACTTAGAGCCCTCTCTGTGGGCACCCACGTCCTAGAAAAAGTCTAAGGCCTACCAATATTTTCTGCCATTCATCAGCGCAGGACGTACTATGAATGACACAAGCAGCACACTGAATGTAGGCAGGCTATTATGGCCTAATGATAAAGTACATGGAAGATATACTATATTGTCATCCAGGTTAAATTGCTGTGTTGGCACTTTTGTGATAAATATGTGGGCTTTGGGTTACAGTTTGGACACTTAGTTCATAAAAGGTTCGCCATCACTGCCATAGGACATATGAAGCACAGAGATTATTACTACCAAGATGTATAACTTTACATTTGTCCACATTGAACCTCATTTGCCAAGTTGATGCCCAATCACTCAGTGTTCAAGTCAGCTTGTAGTATATGGACATCTTCCATAGACGGTACAGTACTACATAGCTTAGTGTCATCTGCAAAAATAGAAATGGTGCTATTAATCTTGTTCTCGATATTATTAATAAATAAATTAAATAATAGAGGACCCAGCACTGAACCTTGGACCCCCAGGGGTACACCACTTATAACCTGGGACCATTCTGAATAGGAATCATTGTCCACAACTCTCTGGACACGTTTCTTCAGCCAGTTTTCAATTGTCTATGAGGAACAGAATCCAGAAACGCTACATCCACAGCCACCCTCTGTCCAGGCTTCTACTTGCCTCAACATAAAAACAAATCAGGTTAGTCTGACAACTTCTGTCCTTGGTAAACCCATGTTGGTTATCCCTTATGATATTATTTACAGTCACATACAGTCCCTTAACCCCTTAAGGACCGGGCTCATTTTCACCTTAGGACCAGGCCATTTTTTCAAAATCTGACCACTGTCACTTTAAGTGTAAATAACTTTAAAACGCTTTTACTTACCTAGGCCGTTCTGAGATTGTTTTTTCGTCACATATTGTACTTCATGCCACTACTAAAATTGGGTCAAAAAAGTTTATTTTTTTACATAAAAAATACAAATTTTACAAAAAAATTTGCAAAATTTAGCAAATTTTAAAGTTTCAGTTTCTCCACTTCTATGATACATAGTAATACCCCCCAAAAAAGTGATGACTTTACATTCCCCATATGTCTACTTCAGGTTTGGAGTATTTGGGAAATGCTATTTTATTTTTTAGGGATGTTACATAGCTTAGAATTTTGGAAGCAAATTTTGAAATTTTTCAGAAATTTTCCAAGTCCCACTTTTTATGGACCAGTCCAGGTTTGAGGTCACTTTGTGAGGCTTACATAATAGAAACCACCCAAAAATGGCACCATTTTAGAAACTACACCCCTCAAGGTATTCAAAACTGATTGTACAAACTTTGTTAACCCTTTAGGTGTTTCACAACAGTTCATGGAAAATGTAGATAAAATTTCAGAATTTCGATTTTTGGGAAAATTTTCCATTATAATCCATTTTTTCCAGTAATAAAGTAAGGGTTACCTGCCAAACAAAACTCAATGTGGGTTGCCCTGTTTCTCTAGTTTGCAGAAACACCCCATATGTGGTCCTAAACTACTGTTTGGCCAAACGGGAGGACATTGAAGGAGGGGAACGCCATATGGGTTTTGAATGGCAGATTTTGCGGGACTGGTTTTTTTTAACACCATGTCCTATTGCAAGCCCCCCTGATGCACCCTAGCATAGAAATTCCAAAAAAGTGACTCCATCTAAGAAATTACACCCCTCAAGGTATTCAAAGCTGGGTTTACAAACTCTGTTAACCCTTTAGGTGTTCCACAACAGTTCATGGAAGATGGAGAAACAGTTTTGGAATTTCGATTTTTTTGGAAAATTTTCCATTATAATCCATTTTTTCCAGTAATAAAGTAAGGGTTACCTGCCAAACAAAACTCAATGTGGGTTGCCCTGTTTCTCTAGTTTGCAGAAACACCCCATATGTGGTCCTAAACTACTGTTTGGCCAAACGGGAGGACATTGAAGGAGGGGAACGCCATATGGGTTTTGAATGGCAGATTTTGCGGGACTGTTTTTTTTAACACCATGTCCTATTGCAAGCCCCCCTGATGCACTCTAGCATAGAAATTCCAAAAAAGTGACTCCATCTAAGAAAGTACACCCCTCAAGGTATTCAAAGCTGGGTTTACAAACTCTGTTAACCCTTTAGGTGTTCCACAACAGTTCATAGAAGATGGAGAAACAATTTTGGAATTTCGATTTTTTTTGGAAAATTTTCCATTTTAACCCTTACTTTATTACTGGAAATAAAGGGTTAACAGTCAAACAAGACTCAATATGGGTTTCCCTGATTCTGTAGTTTGCAGAAACACCCCATATGTGGTCCTAAACTACTATTTGGCTAAACGGCAGGACATTGAAGAAGGGGAACGCCATATGGTTTTTGGAAGGCAGATTTTGCAGGACTGGTTAATTTACACCATGTACCCTTTCAAGCCCCCTGCTGCACCCCTTGAGTAGAAACTACATAAAAGTGACCCCATCTAGGAAACTACAGGATATGGTGGTTGTTGTTTTGGGACTATTTTAGGGTAAATATGATTTTTGGTTGCTCTATATTACACTTTTTTGAGGCAAGATAACAAAAAATGGAAATTCTAAAATTATTTCTACATTCGCCATTAAGTTTTGTGGAACACCTAAAGGGTTAACAAAGTTGGTAAAGTAATTTTTGAATACCTTGAGGGGTGTAGTTTTTTAGATGGGGTCACTTTTTTGGAGTTTCTAGTCTAGGCTACATCAGGGGGGGCTTCTAATGGGACATGGTATAAAAATAAAAATCTGCCTTCCAGAAACCATGTGGCATTCCCTTCGTTCTATGCCCTGCCTTGTGGCTATACAGCAGTTTACGCCCACATATGGGGTGTTTCTGAAACCTACAGAATCAGGGCAATAACTATTTAGTTTTGTTTGACTGTTAACCCTTGCTTTATTACCGGAAAATATGGATTAAAACGGAAATTTGCCAAAACATATTAATTTGAAAATTTGTACCTCCACATACTGGAAGCCATAATTTATTTTTATTTATTTTTTTGGGCTACTGTCTTATCTAGGGGCTCATTTTTTGCGGGATGAGATGGCGGTTTGATTGGCTCTATTTGGGGGGGGGCATTTGATTTTTTTTTATGACGTGCTATTATAATTTCTGGGATCTAAGGTGACAAAAAATTTTTTTTTAACATGGTTTTTAATTTATTTTTAAAAGGGTGTTTATCTGAATGGTTAGGTAATATTTTATTATTATACATAAGATTGTTATGGACGCGACGATGCCCAATATGTATGGCTCCCAGGGGTTGCACCCCTGGGGGGGGTCTAGGGTCACACAACTAAGTGCTGTGGACCCCAGACACCCAGGTGCACTTACTCAGATGCTGCTGCTGGGGCTGGAACGCTGGATGGCTGGGGCTGTGGATGACTGGGGCTGTCGGTGGCTGGGTGAGCTGCTGGGGCTGATCGGGGGTCTGCTGGGTGGGATGGGGTCCTTCTGGGGTCTTCCTGGGGTCCTTCTGGGGTGCGATGGGTCCTGCTGGGGCGATGGGCGTCTGGATCCTCCGGCATCACGACAGGCAGTGTGCAGGGGGGAGAAGCTCCGGCGGTTAGCATCTGCCGCCGCCCCCCTGCACAGCCAATCAGGGCGATTTGTGGCCAACGGTAAGGATGGTGATTGGTGGTGTATTATAGCACCACTGATCACCATCCTGTTCCGGGTTATCGGGTCACCTGAGACCCGAATGACCCGGAACCGCAGAAAACCGCAGGTCTGAATTGACCTGCGGTTTTCTGCGATCGCCGACATGGGGGGGGGGGGGGTCACAGGACCCCCCTGGGCATTGTGCCAAGGTGCCTGCTGATTGATTTCAGCAGGCATCTTGTTCCGATCACCGCCACGTGCGCAGCGGTGATCGGAAATTCACAGGGCGTACATGTACGCCCTTGGTCCTTAAGTACCAGGACTCAAGGGCGTACATGTACGCCCGTCGTCCTTAAGGGGTTAAGAGTCCTTAAAACATTTTTCCCACAACAGAAGTTAAACTAACTGGTCTATAATTACCTGTGGAGGACCTAGATCCTTTTTTGAATTTGGGCACCACATTTGCCCTGCGCCAATCACTTGGCACTGTACCAGTATTCAGAGAATCTTTAAAGGTTTATTCCTCTTATCTACACTCATTGCTTTCCACCTTTTTTCCCTTTGTTGTATGCTCTCTGCTCTATTGCTGGACTCCATCTCTCTCATTCATTACTATCTTTATCTAGTTCTCCATCTTTTATTGGTGAGTTTATTATTCTGTATAGGTTATGTGCTTCATATACCTTTTTTGCAACTATCAGGTTGTTTCATAATTGTTCTCTACCCAAGTCTTGAAGGTATCAAGGTTCCAAGAGCCATTGATTCGGACTTAGGAATGGCGTCTGCTCTGCTGTAGGTGAAGTTGTGCGTTCTTGAAAACAACTGGCGTTATTATACCTACTACAGTACATTGTCCTCAATTGGCTGCACTATATATAGTATATGGCATTATTATTTGAGTACAATATAGCCCTGTTATGTACATAAGGGCCCCCTACAATATATTTTGCCCCGGAGCCTCCGTAGCTTTGTCTTAGAACACGTTATGCTTTACATTTCAACTACACATAGGTTAATTCGATAACAATGAGGCAAACAAGAAAAATCCACATAAAGGCCATATATAAATTAAAAACGAGCATATATTAAATATATATCAAATCATCCCATTAAATGAAGAGCCATAACATAATATCTCAATAAGGAAAAATCAGACAATAAAAGACAGCCGGGCATTACTGCCCACTCCTGTGGCGTAATTATCCTGCTTATTGCTCGTGGTTGGGGGTGCTGGAGATTATTATTATTAACAATATCATCTTAATTAAAGGTACATTTCATATTTAAACAGTTCACACCTCCATATACAAGGAGGGAGTCTCAAAGGGATATGGTAGGGTTACAGCACTGTCCACAATGTACATCGAAGTGCACAATTGTGCGTTAGGAAATTGTATGAGGTTTTTCTGTACAGATTTAATATTTGGCAATTAATGGAAATATAAAGGGTTCTCATCAGGACTCAAACTTGATTCAGCTTTTGATGTTTTATTGAATTAATTCCACATCTACAATTTAAGCAACATATTCTTATTCTGTTTCCAGGCAAATGACTGCTGGTGCAGCACAGGGGTTAGCAAAGAATGAAATTTTATTATTTGTGTTATTTGTATTAGATTCATGTTATTATTTTAGTATCATTTTCTATTCTATTAATTATGCTTCTTACTTCCTCTCTCTTAGTATATTCAATACTGATGGTCTATCCCCAGGCTTGGTCATTAATATTGGTGGCGTTCGGACTCCTGGCACCCTGTTACAGCAGCAGCCTATGGCCGATGCTGTTCTGCTCACTAGCCCCAGCTCTCCAGTCCCCGGCCACAGGGTCCTGCTTCTTTCTCTTCCCTTTTTCTCTGTGGCTCCAGTCGCCGGGCTAGCTGTCTCCATGCAGGCTACAGCCTGCTGCTTGTTGGCTAGCCCTTTCTCGCTCTGCCTGTAGGGCAAGGTTGCATGCCCTCTTTGGCTCTTAAAGGGCCAGCATGAGCACCCTAATGTTTACCAGCCTAGGGCTGGCCACCCTGGGGTATTTAAGGCACCTTTTCCTTTAAGAGGTTGCCTGAGCAATAGGTTCTAGTTCGCTAGTGTCCTGCAAAGGTGTGCTGTTCTATGTTAGTCTGCCCATGTACTGACTTCTGCCTAAATTCCAGATTTGACCCTTTACTGCCCTATCTGACCTTCACCTAATCTCCTTACTGAGCCTCAGCTGTTCACCCTGACCTCAGACTGTTCATCAGATCATTTGAACCATGCCATCCCTGATAACGGCCTGCTCCCTGACCATGGTTGTGCCCAATCCCTCTGTGCTCTACACCGGTGTCTCCTAACCCCCGTGGGTCAGCTGTCATATGAACAAGCCAAATCTTTTCAAGTAACACAGTAGATTTACATCTGCTTTGTATCACCCCTCCACGATTAGTTGTTTGAAGAGGCCATGTTTCTCTGGTATATGCTGCAGCCTCATTCTAGGCCAGTTACAGTCACATTCATTGGTCACATGGCCTTTGTGCAGCTCAGTCCCATTCAAGGGAACGGACCCAGAATTCAACACCAAGCACTGCCGGAATACAATGTATGGCACTGTCCTTTGCATCCCGTAAGGAGGCTGCAGTCCTTTTCTAACTGCTATGAGCAGGGGTGCGGGAAGTGGGATCCGCACCAATCAGATATTGATGGTCTATCCAGAGCACAGGCCATCAGTATTGAATTCCCGAAAAACGTCTTTAATATATTAATTATATTTTTTATTAAACACTCATGTTCATGTATAAAGAGAAATCACAAAGCATAATCGCGCACCAAGAGGTCTTGCTCAGTGTCAAAGTACCGGTATATAATATATCAAGAAAGAAGTAGTTTCATGGCACTCTACCTTTCACTAGTCCAGCACTTTATTGTTCTGTCTTCGGGTATTACTAGTAAGCAAACAGGATAAAATGCAGCATCGGGAAGGCCTTGAGAAAACATCTGAGGATAGAACAATTAAGTGGTGCGCTAGTCAAAGGGTGAGTACTGGGAACATCTATCAATGTCAGATTATTATATTATTCAGCATTATTGATTACCAGAACTGATTCCAGCATTATTTTACAATTCTTTAATATTATTTCATTTAGTATTATTATACTAAATAAGATATAAGGGGTGTATAGGACTTGTACATGAACAGTAGAATTATTTTTTGTTAGCGTTATTTTTACAATACTTAAAGGTAATCAGCCATCAGTTTTATTCAGTCCTGACGAAGGGCAACATAAACTAGTGACAGATCTCCTTAGCAAAATGCTGGGTTACTTTGTTTTATTGACCCAGCCATTTTGCTAAAATCTTGTGCTAAATGGCTCCAGCGCATGCCGAACGAGTCGCCATATTCACGAGCTCCTGGCTCTCCACGCTTACCTGCTGCTGATTCATATGTAAAAAAACTGTCAATTGGCAACCCCCCTCCCCCACATGTTACTGGACTTGTAAAGAGAAGCTTACCTGTTTCCCAGCGCTGGCTCCCCGCTCCTTCTCCTCCCAACCTCCGATGCTCCGCTGGGCTCCCTCGATGTAAACATCCTGTTTGGCATCACTATTCACAGGCCGAGGCGGAGACCAGATCCGCTTGCATCATGTGACCATTTGCCATGATGTAAGGGTAGCAGGTCACTGCCAAACCAGATGCTTACATCGAGAGAGCCCAGCGGAGGATCGCAGGCCTGGAGGAGAAGGAGCAAGGAGCCAGCGCCTGGATGAAGGTATGTAATCTTCCCTTTACAGGTACGGTCAAGTGGGGGGGTAGTCAACCCCACCCCATTCTTGTGCAACCCTTTAAGTACTATTATTTTCCATATCTTAACTTTTCCTGATCCTTAAAGGGGTTTTGCCACTTTAGCAAATAGCATTTATTATGCAGAGAAAGTTTCCATGCTTACACACTATAGAAAAAAGCACCAGCCTATGTGTGCTCCCACAGTCCCCGTTACTAGAGAGGCCGTCACTAGCTGGCATTTTTTCTTATAGTGCGCAAGCACAACCACCACTGATGGATTGCAGGGTGGTTGCAACTATGGAAACAAGCAGTGTATAATGTGAAAAATGAATGAAGCCAGCAAGGGAAGCAATATGGACAATCACAATACATCAGTAAGGGCCTGGTATTAACTTTCTCTACATGATAAATGGATGTGGACAGCACACATATAATATTCGTGTGTTGTTTACATGTTTTTTGCGGCCCCATAGAAATGAATGGGTCCGCACTTGATCCTTAAAAAATGCAAACCAAACATACGTTCGTGGGCTTAAGGCCTAAGTGTGTATACATACTGTATGTACATAGCTCTCAGTCACTGATAGTTGACCAGGGGCGGTCTTAAAGGGGTTGTCTCACTTCAGCAAGTGAAAAAAATAAAAGTGAAATAATATAGGGCAGACTAGATGGACAGGAAGCCTTTCTGTCAACATTCTTCTATGTTTCCATGCTACTAAATGTCTACAATTCAATGGTGCGTCGTCCCCTTCCTACTCGTAGATTGGCATTCATTCCCAAAGTGTCTTTTTTTTCCTGTAGCAATAAATCAATAAAATTCAAAATGACCAGGTAATTTTTTTATATAACGTACCTGGCTATATGTGTGTTTTCATTACTATTATGACACAGAATAGCATAGTAATCACAAGTCCCACAACAAGATATAATAATATCTAGGAGCACAATATTGCAATTATCCATTTCCTATGCATATGGTATCAATATTATTTTTGAACTGTAAGATCCAGAATACATAAATAATACATAAAATTTATATTGTGATAATTGCAAAATTCTAATTTTAAGTAATTTGCTTTGCCATTAAATATTTAGTTGACAATGTTTTCTTGTTCCCTCCTCTACATTGCTAGAGCATACAAATAAAAATACATTGAATAATTACATTTGCATTACATGGAATATTAAATAAAAATCTCATAACGCAGACGGTATGCATTGAGTAGTCTTATAGTTTCATTTTTAATTTAGAAACGAGAATCTGCTACAACATAGAAGGAAATGAGACACTGCATGCATATCAACCCAAGGCCAAGTATGGCTGCAATGAGGATTAAAAATTGATGGAACTCTTAGTTTGTAAGAAATAACTGAATAGTCTGCATCAATGAAATGTTTCAAAATACAACAAAACGAGAATGATTTCAAAGAAAGCAAAGAATGTGGAAAAAAGGTGGCAAATACAATTTTAGGCCCCAAGTTGTAGCATAAATGATATAAGCAAAGCTAGAGGGTCTGATGGAGCATGTGCAGGGTCTAAAACATTAAGGGTGAGGGTCTAATACTGAGCTGACCTAAAACATTAGGAGCGAGTGCCTGCTGCTGATCTGACCATCTAAAACTTTAGGGGCGAGGGCCTGCTGGTGACCCTCTAAAACATTAGGGGTGAGGGTCTGCTGCTGAGCTGACCCTCTAAAACATCAGGAGCGAGGGCAGTCTAATAATCATGTTGATATGATGGAGGAGGACGAGAAAAGGAAGATTGAACCATATACCCTTTTTTTGTGGTGGAAGGGGTGCATGGGAATACAGTGTATTCAATACATCATAAAAGCCACATTTAAAGTGCTTTTATGTTCATGTGCTTTCCTCTGGTGGAGTAGATAAGTCAGGGGCAATCCAGGCCTTGTTCATTTTGATAAGAGTCAACCTGTCAGCATTTTCAGTTGACAGACGGATGCGCTTATCAGTTATTATGCCCCCAGCAGCACTAAATACCTGTTCTGACAAAACGCTGGCGGCAGGGCAGGCCAGCACCTCCAAGGTGTAGAGCACCAGTTCGTGCCACATGTCCAGCTTGGACACCCAATAGTTGTAAGGCACAGAGGGATCACTGAGGATGCTGACATGGTCTGCTACGTACTCCTTCATCATCTTCCAAAACTTTTCCCTCCTTGTGACTCAAGGCCGCGCATCAGGGTGAGTGTTCTGGCGGGGTGTCCTGAAACTGTCCCAGGCCTTGGAGAGTGTTGCCCTGCCTCTGTTGGAACTGCTGTGTGTTCCCCTCGTCTCCCCTTCTCGGTTGTCCAAGGAACTACGTACTTTGCCAACAGCATTGTCAGCTGGAAATTTTTGGAGCAATTTTCCACAAGGACCTTCTGGTATTGCACCATTTTGCTAGTCCTCTCCACCACAGGCATGAGAGATGAGAAGTTCTCTTTGTAGCGGGGGTCAAGAAGCGTAAACAACAAGTAATCGGTGTTGGCCAAAATGCGTATAGTCCCAACAGACAAGACTTCACTGTCCTCATCAGGAGGATGACTCTTAGGGTATGTTCAGACGACGACAATTGTCACGCGACAAAAAGTCGCACTATTGTCGCGCGACAATTTTTATAATGGGAGTCTATGGTGTCGCACTGCGACATGCGACATGCTGCGACTGCGACGCGACAGTCGCATGACGTGAGTTCTTGTCGGATTTTCTGTCGCAAGCCGCATGTCGCATGCGATATTTCGCCCATTAAATTCAATAGGAATCACGTGCGACTGCGACTTATATGCGACAGTCATGCGACAGAATGTTGTTTGGGTGTCTGGTTTGTGACCCAGACACAAGTTTATAAAAAGGAGTCATGGTCCCTTGTAATTTCACATGGCCTTTTTCTTTTGTGGAGGAAGCTTCCATCTCAGAAGAAATGTTTGTCGCGTGACAAAACAAGCCAAAAAAGTCGCACGACACTCATGCGACTGCGTGTCGCCGCAAAGTCGCATCTAAAAATTGTCGCGCGACAATACAATAGTGCGACTTTTTGTCGCGCGACAATTGTCGTCGTCTGAACATACCCTTAATATCCTGATCCTCCTCTTCTGCCCATCCACGCTGAACAGATGAAATAAATCTGCTATGGGTACTACGCTCTGTGGCGGAGGCAACCGTCTCCTGCTCCTCCTCCTCCTCATCATCCAATTCGCGCTGAGAATACGAACTGAGGATGGTCTGGCTATCACCCTGTGTACTGTCTTCCCCCATTTTCACCTCTTCCACATGCAAACCGTCCGCCTTTATTGCGAGCAGCGAGCGTTTCAGTAGACACAGAAGTGGGATAGTTACGCTGTTAATATCGGCATCGCCGCTCACCATCTGTGTTGAGACCGGCGACAGCTGTAAATGACTTTCAGAATTGGGCACACACGCGGTGCACCTTCACCTTTAGCTCAGGCAAATTGGGGTAGGTTTTGAGAAAGCTCCAAAGCCACCACCAAGTTACGGCCATTATCAGACACAACCATGCCTGGTTTAAGGTTGAGTGGCGAGAACCACAGCTCAGTCTGGTCCCTATTACCCTGCCACAGCACTGCGGTGGTGTGCTGTTTGTCACCTAAGGCTATTTTCACACTAGCGTTTTTGGGTCCGCTTGTGAGATCCGTTTCAGGGCTCTCATAAGCGGTCCAAAATGGATCAGTTTTGCCCCAATGCATTCTGAATGGATAAGGATCCGCTCAGAATGCATCAGTTTGGCTCCGTTCAGTCTCCATTCCGCTCTGGAGGCGGACACCAAAACGCTGCTTGCAGCGTTTTGGTGTCCGTCTGATGGAACTGAGCCAAACAATGTAAGTCAATGGGGACGGATCCGTTTTCAATGACACAATTTGACACAACAGAAAACGGATCCGTCCCCCATTGACTTTCAATGGTGTTCAAGACGGATCTGTTTTGCCTATGTTCATGATAATACAAACGGATCCGTTCTGAATGGATGCATGCGGTTGTATTATCAGTGCGGATCCGTCTGTGCAGATACATGATGGATCCGCACAAGACGCCAGTGTGAAAGTAGCCTAAGCAAATTAGTTTCAGCACAGCCTGTTGCCGCTTCCCCACTGCAGTGCTACACTGCATCCTGCTACTGACTGACTGGTGCTGCAAGATAAGAATTCAGAGGTGGAAGTGGAGTAGGAGGTGGGGGGGGGGGGGGGGGTTGCAGCTACTAATGTAGGTGGTGGCGGAAATCCTGATGGATGTAGGGCTCGCAATCCTTGGTGTCGGAAGCACCTGTGCCATCCCAGGGTACGACTCGCTCCCGGCCTCCACAACGTTCACCCAGTGTGCCGTCAGGGAAATGTAGCGTCCCTAGCCAAAGGCACTTGACCATGTGTCAGTCGTTAAGTGTACCTTCCCAATAACTGCGTTGGTCAGGGCACGGGTGATGTTACGGGACACATGCTGGTGTAAGGCAGGGACGGCACACCAGGAAAAATAGTGGCGGTTGGGGACTGAGTAACGAGGGACGGCCACCGCCATCAGGCGACGGAAAGCCTCAATGTCCACAAGCCTAAATGGCAACATTTCCAGGGCCAGCAATTTGGAAAGGTGTGCATTTAGTGCTATGGCCTGTAGGTGGACGGCTAGGTATTTGCGCTTTCGTTCAAAGGCCTGGGGTATGGACATCTGTACACTGCACTGGGACACAGAAGTGGATGTGCTAAATGATGGTGCTTGCGAAGGTCCAGGTGCAGGGCTGGAGGCATCCGGGCCTGCGTCTTGGACAGGGGATTGGCCAGCACGTAACACAGGGGAAGAGGAGGCAGAGGTGTGACCCGCAGATACTGATTGTGGATCCAGACGTTCGGCCCACCTATTAGGGTGCTTTGATGCCATGAGGAGGATCATGCTGGTGGTGGTAAGGTTGCTAGTGTTCACGCCCTTGCTCATTATGGTACGGCACGGGTTGCAAATGACAATTCTTTTATCGTCCACACTTTCCTCAAAAAAGCGCCAGACTTCAGAACACCTACCCCTTGGTAAGGGAGATTGCCGCAAGGGGTTGCTCCGGGGAACAGTTGCGGGCATGTTTGGTGTGGCCCGCCTTCTCCCTTTTGCCATTCCACTGCCTTTTCCAGTCTGTTGCAGTGCTGCGGATCCCTCCCCCTCTGTACTGCTGTCCTCGCTTGGCTTGCCACCTTCTCAAGTTGGGTCAGTGATTTCATCGTCCACCACCTCCTCTTCCACTTCCTCACTCTGGTCATCCTCCTGACTTGTTTACCTAACAAGAACCTCACTTGTTGACAACTGTGTCTCATCATCATCATCCACCTCGTGAAACACTAATTGCCGTTCCCCACCGTCATCTTTTTCTGACTGTGGATGCTCAAGAGTTTGGGAATCAGGGCACAAGATCTCCTCATGTCCCTCTTCAAGCAGACTGGGCGAGAGGGCCAAATCAAGGTATGGTGGTGAAATGAGCTCCTCGGAATATCTGAGTGTGGGATCAATTGTTTGCCAAGACTCCATGGTGAGAGGAAGGAGGATCAGGGTGAGGATTCTGTTGACCAGACTCTTGGCTACAGAGACTGGACTTTATGGAAGATAGGGTGGTGCTTAACCGACCTGGAAGCCTTACCTGCTGAAATCCAAACAATCCTGGTCGCACTGTTCTGACTTTGAGAGTCTTGTCCTGCGCCGCCCTGCAAACTGGGACATGAAGCTAGGTATCGTGGATTAGAGTGTGTTTCTTGTACTCTGGCAGCAGGCACAATTTCACTGCGCCCAGGGCCACGATCTCTGCGTGCACCATCAGCAGCATGGCCACTTCCCCATCCCTTATTGCTTGCCTTCATCATGTTATCTGGTATATATGCTTGCAATTATGTCACACGTACAGTAGCGCAAGGTTTGTAAGTGTATGCGCAAATAAATTACAGTGAATGTCACAGATATTTGGGATACGGAAACGTTACACAGGAGATGTAGCGCAGGTAGTGTCGCTGCTGTTACCAGCAGTTAAAAAACTAATTACAGGGAATGTATGTCACAGCTATTTGGGATTCGCAAACGTTATACAGGAGATGTAGCGCAGGCAATGTCGCTGCTGTCACCAATGGCTAATTAAAAATTACAGGGAATGTCACAGATTTTTGGGATGCGCAAACGTTATACAGGAGATGTAGCGCAGGCATTGTCGCTGCTGTCACCAGCGGCTAACATTATACAGGAGATGTAGCGCAGGTAATGTCGCTGCTGTCACCAGTGGCTAATGTTATACAGGAGATGTAGCTAAGGTAATGTCGCTGCTGTCATCAGCAGCCAAACAATTGCATGCAACTTAGCGCACGTTGCGCTAATATATGTCGCAGCCAGATAAAACAATAGTCCTTAAAAGGTCTGTTGGATCTCTAACACCTTTCAACACTCAAAACTCCCTAAAAAAAACCACAATAATTCCTATCCCTACACTATCTGTCTCTTCTGCTGCAGCTCGCCCTGACTAAGTCTGAGCCGAACCATGTTTCATCGGGTGCTATTTAGCCGTCATTGATACTGCAACTCTTGGTGGAAAAAATGTAGCCACCATCAGAGCTAAATATCTTGAAACACAATGCACCCAGAACCCAGAAACATGGCATAAAGCATATTTTTTGTGAGCATTTGAGGGGTTAATACGCGAGCAGTCATGGCCATTAACCCTTTTGCTATATGCAGAGATTAATAGTATTGCCCTATGCAAGCATGATCATATATAACCCAGACAAGGCTCCGTCCGAGGTCATTCTATCAGTGCCATTAAAATCTCTTCATTAGCCGTTATACCCATAATCCTCTCATTGATAGGATTAATGCTTTATCACAGAAAAGGCTGACGTGAGACATTTCCACGGCAAATTTCATTGTCTCCACTCAGGTTAATCAGATACACAATCCTCACTAAATCTCACCCAGAGTACGTCTGTGTTTATATAATTAGACAGGTTGAAATTCATCTTCGTCTCGATTTATCAGGACGGTCTCATTGCAAGGGTGAAAGTGATAACATTTTATTAATGATTAGTATTTTAGTGATTAATATTTTCAAGTATGATTTGACTTTTATAAGACGAGAATTTTGTCGACGGCCAGTCAAGAAGTTAACAAGCTATTTTCGTGGACTTCATTATTTCCAGATATTTATCTTGCTGCGACCTTGACGGTGGAAAAAAGAGATAAAAAAGCTTTAAACAGAATAACAAAATAAAATAATTTATATACAGTACTATAGTAAATATGCATTAATACCAAGAAAATTGTTTAGTATTCAAAGCTATGGCTTTTTATCATTTATAGTCAAATATTATATAATATGGCTCACCATATGCTATAAACCCCAGTCATCATAGTATGTTCAGACAAGAACTTGGTTTTCTTGTGAAGGCTTCACATTCAAAGACATACATAATGTAGAGACTTTTGGGGGGGGGGGGGGTGCGTCTTATAGGGCGAAAAATACGGTAACTGGAAATTCAGGTTTCGGGTAGGATTTTGGATGTTAACTGAGTGGTTTGGGTTCAGGTATAACAGTAGTGCAGTGGTCAGGTTTGGGGTGGCCCAAACGCTATGCTGGGTCTCCTGGATACCATCAAGGTGTCACCACGTGTTGCTGCTCTCCGGAAGGGACGGTAAGGCATGGTGCACTCCAATGGGAAATAAGTTCAGAGAGTCAGGGTCTGCAGTAAACCAAGTGCAAAACAATACAGACAAGGCATTGAACAGGCTTCTTCAGTTTCCTCTGTGGTAGAAGAAGATTTTGTCCTGAGGAAAGGGCTGAGCTACCTGTCCCTCTCTCTTATAGAAGGGTGGTACCCAGTCAAAAGGGCTGAGACCCAGGGTCTGTGGCATAGTATCCCATGACAGCATTTTCTTCTGGTCACTTATGCAGATTGGCAGAGTCTCTCCTACTAACCACTGGTCCCTATCTGCAGACAACTAGGGGCTTTGACTGCTCTCCTTATATACAGTTTCTAACTTAGCTAGAACCTTCTAGTGCTAGGGGTGAAGTGGAGAATCACAGCCTAAACAGAAACAATGTTGCAATTTCAGTATGTCATAGACTTATATAGAGTTTCAATATAAGTCTATGGGAATGACTAAGCAGTTTTGCCACACATAAACAAGTCAGTCTGGACTCTTCAAAAGATCATGTGTTTGGTTTTTTTCCCAATGAAACTTTGTATAGTCCCAAAGTCTCTCAGTATTAGTTGGCTGTGCATTAAAGAGGTTTTATGAGATTACTTTTTACTGATGACCTCCTCTGAGCACTGTAGCCTTCGCTCTGCATTTCCTAGGCCAGTGACCACACATTCATCAATCAGGTGGACTAGGAGCTGCTCAGCCCTATTCAAGTGAATGGGGCTGAGCTGCAAAACCAAGCACAGCCACTATACAATGCGTATGCTTGGTAGGCTGTGAGAAGGCAGGAGCTGCTGCCTTCTCAAAACAGCTGATTGGTTGGGGTCCCAGGTGCCGGACCCCAACTGATCAGTAAACAAATGATGGAAAACCCTTTTAACCCTTTCCACAGTGCCGTGGAAATATACTGCAATAACAGTGCAAATGGACAGAATGTATAACAATAAACATATGAAATGCAGTTAAAAAATGTAAAAGCATACATGTAAACAACGGCATTAATCATAGTGCAAGTTAACCCTTCCAAGTGCACTAAAGTAGTGAGTTGACGGCTTTGTTGTGTAGTAGCAATAGGGGCAAATGTCCACAACTGTCCATAGTTGTGAGTACCCTTATTCCAGGGCAGTACAGTAGATACTGAGGTCCAAGAATTTATGTTTGAAAGGTACATTCCAGGATTTTGTTATTGATGACCTTTCCTTAGCAGGCCATCAATCTAATAGGCTGGGGTCTGACCCCCCCCCTGCTGATCAGCTATTTCAGTGTAGCTGTGTTGTGAACGTAGCTGGTTACTGCAGCGCTGCTCCCACTTAAATGAGGGCTCACGCACACGAGAGTATTTTTTTCCTGTATCAATGCCGATTTTTTTTTTTTTGTGGCCTGTATGTGGATCCATTTACTTTAATGGGTGCACATAAAAAACGGAATTAACTCCGTGTGCAGTCCGTTTCTGTGTTTGCATGGCGGTTCTGTGAAAAGTAGTTATATCAGATATGTGCCCGCTCACAGTAGTCATGCCAGATATGTGCCCCCTGACAGTAGTTATGCCAGATATGTGCCCCCTTCACATTAGTTATGCCAGATATGTGCCCGCGGTCCGCAAAAAAATGATGCGCAAAAATACGGATGATGTCCGTGTGCATTCTGTTTTTTGCGGAACGGAACAGCTGGCCCCTGATAGAACAGTACTATCCTTGTCCGCTATGCGGACAAAATTTTTGAATGGAATGGAAAAACGGAAACGGAAGGCATACAGAGTACCTTCCGTTTTTTTTTTTTTTTGCGGATCCATTGAAATGAATGGTTCCGTATACGAACGCAAATAATGGTCCGTATACGGAACGCAAAAAACATTTGTTTTCATGAGCCCTAAAGAAAGACATGTCTTCCCCAAAGGTGGCTGCTGAAAACGACAGAGCCGAGTGCAATCCTCTCACTGTACTACCTAGATTTTAATTTATATCGGTTTGTATATTAACATTTTTTTTCTGGCTGGGAATTTTATTACCTCTTCATTCTTTATTCTTTTACAATTAGTTTATGAAATGCAAATATCATGGATATGAGAAAAACCGGATCCGTCTGATGAATGCTAATGGACGTGAATGATAGATTAGAAGCGCAAATAATAAATAATACAAAGGCAGGAATAACAGTAGGGGGAAAAAAGGTGTAAAAATTTTGTTTCTAATATTTATCACCTCTCTTATGTGTCTCCTTCAGGACTCGAGGTCGTTCATCTCTCTGGAAAATTATAACTTTAAAAAGGGGGAGGAGTTCATTTTTCAAGTCTTAAAGTCACATTCGTATCATCGCTGACTGTCCTGAGCTAGGTCTGACAATAATGAGGTCTCCTGAAAAACCTACAATCTCCTGGGGAAAGATAAAGCCATTTAATAATGCATTCATGGGGTGAATAGCTGCGAATGTAAATAACAAAGACAAATCTGTAGTGAGATAGCATGACACCGACTGTCTGTTTTTCTGTCTACATGCAGTAAATACACATCTATCTCTTTTTGGATGTAGAATGCACTTGCTTGCAATCAATAGTGATGGCAATAGTTTGCAAACACCCCAAGGGTTCATACACCACTGTCAGGGGTGAAGAAGGCAATCGCCTGGAATTTTACTAGGGATTCTTGAGGAAGGTATATCTGATCAGGGGTCAATTAATGAGCATATGTCATCAAGATCAAGGCTATTAAACCAGATGTGTTTCCTGGTAGGGTTGTTCCTGCTAAATAAAATGATACCTGCCTTATGAAAATCGGTTGTGGCGTTCCCAAGAAAAAAATACTTTTATTCTACAAGCAACTGAGGACTTTAGTGCACTGGGGGATGGGGCCTATCCGATCAGTGACCCTAAGCTTTCTAGTGCTGGCCACACCCCTAAGCGCACTGAAGTCCTCAGTTGCCTGATGAATAAGTCTTTTTTTCCTTCAGAACACCGCAACATCATTTTAAACAGCAGGATCAACTCTACCAGGCGGTATTCCTGGCTTAATAGGATTGATCCTGAGCATAAAGGCTCTTTAACCCCGCTTGCACGTGTAGCGGGTGTCATGACCAGCGGGTCTCCGCTATTTCAAACAGCAGAGACCTATGACTAATGACCGCGACCGGCATTAATGCCAATCTCAGTCATTAAAGCCTTTAGATCTCACTTGATCACGGCATCTCAAGGGTAAGCAAACCCAAAAGCTTGCACTTCCGGGCTTCTTACCGGCATCCTCTGCGGCCAATGAGGATGGCGGTAATTGAATTCAATACGCTGGGTCTCTCTGAAGAGACCCAGGGTATTGGAGGTGCAATTCTTATTTAGGCCAGCAGGTGTCAGAAATTAAATTTTTTTCCCAAGTCCACCCCATTTGGAATTTTCTTCCCACTTCCCACTACATTGTATGCTATATTAAATGGTGGCATTGTCCCGCAAAAAATAAGCCCTCATACAGCTATGTGAACAGAAAAATTAAAAAGTTATGGCTCAAGGAAGATGGGGAAGAAAAATGAAAATGCAAAGATAAATAAACCTGCGGTATCCTAAGGGCTAAATGAATGACTGTCCACCTGACAGCTATAATGCTGACATTCTCTGTAAAACCACTGCCTGGCCACCATACATGCAGCAAAGGGGGTGGGCATACTATATATTCACAGGGTCTCTGTCGGAACGGGGAGCTCACAATTACTGGAGAGTTGCTAGAGTGAAATAAGGGAGTACTCTATGCTGAACTATTGGAGAACATGGGGCCCATACAGTATACTGTTCTTGTACAGGAGTCGTCTGCTATCTGTGTCTTCCCTTGTGAACAATGCCATGTGCATGGGACCCCTTACGCTTTTTTTATTCTTCCTTTTGAAGCCAATTTAATCAATGTTCCTGCATACATTACTATTCCCTTATTGGACTTCAGTCGCCAAAAATGGCCATACTCTAGAGCTCAGGAAATTTACCGTTCTCATGGTTGCTCTGCAGACTAAGGCAGCAAGATATGGGAATTTTATGCGATTGCGATTAGGGCCCTAAAAATTGCGATAACGATATGCAATGTGATATTTTAAGGGAATTGTGCTAGAGGTCTATTTGCTTGGATTTTCAAGGCAAAAGCACACAGATGACTGATAATGCTGAAATGTAGTTATGCTGAACTGAAGAACTGAAATGCACAGTGTTTTTCTAAATAAAACACCTTTTCCTAAATTAAATAACCTATTTGCATTACTGCAAAAGTACAAAATACAAAACTTGCCATTTTCCTAATAGCACAGAAGAGATAAATAAAATAGAATAGATATAAGAACATGTGTCCATTAACATAACGACTTGCCTCCAGCCCCTCTCCCTCCCCGCAGTGTAACTGATGTATCGCCGGCCGCGCTGTGCAGCAAGTATTCCGGAATTTTTTCCAGCCAAATACCGTAAGAGTGACTGAACTGAAGAGATCCTGATGCATACCGAACGGATTGCTCTCCATTCAGAATGCATTAGGATAAAACTGATCAGCTTTTTTCCGGTATTGAGCCTCTAGGACGGAACTCAATACCGGAAAACTTTAACGCAAGTGTAAAAGTACCCTAAGTCCTCAATATCAGATTGCTGGGAGTCTAACACCCAGCACTCCCACTGATCAGCTGTTTCGGACAAACACCAGCACCGAAAACTATACAGTTCACAGAAGGCCTACATCCATTGTGTAGTTTTTGGCGCCTGCATACTGCAAATCAGTCAGCTCCCAAACTGTGGAATGAAGACTTCTGCTTCTAGCTCCGTCCACTGTATAGTTTCTGGCTCTGGTGGCTGTTCGAAAAAGTTCATTGGTGGGATGCAGAGTTGGAAACCCCCCCCCCCCCCCAATCTAATATTGTTGACCTATCCTTGGCATCGGTCATTAATATCTTAGTCCTAAGCCCACAAAGAGTTAAAAAAAATCAATCTACAGTAGTCCAGCGATTGGCTGAGTGGACCATATCTGACCCGCTGAGTGGGGACTGAAGCACTATCGGAATGGCAGCAGCAGGGGACTGGTGAAGGCTAGTATGGCCCTTTTTATATATATATATAAAAAAACTTTTTTTTTTTTTTTTAATGCGCCGTTCCTGTCTGCTGACTGTGTCTGGTATTGCAGCTCAGCGCTATGAAGGCAATGCAAGTTCTAAGGGAAAAAAGTAGAGTATTTTTTTTATTCTCAGACAACCCCTTTAAGCAGATCAAGAACAGAAAGCCGCTTTATCCCAGATCTGCAGCTTACAATACAGGGAAGTATTCGGTAAGAATAATGAAAGCTGTAAGTCATCGCCTTGATTTAAAAAAATGCTTAAGGCAAAATAACTGTATGAATTCTTGAATGTGGAGGAATAGGACTGCGATATATTTATATCCATAGATCTTCAAGACATACCGGAAAATCTCCCTATGTCGTAGCCTATTCTTCGCTTCTAATGTATAGCGCGAGCTCAAACAAGTGTTCCAGCGGTCAGCAGAGGGTAGCATTAACACATTAATGTCTTCATGGAGAAAGGTGAGGACGGAGAAAGCAAATTCATATTGAGTGAATGAGCAAACATTGTTCACCGAGTGTGGAGCCGGCTGATGCTAATGGAATCTTCAATAAGATGAAATGAAAAGAGCAGCAATAGTTCCAGATATTAGCATCATGTCACATAATATATGTAAAGCACATGAGAAGGGAGCATTTATCAAATTCTAGTAGGAGGTCAACCGATGTGAAAATTTAATTGAAGCCATAAGACCACATTTATAAAGACTGTTGTGACACTTGTGTGAATTGTACCTGGTCTTCAAGAAGATCAGAAAATTGTTCTATAGAAATCATTTCAGTCCGGTGGAGAAAAGCCGTCTTCTTTCTTAGCTCCACATCTTCTGCGAACAAAAGACAAGGGGGCAGATTTACTAATCCTGTAGATGGTGTAAGCTTAGATAGACTGTCTAGAAATGCAGCAGATTTATCACAGGGGTTCAGGCTGGATCAATCTGGTGCAGCGATAGACACTTCTGTCTGATTCTATAACAACTTTTGGTTGGGTTGGTTTGGGAGTAGAATTTTTCACCAAAATTGTGGTGCAATTTCAGCACCAAATGGGGCAAATTAGGACAGGCCCCTTTCCAGCAAAGCCATACCTCTCTTCTATTAATCCTCACCCCTTGTCAGCCTAGGTGCAGATCATTTCATTTCTCCTAGATGTTCCAAACTGCACCACATTTGGTGCAAGTTATGCCAGAATCTAATTGCCAGTGGCTTAGGCTAGTTTCACACTTCTGTTCCACAGATTTGTACTGGCAGAGAACAACCTGCCGGAGCTCTGTGGATTCGGCATCACCGGATGTTACTGGAATGCCCACCAGCCCTATTGACTATAGTGGAGTCCGGCAGAGATCTAATGGCTACCCGGGAAATATGCCGGGATTCAGACGGACAAAAGGGTGAAGGTAGGGGGCAGACATGATGTGGTCCTCTCCCCTAGACTCCTGCTTCAAGCCCTGGGGCTTTCTATATCACCAAGAGCTCCAGGAGATGAAAGAAAGGAAGGTTTGAAGGATGATTTGAATTGCCACAGTGTGAGAGTCAGCAAGGTAACCCAGCTTTATGCATTCCAGACCCTACTGCTACAAAGGGATAACATGCTAAGACACCCTATGTACCCTAGAATAGAGGACACTACAGCCACAATTTCAAAATTGCAATTGCTAGCCAGAGATCCCAGACACAGAGACTTTAGCCAGAGAAGAAGTGATTAGAGGGCTATTGCATGCTTGGACATCCGGGAGAAATTTGCACTGTGTACAGATAACTGCCTTATGTACTACAACTCCTATTGGGTATACAGTAAAAGAGACTCTTGTGCAGTTTCATCTAGCCTGGTCTGACTCTCTTAACACCACACACTGGCCATTGCATCTCCTGCACGTGCCCTGCCTAACTCATACATAAACATTTACACCATGGGCACCCCAAACCACCATCAGGCAGGTAGCCTGCAGCTACAGGGAGTGCCCAAAGGGAACAGAGGGTGCCAATTCTTTCTCCACCGACCCCAGGGAACACCAGCCTGATCGAGTACACAGTGACACATCTCATCAAGGCCACTACTTCTCCCTTCCTCTGCTCTAGCTTCCCCAGGGTTCATTGCACATACACAGTTAGGTTTGCTAAAGTGTTTAGACATATGTCTGGTAGCCCCCTGGTTCATTTTGGTGGAGAGCTGCTCCACTATAGCATGTCGGTCTTCCCTTGTGCACCTTCGTAGCCAATGTCATTTATTCACAATGGTGTTATTTGTCCACTTACAAGGCTCTTTCACCACAACAGGACACGAACAGTTCACAAACTGCACATCCCTTTTTACAAGCCAGCTCTTGACACATAAATTATTTCAAGAGCTACGCACTGCAGACGTATGAAGTAGGAAATTGTCATAATAATGTGACTCAACTGTATATCTCGCCTAGCACTGAGACCTTAATCTTATTTGAAAGCTTAGATTTTCAGCTTTCAAACAAGACCAGGCTCAACTCTGTATCTTGCCTAGCACTGTGACCTTGTGACCTTAACCTTGTTTAAAAGCTTAGATTGTCAGCTTCCAAACAAGACCTAAAGATGCTACCCAGCCCGAGCTATAAATGGTTAAAATAGCCCTCCCCCTTTATTGGGAGGGGGCAGTGAGAGAGTGCTGAAAGGTTGCAGGAGGTGAAAAAAATGATGTCCCCTTGTGTATATGATTCCAGGGGGAGGGTAAGATGAACCCAATACCACTTCACTCATCAATCAAAATCGATATATATATAAAGAAGGACGTATATATGTGTGTATGTTTTATGATCACTCAAAAATGCAACCATCGATTTCAACGAAACTTGGTATACACATCCCTTTCTACCTAGAAAGAAATCTTGGGGGGGGGGTTAACAGCTCTCTAGGACATACTGTTCCGGAGATATTCCAAAAAAATTACCTGCACTAGCAAATACAAGCCTCCAAGTCTTTCTTTTCATATCTCAACTGCCATACACACGGTCACATGTGCCTTATCAGCCAATAGAAGCTCGCGGGCCCTTAGTCTCTTCATACACACAGTTTTACTCCAGGTTTCCATAACAACCCAGCCATTTTTCTTCACTGCTATAGGTAAGCTTTAGGCTAGGGCTACACGACGATATGTGTCGCTTGACAATAAGTCGCACAGCACATAGGGCACAACTACACTGCTACATGTGTCATTAATGTCGCACGACAATTTTTATAATGGTAATCTATGGGGTTGCACTGTGACATGTGACATGCTGCGACTGCAACGCTACAGTCGCAGAAAAATCCACCTTGGATGTATTTTTTGCAACTGTTGTGTCGCAGTGCGACACCATAGCCTATCATCATAAAAATTGTTCAGACAAAATGTTGCACGATACATGTCGTTGTGTAGCCCTAGCATTAAAGGGGCAGGGTGCTGTGGAGGTCACTGTTAAAGAGGCGTTCACTGTGGATGTTACTGTTAAGGGTGCAGGCCGCTGTGAAAGTTACTGGTAATGGGGCGGACACTGTGGAGGTCACTGTTAAGGCAGCAGGGTACTGTGAGGTCACTGTTAAGGCAGCGGGGTACTGTGGAGGTCACTGTTAAGGAGGCGGGCCCCTGAGGAGGTTAATGTCAAGGAGTTGGGTGCTGTGAAACTCACTGTTAAAGGGTCGGACTGCTGTGAAGGTCAAAGTTAAGGGGATGGGCTGCTGTGGAGGTCCCATTTTAAAGTGGCGGGGCACTGTCGAGGGGTCAATGTTAAGGGGTGGGGGACTATGGAGTTCACTGTTAAAGGGGCGGGGTGTTGTAGAGGTCACTGTTATGGGGGATACTGTCGATATCTTTTAACAACACACAGAAACATTAAATAAATAGATGAAATATACCCGTAGGAAGCTGGGTTCTTCTCCTAGTTTACAATAAAACAGTGACAATTTAGTTTTTTTCCCCAATTTTTCTTTCCAATTTTGATGTGACTATTGGGTGATTAAACAATAGCATTCAATACCAATGAGCAGGGATTCTGATGTAATTGTAGTATAGTCCTTATATTTATACATTCTAAGATCACATCTTCAACGTACATTACAATTTTCCTAATCAGAAAGACATAGGATAGGAAGGTTATCAACTGGCAATTTACAAAAGGCTTACGTTTTTATTCCACATTCTATTCCCATATAAAGAACATTGAAGTATCGGTTGCATTTAGAAGAACAGCAGTTTTATAATTAATATAGGAAGGTTTTCTCTGTAGTATGACTAAGCCAGGGAATGCTCGACTGCAGAGTAATGGTAAAATCAATAACAGAATTTTTAGAAGGACTGGAAACCTATCTTATGACTAATGGTATCAAAATTTATAATTACCAAATGAAAAATCATATCTGGAGAGTTTTTTTTTAAATCTCCTTGAGGTAAAATTGAACACCGTTAACTTGGGGGGGGGGGGGGGGGTTTGATTTGGTAACCAGATCCATACAACCTTCTCATAGTATGATATTGAAATGGAACATCTAGTAAGATAGTGTTGGTGATATCACAATTTCCAACATTGACACAGCAACATGCATTGACCATAGATAGACACCTTTGGTGATCTAACATTTATCGGCCCTCAGATGCAAAAACAGACTGTGGGTTCACACTAGCATTATGGTTTCCGTTATAAAATAACGGAATGCCCAGACAGAATGCAAAACGGAAGTCATTACGCATTACGGGAACCAGACAGATCTCTTATGCTTTCCCATTGACTCGTATTATGACGGAAAGCAAACGGAATGCCTTTTAAAGGCTTCCGTTTTGCAGTCCGTCATAATAGAAGTCTATGGGCAAAATAACGGATCCGTCCTTCCGTCTTATGGATTCCGTTAAGTTCCGTTATAACGGAAGGCCATAACGGAAACCATAATGCTAGTGTAAACTCACCCTAAGTTTTGTGTGTGTTCCTCAGGGTACGACCACGCAGAATGGTTGTGTTGCTGTTCCGACACCGCTGTGCTGTGGTCAAGGACTGAGCATTCATACGAGCCACAGAGGTCTTTAATTAATCTAATTGGGGCCGCACTGTTTAGACTGTCTATAGTGTTAATGGCCACATGGCACACACAATACTCCGCAGACATTGTTATTGGCCGTGCAGCACCCACAATATTGCATGGCCATTAACAATACAAACCGACGAAACAGTGCGGTCCTAATTAGTTTGATTAAAGCCCGTTGCAACTCACACAGCTGTGCGGTACTTGACTGTAGAGTAGCCGCTTTGCAACCGCGTCACGACAATGTGTGGTCATACCCTCAGTGTTACATGGCTAAACATAACTTGATGTAATGATTATAAGAAAAAGGGATCATTGATTATACACGTGGCGTTAGTACAGAAAGTACTGCCATGGGCAGACATAGATAGTAGAGGGCCCCTGTGCAAAAATAGTGTGTGGGCCCCTTTGTTTAGCAATTCATTTATCAAGAGTAAGGGGTTCATCACAACGCTCCTTGTCCTTTACTATTACTCTCTAGTCAATTCTTAATGGCTAACAATTTACCAGTAATTTGAGCCAGGGATACCTTGCCTATATGGCCCCTGTGCAGCTGCACCAATTGTCTGTCCGCCATAACAATATGGACTTTTCATGGCCACCAAAAATTGAAATTCCATTCAGCTTGCAGTAGGTGGTGTAGATCTGCATCACTTGTTAATGGCTGGAAGTCCTGTGATTCTATGCTCCAGTCAAGGGCAGTTTTGCACTCCAGTTTCTTATGTCCAGTACTATGGTGCCCATGTCTTGATGGCCAATGGTCACTTATCTACCAGCTCAAATTCCACAGTTTGTCCAGGTTGTGAACACTTCTACCAATAGGTAGCGCAGAGATAGCCGTCACACCTGTTGGCTTGACCCAGTGGTTCCACACCCATGGCCAAAACACTCTGATGACTATACAGGACAGATTCCCTTTAATAATTGGAACTATGTACTCCACTACTTAAACTCTTGCCAGTGAAGAAGCCCTATCTTGAATAGACGGTTCAGTATTGAATATTAAGATAAAGATAGTCCAGAGGCTTGGGAGCCGGCTGTGTAGAAATAAATATCACAATTATATTGTATCCCAATGCAAAATCTGTAAACAGGCCCTACCCACTATCAGCCATTTATAATATTGGTGTGATCTTACAGGTCAATGTTTGGGTCTCCTAAGGCTCCAGGGCCCAGATTTGACTTTGGGCTACTCCTAAGGGCGTTATCCTGGCAGTCCCCTGTTTTTCACCCTTTAACACCTGAACAGGAATCTGGACTTTGCTGCAGGGTAACCACCAGGCCACCATCTCCTGGAGTATTCTTTGTATGATTGACAGCTGGCCCACAAGAGTTAGGGACACCCTTGCAATGCACCCGAAGTATCTAGCAGAATGGTAGTCAGGGACAGGTCGAAGTCAGGGTGGGTGGAGTATGTGCTATACGGCAAACTGGCAGGCAGTAAAGGGTCAACACGTAGGTCAGGCAGGAGAGGGTCAGAATCCATTAAACAAAGAGAAAGTTAGCACATAGGGCAGATAACAGAACAGACATCTTTGAAGGACACTAGCACACTAGAAACCATATAGTACAGGGAAAGGTGCCTTCAGTATCCCTGGTATCCCTGGCAAGGGTGTGCAAAGTAGCTTGGGCCCACCCTTGGCGCTCATTTGTATATGTTACAAAGCACTTTTTCTCCAGAATGAAGCAGTGTGTCACTAAGTGAAAGGTATCATTACATTCATCTGAGCTAGCCCACCAAGGCATTGTGCCTGGTTTATCTGTGAAATTCCCGGTGATGGACTGCCTTTAAATGGGTTTTCTCATCAAGAGAACCCTGTCCATATGCCTTATTGAAGCATATTTTCATTCTAAAGAAAGGTCTCCCGCTCTGGCTGGTTTGAGTCCTAGTACATAAAGGCCATTCATCAGAATGGCTGCCATGTAATATTACATTTCCCCTGCTGCGACTGTGGTGGCTCTTGTATGAAATGAGACAGCCTCTTTTACTGAGCGGTAAGTGACCAACAAGAGTATGATCCTATTGAAGTAGGAACTATGGTGATTGAAACTAGCTGTGTGGGTCACCAAATCGGTGCTGGAGATCTGCCTTAGGCTGCATTCACACGACCGTGAATGTGTCCGCATCCGTTCCGCAATTCTGCTGAACGGGTGCGGACCCATTCACTCTCTATGTGGCCGGACGAGGTGCGGAGAGCTCTCCGCTTCCGCATTTGCGGAGCGCGGACCCGAACTTCCGGTCCGCGGCTCTGCAAAAGATAGAACATGTCCTATTCTTGTCCGCAGCTTGCGGACAAGAATAGGCATTTCTATGGGGGGTGCGGCTGGGTGTATTGCGGATCCGCAATTTGCGGATCCGTAATACACTACGGTCGTGTGAATGTAGCCTTAAAGGGGTTGTCCCATGAAAAATATTCTACAGTTTCACAATCAGCTTCTTGATGGGAATACTTTTGTAATTGCAGGTGATTAGAAATTTAGCATAGCCACTGAGTTATTCAATAAAATGTATCTGAACAGCGCCACCTGCTGTTTCTTCTTTTTCTTATTTCTTTGACCTGCTCACTGAGATGGCCGCACATGCTCAGTTTCATCCTTCAACTGCCTCCTGAGCTGTGATAGGTAGAGCATGGACACGCCCCCTGAGCTGTGATAGGCAAACCATGGACACTCCCCCTTAGCTGCAGCAGTCCTGATTCGGACTAACTGTGAATCTGCTGCCAGTTCTGCCTATCTGCTTATACTCCATAGCTGAAGGACCTGTGATGACATCATAGCCATCTGATATTTTCAACACTGGAAGTGGTAGTAGGACCTGTGATGAGGTCACCATCATGTGACCAGTGCAGAAAAAGGCAGCGCTCAGAAGTGGAGACCTGTGATGCCATGGAATAAATGTGAGAACCAGAGACATGCTGGGACATGTGGTTCTCCCTGTTATACCTCCTCCCTGCTGAGTGGGAGGGAAATATGTAATTTAACTGGGGCTGAAGGGAGGGGATGAGTGTTAATTACATGGGACTGTATGTTACAGAAGAGTGGGGAAGATGACTGGTGTTATTTACATGGGACCGGATATTATAGAGGACTGGAGGATCAGGGGTAATGTTATTTACATGGGAATATGTGTTGGAGAGGCTGAAGAAGGGGATTTAAGTTATTTACATGGGACTGTATGTTATAGAAGACTGTAAGAAAGATATGTTATTTACATGGGATGGGACTGTATCATATAGAAGACTGGTGGGAGAGAACTGGTGTTATTTACATGGGACTGCATGGTATAGAAGACTGGAGGATGTTATGTATGTACATGGGACTGTACTGTATAGAAGACTGTAGGGAGCAGACAGGCATTATGACGTATGGGGGCACTGCAGAGAAGATTATAACTCCAGGGGTACGGCAGGAGGTATAATTACAGGGGGCACTGAAGGGAACATTATAAATACTGTGGGCAGTGGTGGCGGGCATTACTACTGAGGGCCCCATAGGAGTGCCTTATAGATTGGCTTCCTCCTTGCAGTGAGCCTGGTGATGTCACCGGGAAGACTGCTAGGACTGTAAACAAAACAGCATGGTAGTATGAAATGTCAGAGGGGCTGAGTGGGGGGAGAAGGGGATATGCTTTAAAGGGCATCTGTGAGTAGATCTGTACCTATGACACTGGCTGACCTGTTACATGTGCGCCTGGCAGCTGAAGACATCTGTGTTGGTCCCATGTTCCTATGTGCCCGCATTACTGAGAAAAATGATGTTTTATTTATACAAATGAGACTCTAGGCGCAACGGGGGCGTTACCATTACACCCAGAGGTTCCGATTTCTTTGCAACTGCTGTGTACTGTCTACTTTGACAGGGCCTGGCAGTGAAAATGTAATCACACCTCGCCATGTTAAAGTGCAGAGGGCACGGCAGTTACAGAGAGAGCGGAGCCTCTAGGAGTAATGGTAACGCCCCCATTTGCATTTAATAAAGCGTCATTTTTCTCAGCAATGCGGGCACATATGAACATGGGACCAACACAGATGTCTTCAGCTGCCAAGCACAAATGTAACAGGTCAGCCTTTTAATTGTGCAAGTGTATGAGTGAGTCCTGAGGGACTTCAGTGGGGGGAGGAAGCCGGCACTAAAGTGCCTTGGACAGCATAACATCTAAATATGGCCCTGGCTCCACAGCAGCAGCACAATTTAGTGTCAGACATTACACTGCTACTGTGAAGGGGGCACAAATCTGGACATAACTACTGTGAGTGGGGCACATATTTGGGCATAACTTAGGGTGGCCACTGGCTTCACCCTAGAAAGCTGAGGCAGCCGATGCACTTCTCTCCTCCTCAGTCAGCCACGTCTGCGGCTCTAGTGACTGACTGGGGGTGAGAGAAGCCTCAGTCAGTAGCTGCAGCTCACGCTCAGAGAGCGCAATGCTGCTCTCTGACCATGAGCTACTGAAAGGAGGACATCCCTGCATCCATCCAGGTACTGCGCCGGACGGAGGACAGGGAGCCTAAAAACCGGACTGACCGGCCTAAAACCGGATGTCTGGCCACCCTAGTATAACTACTGTGAGAGGGCACATATCTGGACATAACTACTGTGAGAGGGCACATATCTGGACATAACTACTGTGAGGGGGGCTCATATCTGGACATAACTACTGTAAAGGGGGCACATATCTGGGCATACCTGCTGTGAAGGGGGCATCTCTGGGCATAACTACGTTGAAATAGGCACCGATCTGGACATAACTGCTGTGAAGGGGCGCATACAGTATCTGGGCATACGTGCTGTGAAGGGATCACATATTTGGACATAACTACTGTGAAGGGATCACATATCTGGGCATAGCTACTGTGAAGGGGGCACATATGTGGATATAACTACTGTGAAGGGGGCACATATTTGGGCATAAGTGCTGTGAAGGGGGGACATACAGTGGAGGAAATAATTATTTGACCCCTCACTGATTTTGTAAGTTTGTCCAATGACAAAGAAATGAAAAGTCTCAGAACAGTATCATTTCAATGGTAGGTTTATTGTAACAGTGGCAGATAGCACATCAAAAGGAAAATCGAAAAAATAACTTTAAATAAAAGATAGCAACTGATTTGCATTTCATTGAGTGAAATAAGTATTTGAACCCTCTAACAAAAAAAGACTTAATACTTGGTGGAAAAACCCTTGTTTGCAAGCACAGAGGTCAAACGTTTCTTGTAATTGATGACCAAGTTTGCGCACATTTTAGGAGGAATGTTGCTCCACTCCTCTTTGCAGATCATCTCTAAATCCCTAAGGTTTCGAGGCTGTCTCTGTGCAACTCTGAGCTTGAGCTCCCTCCATAGGTTTTCGATTGGATTAAGGTCCGGAGACTGACTAGGCCACTCCATGACCTTAATGTGCTTCTTCTTGAGCCACTCCTTTGTTGCCTTTGCTGTATGTTTTGGGTCATTGTCGTGCTGGAACACCCATCCACGACCCATTTTCAGTTTCCTGGCAGAGGAAGGAGGTTGTCGCTCAGGATTTCACGATACATGGCTCCGTCCATTTTCCCGTTAATGCGAATAAGTTGTCCTGTGCCCTTAGCAGAAAAACACCCCCAAAGCAAAATGTTTCCACCCCCATGCTTGACGGTGGGGACGGTGTTTTGAGGGTCATAGGCAGCATTTTTCTTCCTCCAAACACAGCGAGTTGAGTTAATGCCAAAGAGCTCTATTTTGGTCTCATCAGACCACAGCACCTTCTCCCAGTCACTCTCTGAATCATTCAGGTGTTCATTGGCAAACTTCAGACGGGCCTGCACATGTGCCTTCCTGAGCAGGGGGACCTTGCGAGCCCTGCAGGATTTTAATCCATTGCGGTGTAATGTGTTTCCAATGGTTTTCTTGGTGACTGTGGTCCCTGCTAATTTGAGGTCATTAACTAACTCCTCCCGTGTAGTTCTAGGATGCTTTTCACCTTTCTCAGAACCATTGACACCCCACGAGGTGAGATCTTGCGTGGAGCCCCAGAGCGAGAGTCGATTGATGGTCATTTTGTGCTCCTTCCATTTTCGAACAATCGCACCAACAGTTGTCACCTTCTCTCCCAGCTTCTTGCTAATGGTTTTTTAGCCCATTCCAGCCTTGTGCAGGTCTACAATTTTGTCTCTGACATCCTTGGACAGCTCTTTGGTCTTTCCCATGTTGGAGAGTTTGGAGTCTGCTTGATTGATTGATTCTGTGGACAGGTGTCTTTTATACAGGTGACTAGTTAAGACAGGTGTCCTTAATGAGGGTGACTAATTGAGTAGAAGTGTCTAACCACTCTGTGGGAGCCAGAACTCTTAATGGTTGGTAGGGGTTCAAATACTTATTTCACTCAATGAAATGCAAATCAGTTGCTATCTTTTATTTAAAGTTATTTTTTCGATTTTCCTTTTGATGTGCTATCTGCCACTGTTACAATAAACCTACCATTGAAATGATACTGTTCTGAGACTTTTCATTTCTTTGTCATTGGACAAACTTACAAAATCAGTGAGGGGTCAAATAATTATTTCCTCCACTGTATCTGTCCATAACTGCTGTGAAGTGGGCATCTCTGGGCATAACTACTGCGAAGGGGGCACATCTGGGCATAGCTACTGTAAAGGGGGCACAGTGTGGGCATAACTACTATGTGCAGGTACAAAGGGGGAATAATTTCTATGTGAGGGCATTAGGGGACTGGTTGTGTATAGTTATGCTTTGGGCAGAGTTAGAGGCGTGACCTAGTATGAAAAAAATCTATATACATACTGGAAACCTATTGACCCATATTCACAAGATGTTTTTTATTTGCACGTATATGTTTGTCTGTATGTGTGGTTTGGGGGGGGACAGGTACATTGCTTGCTCAGGGGCCCTCTGCTGTCTATGTCCGCCCCTGTAATAACACTTTTATTTTTAATGCATTCGTACTTTGCAGCATTTTTATTCCACACAGTACTTGGGCATCTATTTGGGCACACAATATGTACATGCTGCATGGTCTGAGATTATCCTCGTGCTCTGTTGCTGTCACAAAGCATTTACTGACCTTTCTGTATATGATTCTTGGAAACGGCTGATATCAGGGAGGGGAGTTGGAAAACTGGGGTTTGTAACGAGGGCCTAGGGGAAGAACTAATAAACGTTCAAAGCTCCCATTTATACCATATAAAGTCTCACGTAAGGGTCAGGACGAACGTGTCTAGATGATTCGTTTGCTAAAAATCTGTCATCTTCCAGTATTTTGGTAAGCATGAAAGTGCACTAGAGATTCAGATGTGAAGGAAATACAATGACATAGCCCACCATGGACCACAGATAGTCAGTAAAACATTAACCCATTAGAGACTTACCCTGACCACAAGGTGTAAGAGATGTCATAAACAGGCTGAAAAAAATATCCAACAGTTTTTACACCCCATTAAAAGAAAGTACTGCACTGCGTCTGCGGTTTATTATACCATGTTGGATATTTTACTGATTGCTGCCTGCAGGGGCCAGGAGGGCATTTCCCTAATTTTCATAATGTGCAGAAGATCATACTTCAACTCTTCTGATAAGACCTGAATCTTACATTTTAAGGCTACTTTCACACTAGCATTTGCTGGATCCGGCAGGGTCTAGCAAAAATGCTTCCGTTACTGATAATACAACAGTCTGCATCCGTTATGAACGGATCCAGTTGTATTATCTTTAACATAGCCAAGACAGATCCGTCATGAACTCCATTGAAAATAAATGGGGGACAAATCCGTTTTCTATTGTGGCAGATTGTGGCAGACAAAACGGATCCAGCATTACCCCAATGCAAGTCAATGGGACGCATCCGCGTCCCAGGACTGAAAGCAAAATACAACATGTTGTGGTTTGCTCTCCGGTATGGGAACGCAACTAAACGGAACGGGGTGCATTCCGTTCAGTTCAGTTTTGTCACTATTGACAATGAATTGGGACGAAACTGAAGCGTTTTTTTTCCGGTATTGAGCCACTATGACGGAACTCAATACCAGAAAACTTAAACGCTAGTGTGAAAGTACCCTAATCGCTTCTAAACAATAGTGCACATCTTGTGGAGGTAGGCCATGTAGCTGCTATGGGGTCTGTGGAGAGAAGGGGCTCAGCTTTGGTTGGTCCCATACCCTTTGCTACAGGTTAGTGAAAAGCAGTGCAGGAAGTCCCTATACAGAGGAAGTTCATACATGGTTAGTAACCAAAAGCTGTGGAGAGGAAAACTTTTTGTTTGAAGGGTCCCTTGACAATAAGCTGATTGCCAGCTGTAACCTGTGGGAAAACCACAAAGTAAGTTTTCAGTTTCCCTGCAGCACCGCCACAGGGGAAATGCAGCATTACACACTGCCCATTCATATCAATGGATTGTTTATTAAAAGGGTTGTACAGGAGTTTTATATCGATGATCTATCCTCAGGATAGGTCATCAATATCTGATCAGTGGGGGTCTGACACCTGGCACCTCCACCGATCTGCTGTTTGAAGAGGAGGTAGCGCTCCGTGCGAGCCCAACTTCCTCTTAATTACACTTTGCGTTGTCTACCTTGCAGTGAAGGCGTATTGTAATTACAAGTACTTGTTCCATTCAAGTGAATGAAGCGAGTACTTGTAATTCCACTTGCTTTTGAGACGACAGGCAGTGTAATGAACTGAAAGCAGCGCTCGCATGGAGCGCTACTTCCTCTTCAGCTGATTGGCAGGGGTTCAACACCCAGCCGATAGGTCATCAATGTAAAACCCTGCACAACCCTCATAACTAAAAATAAAAAATTTATAAATTTACAGCTCACGGTTAGGGTGGGTTCACATCAGCATTATGGATTCCGTTATGGCTTTCCGTTATAATATGGCATTCCGTTTTGATCTGTCATAATAGAAGTCTATGGGGATCATAACGGATCCGTCTGGTTCCCATTATGCAAGATGGAAAGCAAAGTCCTGTCGACAGGACCTTTTTTTCCATTATGCATAACGGAAACGGGACAGATCCGTTATGATCCCCATAGACTTCTATTATGACAGATCAAAATGGAAAGCCTCTGAAAGGCTTCCGTATTGCATTCCGTCATAATAGAAGTCTATGGGCAGTTTCCGTTATGCAGGACTGGACACCTGCATAATGGAAACCAGGACGGATCCATTCTGCTGCCCATAGGCTTGTATTATAAAGGATCAAAACGCAATGCCTCTTAAAGGCTTCCGTTTTGATTTCCATCTTATGGATTCTGTTATTTTCCGTTATAACCATGTTATAATGGAAAGCCATAACGGAATCCCAAACGCTGATGTGAACCCACCCTTACTAGTGGGTAGTTAGGGCAATGCCCCCCAAAACCGAAAACGATGTGGACCTCCATCCAAGCCCCAGTTCTCGGGAACCATGGGGACCAGGGACATGGGATCGGTGTCCCCAGTTAGAGGAGGTTTGGGTCACATGCACCCAATTTGTATATCCCTGGGTACTGCAGGCACCGAGCAATCGGCCGAGAACGCAGATAGCAAAATCCCGTTCATTTTGGGGAATTGTTTTAAAAAAAATTACTAAGTGCAAAATGAATGGTGCCCTCTGTTGCCTGTGTCTGTCCCTGCCCAGGAATGGAGGCAATACTAGAAGTATCTGTCTATGATGTATATACACATGTAAAAAAAACTGCATCAAAAATTGAATGCATGAAGACAGCCTATCACATTCTCGTAATTTGAATTTACCTAAATAAAGTACAGTAAGTTTGACAAATGACTGTAGAAGATATCAGGAGCTACAGAAGTTTACATTTTTTGTTGTTGTAGAAAGGTCATAAGTCAGAAAGTTTAGGGTTATTCCCTGCCATTACATTAAGTGATAAAATATCACCCACTGTAGATATTCTATTATACATTGGGTTTTATGGAGATCCAACTGTCGGGACCACAAATAATTCTGAGCATGAAGGGGCTGTAGAGCTGTTAGTGTTGTGTCGTCTTCCAAACTTTTTCATGAAAAGTGACCCTTCTGTTCAACAGTTGTGGATGGAACTGATGTCACGGGGATGTAGTGCTTCAGCATCTTCATTGTCATTATCGTGAGGAGTTTAACTAATCACAAAGTGGTGGCATGTGCTAATCATACTGTATGCCATGGCTTTGTTTCATGGGAATAACCCTTTAAGTGGTTTGAGGGGATTTTTTTTTATTCATTGCCTACTCAGATCCTCAGATAAGTCCAGCTACAGGTTCCATTCTTGGGACCTGCAGTGATCAACTGTACGTTCAGAGTGTTCAGATTTAATATTGCTTTTGATGTAGTGGGGAGCTTGAAATTTTTTTTCAATTGAGGTGGAAAAAACTCTGCCACAGTTCTATGGTTTTTTGTTTTTTTTGCGGCGTTCCCTATGTGGTAAAATTGACCTCTTAACTTCATTCTCCAAATCAGTACAATGACAGCGATACCGAACTTGTATAGTTTTTCTTATGTTTTAATGCTGAAAAAAATAAAAACCTTTAAAAAATTTTTTTTTTTATTGCCATATTCTGACCCCTATAACTTTTATGTGTACAGATCTGTATAAGGGCTCATTTTTTGCAGGGTGATCTGTACTTTTTAAAGATACTATTTTTGAAGTTTGTGTGACTTTTTGATCACTTTTTATTACTTTTTTCAGGAGGTGAGCTGACAAAAATGTCGAATTGGCTATTTAAAAAAAAAAAATTATTACGCTATTCGCCATAAGGGATAAATTGTTATACTTTAATAGTGCGTTTGTTTTTGCACCTGGTTATGCCCAAGATGTGTATTTTTTACAGGTTATGTATTTTTATTTTGGGGAAAGGGGGGTGATTTGAACTTAATTCATTAGATTGCCCTTTGTGTATGTTACAACATACCAATACAATGCTGCCACCTGCTGGCCTGTATTGGTATATTCTAGTAATAGCTACCAAAGCCTGCTTGCGGCTTCAGGCTATTACTATAACATAACAGGTTCCCCGATCTCAGCCGGGTAACGCTGTTAGAAACGCAAGAGCGTGTGGCTCCCACTTCTGGACTGCTCAGTTGCCATGGTCACATTTGACCATGGCACCTAAGGGGTTAAATGTATGCGATCAGCCCTATGGCTTTTTGAAACAGCAGAAACTCAGTGGAAGTCGCCACTTTAAAGATGGTGCCTGCTCGGGCATGCAACGGGCTTCATCTTTAAAGTGGCGACTTCCACCGTACATGTACGGCAGAGGTTGCCAAGGGGTTAAAGAGGTTGCCACATGAACAAAATGTATCACTTATCCACAGGGTAGGTTATAAATAGGGATGAGCAAATCCCCCAAATTCAATTCGGGTACGATTTGGTCGAATTGGTCAAACAAATTAAATTCGGGTCCAAATCAATTGTAACTGATTTAAGTTTTCCGATTGGCCTTAAATTTCTGTCTGTCTCTTACTCCCTCCTCTCTGTCTCTTCTCTCACTTTATCCATCTCTCTCCTTCCCTCTCCCTCTCATCCCCAAAATTTGCCTTAATTGAATCTTCCAAAATTGTGATTCGGATGAAGCCTGAATTTTTTGAAAATGTGTGTCGAATCTGATTTGATTATAACCGATTAGCTCATTTCTAATGATAAATTTAGAAATGGTAGGGGGTTCGACCACTAACGCCCCCAACTGATCACAAAAACAAGTGGTCCCTCTGAGTCCCCTGTGAGAACTGAGCAGTAGTGCACATGTGTGACCACTGTTTTATGCACTTCTGTGGAACTGCTATAGATAGCTAAGTCCCCTGAATAGTGAATGCAGTGGTGGTCATGCATGACCGCCACCAATCTACACAAACGGGGAACTTGGAGACAGCTATTCTTGTGCTCCATTCTCATGTTTATGGGGGTCCCAGTGGTAGGGCCCTCAGCAATCATATATTTGAAATTGTCACCTTTCCTGTGGCATAGGTGATAAATGGGTTGTCTCATCTCACTAGGATATGCCCGCATTGTCTTATAGGTGTGAGTCCCTGCTCTGGGACCCCACCGATATTGAGAACAGAGCCCCAAAAGTGGTGGATGGCGCACTGCGCAAGCGCAGCAGCCCTCCATTAATTTTTTATGGAGTGGCAGAAAATAGCTGAGCGCTAGCTCTGCTATTTCCATTGGGCCCATAGAAGTGAATGGGAGCAGTGGTCGGTCATGCGCGGTGTGCTCCTATTCATTTCTATGAGGAGAGCTCGTGGTTGCCGGACCGGAGTCCTCCAGCCACCACTTTGCGGGGCTCCGTTCCCGATATAGGTGCGGTTCCCACCACTGGGACATAGAGATATGCCCCCCATTGTCTGGGATGAGACAAGCCCTATAAGTCACTTCATACAATCAAGCAATAAAAAGCTCATATCCATTTTGGATTATTATTTTTTTGAGATTTTTTTTTTTACTGACCTCATCCTTCACTTCTGCCGCTTTGTATCAGAAAAAAAAGGAAAAAAACATTTAAATACTCATTAGCATTACCTCTACTAAATGTCACATGCGGATATTTTGTTAGACGTTAGTAAAACTGGCATGTGGAGGCCACGGGATAATTATGCCCTAACTTATCAAGGGATTTACATAATTTCAGACAGCAATTAAAGAATCCAACTGAATATATTTTTTTCTGCCTCTTTCTCATGCAGTTTCTCGTACAAAGAAATTGTTCGTTTACATTAAGGACTCAGCTCCAAGCTGCTTATTTGCATAAAATGAAAGGTTTCTGTATTGTGAACCAGCGGGGTACCATTTAAAATTCCGTTTTAAAAACCTCACCTTAAAATAAGAAAATGTTAATATCATTTTGCAGTCTGCGTGAGCAGCCGACAGATGCCTGCTCGTTTCTAACTTTTATACAATGGTTTTTTTTTTTTCTTTTCTGTTCTGGTTAAGATTTCAGCGTTCTTGATAATGTCTTTATGGCAACAAGAGCTTATTTTATCACTTGCTTTCTCCTTTTATCTCCATTTCTTTTTCTCTTTGTTCATTTATATGTTTTAGAAGTCGTGTACAGAGATCAGCGTTCATAGCCTGGAGGTTACTGTGTATCGTCTCTGCATGGAATATGACTTGCAAACTCTGCTTTACTATATGAATATGAAAATAAAGGTGGTCACACACATTAAAGGGGTTTTCCGGAAACTATAGAGTGGGCAGCACGTATCGATTCTGGCGTTGGTGTGCTGAAGCTCAGCTCCCAGAATAGGAGCACAGTCACTACGCAGTGAACCTGTAATAGAACACAGCAGAAGAGGGCCCTTCTCTCGTGTAATACCTCTGGTGCCAAGTAATCAGCCCCTATGTTGATCAGCTTCTTACCAGAGGGTGTGGGGCACTGCAGGTAGAGGAGAACCAGGTTGCTGCACCCTCACGCCAGGCACAACCACTGAGGCGTAACAGAGACAGGAAGCAGAAAAGAATCAGGATGAATGGGGCTCTGCTCTAGATGTTTCTTCGTGAACTGTTTTATCAAAACAAATAAAATACAATGCAAAAGGTTCCAAGCTAGATGTTTCAGCGTAGAAGCCTGAGGAAGGTGGCGGACCGCTGGCTGAAACGCGAAGCTTGTATTCTTTTGCATTGTATTTTATTTGTTTTAATGCACCATTTTATGAAGAAACATCCAGAGCAGCGGGCCTGATTCTATTCTGCTTCCTGTCTCTACCGGAACCGGAATTTTTCTTTTCTCTGGATAACTAATCTAGAAATCACAGACAGCCAATATTTTATTATGGACAAATTGGAAAACCATAATAAATTATAAAGATTATAATTAATAACAAGGATATAGCTTCATATATGAAAAAAACTAACTACTAGTATTTACTAGAAACTGTAAAACTATAATAATTAATACCCCCCAAATAACCTGATCAAGTACCACCAGCCTCTAAACAATTATGGAAAAATATGGACAAACTTCTTCATTTTTCTGAACTGTCCAAGAATTTCTGGATGGTTGGCAACCCTGCTGTCCACTGTATATCTTTGCCAATGCCAGCTTCTCAAAACAGTGGAAGTGCTGGGTGTTAGACGGACCCCCTCATTCTGATGTTGATGATCTATCCTAAGGATAGGCAATTAATATCAAAGTCCTGGGAAAAAACAAAAAACAAACATTAAAGGTTAGTTTCAAGAAGTAGCAATAGCACTCAAGGGATTTTGATGCAATTAGTGGTACTTTTATTGACCACACCAACAAAATATAGAAGTGTTTTTCCTTACCTTTCTTCTTGGCTGAACATATTTTGAGATATGACTCTAGACTGCCCAGCCTTTAAAAAAAAAAAAAGCAGATGTTATGTGTTGAAATGTCTATCTTAAATGTGTCTATGTGTGGCTACCTAGTGGTTGTGTTGTGGGCCAGGGGGTCAGTCAATACTCAGAGTCAAGAAACAGGCAGAGGTCAGGGTTGACAGCAGCAGTTGGGAAACAGGAACAAACAGATTATAGCTCTTTTAGCAAGGCCTAGCAGAACCAGATAGAACCTGTAGATCAGGCAATGGGTGGGACAAGGAGGCCGGCATATGTAGGGGAGGTAGTGAGTTTATTGGTCAGCAGTTGGACAGCAGCACACAGAGCAAGGAGAGGAGGGTGTAACCCTTGCAGTGCTGTTGTGGGATTAGGCCAGTTTTATACGTACTGGAGATTGTCCTTCAATTTCATAATGGTGAAACAAGGCGGACCAACTCTATCACTTAGAAGAAGACCTTGCAGGAATTCAGCTACTTTTATTCAAACTTCCAACAAATCTGAAACCCTGGCAGATATCCCACAACTTATGTGCACCCTTTTATCTCTTTTAACTGATATCAAACCTATAATAGCTGTCTCCTATCCATCATTTAAAGGGAATGTATCACCTTAATGTTTTGCTAATTAAAACCAGATAGTGAAACATGTTTTTTAATTCTAACTGGTTTTATTTTGAAAACGTTTATTCATTTATTCTATTTTCTGTACATGATTGTGGAGGCTGATATCTTGTCTGAGCTAAACACCGTTCAGATATCTGTTTTGCACCCACCGCATGGACCATAGGCTGCAACAGACGTAAGATGCTCATTGATTTATATTGCCAAGTTTTCTAGACATTCTCTTTGACTTGTGCAGAGGTCATTGTACAGGGAGGGGAAGCAGATAAGCTGTGTCCATCTAAAACTAAAAAGACCTAATCATATAGACTGCACTCCTAACAACCCCACCAACTTCATATTGCCTCCACTGAACCTCAATACTCTCGACTCCCACTGTAAGTTACAAGTATGGCGAACAAAAGCGAAAAAGAGGCACTGATAGGGTAACTATGTTTGACATAACAGTCACCAGGGGGTATATAGTGCGCTCACCTATTCTATGGTGATTGGTGCAGTAATGTTTTAGATCTGTTCGATCAGGATGGAATGGTCGGTACTGCCAGTGCTGTTATTTTTGGATCCTCCGAATGATGTTCGCCAACCGGAGGAGTATCACATGAACACAAGATAATGAGGTAGTGGACCCGTTTGGTACTATCATATACAGTTGGCTAACAGGCGCAAGACACGACCATTAGGAGAAGGTGAGTAATTTATTGATAAAATTACTTCTGGTAGACCATGTGTTTTGGTGTTCGTGGACCCCTTTCTCAAGTCTTGAAATTGGAAGTAGGATCCAGCTGCTGTACTCACCACCTCTGCAGCTGCCTGTCTTGCTGGTTCAGTGCTTTCAGATGTCCATCCTATTGGTCACCTTGTATAAGAGCTAGTGGTAACGCTGTTGCAAAGTTTAAGTGCCCCCAATATCCCACTTTCAATTTAAAGACTTGAGAAAAGGGTTCCTGGAACCCCGAAACGCGTTGTCTACCTTTAGGTAATTTCATCAATAAATTACTCACCTTCTCCTAATGGTTGTGTCTTGCACCTGGATGTAATCAGACCAAACATGTCCACCACCTCTTATTATCTCTTGTTTTTTTAACTTCTGAATTGTCTCTTTTTTTTTAGAAGAGCAGTGAAAAAACTTTTTTTTGCCCTAGCTTTTAATCCTGCTTAATTTGACCAGGCGTGCATATTCTGAATAGGGAGAGAAGGAGCAAGCTGCTTTCAGACACCTCTTGTAGCAGCTTATTTTCCTTACGAATAAAAATATTGGACATGTTGAAATCCAATACCTTTGTCCTTTTTTCCCCCCCAAAAAATCTGCAATCAGGGGAAAGTAGGGAGGGTCGCCGAGTCATGGCAAAATTTTTGAGTTTGGCCAACTATTACAATGTATATTATACTGCAAATGGCCAATTTTTGCAATGTTCGTGAAACTTTGTACGGAAAGCTGCTATTACTCCCTTATGCTTCTATTGCTCAGATGCTCCCCAAACCTTCTGTTTGGGGAGCACCTGAAATAAGACATCCCTCAAATACCGTTCAGCGAACACCTGGATGTTCGGGTTCGAGAAGTTCAGTTGAACTTCCCGAAAAAGTTCGGGTTCGGGATCCGAACTCGACCCGAACCTCACCCCAAACCCGAACCCCATTGAAGTCAATGGAGACCCAAACTTTTGGGCACTAAAAAGGCTGTAAAATAGCCCAGGAAAAGTATAGAGGGCTGTAAAAGGCAGCAAATGTAGGTAAATCCTCTGCAAACAAATGTGGATAGGGAAATGACTTAAAATAAAATAAATAAAAATTAACCAATATCAATTGGCAACTTGGAGGAGGAGGAGGTGGAATAGGAGGTTGGGGTGGCATCAGGTGGGAATGCTATGGGAGTTGATGTTCTCATCACAGCCAAAAAGGATTCATGTCTGCCTGCAGTGCCACAGGCCTCATTCACAGACTCAGGGCCATGGCACCCAGACGGTGGAGAGGTTCATTCAACTTTTGGTTGCACCGCAATGTAATAGTAAAATTAAAAAAAGAGGATTCAATAAAGAAGTGCCCTGGAGTACAAGAATATATGGTTGAGGGGGAGGCAGTTATAAATGTCTATTCTGCACAAGGGAGGGACAGGTCCTGTGGGATCCATGCCTGGTTCATTTTTATGACGTCAGCTTGTCCACGTTGGCTGTGGACAGTCGGCTGCGTTTGTCAGTAATGACGCCACCTGCCGTGCTGAATACACGTTCAGACAATACGCTGGCCGCCGGGCAGGCCAGCACCTCCAAGGCATAAAAGGCTAGCTCTGGCTCTGGAGACCCAGAAGTTGAATGGGGCGGAACCATCAGTCAGTACGTGGAGGGGTGTGCAGACGTACTGTTCAACCATGTTAGTGAAATGCTGCCTCCTGCTAACACGTTCCGTATCAGGTGGTGGTGCAGTTAGCTGTGGCGTGGTGACAAAACTTTTCCACATCTCTGCCATGCTAACCCTGCCCTCAGAGGAGCTGGCCGTGACACAGCTGCGTTGGCGACCTCTCGCTCCTCCTCTGCCTTCGCCTTGGGCTTCCACTTGTTTCCCTGTGACATTTGGGAATGCTCTCAGTAGCACGTCTACCAACGTGCGCTTGTACTTGCGCATCTTCCTATCACGCTCCAGTGCAGGAAGTAAGGTGGGCACATTGTCTTTGTACCGGGGATCCAGCAGGGTGGCAACTCAGTAGTCCGCACACGTTAAAATGTGGGCTGTGGGCTGTCGTTGCGCAGGCACTGCAGCATGTAGTCGCTCATGTGTGCCAGGCTGCCCAGAGGTAAGGACAAGCTGTCCTCTGTGGGAGGCGTATCGTCATCGTCCTCCATTTCCCCCCAGCCACGCACCAGTGATGGGCCCGAGCTGCGTTGGGTGCCACCCCGCTGTGAACATGCTTCATGCTCATCCTCCTCCACCTCTTCATCCTCGTCCTTCTCGTCCTCCAGTAGTGGGCCCTGGCTGGCCACATTTGTACCTGGCCTCTGCTGTTGCAAAAAACCTCCCTCTGAGCCACTTCTAACAGACTGTCCTGAAAGTGCTAAAAATGACCCCTCATCCTCCTCCTCCTTCTGTGCCACCTCCTCTTCCATCATCGTCCTAAGTGTTTTCTCAAGGAGACATAGAAGTGGTATTGTAACGCTGATAACGGCGTCATCACCACTGGCCATGTTGGTGGAGTACTCGAAACAGCGCAACAGGGCACACAGGTCTCGCATGGAGGCCCAGTCATTGGTGGTGAAGTGGTGCTGTTCCACAGTGCGACTGACCCGTGCGTGCTGCAGCTGAAACTCCACTATGGCCTGCTGCTGCTTGCACAGTCTCTCCAGCGTGTGCAAGGTGGAGTTCCACCTGGTGGGCACGTCGCATATGAGGCGGTGAGCGGGAAGGCCGAAGTTACGCTGTAGCTCAGACAGGCGAGCAGCAGTAGGATGTGAACGCCGGAAGCGCGCACAGACAGCCCGCACTTTATGCAGCAGCTCTGACATGTCGGGGTAGTTGTGAAGGAACTTCTGCACCACCAAATTTAGCACATGCGCCAGGCAAGGGATGTGCGTCAAACCGGCTAGTCCCAGAGCTGCGACGAGATTTCGCCCATTATCGCACACCACCAGGCCAGGCTCGTCGGTCTGTTGTTCAATACCCCGCCACAACTCCTGCGCGGTGTGGGGCCTGTCCCCCAAACATATGAGTTTCAGAATGGCCAGCTGACGTTTACCCCGGGCTGTGCTGAAGTTGGTGGTGAAGGTGTGTGGCTGACTGGATGAGCAGGTGAAAGAAGAGGAGGAGGAAGCCGAGTAGGAGGAGGAGGCTACAGAAGGCTACAGAATAATGCCCTGCGATCCTTGGTGGCGGAAGGACGTGCGCCAAAGAACTCTCTGCCTGGGGCCCAGCCGCCACTACATTTACCCAGAGGGTCCACTAACAACACCACGACCATGTCCGCGTTCCTTACTAGATGTTTTCCTCATTGTTACCGTTTACCACAATAAGAAAAAAATTATTTGGCCCAATGTATTGAATTCAAATTCAGGCCTTTTTTTACAGGCACCTAACACTATCTGGCTATCTATTTATGTACCGTATTACACTAATCCAGGCACAGCAGTAACCACAGATTTAGGGGAATCAATTGTAGGCCTAGTATTTAGGCCCTGGATGAAAGGTATCCTTTTACGGACAGATTTACACTTTGAGATGCACAGTAGCGTGTGAACAAATATATAGGATTATGCTTTCAGCACTTGTATTTTAACACTTTGTGTAATATACCCTTTAACGGAAAGAAGTACACTTAGAGATGAAAAACAGTGTGTGCAAATGTAGAGGATTATGCTGTATTTTAACACTTACTGTAATATACCCTTTAACGGAAAGAAATACACTTGGAGATGCACGCTGAGTGTAATATACCCTTTTACGGACAGATTTACACTTGGCCTGCAACAACTGGAACACCAGATTTTGGGTATTGCTATTTTGGCAATTGAATTTCACCCCAGAAAATAATATATCCTTTGACAGACACTAATAAACTTGGCCAGCCACAGCTGAAACTACTGATTTATGATATTGCTATTTTGGCTATTGAATTTCACCCCTGAAAAAAATATATCCTTTTGCAGGACACTATTAAACTTGTCAAGTCACAGCTGAAACACCAGATTTACTGTATTTCTATTTTGGCAACAGAATTTCACTGCAGAAAATAATAAATCCTTTGCCGGACACTATTAAACTTGGCCAGCCACAGCTGAAACCACTGATTTATGGTATTGCTATTTTGGCAATTGAATTTCACCCCAGAACAAAATATATCCTTTGCCGGACACTATTAAACTTGTCCAGCCACAGCTGGAACACCAGATTTACGGTATTTATATTTTTGCAATTGAATTTCACCCCAGAAAATAATATATCCTATGACGGACACTATAAAACTTGTCCAGTCACAGCTGGAACACCAGATTTTTTGTATTTCTATTTTGGCAACTGAATTTCACCCCAGAAAATAATATATCCTTTGCCGGACACTAGGAAACTTGTCCAGTCACAGCTGGAACACCAGATTTACGGTATTGCTATTTTGGCAATTGAATTTCACCCCAGAAAAAAATATATCCTTTGCCGGACACTATTTGACTTGGCCAGCCACTGTTGGGACACCAGATTTACAGTATTGCTATTTTGGCAATTGAATTTTACCCCAGAAAAAAATATATCCTTTGCCGAACACTATTAAACTTGTCCAGTCACAGCTGGAACACCAGATTTAAGATATTTCTATGTTTGCAACCGAATTTCACCGCAGAAAATAATATATCCTATGACGGACACTATAAAACTTGTCCAGTTACAGCTGGAACACCAGATTTACGGTATTGCTATTTTGGCAATTGAATTTGACCCCAGAACAAAATATATCCTTTGCCGGACACTATTAAACTTTGCCAGCCACTGCTGGGACACCAGATTTAGGGGATTGCTATTTTGGAAATTGAATTTCACCACAGAAAAAAATCTATCCTTCGCCAGACAGCAGACAGTATTACACTTGGCTAGCCACAGCTGGAACACCAGATTTAGGGGATTGGTATTTTGGCAATTGAATTTAACCCCTCAATAAAATATAGAAATTTCTACCCTGAGTTTCTAGGGGTGACAATAAGCACAGCCAAGCCCCTGATGTAGGATATAGCAAAAAAAAAAAAACTAGTATTGATGGATTGATGGACTCGGTGGCAGCTTGTGCTGGTGCACCACAAGACACAAAATGGCCGACGATCACCCCAGAAAAAAGTGACAGAAAAATGCTCTGTGCAGCCTAAAAACCAGTGAGCAATTAACTAGCAGAAGTTGAATCATTCACAGCTGTAGATCGATCACTTCATTAGGTGTTTTTGCTGAGTTTTCCCTGCCTAATCTCGCCCTCACAGCAGCTGCGTCCTATCCCTACACTAATCAGAGCAGAGTGAAGTGCGGCGCTACGTGACTCCAGCTTAAATAGAGGCTGGGTCACATGCTGAACTTGGCCAATCACAGCCATGCCATTAGTAGTCACGGCTGTGATGGCTTCTTAGGGCAAGAAGTAGACTGCTAGCTGATTGGCTGCTGTGCAGCCCTTCAGAAAGCGGGAAGAAATCGCCGAACAACGAACCCGAACCCAAACTTTTTTGAAAATGTTCGGGTCCGGGTCTGTGTCCCGAACACCCCTAAATTCGGTACGAACCCGAACTATACAGTTCGGGTTCGCTCATCCCTACTCATAAATACAGTCCACCCCAAAAAGTGTTAATTTCTACCCTCCTGTGTGCTTCATCTCAGATTATATGTGTTTTTTTTTTAAATGCCTGTCGTAGGGAACACACAATCACCAGCAAAATATATTGCCCGTAACTGATGAAATCACTTCTTCCTGCTTGTATGGGGTCTGGAAATGCTGCATACTCACAGCATTATGGAAGATGTGAATCTCGGTATCTCCGTTCACATGTTGTCATGTAATGATTCTTGTTCTAACAGGCAGAGGAGCTAAGGTGGTTTATATGTTCAGTCTGGCAACGAACAAGTCCTCATTCACAAACACCTATCAGCTGAACAACATAGCTGTTATCCATGTTGTTAAGAGTGTTGGCACCATATGTAGTAAATCTTTTTCAATTTACTGCAGATATCTATCATAATTAACAACAATCAAACATATGTTTCTGGGAGAAAATGATTTCCCTTTTGCATTTTCTTCTTGCATCTTAGAAACATTTAAATGAAATCACAACTAAGTGTGTACATATACATATAACTGTATGTATCTGCAACTGTGTAAGGAGAAAGTCAAGTGCTCAGCATTACATCCATTATCCTTGCTTAAAGGGGTATTCCGATTTTGCAATTTTCTTTTTTTTTTTATTATTATAATTTTTATTGAAAAACGTACATACATGATCAAATTCAATCCAGATAGTATCAAGCAAAAGCAGATACATCAAAAACACGTAAATTTATTAATTAAGTAACCCATTTCCCACCCACTCGAACCCCCTCGTCATCGGTGGAGCCAATATGGTTAATCCAGGCTTTAAAATGTATACATAGATCTGGAATCCATGGACCCGAGGTAAAAACCAGACAGCTATTTGTTCTTCTCCATATTATATATTTTGTAGTTTTCCGCATCAATTGACAGGAACAACACGTTATCACTTACCAATAGTCACTGTTTAACTGTAATGACTTGTCTTCCTGAACTTCATTGTGGTCACTAGAGATTATTGAATTGTCCAAGATTCATTTAGTTTTGGATTCGACGATTTTTTTTTTTTAAAGTTTGTTTCAGGTGCAAATCTGTTTGTTCTGAACCAAAGTTGTTCCAATTGCCCTGAAAATTGGTCTATGACCCCCTCTAGTCCTCTAAAACAGAGATTTTTTTATGTGAAGCTCCTATTTCGTTTTTTTTAATATATAGCAAATTTTTTCATTTTCCCTCGGTCTGATACAATACAGGTGTAACTGTATCTACTTTTATCGTTGCCGCCGCAAACTGCGGTTATTGCTTGGAGACAACTGACCTCAATTACCTCCTGCCTGGTGGTGACAGAACACTATTGACTGCTTATGCACTGGGCCAGGGGCGTAGCTAGCGGCTCATGGGCCCTGGTGCAAGAGTTCAGCTTGGGCCCCCCATCCCTCAGTGCTTTGTGTATCTTCTTCTGCGGAACAAGGGTCTTTGGGCCCGGTAGCGACTGCTACCTCTGCACCCCTTATAACTACGCCCATGCGCTGGGCACCATTTTACGAGATTGGTCCGAATCGACCAAGAAAAGTTTGAAAAAACGCACCTAAAGGACTTTCAGACTGTGAGAAACAAGATTCTGGGGTCTGATGAAACATTTAACTTTTTGGCCTCAAATTTAAGCGTCGTGTCTGGAGGAAACCAAGCAATGCTCATCACCTGCCCAATACCATCCCTACAGTGAAGCATGGTGGGGACAGTATCGTGCTGAGGAGGTGTTTTTCAGTGGCTAGGACAAGGAGACTGATCAGGATTGAGGGAAAGCTGAATGGAGCAAAGTATAGAGATATTCTAAATGAAAACCTAATTTAAAGAGCTCTGGACCAAAGACTTGGCTGAAGGTTCACCTTCCAACAAGACAATAACCCTAAACACACAGCCAAGACAATACAGGAGTGGCTTAGTGAATGTCCTTGAGTGGCCCAGACAGAGCCCTGACTTGCACCCAATCAAACATCTCTGGAGAGACCTGAAAATGGCCGTCCACCGACAGTCCCCATCCAACCTGACAGAGCTTGAAAGGATCTACAGAGAAGAAAGGCAGAAAATCCCTTGTGGCATAATACCTAAGAAGACTGGAGGCTGTAATCACTGCCAAAGGTGCTTCAAATAAGTATGATTAAAGGGTCTGAATACTTATGTCAAGATTTTAACTTTTCCTTTTCAATAAATTAGCAAAGATTTTGCATATTCTGTTTTCACCTTCTCATTATTGGTTATTGAGTACAGAATTTTTAGGGAAAAACTTGACTATTTTTTTATTTTAGTGCAAGGCCGCGACATAAAATGTGAAAAAAGTGATAGAGTCTGAAGACTTTTCAAATGCACTGTATAATGGGATCTGATGGCTTTCCGGCTTAAATGCTGCCTTTCTGCCAGAAAAATACCACTGCATGGATTATAGTGAATTGGCCTATTATCTAAAAAGAACAATTAATATTATTGAAATAATGCATTTTTGGAAAACGTTGACAAATGGGCCATGAATGAAAGCCGACAGGAGACAAAAACTAAGATAAATATGACTGGCCAGACTTAAATGTCTGGAGCAAAGAGAAAATGTTGAGTAGCAGCAGACGATGCTGATGTGAAAACTCTAAAGCTTTCCTGTATAACATCCCTGCATTCTACTCTGAGCCAATAAATAAAACATCTAAACTGCAGAAGAGAAGAGAAACATATCTGTGACATGGTAGGTTCATCAACACTACCAATCTTCATGGTCGTGAGGACAAATTTTACAGGCCTTGTGTCTTTTGCTTGCAATGAACTGCAATGCAGATCAATAACTACTAGTGGCTAAATTGTTCAAGTTTGAACTAAGGCTACATTGACACATGTGGCACAGGAATCCAGGAGGCCATTCCAGTAGAGAACAGCCTACTGGATTTCCCTGGATCCAGCATAGCCTGATAGTGCCGAGTGTCCACCCGACCCTATTAACTATATTGGTAGCTAGCGGAATTCAGCTGGATAAAAACTGTTGCGTGCAGGAATTTTTGACAGGCTGAATCCCAGCATTTATGCGGGGGAGCGGCCAGATCTCTGCCGGTTCCCATTTCAATTAATGGGTTTGGCGGGCACATGGCACTATTTGGCTATGCTGGATCCAGAGAACTCCGGCAGGCTGTTTTCTGCCAGAACACCCAGCCGGGTTCCTGTGCTGCAATTGTGAAACTAGCCTAAGCTGCAATTTTTGAGAAGAACCTCCCTGACTTCGGTATATTGGTTTAGTCGCTATGTCATGAATTGTAGAAAAGGGCCATTCTGATATAATGGAATGGACAAGGGAATACTGACCACAGAGGTAGACAATAACACTGCCTTTGGGCTCTGAGAAAGTGATGGCCAAAGGTTGGCTGGTCTCATTCCCTTTGTTCTTAGTTGGCAAGAACTTGTGTAGAACTTTCTTCGCCAAAGGAACTGCATTGTTAAAGGGAGTGTTTTACCTAATCTGAGTGTTTTAGACCGCTCAGATCAGGTTACAGACTCTTTGCCCCTTATTACTATAGTACCTCTATTTAATTCGTCTGTGGTCCAGATGATGAAAAAGAGACTTTTAAACCGTATGTAAATGAGCCGCTGAAGGTGCCCAAGGGCGGCGTTACTGGGCGATGTGCCCAGAAAAACACGCCTCTTTCTGCCCTCTGGCCTGCCCTCTGTGCTAATACATCCTGCAGCCGAGTGGCAGAACAATGGCAGATGGATGTCTTTAGTTGGCCGGCCCATGCGCAATATGAAAAGCTGTTCCCCTGCCCATAATGGGCAGAGCAGTGCGCGTCCACTGGCCAACTAAAGACATCCGTCCCGCCGTTGTTCTGCCGCTCGGCTGGAGGAGGTGTGTTTTTCTGGGCACATCGCCCAGTAACGCCGCCCCTGGGCACCTTCAGTGGCATATTTACATACGGTTTAAGGCTCCATTCACACGTCCGAAATTCTGTTCCGCATTTTGCGGAACGGAATTGTGGACCCATTTATTTCTATAGGGACACACTATGTCCCGCCCAGATCCGGAATTGCGGATCCGCACTTCAGGGTCCGCACTTGCGTTTTGCAAAAAAATAGAACATGGCCTATTCTTGTCCACAATTGCGGACAAGAAAAGGCATTTTCTATGAGCGTTCCGGCAATGTGTGGTCCGCAAAATGCAGAACGCACATTGCCGGTGTCCGTGTTTTGCGGATCCGTGAATGGATCCTAAAAGTCTCTTTTTCATCATTTGGACCACGAACGAATAAAAGAAAGGTACTATAGTAATGAGAGGCAAAGTGTCTGTAACCTGATCTGAGCGGTCTAAAATGCGCAAGATTAGGTGAAAGACTCCCTTTAACAAAAAGTATGTGAAAATAACCTATAGGAATGTTATGGAGGTAGGAATAAAGTCCTTATGTCCTGGCATCAAAATCCAGCACCACTGTAGAGGGCGGCCAATTTTGATTTTAACTATGTGGTCCCTCTTTTCTATGTAAAATTCTGGGCATGGGATTAGGACAACCCATACAATATCTTATATTTAACACTATATTGTTAATATGGATAATTTTATTTGCATTGCTTATTCAGTCGCTTGTTCTCCATTTCAGGCATTGCTTTTCAAGAGTTTTCAAAAATTTTGGAAGGAGCCTAATAAGAATGTTGGTAGCCATGCTGATGGACCTTGCCCAGCCAACATAAGCAAGGGGAAATCAAATGATTTTCTTTGTCCATTGCCTATGGTTGCTAGTTGTGATTAAAAAAAAAGTATATGAAGCTTTTGAGATGAATATTTCAGCATGAGACAGGTCCTACGTTACTAGTGAGATATGATATGAATTCATCAAAAGAAAAGATTGGTGAGAATTTTTGCTGAAGATCAGAAGACTATCTATAGACTTACCTAAGGCAATAAATTGGGTGAGATTCAGCACATTTGCTTCATATGCTCTGTAGGGGTTGGCATCTTACAAAGATCCATGTAGCTAAAGGGGTTCTCCAGTTTAGAAAACCCATGTTGATATACTCCTTTACTGAATTCTGAGTTAATGGGGGGAGGGGGTTCTTCCGTTCAAGATCCTTATTTCTTGGCCAGGATGGAGACTACTGGCTGCAAACGGCATCTCTCATTTTGGAGACCCTGTCCTGAATTACCAAGGCAGAATATTGATTTGGATGGATGCTGTGTAATGCTTCATTTCCACTGCAGAAAATGCAGCAGAAAACCCTATGACAACTAATGAGAACCTAAGACAAAGAGATCCAGTCTTAAAGTGGTTTTCCAGGACTAGATAACTCATTCTAAGAATAAGCTATTTCTATCAGATTGTGGAAGTCTGGCACCCGTCGGGTTCTGCTGAAGCATTAGCTGTTGTTTGCACGGCAGTGCTGTTTTTTCCCATCAATGTTTTCATCACAGATGTGAACAGAGGCTTTACTATCTGATACAGCCCCTGTAGGATCTCCTCTGCCCAGAACAGCCCCTTTAAGCCTTACACATTGCCTGTTCAAATCAATGGGTTTTCTGTGTAATGCAGGACAAGAGACACTCCTTCTAATGGCTCTCCACTCTGGCCAGTACATTCTGCACATGCAGTGCCTCAGACCCGTGGGTATCTGCAATTGTTTGTAAAGTTATGTCATGTTATGCATTGTTATGATGTTCATTACAACAAGAGAAGGTATGGTTGGCAGAAACAGGGCTAACCACCCTGTTCCTCCCCTTTTGTTAGAAGTGGGCTGGTCCTACTGCCAGGAGGAAGAGTTCGAGTCCAGACAACGAGGAGGAACAAAGTAAATGCCAGAGCTCACACTCCTAAGGGCTGTATCCCTTCTCCTGTGAGACCATCTCTCCAGACAAATCCTCAGAATCAAGAACACTGCTTCCAAGAAGCTTCAGTGTGCCTAGACAGCAGCGTGATCAGCAAAATCATAGCTTTACAGACCCTGCTGCAGGTGAGGGACTACAGCTCAAACACTTATCACCTAGAATAACCACCAGGCCAGACAAACATCAAGCCTGTATCACACAGTGGCACCTAAGTGCCTGCTATTGCCAACCTATGGCCATCTAGCCAGCCATCTATACCTCCTTATCTGGTGTCAGAAACTTAACTTTTTACTTTATACTGCTGGATCAGCCACACGTTATAGTTTGCGCTGATTAAAGGGAGACTTTTATACATTTTCTTCTGGCCTGATTCTTCAAACCACTTTTTCACTGCAATGATCCCCAGAGAGGATTGGCCTGAGGGAGTACACCACGACACAACACCTCATCAGGGCCACTACCACTCCTATGCTCTGCACTGGCCTCACAGGGACTTACTGAGAACCCTTCCCCATCTATATATTGGGATATATTAAAATTAGTTTTCCAAACTGTACAACCCCTTTGACTGCAGCTGCAGTTTCCCTTACCATACTGTTATTATCTGAATCACCTCCTTTCACATTCCGGTTCATTGGGTTGTAATACCAGATACAGCCTATGCTCAAAAGTGGCGCTATTTCTGAAAAAATAACAAAAACTAAAAACTCTTTATTTTATTTCTCAGTTAGGTTTGCTAAATAATGTACATTTTTTAATGCAAACATCAGGCCAGACCTTTAACTACATGCAACTAGTAACAGCAAGCTGAGGGTATACGTGATATTGCTGTTGACACTGCGCTGGCGTAGCTGACAATGGCACTCCTTCTGTTACAATAAATATTACTAAAGCGTGGGGAGCAGTCCTGATAGTATTAAGTGTGGTGACAGGCAAAGTGCAAATGGGAGGCCAGATGTGTTAGAATGCAAGTAGGTGACGGGAGGAAAGGTGACAAGTGTGAGCGCTGCCGCTCACAGACACAACACAGACATGTGACAATAATAAGTGTCACCATAAAGATGACAGAATCAGTAACTCAAGGGAAATACAGGCTGTCATTTGGAATATGGAGCATAAGTGACAGCAGATGTAGCAGCCACCCCGAGGCATGGACGAGTTTGCTAGCCTCCCCTCTGTCACTGCGACATGTAACACTGTGTTATCAATTCCCTGTATGCGAGCTAAAGGCAGGTGTGCTGGCCATAGCCGTACCGTCTACTGCAGCCTGAAATCCACACATATTAATGGTAGCAATGATTTGTAACTGTTTATTTACATGGAAACTGTATCAGGTATGCAGAATCGGTTCAATGACTGACTTTCATAGGTATCCATGAAAGCTTTTCTATTTTATCCCAAAAAAAAAAAAGTCTCGGGCTGGCATAGCAAGTTTACCTTGGTATTTTGGAAATTGGTGAAATTTTACATAAATTTGAATACATTTTACATAAATATGAGATGAGCGAAGTTTTGAAAAACTCTATTCAGCAACTTCGCCGATGTTCGCCACGAAATTTGATTCGTTCTGAATTAATTTGTCACGAATCACTATAAATCCGGTATGGCCAGGGCACCCATAGAGTACGGCCACACAGAGCGGCCGTGCTGCGGTGAAGAACCGTGCAGCTAATTAGCCCGCAGCTGCCTTTTCTTTGGTAATGAAGACCGCACTGTAAAGTCCTTCTTCATTGTTAATGGCCGCGCCACAACCTTAAACCGGGGCTATTGCTGGTATGGAGTTTGGGGTTAGTGGGGGCACAATATGGACATTATTGCTGTTCTGACCTGCAATCTCTTGAATATTAATCAGCTCCGGCACAGGTCGTCAGTATCAGATCATTGGAGGTCCAATGCCTGGTACACCCACCGATCAGCTGTTTCGGGCAACTGCAGCGCTGGAGGCAGACAGCTCCATACACTGTCTGCAGCGTACTGTAGCTCATGTCCCATTCAAGTGAATGGGAGCTGAGCTTCAATACGGCAGCACTGGAAATTACACAGTGTATGGGTACCTCTGTTCCTGCTCCATACACTGTTAGTTCCCAGCACCGTGACAGCCCGAAACAGGTGATTGGTGGAGGTGCTGCTTGTCAGACCCCCATCGATCTGATATGGATGACCTCTCCGTAGGATAGATAATTAATACCTGTAACCTGGAGAACCCATTTAAAAATAATCTGCCAAATTATATTAATTGGTATATTGGAGGTACAGGAATTAGGGAATATTTATGTAAAGAGGTGTAAAAAAGGGTTAAAGTAGATTTCCAGGATTCAAATATTGATGAACTATTCTCAGGATAAGTCATTCATATTTGATTGGTGGGGTCTGTCTCCCAGCACCCCTGCCGATCAATTGTTTGAAGGCTGCAGCCTCTTCCAACATAAGTGTCATTACATTCGTCAGTCACATAGTCTATGTGAAGCTGAGTCCCATTCAAGCACAGCCACTATAAAATGTGCAACACTGTAGTTGGAATTGGACCCTGACCGGATTAGATACTGATGACCTATCCTGAAAAGTTCCTGCAATCTCGGGGAGGGGAAGACATTAGTCACCTGGAGTGCAGTACTCCCAGTAATTGTCTGCTCAGATACCCCTTGACCACGATTAAACATGGCATTTAAGGGGTTAAAAGTCCATAATCAGCATTATCTCTGTTCGCAGACTCTGCCACCAAGTGTCTACTGTGTGAAACAGCAGGCACTCAGCGGCTATGGCACCTGCTCAGCTTCTGAGCAGGTGCCATCTTTAAAAACTCAACATTGGCTGTACATGTACAGCTTATGGTAAGAAGGGGTTAAAGACTATGGACACTTTTGAAATTGAAAAGGAGATTTTTAGTTTTTCACATATTTAGAGATCATAAAAAAAAGTTGCACTACCTTTCAGTCTGAAATCTTAATTCCTTCATTTATTTTCACCCCTACCTCCAATATTCAGTTCATAACCTGGCCCTAGCGTTAGACTTTTCTCACGTATCCCTGTGTCCCACCTTGGAATACATACTGGAATGCTGGATCTGTATGTCCAGGATGCTGCTGCTTTCCCCTGCAATCTGCTTTCCTCTCTTTCTAGAGCCTGTGTGACCTGCCCTCCTCTCCACATTCTGATCTGCTGTGTACAACCTCCTGCTGCCAACACGGAGAGAAGGGGGCATAGAGTTGTCAGAAACAAAAGCAGTACTCTGAGGGATTTATGTCAGATTTATCAGCACCAGTAGTTAGGTGAAGGACTTAAACACACTCTGCAGGAGCAAAGTAATAGGACATGTTTAATCAAGTCTATTTAGAAAGGTGCTTCATTTTGTATTTAGGATGTAAATGAGCAATAAAACAATCAATACATAGGTGTTCATAGCCTTTAAAGATAAGGATTCAGAATCATTTTGTAATTGCATGTAATTAAAAATGTTGTATAGCCAGTGAGTTATTCAATTAAATCTATCAGTATAGCGCCACCTGCTGTTTGTTCTTTTTCTAATTTCTCTGTCCTTCTCACTAAGATGGAAGCATGTGCTCCGTTCCATCCTTCAACTGCAATTGGCTTCGGTAGAAAAAATATGCCCTCTGAGAAAGGCCTAATACATTCCTGTAATTTTGCCCACTGGCCCCTGGTATTGCCCATATGGCACAGGTAGGTGAGTGTTAGGTCCCGAGCTACTTGAGAAACCTTGGCCTGGTGCTTGGGCTTAAGACATGTCCTCCACTGCAGGACATGTTGACTAATCTCTCAAATTTAACATCAGTTTGAGGGCTTAGTAAGACCGCAGTGTGCACCTGTTTTGTCATTTGTTATTGCTATACTGGTATATTACTTATTACATCCACACAATTGCCATCTTGTGTAGGATGTCTATTGTGGTACTTGTGGTCCGCTGCGGGCATCCTCCACTGTATGCATTTTTGCTGGGGATCGCCATTAGCAACGGGCCACAAGTGCAGGATCTGCTCCCCTGTATATATATGCAAAACTGCATTTTTGGGTTGAGCACATCCTGCTTCATGCCATCTGCTTCATGCCAGTTGGTTAAAGGATACACCCCCTAGGCTGCTAGCTGCAAATAAATCTAGTAGAGAAATTGGAGCAATTAATGGGGAGATCTCTGGATCCATGTGAGGTACAGGGCTGGTTCTAGCTTTCTAGCTTTGATCACTGGAGGTCCAATACCTGGTACACCCACCGATCAGCTGTTTCGGGCAACTGCAGCGAGATTGTCATGTACAATATCATATTAAATTTAAATTTTTTACATTAATCATGGGATAACCTCTTTAAATATAGTGGGTTAAGTTGTCTAGGTATAAGAAAAGTCAACTGTGGAGTTGTGTGTCTATTTGTTGTCTCCTACTTTCTTCTGTTTTTCCTATCGCATCTTAATGCTATAGGGTGTATTAGAAACCCTGATCACATAGACGATTCGGCAATCGCCTGCTCACTTGCTGAGGAGACCGCTGCTATTACATGCGGCGATCTCCTCAACAACATGGGGAGGAGCGATCGCTAATCCATCGCTCGTCCCCATGCTGTACAGTGGTTTGCCGGCAGCAGATCGTAATTAGACAGCGCAATCTGCTGCTGTAAAATCCTGATCTTTCAGCATGCTTAATCTGTATTTCCAGATGAACGAGCGTTTGCTCATTCATCGTGCAATCGGCGGCAGAATTACACTGCAAGATGACGGCTAACGAGCATTCATACGGACGCTCATTAGCGATCATCGGCCAGAAAATATGCTCATGTAATACACCCTTAATTGTCACAGACAGATTGCTGCTGCAGTGAGCCCTTGGGTGGGAGTGGTAGTGGCTCTGACTATAGGATGTGTCGCTGTGGGTAATTCCTTCAGGCCATTACTCTGTAGGGCTGCTGCAGTGAGAGGAGGGGGCACTCTTTCTTCCCTTGAGGCACTCCCTATAGTTGTGGCTCCTGCCTGACGGTAGTTTGGGATGACCTTGATGTTGGTAGTAGTATGGGTCCCTGGCAGAAGGTCCAATGGCCAGCATATGGTTTGTTAGGGGTCAGGAAAAATGGCCAGAGCTAGATGAGCACTGTAAATGTCTCTTTTTACTTGAGAGCAAAATAAGAGTTGTGGCACATCCAACAATAATCTGAATACAGTGCAAATCCTAACAATCTTGATATGCTGTCTTTCTTAAGTCTCTCCCTCTAGGATCTCTGTCTAGCAATTGTAATATGGTAAATGGGGCTGTAGTGTCCACTGCGGGATACAGGTTTCAAAAGCACATCTGTCTGGGATGTTGTAAAGAGTGATGGGTGTTTTAAGTGTAGTCCCTCACAAGCAGCAGAGTATGTATAGCTGTAATTGCACGTTACCTTGCTGACTCCTACGCTTGGCCGTGTAGATTCTGAGCTCTGGTCTTTCTTTCTCTTTTTCTTGCCATAGTAGAAGCAGTAACTTCCACAGAGATCTGTTTCCCGAGGATCCTGAGGTTCCTCCATACTAAACCCTTAAAGGGGAAGTCTCGCTTCCGCAAGTGGCATTTGTCATGTAGAGAAAGTTAATACGAGGCACTTACTAATGTATTGTGATTGTCCATGTTGCTTCCTTTGCTGGCTTGATTCATTTTTCCATCAAATTATACACGGCTCGTATTCAGGGGTTATGACCACCCTGTATCAGAGCAGCGGTGTCCATGCTTGCACACTATTATGGAAAAAAACAAAGCCAAGTCAATAATACTCACTCGCTTCGTATCTATTCATGGATGGATCATGCCAATGATTTTTGGCAAAAACTCCCAATATTTCGGCATTGCAGGTTGGAGACATATGGTATATAGTGAAGGAAGTCATTCACCATAACACAAAGTAAACTCGTTTCAGTCTTCCTTCCTCCAAAGTAAACTAATAATTTCCAAAGTAACAAGAAAAACATTTTCAAGAACTAAAAGAAAAAAAAAAGTATGATTTCTTTAGTAATGGATGGACAATGACATGAGTTAGATTAGCCGTTGCTGGCTTGAATTCTCCCCCATCACTTAAATCCCGCAGGGTATTAGAATACACGATGACAAATCTACTTGTTTTCTTGAACAGCGTGAAAAGCTCCTATTGTTTCCGGGGGAAAAAATAAATGAAATAAACTATTTTTTCATGTTGCTAGAAAGAAAAGTTTTGGCTGGCACCTCCACCGGGGCACTGACAGACTGGGCCACTTGACAAGACACCACTTTATTTGCACAAAAAGGGCAGAGAATTTGAAAGATTAACTTGTTTATTCTTAGTAACAAACACTTTCCTCATGTTTCTGGTAATTTCAGGCCTGTCACCAAGCAGGATTGAGCGGTACAAAAACTTCACAGGGAAAAAGAAGGAGAAACTGTTTTAAAGCACCCCCACGCTGATAAAAATGAACAGGTCTAATTACCCTGTCCATTGCCGATTCTTTATTTTTTATTTTTTCTACAAATATCATTTAAATGCTTTACATGTTTTTTGAAAAGTTATTCACTAATGTATATCTGCCAGGCAACGTTCTATTTCAATAGGAAAACAGACTTCCAGCCGCAGACGGTACTTACTTTTTGAACGTTATGGGAGTAAATATATTACGAAAATTGATTTAATGATTGTATACAAAGACGTTACATGGAGAAAAAAAAAAAGAACAGAGTAAACCATGTTGTTTTAAAAGCTGTCAACATTTGGCGCATAACGAAAAAGTCTTAAGTGGAAGGAAAAGTTCTTTCCAAACTTATATATATTACACTGTAGTACATTCATTTGCTGGTAATAAAAAAAAGACTCTCTCTGTCCAAGTGGCACATTTTGTCGCATGCCGTTTGTGCAGCAAAATTTGCGACATTTCCCCCTAGAAAAAAAGGAGGCATGGAAAATGGCTTAAATCTATGCCAGAATGAGGGCTGGCGTCTGCCGGAAGAAGCGCCAAATTTGTGTAGAGGCAGCACACAGGCACCTTTTCCATGCTGGTCTTAATACATTTCCCCTGAAGTTTGCTGGGTTCACATCTGCATTATGGCTTTCCGTTATAACATGGTTATAACGGAAAATAACGGAAGCCATAAGACGGAAGAGCGGATCCGTTATGCTGCCCACAGACTTGTATTAAGACAGAATGCCAAACGGAAGCTTTTAAAAGGCATTCCGTCTTAATAGAAGTCTATGGGAATCATAACGGACCCGTCTCGTTTCCGTTATGCAGAACGGAGAAAAAAGTCCTGTCGACAGGACTTTGTTTTCCGTCTTGCATAACGGGAACCAGACGGATCCGTTCTGAATACCACAACCTTCTATTAAGACGGTTCAAAAGGGAATGCCTCTTAAAGGCTTCCTTTTTTACTTCTGTCTATGGATTTTGTTATTTTCCATTATAACCATGTTATAATAACGGAAAACCATGACGGAATCCAGAACGCAGATGTGAACCCACCCTTACAACTACATGCACGCAGTCCGGTACCCTTAATATAAAGTAGCTAAAAAAATCTCAAAATGAGATGTACAAAGATAATGCTGCCATACTGTGCACATATCTAATGCTGCTATATAGTACCAAAAGAACACACCCATATAATGGCTGCCTGAGTTCCCAGATGACAGAGCCATCAGAATACCCTATGAATAACATCATCAAAGCCAGCAGAGTGCCAGTGCACGTAATAGTATCACTAGAGCACCCAATAAAAATTAGGGACAGCAGAAGGCCCCCTATGAACATGGCCAACGGAGAGTTGCATCCAGCATGGCTCTAAGCACTGTAGGACTTAGCAGCGCATCAACGTAAAGGGTTAATCCCTTTCTGAAGTTGGTGTCTGGCACCCTGAGAACCTGGCACCAAGGGTTGTAACCACCACAAATCTTAATTGTATAGCGCTGTTATTTAGACATTGGGTAGCGTTAGTATTAACCTACTCTGTTATTTGAGCACTGTATGGTGTTTTTTGTATGGCACTGCTATTAAGGCACTGTACGGTATATTATGGTTACAGTGTGTTATGGTGGAAGGCACTGATTTTTTAGGTATCGTAACTGTATGGAAGTCTTATTTGGACAACATATTAGTACTTGTAATTAGGCACTGTTTGGTACAATATATGAAGGTGTAGCACAGGGCACAATCCGACTTAAACGGGTTGTCCTGCTGAGGAGTCATCAAGCTCAAGAGACAGAACCAGTGCCCAGTCAGTTTAAAAAAAAAAACAAAAAAAAAAACCCTGACCTACACACAGTCCCACCATTGTGATACAGCAGCCCCAAAGGACTGGCCACAGCAGTCACAGGAACAAGCCAATTCCGGTCCGGCAGGAATCGGAAGTGGCCGGGAAGTGGCAGTGTCGGCACAACTGGAGGCTGCAGGCAGGTGACTGGGTGATGTGTTTAACTGGGCGCCAGTTCTAACCACTGGGCTCCTAGGTTTCTGTACAGAAAGGAAATTCCAAAATTCCAATTTAACAATATACAGAAAATTTTAGGTAGAAATATTATTTTAAATGTGACTCCACAAAAGGGAACACACAAAAAAAAAACAGTACGTTATATATATTAATTATTTAACAATCTACATACAGCACTTTATACATGACAATCACATACCTACACTTGTACACAGGTCTATTATATATTATATCTATATACAATATATTTTGTATATTATAGCTATATGCAGTATATTGTATATATATTATACCCACGTAGAGTATATTTTGTATATGATACCTATATGTAGCATATTGTGTATATTATACCTACCGTATATGTAGAGTATGTTGTGTATATTATATTTATATGCAGCATTTTGTGTATATTACATCTACATAAAGCATATTGTGTATATTATACCTATATGCCGTATACTGTGTATATTATACCTACATGCAGTACATTGTGTATATTATACCTACATGCAGTATGTTGTGTATATTATATTTATATGCAGCATTTTGTGTATATTATACCTACATGCAGTATGTTGTGTATATTATATTTATATGCAGCATTTTGTGTATATTATACCTATATGCAGTATGTTGTGTATATTATACCTATATGCAGTATACTGTGTATATTATACCTATATGCAGTATGTCGTGTATATTATACCTACATGCAGTATGTTGTGTATATTATACCTATATGCAGTATGTTGTGTATATTATACCTATATGCAGTATACTGTGTATATTATACCTACATGCAGTATACTGTGTATATTATACCTATATGCAGTATACTGTGTATATTATACCTATATGCAGTATACTGTGTATATTATACCTACATGCAGTATACTGTGTATATTATACCTACATGCAGTATACTGTGTATATTATACCTATATGCAGTATACTGTGTATATTATACCTATATGCAGTATACTGTGTATATTATACCTACATGCAGTATACTGTGTATATTATACCTATATGCAGTACACTGTGTATATTATACCTACATGCAGTATACTGTGTATATTATACCTATATGCAGTACACTGTGTATATTATACCTACATGCAGTATACTGTGTATATTATACCTATATGCAGTATACTGTGTATATTATACCTACATGCAGTATACTGTGTATATTATACCTACATGCAGTATACTGTGTATATTATACCTATATGCAGTACACTGTGTATATTATACCTACATGCAGTACATTGTGTATATTATACCTACATGCAGTATGTTGTGTATATTATACCTACATGCAGTACATTTTGTATATTATACCTATTTGCAGTATGTTGTGTATATTATACCTACTACATGCAGTATACTGTGTATATTATACCTATATGCAGTACACTGTGTATATTATACCTACATGCAGTACATTGTGTATATTATACCTACATGCAGTATGTTGTGTATATTATACCTACATGCAGTACATTTTGTATATTATACCTATTTGCAGTATGTTGTGTATATTATACCTACTACATGCAGTATACTGTGTATATTATGCCTATATGCAGTATACTGTGTATATTATTCCTACTACATGCAGTATGTTGTGTATATTATACCTATATGCAGTATACTCTGTATATTATACCTACAGTGCCTTGCAAAAGTATTCCCCCCCCCCAACTTTTTTTGTGTGTTTTGGTGCCTCACAACCTGGAATTAACATGGATTGTTTGAGGATTTGCATCATTTAATTTACAGAACATGCCCACAACTTTGACAAAGTTATTTTTTTTTATTGTGAACAGCAAATAGGACAAAATAACAGAAAAAGTCAATGCGCATAACTATTCACCCCCTAAAGTCACTACTTTGTAGAGCCTCCTTTTGCGGCAATCACAACTACAAGTCGCTTTGGATAAGTCTCTATGAGCTGCCACATCTTACCACTGGGATTTTTGCCCATTCCTCCTTGCAAAACTGCCCCAGCTCCTTCAGGTTGGACGGTTTTGCGCTTGTGAACAGCAATCTTTAAGTCTGACCACAGATTTACTATTGGATTGAGATCTGGGCTTTGACTCGGCCATTCCAACACATTTACATGTTTCCCCTTAAACCACTCAAGTGTTGCTTTAGGAGTGTGTTTGGGGTCAGTCCTTCTGGAAGATGAACATCTGTCTTAGCCTCAGATCACGCACAGAGTGTTGCAGGTTTTGCTCAAGAATATCCCTGTATTTAGCACCATTCATCTTTACCTCAACTCTGACCAGTTTCCCAGTCCCATCCCCACAGCATGATGCGGCCACCGCCATGTCTCAGTGTGGGGACGGTGTTCTTTGGGTGATGTGAAGTGTTGGGTTTGCACCAGACATAGCGTTTTCTTTGTTGGCCGAAAAGTTCAATTTTAGTCTCCACAGACCAGAGCACCTTCCTCCATACATTTTGGGAGTCTCCCACATGCCTTTTCGTAAACTCACAATGCGCCTTTTTGTTTTTAGCTGAAAGTAATGGTTTTCTTCTGTCCACTCTGCCATAAAGCCCAACTCCATGGAGCGTACGGCCTATGTACAGATACTCCAGTCTCTGCCGTGGAACTCTGCAGCTCTCCAGGGTTACCTTAGGTCTCTGTGCTGCCTCTCTGATTAATGCCCTCCTTGCTCGGTCCGTGAGTTTTTGTGGGCATGTTCTGTCCATTTGGTTATGATAGATTTGATGGTGCTCCTGAGGATCTTTAAAGATTTTGATATTTTTTTTATAACCTAACCCTGACTTGTACTTCTTACCAACATTGTCCCTTACTTGTTTGGAGAGTTCCTTGGTCTTCATGGCAGTGTTTGGTTAGTGATGCCTCTTGCGTAGGTGTTGCAGCCTCTGGTGTGTATATGTAATGACAGATGATGTGACACTTAGATTGCACACAGGTGACATCATTTCACTAATTATGTGACTTCTGAAGGTAATTGGTTGCACTAGAGCTTTTTATGGCCTTCCTAACAAAGGGGATGAATACATACGCACATGCCAATTTTCTATTTCTAAACAATAGTTTTATTTATATATTTTTCTCATTTCACTTTATCAACTTAGACTATTGTGTTCTGATCCATCACACAACATTCAGATTAACAAAACATTGAACTTATCACTGTAATGTAACAAAACACGAAAAAAAGTCAAGGGGGGAATACTTTTGCAAGGCATTGTATATATGGAATATTATACATACCATATATGTGGAGTATATTGTGTATTTTATACTTATATGCAGCATTTTGTATATATTACACCTACATACAGTATATTGTGTGCATTATACCTATATGCAGTATATTGTGTATATTATGTATGGTATATAATGTACATTATACCTACCCTATATGTGGAGTATATTGTGTATATTATTCTTATATGCAGCATTGTGTGTATATTACACCTACATACAGTATAATGTGTATATTATACCTATATGCAGTATATGGTGTATATGATACCTATTTGCAGCATATTTTGTGCATTATACCTATATGCAGTATATTGTGTGCATTTTACCTAGATGCAGTATATTGTGTATATTATACCTATATTCAGTATGTTGTGTATATTATACCTATATTCAGTATATTGTGTATATTACACCTATATACAGTATGTTGTGTATATTATACCTATATGCAGTATATTGTGTATATTATACCTATATTCAGTATGTTGTGTATATTATACCTATATGCAGTATATTGTGTATATTACACCTATATACAGTATGTTGTGTATATTATACCTATATGCAGTATATTGTGTGCATTATACCTAGATGCAGTATATTGTGTATATTATACCTATATGCAGTATGTTGTGTATATTATACCTATATGCAGTATATGGTGTATATTATACCTATATACAGTATGTTGTGTATATTATACCTATATGCAGTATATTGTGTATATTATACCTATATGCAGTATATTGTGTATATTATACCTATATGCAGTATATTGTGTATATTATACCTATATACAGTATGTTGTGTATATTATACCTATATACAGTATGTTGTGTATATTATACCTATATGCAGTATATTGTGTATATTATACCTATATGCAGTATATTGTGTATATTATACCTGCATGCAGTAAATTGTGTATATTATACCTGCATGCAGTATATTGTGTATATTATACCTATATGCAGTATATTGTATGCAGCATTTGTGTATATTACACCTATCTGCAGTATGTTGTATTTATTATACCTATATGCAGTATATTGTGTGTATTATACCCATATGCAATATATTGTGTATATGATATCTACATACAGTAAATTGTGTATAAGGTCATTGTTGCTACTGTATTTGAACCTTTCAATAAAGTCAGAACTGGGGGGAATTGTGGACGTTCAATTAGCACCAAAACACCTCCACGCGTAAAATATTCTCACGTTAACCCCTCCACCCTCCATCCATCAGCCGCCACCCTGACCGAATCTGCCCTGAGAGCACATTAGTTTAATCAGGCCTGGGGCGGGGGGGGTCTTAATACTCTATTGATTGAAAATGCTGCTACACGGTGTTAGCCCAGGTTCCATATCCTTCCTGCATGTGACATTCAGGTACATGTGAAAAATTATACCAATTATGAAATCAGCCACTTACTGCCTTAAAGTGCACTCGTGTGTCACAGTGTAAAGTGCTTGCTACCAAATAATATTAGATGGATCCCGAGCTCGAGGGAAAGTGCTGAGAGGAAAGACTTTAACCAAAGGGCAATTGCATGAAATTTACTTAGAAATAGCTATTTATCACCCTAGGATTTCCTGCTGTTCACATCCGATGCAGACACTTTATGGAATGAAACAGCCATCCAGCCGGTATAACGCAGCCATTGTGAGAAGTGGGTTTTTTTCCACTACGCTGACATTAAATGAAAAATTTAGAAGTCATTTTAACAGCTTAAAGATGCATTATCCTCTTTGATGTGCCATTTGAGCTGCACATAAAAACCTATATAAAATAACCCCACAGAAATAAAAGGAACTTTGGAAAGTTTTATGACATGCCATTTAATGCACCTCTTGCTCCCCTCTCTTGTTCTCTCTCTCTCTTGTCTATTCTGTCTTGTTCAATGCACCTTTCTCTCTAATACTTGCTATCTCTCATTCAGATTTTTACTGTTTTGCTAGGCTTTATTCAAGGACACATCAGAAGGCACCGTATGGTTCTCCACCTGCTGTGAAACTACGGTCTTTGCCTGGGGGTCTTTGGGTGAGACACTTTTTCTAAACTCATGAAATATTTGTCATTTCTAATGACTGAAAGGGGTTATCTCATAAAAGACAAACCTATTCAGGCTAAGGCCTCATTCACACGTCAGTGATTTCCATCAGTGATTTCAAGCCAAAACCAAGTGCGGCTCTAAACACAGAACATGTGCTGATCTTTCCCTTATACCTTATGTCTGTGGAGACTCCAATCCTGGTTTTGGCTCACAATCACCAATGGAAATCACCAACCAAAACACTTGAAGTTTCAAGACGTCACAGTCAGTGGCTGATCGTTGTGGATCTGGCCCCTGCCCCGTCCGGCAAAAATGACTGTGTTACATGGGTGCCATTCAGTTGGTAACTCATAGAGGTGGAACCCTAAAAATATATACTTTAAAATAGCATAATTTTTTTCCTTGGCACCAACACTGAGGAGACCACATAAGGGTGCTCTACATTTTGTGGCACGTGTGTATTACCTCTAATTGCTGGGCTGCCCCTGTGTTGGTCTGTTATGAAGTGGATGTAGATCAGCTGTGGCACTTGAACAGATTTGGCTTGTGGCTTCTCCTAAAGCCTCATTCACACGTCAGTGTTTCACGGACGTGTGCTGTATGTGTTCTCCACGAACCACGCACGTCCCCATTCATTTTAATGTTTGTATTCACACATCATTTTTCACCACGGTCCGTGGGTCAGTGTTTTTAGCACGGATGCATGCTCTATTTTGTCTGGGTTCACGAATCCATCATGTCCATTATAGTCTATGGGTCCATGAAAACCACGGATGCAACACGGATGCCATCCGTGTTGCAACCGTGTTTCACGGATCATTAAGAAGAGATGCTTTGAAAATTATTTTCAGCTGTTCAGTGTCAGTGAAACACGGATGCAGCATGGACAGCAAAAAATGGACACATCACGGATCCTTCACGGACAGCTTCACGGATGCATCACTGACCACCTGCTCACGGATTTGAGCACGGACATGGACGTGTGAATGAGGCTTAAGGGAGTTATCTAAGTGGCCCCCTTGTCATCACCTTTACCCCTGTACATGGATTTGGACTTAACTGCAGGGGAACTACCAGGCCAGTACCTCCTGGAGTAGTCTCTGTTCAAGTAACTGCTTACCCATGGGGGTTAAGAGACACTGGTATGGAGCAATGAGGCAAAACGATAGACAGGGACAGGACGAGGTCAGGGCAGACAGAGTTTGTGCCATCTGAGAAACAGTCTGAGACTGAGGCAGGCAGCTCAGGGTCAATACAGTGATCAAGCAGAGGTCAGGACAGGCAGGCAGTCAGCAGTGCGGCAAATCCAGTAGTCAGGCAGAAATTGGTACACAGAACAGCAACAAGCTAACAACACACCATTGCACGAAACCAGTGTACTAAATCCTATTACTCAGGTACCCTCCCATAGGGTTAGGCATATTAAGTAGCCAGCCATTGGTAAGGGAAGAATGGAGGCTTGAGATGCCTTAGATAGAATGGAAAAAATTAAAAAATACTCGCCTTATCCAATTGTTCGCTATGTGATGACGTCACCACGTGATCGCGCTGGGAGCGTGCAGTGATGTAATCACGCTCAGCGCAGGTCCTTCAATAGGGATTTTTCAGTCTAGAGAGGAGCGGACTGCCTCTGCGTTAGCAAGTGGGTGAGGTGAGTGATTTATTTTTTTTTTTATCCAAAAGGCCATATTGCCTGTATTACCATTTTTAATGGCCATTAGACGGGTGTCTTTCTGTCTAAGTGGCCGTTAAAAATAGTCCCATTGACTGATAGACTAAATGGTGTATTAACATAGTAATTCGTGACAAATTGTTTGGACGAATCAAATTTCTTGCCGAACTTTGGCGAAGCTGCCGAATTGAAGGGAGATCTGATTCTTTATTCCAGCACCACTTTTGTCCATGGTCTGTGCCTGGTATTGCAGTTCTTCCTTATTAAGGCCCCTTTTACACTTGCGTTTGGAAGATCCGGCATAGAGCTCCGTCGTCGGGGCTCTATGCCGGAAAGAAACGCTTCAGTTACAGATAATACAACCGCATGCATCCGTTTGATCAGATCCGCTTGTATTAACTTTAACTATTTTTTTAACATTGCCAAGATGCATCCGTCATGGACTCTATTGTAAGTCAATGGAGGACGGATCAGTTTTCTATTGTGGCAGATTGTCCCCATTGACTTGGCAGATTGTCCCCATCTGTCCCCATTGACTTGCATTGGGGGTCATGATGTATCCATTTTGCTCCGCATCTCAGGACGGAAAGAATACCGCAGCATGCTGCGGTATTTTCTCCGTCCAAAAAGCGTTCAGTGACTGAACTGGAGACATCCTGAACGGATTTTTCTCCATACAGAATGCATGGGGATAATACTGATCAGTATTCATCCGGCATAGCGCCCCGACGACGGAACTCTATGCTGGATCCTGAAAACGCGAGTGTGAAAGGGCCCTAACTTGGGTAGGGATTAGAGATGAGCGAACTTTAAAAAAAAGTTTGGCGTTCGGGTTGTGGTAATCGCCGCATCCCGTTATGGATTCCACTACCGCGGACTATCGCGGCATATGGAATCCATAAGGGGCGGCTTCCACGAACCCGAACTGTTGAACAGCCGAAGGACCTGGGGTGACGTCACCGTCATGTGATCAGTGCAGGGGGCGTGGCTCAGCACTGGATCAAATCCCGTGCTGAGCCACGGCCCCTGCACTGATCACATGACGGTGACGTCACCCCAGGTTCTTCGGCTGTTCAACAGTTCGGGTTCGTGGAAGCCGCCCCTTATGAATTCCATATGCCGCGATAGTCCGCGGTAGTGGAATCCATAACGGGATGCGGCGATTACCACAACCCGAACGCCAAACTTTTTTTAAAAGTTCGCTCATCTCTAGTAGGGATGAAGTGCAATCCTAGATACAGTCTATGGACAACAGTGTAGTTGTTTCTCGGGAAAAAAGCAGACCCTTTCAATAAGAGATATGGAAACCTCCGATCAAACTCCTTAGGTTTTCCTTCACGATGATTAGGGGCCAGTTTTATGGGAATGTTTAACAGAGACAGTGGTCTCCAATATGGAAGCAGTCTGGTTTATTTTAGAACACGTCTGATTGCTAGTTTAACCCTTTATGACAAATTCCTTTGAAAGAATTGACACAAACAAATGTCTGTAATCTAATAGATGTAGAAATAATCAGTTGGCACTCTGGAAGAAGTTCGTGGTGCTCGTATGCTAGGTTGCAGGCCTGTACAACCAAGTGGAAGAAGTGGATCAGCACTGACCCTTTGATGCTAATAAATCTTCACTTTATTGCCATAAACAGAATACAGGCAAATGTGACGCGTTTCGGCTAAACAGCCTTTTTGAAACAAGCATGTAATCTAATACATACGTCTAAGGCTAGTTTCACACTAGTGTTGTGAGATCCGGCAGGCTGTTCAGGCAGGGAATAGCCTGCTGGGTCTCGCTGGATCCGGTGTGACCTGGGAGGCTGCCGGAAAAGCCTGCCAGATCTCACAACACTAGTGTGAAACTAGCCTAAGCCTATGTGCTAGACCAGTGGTGTCCAGCCTGTGTTAGGAGTGGTAGTTTCACAACAGTGGGAGAGTCATAGGTTGAGAATTCTTGCTTTAGGCCAAGCAATCCATTAAATGGTAGGTAGTTATTTAATTCTAGGATAATTCTCTACTATAAACCACTGATCACTTGACCAGCAGGGTGGTTTAGTAAGAATTGACATGTGTCCATCAACCCTCCTAACGCCCCCAAAAGTAATCTGTAAATATAGATGCAGTTGTTCTACTCAGTGATGTCTTCACAATTTCTTAACCTTCTTCTGGGAGACAGCTAATATGGTCATCGTAACAATTCAACTACTTTCCCAGACTCCTGAATAACATATCTGCTCTTGTTATGCAGCCATAGATCACCCATCCTGAGTGTAATATTTCTGCATTACTAGCGAGCTTTGCTATTTACATAGCACCCTATAACAGTTTACACCGGTGACCACATTGGTCTTCAACTTCCACCTTTCTCAGTCACATCCATAAGGCCCTAAGCAGATGGCCTTAACATGGTTGCATTGTAGAGTCCATATGAGACCCGCAACTCTAATGACCCATGGTCTGACCACGCTAAAATACGAACACATAATTACCACTTGAATGAGGTCTATCTAAGAACAGACCTTGAAAAATTTGAAAGAAGGAGAAATTCTAGAGTTCTTTTGAGGGATAGGGCCAGTTTGAGAAAGACATGAGATACTGGGTAAAAAGGAAAGTGGTGGCGTCAATATTGTACAGTGTTTCTTGTATTTCCAGCTTCAGGTTACTGCTGAGGTTTCGTCCTCAAGACCTCTAAGGTAGCCAAGGCCCAAAAAGTGACCCTGTTGAGAAAGTGAGAAATAAACAATTTGCTGCTATATAATTTGTGAATGCCTTGTATTTTCAGAAGATAATTCTACAGTATATTTTAAGTTTGTAATTTGAATCCAGCTCCATGCCTATACCTCTTATTAGTGAATTACTCCGCACTGCCTGACTGCTGTGCTTTTCAAAAACCCACGCCTGTATAAATGCCTCTGGGCTGTATTGTAAGGTTTCATGTGCCCTGGAGTAACCCTTAAATTCTGCCTTCTCCTACATTATCTTGCTGGAACATAATACTTTCTTGCTGTTCTTGTGCTTTGCTCCTTTTCAAGTCTTCACCTACCATAGGAAATGGTAAAAAAAAAAAAGCAGTTTCGGAGTTCATTTGTAGCTTGTCGTCCAGAAGCTTGTGTTTTAGTTCTTCGAGAAGACAACATTATACCTGCTGTAGAACCTTCAGAAGGAATATTTCGGGATGCATGGCATAAATAAAGCAATCGATTGCCTGTGCCATAAAAGTGTGCAACACGTTGGATGAGGATAGAAGACGCTTCTGCAGAAATGTTGTGTGAGATGCGCCATGCACCGTGGCTCCCAACCCTCCCTCTTGTCTGTAAATGAAATGAGCTGAGACCGGTAATACAGTTTGCTATGTGTGAGTGACAGGCCTGTTCCTTAGAAGTGCTGCCATTAAGCAGACAAGACAGGAGCTCAGGCAGCAAGCAGCCCCTAAAATATAATGAAGGAACACTCTTTGTGGGGCAGAGCTGTACCCATGGGGGCATCCAAGTGAGGAATTGAATTTCTGGCCATTCTGGGGCTCGATGGCTCGTGACGATAGCAATCTCCTGTCACCGGGGGGTCGGAGGCACTGTGAGAAGGGCTGGACAGCCGAGGAATTGAATGTAATTACATTTCGCTGACATGGTTCGCATGATGCCACGGACATTTCTGTGATCTCAGTATTAATCGGGGCATTCAGACTTAGCAATCAGTATGCAGATCCAACTCAATGAAACAGCGTTGTCAGTTTTCTAATTTAGTTGTAGAGAGCTCCAGCTCTGTTCATTGCATTTCCGACAACACATTCACGTTTAGGACAATTCTTTATAGTTTATTACAAAGGGTGCTCACGCCAAGTTTGCCCATCTTAGGTAGAAGATAAGAATGTGCTGATTTCATAAGACATTTTTTCATAAAACTCTAAAATGTTTACTTTTGATTATATTTTTTTAATTACTAAATGAAAAGCAAAAAAGTTGAAACAAATGACAAAAAAGCACAAAAATGGAATAAAAATTTGGCATATATATACGAAGCCTGCAGACTATAAATCGGGTCTCTGCATACTGATTTCATTACCAAAGAGGCTTGCAGAATAAAAAAGCCATACGGCTCCCAGGGCTCATTTCTGTACACTTAGCTTACCCTTGCTGACTTTTGTTGGCTATATGCACTCCAGGTTTGGCAAAGATCCTGGGCAGGATTCTGAGATGGGCCCAGTCATAACAAGGCTCAGAAGCCCTCTCCACTTCAGCAGATCTTGTGTTACTATGGGATTTTTTTAATACTTTTTTTTGTTGATGATGGGATGCATACCTATATCCTTGAGGGTGGTCTCTCAGACATCTAGGGGGTCATTTATTAGTTTTAGACGCCGATCTTACTATCCCCTATAGCTGGAGGTGGATCTCCCAGAGTTATGAAGAGTAGCCGGCCTCTACATAATTTCAGCGGCCGCTTCTAAATGTAAGACAGCTTCCTAGCTGATAAATTCGATTTGCCGCGAAGCCGAATTTCCTCGTGCTTGGTGGTACCGAATCAATTTAAAAATGAAATAGTGTAAAAAAAACAAAAAAACAATACTTACCTGATCCGTTTGCTCAGAAGGGCCGGCCGCCGCCATCTTGTTTGAAGATCTTGGGCGAAATCCCATGCACGCTGACGTATGATGTCACCACGCCGGCCAACGCGATGACATCATCTCGGGACGCGCAAAATTTCGCACCAGAACTTTAAGCAAGATGGTGACAGCTGGCCCGTCGCGAGCAAATAGATCGGGTAAGTATTATTATTTTTTTGTAATTTTTTTAATTTTAAACTGTTATTTGTATCAGATGCCACGTTCATCTGAGGGGTACAATGATGGGGGCAGCGTAATCGCCGCTCCCTGTCATTGCACCACTACTTAAAAATGAAATAAATGCGCTTCGTGACGAAGTAATTCATCACAAAGCAGATTTTTTTGTAAAATTTGGCAACGCAGCCGAAAACAATTTATGAATACTTCACTCATCACTAAACACCATGACTGATTGGTTAGTGTTTATGTTGAATTTCCTCTTCACCAGGAGACTTTCCCTTTCTCTGAAGATGGTACTTCTTCCAATGTCACCTTTTTACACATTTTTTTGGAGGATTTGAATAAATGACTGAATTCTAGTCTGTGTTTAAGAAAAAGTGATCTGGAGGGAATTCTCTGAACTTTAGCACATAGATACTTCTTATTGTTGAGGATACCCAAGGGTCTGATGAAGACCTGGACCACTGAGAAGAGACATTTTTCTGTCTGACCCCTTTCTGCACTCCTGTATGCCTGGCTTTAAAAAAAAATTACGATTTCTGGTTGGTACATTGGCAGGCTAAATTATTTTAAAACCATGACAAAAAAAAATTCCTGGTTTCATTTTGTAGCAAAGAATCTCTATATGATAAACAGGTAGTGAAGACATCAGAAGCTAAGTCCTCTGGTAATGGCTGCCGACATGTCCTGCAGTGTCTGGATTTCACGGACCTCTTCCTGGAGTCTTCATGACAGCCAAAGATCTAATAAGAAAACAGACCTAGTTTGAGCTCTCTGGAGGTGACCACAGCATAGCCAGAACAGACATCGCCCATAGAACTACACCATAAAGTGCCAGGTAGCACACAGCCAAATGAAAGCCGCAGAGTATCACAGCTCTGGTAAGTGCCCTGACATTGTCTGCCTTACTTACCTCTGTAGCTTGCTGGCTGAGTGGCTAATTCTACGGGCGTTATCCTGGCGCTTCTTCGGTATTCAACCTTTAACCTTTTGTACAGGGATCAGGACTTTGCTGAGAGGAAGCAACCAGACCACTTCCTCTTTGAATAGTCCTATTGTGGTTGGCAACTTACCCACTAGGGTCAGGGACTCCAGATACTAGGAGTGTGAATGGTACAGAAACATGAAGATACAGGTAGAAGCTTGCAGGCAGGGTGGTGAGCAGATTTAGTCAAGGCAACAAGACTGAATACTGGGCAGGAGCATAGGCAATACAGATAAACTAGGTAAACAGAACTTGACACTGAAAACTAGAGGTACTGGAAGACAAGGGTCGGACTGGTAAACTCTAGAGAACACACAGGCACACAGTTGGTGGATAATGCAGGCAAGAAGCAAGAATAGCTGAAGCACAAGGGATCAAGCAAGGTGTGGTCTGAAAACAGTCCAGGGTCAGGGTAGTCTGAGTATGTGAGTATTTCATATAGGAAATCCAAGGTTTGTGAAGGAGACAAGGAACAGAATCAGTAGACAAGTAAGGTTCGGTACACAGGTAGTTACAAGAGATCACACCTTCACTGGTTGCTAGACACTATAAAACCCTAAGCTCAGGGTCACTTTATTTTGAAGCTGGAGTTGGTATGTTTCCACCAATTTCAGCTGTACCCAAAGCTGGCTCTTACCCCAGCTATGACTCCAAAGCCCTGGCTTGGAGACAAGGTGAAACCCCCACCTCAGGCCACACTAGACTATAGTTGCAGAAGGATTAAATATTGGGAAATATATAGTTTGTGTATCTCCCTAACTCCAGATGGGGCATCAAATCACTTTTCAATCAAATCAAGCAAAAATGTTCTTCACCTTACACTTAGGCTATGTGTACAATTGTTGAGTTAATAACAGATGTCATTATTATAATTGGATAGGTTGTATGACAGATTGAAGTGACTATTATGATGGTTTCCATCATTTGATGCTGTTCTTGCCGTTAAAGATGACAGAACTTCCAACAGAAGCCTTAGACCACAACATTCTTTTTTATATGGAATCCTACAGAGTCTGATAGTAGTCTATGGGCACCATATTATGGTGGTGTATTATAGGAGGCCTTCATCTCCTGTGATTTATGATTTTTGTTTTCTCCTTTACGTATAGACAGGCTGCAGTAATTATATGGCATCGTTAATTCTTGTACTCCATTCAAGTTTGGCATTGTGTGTAAATTCCTACAAAGAAGATCCGCCGATTGTGCACTTGCTATTAAATTAAAGGCAATAATACAAGTAGAATTTTTTTTCTAATACATTGTAAGCTGGCTCCTCATACTTAAACAAACCATAATGATATCTGGGCTCCCTCACCCTCTGCCACCGTGTGAATTACATGTTTGCATATTGTCTTATTCTAAATGACAACAGAGGGGTAATTGCTTTTTCCACATCTGTCACTTGAGTTATAAAACTTTGAGAAATATAATTAGGTTTGAACATCCCAAATGCAACGTCAATGCTTTTTTTTCCCCCCTATTTTCGAGCGGGGAGGGCAACGCATGAAGAAAATAAAGAGATCCACAAAGAAAATAAACCCGAGTCTACAGAAACACTCAAATATTTTCAATTATAATCAGGAATTGCTTAAATCTCGGAGGGCAGTAATAGCCTCAGTGTCCACAGGAATACAAAGAGTTCTCCACTAATTCTCTAGCCGATATGTTACAAGGCAAAGCTTCAAATAAGCAATATGTCAAACGCTCCAAAATTAAAACTGTCTTATAGAAAGAAATGGCCTTTAGGTCCCTGTTAAATTAATATGTCAATTTTCTGCTGTTTTATGGCTGCATTTTCATATACAGTAAAGTTGACCAATTAATCCAAAATAAGGCTCCGTAGACCATTGCGGGGCATAATATTGCCGGCCATGCTTCTTTTTGAGCTTCCATCATTTTTGGTAAAGCTATTTATCTAGTTATTTGGTTTCCAAGACCGTATGAAGTCTCAGGCTAGCCGAAGGGTTCAGGTATTTAGAATACGACCATAATAAGAAGAACAGAAGTGGTCAAACTTTTTCCAAATGGGATCCTTTTTTGGAGTCTGAAAGTAGCTGTAATTTTTGAAGGCTTTCTCTTCAAGTGCTCCACTGTCTCCTACTAGCTAGTAGAAAGAAACTGGCCGACACAGCTGAATTTGGTGGAATTGGCCCACCATCTAATGTGTATGGGGCCACCGAAAATTTTCCCAGTGGCAGATGTCAGGAGAAAGAAGGATCCGACATGTTTGGTTTCAATATGCTGGATCCTTTTGTTGTGTCAGATGATCTGGTATCTGACAAGGGCTTATTCTCCACATTCACATGGAGTGTTCTGATGACCCCTCACATACATTACTGTACTGTCAGCCAAACTTGCTATTTTCGGGAGGACTGGCCAACAATCTTTTTTGTATGGGGAGCTCATGACTCTCCCCCAAATACAATGTCAGGGGAGAGAAGAATTTGGAGATAAGTGGAGACTAGAGGTGTCTGGCAGTGGCTTTCTCCTCTCTCTCCATTGAAAGCATGTTCCTGGCCAAACTCAACTTGTATGTGTATGGGGGAGATGGCCATGCAAGCATTTGTCCAACAACTATTGAAGGTATATAGACATCTTAAAGGGGTTTATCATCTCAGACATCATTAGAATATGCCATCAATGTCAGATATGTGCGGGCCCCACCTCTGGGACCCACACCTATCTCCCAAACGAGCTCCAGAAAGTGAAGGACAGTGTACTGTTCATGTGTGACAGGCTGTCCATTAATTTCTATAGGAGTTCCGAAAATAGCGGAGCACGCAGCTTTTTTTGGAAGTTCCATAGAAATGAATGAAGAGCACACCACGCAAGCTTGGCCACCGCTCCATTCCCTTCTATGGGACTGCTGGAAATTCCTGCTGGGAACTCCTATAGAAATGAATCCAGGGTGGCACGCATACGTGTATACCCTCTGATCACTTCGAGGGTCCTGTTCTGGAGAGGTGGGACTCACTCCCATCTGACATTGGTGGCATATCCTAGTGATATGCCACTAATGATTGAAGTAAGACAGCCCCTTTAAGACCAGGCTGAATAACATCTCTATAAAAGACCATCACCCCAGGTATTGTACAGCTATATAAAAAAAAGTCAATTTGAAGGGGTTGTATGGGATTGGACAAAAAAAAGTTTGCCTTTTTTCCAGAAACAGCACTACTCTCAGTCTCCCATTCACTTGAGAGAGGATGAACTGCAATACCAGACACAGCCCACGTACAATAGAGGCGCTGTTTCAAAGTAGGCCCCTTTTCCTAATTCTAGGCAAGCCCATAAAACTTTGCTCACCAAATGTTCTACTGGATTAGATGTGGTTTAATTATTGGGGCACAACTACTAATTTTGGGTAATTTCCATATGTATGACCTTAGGCAGTACAAAGCGTAGAGAATGGATTGCTCATTCTTATATCCAGCTGTTTGAGCGAGATGACTCCATCTTTGGCTCTAGAGGGCAGATTTAACAAACCTCTGGTACCAAACATGTTAAATCATTTTTAACATTTTTACTAAGCAGATTTGAGTCATCAATCAGACGCAGTACGTGCATAAAATTCCAATTCATCAGCGCCGTACCAAATGAGCAGACTGATGCTATTGAAGTAATATTTCTGCTTTAATTATGTACGATAAAGAATTATGGCGTTTCTGCGTGAAATCTATTCCCCTTCGCACCGAGAATTAATTGTCAGCCTTCAAGAATGGAATCTTGAAACCTGTGACCCTAAAACGACAACATTTAGTGCGGCAGAAGTAGGTGAGCCTGTAGTGGACATTACAGAAGGACGCAACTTTATAGGATAGGATTTGTGGAAATCTAGTATAGAAACACATAGTGAGCAAGTCATATAGTTACTATACTGATTCAAAACGTGTTAGCGGAAAGCAGTGCCCATAGCAAACCACATCCCCGCTTTCATTATGCTACCTGCGTCATAGAAATGCGAGCTGCAAACTGATTGGTTTCTAACAAAAGTGCTGTATTGGTAATATAAATATATAATACTATATACTATATACATAATATAGAATATTAACAGTCTCTGAGGAGTTCCACAAGCACAAGGCTGACACTTAAATGCGCTGATGAAATTTAAAAATCACTCGTAAGTAGGGTTGAGCAAATCGAACCTGCCAAAGTGGAATTCGACCCGAATTTCAGGGAAAATTCGATTTGCCGCGAAGCAGAACTTCCTCCTGCTTCGTGGTAGTGAATGGATTTCCCCTGTATGACGGTAAAAAATAAAAACAATCATACTTACCCCATCTGTTTGAACGTGAAGAGCACCTGCCGCCATCTTGATTAAAGATCCCAATACAAAATCCCGTGCGTAGTGACGTATGACATCACCACGCCAGCCGATGTGATGACGTCAAAACATAGTGCTAGATCTCCAATCAAGATGGTGGCGGCCGGCTCTTCCTGCTCAAATGGATGAGGTCAGTATGGTTTTATAATTATTATTTTTTTTTTACTTTACCCTGTAGTATTGCTGTCAGATGCCGCAATTAGCTATGAACGTGGCATCTGAGGGGTACAATGACAAGGACCTGCGCAATCATTGCACCCACTACTTACAAAGAAATGCGCTTTGTGACAAAGTAATTCGCCACAAAGTAAATTTTTGGGTAAAATAGCCTAATTGAATTTTTCAATACTTCGCTCATCACTACTCCGAATAATTTTTAGGTGGTACGTTATTAGTTACTATTATTTTAAAGGGAACCTGTTCTGTTAAATTGACATTTCTGCTAAGGAGTCCAGTGGGCGGTCCTATCAGTGATTGACAGCAGAGGTTTAAAGAATAAATGACAAGTTATTGTAGAACTTTTCTTCTAACATATATCAATCTGCTCAGCTCCTCCTGCTCTATAACATGCTGCCTGAAAATTCGAATTGGCTGCTTCGCCGAATTTTACAAAAAAATTTGCTTTGTGGCGAATTACTTCATCATGAAGCACATTTCTTTGTAAGTAGTGGGTGCAATGACTGGAAACAGCGATCACGCCGCTCCCCGTCATTGTATTCCTCAGATGCTGCGTTTCTTCATGATTGTGTTATCTGATCGAAATAATACAGTGTAAAAAAAAAAATCACACTTACCTCCATTCGCTCGCGACGGGCAGCCACCGCCATTTTGCTTTAAGATCTGGTGTGAAATCTTGCGTGGCCTAAGATGACATTATCACATCGCTGAACACTACTGATGACCTATCCCTCAGAACATCCAGGACCCCTGCCGATCGGCTGTTTGAGAAGGCGCAGCGCTCCTGTGAGTGACCTCGCCAAGCACAGAGCTGTACATTGTATAGCGGCTGTGCTTGGTATCGCACTCTTCCCCATTAACTTTAATTGGGCTGAGCATGATACCAAGCGTTGCCCCGTCACATTGGTGCTGCACCCATAGTGTCCCTTACTATAGTGTTGCCCCCTTATTGCCCCTTCATATTGGTGCTGCACCCGTAGTGTCCCTTACTATAGTGTTGCCCGCTTATTGCCCCTTCATATTGGTGCAGCAACCATAGTGTCCCTTACTATAGTGTTGCCTCCTTATTGCCCCTTCATATTGGTGCTGCACCCGTAGTGTCCCTTACTATAGTGTTGCCTCCTTATTGCCTCTTCACATTGATGCAGCACCCATAGTGTCCCTTACTATAGTGTTGCCTCCTTATTGCCCCTTCACATTGGTGCAGCACCCATAGTGTCCCTTACTATAGTGTTGCGCCCTTATTGCCCCTTCACATTGGTGCTGCACCCATAGTGTCCCTTACTATAGTGTTGCCTCCTTATTGCCCCTTCACATTGGTGCAGCACCCATAGTGTCCCTTACTATAGTGTTGCCTCCTTAACGCCCCTTCACATTGGTGCTGCACCCATAGTGTCCCTTACTATAGTGTTGCCTCCTTATTGCCCCTTCATATTAGTGCTGCACCCATAGTGTCCCATACTATAGTGTTGCCTCCTTAACGCCCCTTCACATTGGTGCAGCACCCATAGTGTCCCTTACTATAGTGTTGCCCCCTTATTGCCCTTTCATATTGGTGCAGCACCCATAGAGTCCCTTACTATAGTGTTGCCCCCTTATTGCCCCTTCATATTGGTGCAGCACCCATAGTGTCCCTTACTATAGTGTTGCCCCCTTATTGCCCCTTCATATTGGTGCAGCACCCATAGTGTCCCTTACTATAGTGTTGCCCCCTTAGTGCCCCTTCATATTAGTGCTGCACCCATAGTGTCCCATACTATAGTGTTGCCTCCTTATTGCCCCTTCACATTGGTGCAGCACCCATAGTGTCCCTTACTATAGTGTTGCCCCCTTATTGCCCCTTCATATTGGTGCAGCACCCATAGTGTCCCTTACTATAGTGTTGCCCCCTTAGTGCTCCCTTCACAATAGTGAAGCCCCTGTAGTTTTAATACAACTGAGCGGCAGCACGGCAGTGCACAGCTACTTGCGGCATGGCGGATCCGGCAGGCTGTTTACCCGCCGGAACAGCCTGCCGGATAGCTGTGCCACAAGTGTGAAAGTAGCCTTAGTGCCAACGACTACTAATGCCAGCAGAATAGTGATTGCAGCTCTGGGTGAGATTCTAAAAGTTTCGGTTTCACTGGGGAAGTGCAGTGTAACTTTAAGCACAGCGTTTCAATGACTTGTATTCTTAATTACACAATATGAATCCACGGTTTATTTACGAGGGCTCTTCATTAGCCGTCATGGCTCCCGAGCACATTTCACAGTATAAACAAATATGTGATGGCTGGGCCTGGTAGGAACACTGCCTGGAAAAGCCTGGAGACGGAGCATGTCACACTGCTGTTATGACAACTCAAGAGACATGGTTTAGAGCAACACATCAAATAAAACAAACGAGTAATTATGTCAGCCGTTTGATTAACCTGTTGGAGTCTCTGTAGCTTGACAAGATCCCATCTCTCATAGTAAAAGATGGTAGAAGTTCTTCCAAGAAACTATATCACTTAAAGGACCTAAAGGTGTTTTTCAAGATTTTGTTTTTACAGATGACCTATCCTCTGATCGGTGGGGGTCCGACACCCTTTGAGAAGGCAACAGTGCTCACTGCGAGCGCCACGGCCTTCTCTTAGCTTTCCTAGGCCAAATGGCGACACGATCATCCGTCACGTGGCCTAGGAGCAGCTCAGCCCTATTCCAGTAAATGGGGCTGAGCTGCAATACCAAGCACATCCACTATACTATGGATGGCGCTGTGCTCCTGTGAGCTGAGAGAAGGCAGACGTGCTCAAAGGAGGCCTTCTCAAAACACCTGATTGGTGGGGGTCCTGGGTGTCAGACCCCCACTGATCAAATAGTGATGATGCAGCCAGAGGAAAAGTCATCAGGAAAAAAATCTTGTAAAATGTAAAAAATGAGATCAGACATCATAAAGTACATGACAACCTATTTCTAACAAAGCCAGAACCAGCCCTGTACCTCACATGGATCTAGAGATCTCCACATTCATTGCTCTGTAGATTTATATCAAGCTGACAGTTCAAGGGGTGTGTTCTTTCTGCTGCAGCTGGTTGCAGTTGAAGAATGGAACTGAGCACGTGCTTCCATCTCAGTGAGCAGGACAGAGAAATAAGCAAAACAACAAACAGCAGGTGGCGCTATGCAGATGCATTTCATGGAATAACTCAGTAGCTTTAAGAAAGTTTTAATTACATGCAATTACAAATGTATTCAGATTCTGGTGCTACTTTAAAAATTGTAGAATGTTTTTTTGTGAGACAATCCCTTTAAATATTGATGACCTATCCTCAGTTGGGCACCCCGCCAATCAGCTGTTTTAAGGGATTAGTGCTTGGACAAATGCTTCAGGCTCTAAATAATATACTAAGTACAACACCATTGTATAGTGGCTGTTCACACAAAGGCCTTGTGACCGATGTACAGTGACTTCACAAGAAGAGGTAGAGACTGTATTGTCGCCCAAGCGCCACAGCAAATTCAAATAACTAATCGCCGGTTGGTGTCTGGACTTAGACCCCTACCAATCTGATAATGATGGCCTATCCTGAGGATAGGTCATCAATATCAGATCAGCAGGGCCCGACTCAAAGACCCCCACCGATCAGGTGTCAGAAGAGGCCAGGCGCTCAGTGTGTGCTGCAGCCTTCTTCTAGGCCATGTGATGTCACCGTCGGTGCACGCGTTGAGGGGAGGGGGACTAGGCAAGTGCCTAGGGCCCCATCGTCTAAGTGGCCCCCTGCTTCAGTGCTGCTGTTCAGCTGAACGTCTGTGGAAGCGGACGGGTGGACAGCTGCACTTTGCAATGCAGTGTAAGGTCCCCTCCCTCACATATAAGAGAAATCATTACCGTAGTGTTGACAGAACCTGCGATAATGTGCTCGAAATTAGGGCTGGGACGATAGATAGGCGAGAATAGTCATCCGCCTGGGGCGCACTCATGGCCGTCCAACTTCACAAGTCTTAGGCCGCTAGACCTCAAGCCTGTGAGGCATTAGAACAGCGAAAGAAGCCACAATGACATAAACGCAACCTCCTGTGCTAGGTCTCTCATGATGACATGACGATGCGAGACCCAAGGCATGAGTGGTGATGTCATTGGGACGGCATGCATCAGGACCCAGCAACACAAGCCACAGTTAAAACTGTGGTCTGCATCAAAGACAGCGGCGGGGGGACGGGAGGCTTGGCGTGTCTTTTTATTTTTTATACTAAATGTCCACACTACTGGGGGCACTAGAGAAGGGGGGAGGAGATTATTATATATATAATTACTGGGGAGGAATGGAGGAGCATTATATCCTGGCACTACGGGGTACATTTATATATATATATATATATATATATATATATATATATATACTGGCACTATGGGGGAGCCTTATATATTGGAACTAGTGGGGGGCACTACAGGGGGACATTAGAGCCACTGGGAGAAGTATGGTTATATTATTACTACTAGAGTACTGTAGGGGGCATTAATATTTGACGCAATATGGAGCACGAGCACATTGCTACGAATGGCGGTTATCCTGGGGAGTATTATCACTATTAGGAGCACCATTATTAATGAGGGCAGTCTGGGTGTATAGTATAGTGTTTGTGGACATGGTGGGAACACAGCAGGCTTCAAAAGGTTCTCCGTTTTTTTTTTTATATTGATGACCTATCCTCAGGACCTAACCCCTTCCCTCCTTCTCTTCTATTCTGGCCTCCGCTCCTCTGACAGGATCACACAGCATTATAATGCTGTGTAACCCTGAGAGTCCTGGAATCGGTGTGATCCTGTCAGAGGAGCGGAGGCCAAAATGGGAACTCTCACCGACACACACTACAAGTTTATCACATTCAGCTCGCTAGTGTGTATCTAGCTGTAAATACATACTTGGAAAACATACAGTGTTAACAAACATACAGGAGAATACAGCACTACATACCTCTTACATTCAGTGACGTCTCCTCTGATGTAGATGTTCTCTTTCAGACCAGGCCACCATGATGATTTCTTTCAGCCATCTCTCATCTCTACAGAGTTTGACAAAAAGACATCCTAGTTTCCTACTTTCCTTCATCCTCACACCTTCTTAACACCACATCATGCCATCCCCAATACTGTGCCTGCTGTGCTCCCCAATACTATACTGAAGAAACAACCCCCTGAAAATACTACTGCCACATCGATTATTTGCATAAAGTGCCCTAAACAATAACTTCACCCAGTAAATAGTGTCCCTGACACTAATAGTGTAAACATAATGTCACAGAAAATGTGCTAAATTGTGCCCCCACAGTAATAGTGCTCCCAAAATCCCACCAAAAGTAATTATTATCTATCAGAGTGCACCTAGTGTCTAAAGTGCCCCCAATAGTAATAATACCCTGATTGTGCCCTGACTAGTAATCATGTTCCGCATAGTCCCTCATTAGTAATAGTTCAAAAAATCCCCCCTTGTAATGTGCGCCATTGCAAATACCCCTTTACCATGTACGCTAATACAAAATATACTCCCTTATAATGTGCGCCAACACACAGATACCCCCTGCTAATGTTCTCCAGAACCAAAAGTACCTCCTTATAATGTGCGCCACTGCAAAAAATACCCCTTTACAAAGTGCACTAGCATAAAAAATACCCCTCAACAATGTGCAAGTGCAAAAAATACCCCCTTTTAATGTGTGCCAGTACCAAAAAATACCCCCTTTTAATGTGTGCCAGTACCAAAATTACCTCCTTATAATGTGTGCCAGTGCAAAAAATGTCCCCTTAAAATGTGTAATGTGTGGGGTGGGAAGAGATAGGAGGGCGAGTGGGTGTGAACCTTCACTTCAATCACGCCTATTTCAAGAACCCAAAATGAGCGCCAATGTTTTAGTAGATAAGGGTATCTATAAATAACAGGGTATATTCCATAATAATAGTCTTACTAAAAAGTAGTTGGTACATATACTACAATGACAAAAATTAAAATTAAAATCAAAAAGTCAAAGTAATCGTATATTTCAACTTACTTCACGAGGGGGGTGGTTTACTAGGATAAGCATAAAACACCTGTAAACCAATTACCCCCCCAGCCAGGATCGCTTCAATGATGTTAACAAATTGGAGGCAGCCAACTCAAGGGGGCTTCTGTTCAATTGTCTTTTATTCCAATAAAATCCGGCTCAACGCGTTTCAGGACAGGCACGTCCCTTCATCATAGCTCCTGAAAAAAAAAAGCCAGATATCCCTCAAAGGAAGGAAAACCAAGCAAAGGGGTGTCTCCATTACAGAGATCACCAGTCACCATATTAAGTGGCCCCTATGTCAAGATCCCGCTTTTTACAAGCTTTAGGATGTGACAGGAAAACCTAAGCTAGGTATCCATCCACAGACAGCGGATCTTGACATAGGGGCCACTTAATATGGTGGATTTGGTGATCTCTGTAATGGAGACACCTCTTGCTGGTTTTCCTTCCTTTGAGATATCTGGCTTTCATTGTGTTGTAGACCCATAACTGGGGCTCCACATTTATTTTGCATATTCCTGTTTCCCAGGGAACTTTGCACTTGGATTGCTGTGTTGAGACTCTTAAGTGAGGCTCCTCGGTGTTTTTGTAGCTGGTCTCCTGAGATCAGCTATTGCTGTGTTTGAGTAGTCTCCGAGGCATTGCTCCGGTTAGCCAGAATCCTACTCACACTGATGAGGGGCAACACCCGAAACAGCTGTCTGTGGATGGATACCTAGCTTAGGTTTTCCCTGTCACATCCTTAAAGCTTGTAAAAGGGATCTTGACATAGGGCCACTTAATATGGTGGATTTGGTGATCTCTGTAATGGAGACACCCCGTTGCTTGGTTTTCCTTCCTTTGAGGGATATCTGGCTTTCATTGTGTTGTAGACCCATAACTGGGGCTCCACATTTATTTTGCATATTCCTGTTTCCCAGGGAACTTTGCACTTCGGATTTCTGTGTTGAGACTCTTAAGTGAGGCTCCGCGGTGTTTTCTGTAGCTGGTCTCCCTGAGATCAGCTATTGTTGTGTTTAAACCACAGGGAGCAATGGCCTGAGGGAGTATGCAACATCTAATCAGGGCCACTACCACTCCCATCCTCTGCACCGGCTCCTCGGGGACTCACTGCATAAACATATCTTAAATTGACATGCTCCAGATTTAGTAACCACACCACAAGTCTTATGGGCAGATTTTGTTTGCAGCATTTGGATGAGATCTGTTAAAACCTTATACACTTTTGTATATAGAAAACCCAGTGTTTACCCTACGGTGCATGCCCATACCCATAAAAATCGGGAGTGATGCTCTGATGCTCTTCTTCTATAATGTGGTAACAAGTGGTAGAATATCCCCTGTAGGTTTCACAACCAGAATACCCATTTAAGGCCTCATGCGGTCCCCAATGAACAGGCAACATCCGTGCGGATTCCGCAGATGGATCTAGACCTATTCAACTTGAATGGGCCCGTGATCTGTCCGCACCGCAAAAAATAGAACATGTTTTTTTGTAGAGGCACAAAGAAAAACTCCACGGAAGGACTCCTTAGTGCTTCTGTGGGGTTCTGTGCCTCCATTCCTCACCGCACCTTCTGGATTGTGGGACCCATTCAAGTCACACGGCCAGTGCCCGCATATTGTGGAGCCGCTGTTTGCAGGCCGCAATACGGGCAAGTCCGGGCAACGACCGTATGCATGAACCCTAAGTATCTTTTCTTGTACTTTAGAAAGCTACTTAGCTTTACAATAGCCTTTTATTTACGTGCAGTGGGAGGACCCCTTTAATTTTATTTTATCAGACCTTTACAAAGCATATACGTAGCCAAGCTGAACTTACAAAATATGTGGCACGAGAGCCGACGCTGAGCACGCACACTAGGTGTCACAGCCGGGTTTCTGCTCGTGATCTCCACAGGTCGGTAATATATAATAAAGTCATAGAGAGAGCTGAATCCATAACTTCATGTCCAGCAGATCAAAGTATCGGCATGGTAAATGAATGTAACTGGATCATACGCTTCCAGTGTCAGACAGAAGAGCGCTCATCATCTGCTGATTAATTCACCTCTCACTGGTATCGAGCTGCTGTGTACCAGGTCACTGGCCAAAAAATGACAAAGTAATTGACTTACGCAAGCATTCGGATCACTCTTGATGTTGTAAAAGATAAATCCATTGCTGGACATGTACAGTAGACATTGTCCGATATGAAATATATGTGTGTACAGACATTGGGGGTCATTTATCAAAGACTGGCTTGTTATGCTGGTCTTTGTTTCCCGCCATGCACTAGCGGAGAAAGTGACTCCCCTGTGTTCATTTTCGCTTGTACCCATAGAGTAGAGGTGATTGCAGTATGTAAATGCAGTCCTTATCCCAGAAGACGACCAGGCAATTATTGGGAACGTTTAGTTTGTTCCTGATAATTGCCTGATATATCGGTTTGTGTAAAAGGATGTTTACGAGCAGTCAATTTGTGAATTTACAGTAGCAGTGACGTGTATGAGATTTCAGAAATCTCATCCAGAAGCTGTGGATAAAACCTACAACTTAGAGGGGTCTTCCAGGATTTTGATACTGATGGGCTACACTCGGGATAGTGCACTAATATCAGATCAATGGAGGTGCAACGTGCCAAGCGGAGTAGTTCTAGCGCCGACCTCTGAAGCTACTCCCAAACACGTGATTGGCAGGAGTGTGTGGTGCAGACCACGTTCGTTCGATCTGATATTGATATCCTATCCTAAAGATAGGCTATTAATATCAATATCCTGGTCAACCACTTTAAATTGCATTGTGCTGCAGTTTTGCAATTGGCAGCATGTCAGTTTATACTGCGGGTTTCACCTGCAGCTTTCAAGCTTTGCTATGTAAAGGTTAAATGCAGCAGAAGACCTGATCCCGGTAGGAATCCGTGGCGTAGCTATAGGGGTCGCAGCTGTCGCAATTGAGACCGGGACCCTAAGCCGGTGGGCCCCCAGTGCGGCGCGGATCCAGTGAAGACCACAGAACATGACTGCAGGAGAGAGAACTGCAGAGTAGCGGTGGAGCAGGAGAGGTAGGTTCATTTATTTATTTTATTTCTATTGGGGGATTGATTTGAGGTCTGATGGGGGTCTGATTTGAGGTGTCCTGTCTCCAGGCGTAATGTTCCAGCCCACGCCATTCCCAGGTGGTGAGGACAGCATGAAAACACCCATGCAACAAAATATTGTCACATGGGCGGATAAAAAGTTGCAAAATTTAGGTCTTGTGGTTTTTTTTTTATATCAAAGACTAGTGTATGAATGTTAGTAAATTATCCCCCCATTTCCTAAAGCATCTTCTAACTATGATCATTGAAAATCACGGACCAAAACGAGGATGCCATCTGTGTTGTGTCCACGGTTTTCATAGACCCACTAGGGGTCATTTACAACGGACGTAAAAAAAGTTGCAAGACCTTGTTTTGCGGCTTCTTAAATGCCTGTGCAATATTATTTTATACCATGCCCGCTGCTTGGGAGTGAAGAGGACAGGAACATTAGGCCCGACACATTTACCACCGTTTCCAGGCATACAAGCAGAATGAAAACCACTCTCACTGCGCCATGTCTGGTCTCTTTGGACTCTAACATTTAATTCCCTCTCCAGCTTCCTGCAACTTCTCCTTGGTGAGAAGCAGGACTATCCCACTTCTGCCCAAATTGGGGAGAATGGAATGGTAAGTTCCATTCTATCTAAAGGTACTCTCTGCCACATGCACTGCCACCTGCTGGACAACCAGGCACATTATATGTAATAACAGTTGCATAACAATATTCTTAAGGCACAGTATAAGAGTACCTGGAAATAAATACACAGATGTCATTCTCTGCTAGCCATTAGAGACAGTAGCTAGGTGTAAGAAAGGTAGTATAAACTAGGAAAATCTAGGGCAGGCTGTGTGCCTAGAAAGAACATTTTTAAGAGCATTTATATGATTCCAGTCGCAAATGTGAGTAAACACACCCCAAAACCAGCTGTGTGACTAAATATTGTTGCACAGCCAGTTAAAAAAGGAGCTTGTGACTATTTTTCACAATTTCTGAAGTTATTATGCGAAGTCTCGCGAGACTTTGCGAAGTAATAACTTCGGCTCATCTAAGCCAATACATTCCAATACTGTAAAAAAAACATTTCCCGAACTAGGGTTTGGTTCCAAGGGGTCCTTTGCCTTGGAACCGAACCCGAGTTCGGGAAATGCTTTTTTACAGTAGAAATTAATTCATGAAGTTATTATGCGAAGTCTCGCGAGACTTCGCGAAGTAATAACTTCGGCTCATCTGAGCCAATACATTCTAATACTGTATGGAGCGAGTATTCAACCGAAGCATTATGCAAATCAACTTCGGATGTTTCATCCGAAGTCGATACGCTCATCCCTACTTGTGACCATGGCATCCAGGCCTGTGGATGTGTCATAAATGTATGAGATAGAGATACCCTTTAAGGAATCAAGGTTACCAGGGTTCACCTTTGTGGTGGTCCCCATTGTAAAAGCAGTAACTATTGTGTTTGAGCTTCACTACTAGATGGGCAATATTTAAAGGTAATTAATATGGCCCTACATGAACATTCCTATTTAACATGTGTATTGTGTTTAGATCATAACTATTGGTTATGGTTCTAGAAGTGGGACCTGCAGGTGTGCAGGGGAGCCAAGATGCAATTCCAGTCCTTTTTATTACTTTCCGGCATAGTAAAGTGCTCTGAAAAGAAGTCCCTGTGCCGTGGGTGTGAAACTAGAAGAAGGGAAGGACCTTTATGACCATCTTATTCACAGAAGAAAAGTCCAGTACCGGAGGACGTGCTTATAAAGGGTGGAACTGAGTTGCTTCTGGTAGGTCTAATGGCCTTGATGTCCTATATACTGACTTAAAAGAGGGGAGCCTACCCCCAATTCTGCTCTTTGGAGAGGAACGAGATGCTGCTGCTGCTGCAAGCTAGTGCTGTATAGTGTTGAGCGCGAATATTCGAAAAGCGAATTTTTTTAGCGAATATCGGCACTTCGCTAATTCGCGAATATTTCGAATATAGCGCTATAAATTCGCTATTTCGAATATTCGTTTTTTGTTTTTTTTTTAGTTATGTTTTTTTCTTTCCCACTTCCCAAAAGTAGTTCTTACCTGTCCTGAGGATTCCTGGCTTCCTGGCTGCTCCAGTCAGTGCCCGTTGCCGCTTCTGCCGACTTCCGTGCTCATGGAGCGTCCCCATCCATGGGAAAATCTCTATATACTAAAATGTACTGTCGGATTTGAGGAATTACGTTGAAATCGCAATGCGATTAATTCAAGTTATATTAATCGCATTGCGATTACAACTTAGCACTGCTATCTTACATAGGCTAGAATTAACGAATATGGAATATATAGCTATGCACTAGCAGTGCTAAGTTGAAATCGCAATGCGAATACTTTAAGTTAAATTAATCGCATTGCGATTTCAACTTAGCACTGCTGCTATATTCCATATCGAATCGTTAACTTCGTTAATTCTAGCAAGCTGACCCATTATAAACCCAGCTCTAAGTTGAAATCGCAATGCGATTTAATATAACTTGAATTAATCGCATTGCGATTTCAACGTAATTCCTCAAATCCGACAGTACATTTTAGTATATGGAGACGTTCCCATGGTGATGGGGATGCTCCATGAGCACAGAAGTTATGGTTGGCTTGGTAGAATAGTAGGATGACGATATGACGAATGTAGCTCGTCATATTCTTCAAACGAAGATAACAGGTATTCTACATCTTCGCTTTAGCTACCTATTCGCCAACTCGCTAATTCTAGCAATCAAATAGGAAGGTTGACTTAGCCAGACAGCTGTGTTAAATTCGCTATGCGATTTTTTTTTTTTTTTTAAATAAATAGAATACTTATAATAATTTTATCAAGTAATATAATTATTGTATTAAAAAAAATCGCATAGCGAATTTAACACAGTTGTCTGGTAAGTCAACCTTCCTATTTGATTGCTAGAATTAGCTAAGTTGACGAATAGGTAGCTAAAACGAAGATGTAGAATACTGCTATCTTCGCTTTGAGGAATATGACGAATACATTCGTCATATTCGTCATCCTCGCTAATTCTAGATATGAAACCAATAGGAAAGTAGCCTTAAGTACAAATCGCAATATGCGATTATTTAAATCGCATGTTAATCGCGATAACTAGAAAAAATGACGAATATTCGATTTCGACGAATATGAAACGAATATTCATTTGAATATTCGCGAATTTCGTCGAAATCGAATATGGCACCTGCCGCTCATCACTAGTGCTGTAGTAGAAGATAATGACCGGACTGAAAACAAAAGGAGAGTAGTCTGTGAGGGAGGAGGAAATCAAAGGGAAGAGTCTCTGAGAGAGAGGGGGACCATGTGGACCAGTTAGTGAGAAGATGAGGCCATGAGGACAAATCTGTGAGCAGGAAGCATGGGGAAGCATTCTGTGATAAATTCAGGACCACGGAGAGCAGCCTGTGTGAAAGAGGGGGTATGCTATGGAGAGCAGTCTAAGACAGGCGCCATGGGGAGCAGTGTGTGTGAGAGAAGGGGCCCTAGAGAGCAGTCTGTAAGAGAGTGGGCCTGGGGAGAAATCTGGAAGGCATGGGAAGTATGCCAGGGTATTACCCAAGACCTTCTTGGCATTAAAACATGTCTTATTTGGCAAACACGTCAGATGAGAATTAAAGGAGTTGCAAAGGCCATAAATATTGATGACCTATTGTCAGGATAGGTCATCAATATCTGATTGGCAAGGGTCCGACACCTGGCACCCCCCACCCATCAGCTGTTTGAAGAGAAGGCAGTGTTCCATGCGAATGTTACTTCCTCTTCATTACACTGCCATTCGTCTTGGTTTCGTCTTCGTTTCGGCGGTGCAGTGTAATGACAAGTACTCACTTCATTCACTTGAATAGAGCGAGTACTTGTGATTACTCTACGCCACCATTCCAGAGGAGACGACGCGTAGTGTAATGAACAGGAAGCAGTACTCGCATGGAGCAACACCTCCTCTTTAAACAGCTGATTGTAGGTGTTGCACCCCTGCCAATAAGTTATATAATAGCACAGAGATTACAACTCTTGTAGACTTGGTGGACTACCCCTTTAAGGCTTATATGAGTGACATACAGCGGTGATGTGGTCAAAAGCAGCTTCAGTATAGAACCCACTGATCCTTGCGGACTATAGGATCCTCACAGAACACTTATGAGCATTGTACTAAAGGGGTCTTAATTCATTTGTGCTGCTGTAGATGCTGGAAATGGCTGCAGGAACAAAGGATGTTCCAGCAGGAAACTCTGCAGTTCAAGCGAATGACTCCAGTCTACTGATGAGTGAATTTCTTGAAAATTATTTTGGTCCGATTAGCTGAATTTCTCAAAAGATTCAATTCGGACTCAAATCGATTCTCTGCGAATGAGAGAGACCAACATTTAACACTCATATTAAGAGACATGCAAACCAATTTTCCTTCCAAAAGGTCAAGAAAACAGTGTCTCACACCAGTAGATGTAACATAGCTATCAAAAGTCAACACTTAGCCTTTTAAACAGGCTGTTAAGAGAAACTTGGTTAATTTCCAAATAGATCTAATACGGGTGACTACTTTTTATCAGATCAGAGCAGAGAAAATTGGCTTAACAAGGTGAGAGGCCTTTTTGGGGGTCTGGTAGAGGTACTCTTTTTTTATTATTGAGAGTGCCTAGTATGCGTGTGACGAGTACTTTAGGCCAGGCAACACGGCTGTGGGTTTCTGGGAAAATATGCACAAATTAGCATTTCTTACTTCTGCTGATATCAGAGAGACTTTGCTTTCTTTTCTTTTGGAAGGATGGCTAATTTGCATATTTTTCGGTTTCTGGAGAAGATATTCAAATTGGCATTCCTTCCAAAAGTAAAAGAAAGCTAAGCCTCTGGGATGCCAGCAGCAGTAAGAGTCACTTGTGAGTCACTGGATTTAAAGAGGTTGTCTGGGTTCAGAGCTGGACATATCCCCATTTTCACCCCTGATATGCTCTCCCTTTCCCTGCACTGTTTGTTTATCACTGGCACTGATGGGCGGGCTTTAGCGCTAGGGTAGCTCTAAAGCCCGCCCATTAGTGCCGGTGACATCACCAGGCTCACTGCTAGGCAGAAGCTTCCACCTAGCTTTACCCATGGAGAGCCCATCGGATCTCCAGAAAAATTATCCAATGCTCATATCAGGGGGTGAACACAGGGATATCTCCAGGTTCAACTCTGAACCCGGACAACCCCTTTAAATGTATTGTAATCACCTATATGGTCAGCAAAGCGCTTATGTAGAACTCTCAGTGGTGTACTCACCATGGAGGCAGACCATGCATCAGCTATGGGGCCCCTGGTGAGAAAGGACTCAAGTTGGCTAAAGTGTGTTATTTTTTTTATTTCTTCTACTTTATTAAAAATGTACAAATCTCACTGGTAGGAGCTAGTTACTGAGTTTTTCTACAGGGCATTTGAGCATTTTTACATGTCCCTGACTACTCTATGGTCATTGTATTGTGGTATCTTAAATTTCCTTTTCACGCTCCCTATTGTATAACCACGGCCATTATTTTACATGCACATTGAGTTGGCGGATAGCTCCACCTTTGCTGATGGCTCTGCCTTGACTTCCCAGACCCTATACCTATAGCTCTTGGACTTTTTGAGGGGCCACCCCCTGGTGATCAGTTCTTATGCTATGGCTATTGTGGAGCATCCTTGTGAAAAAAATAGTTGTAACCTACCCTTTTTTTTTTTTTTGTTTCCATGCATCAAAAAACCACTTGCCTTTCTTGTTATATAACGTAGGCTAAGAAGAATATTAAATCGTAAAATATAATGCCATACTCTAATGGTTGGTCAGCAAGCAGTAATACCTCCAACATCTCCAGCAGTCCACCTCCCGAGCTTATTATACGTCATACCCGGAAATATGGATTAAAGATGAATGCTATTCATTAAACATTTCAAACCTATGTAGCCGTGTCTGCTGAAAGGTTACTTTATCCCTGGCTCCTGGGTAACAAATCATGAAGGCTATATAATAGATTACAAGGCAAATGCTACTTGTAAAGCACAGCGCTGTACTAAAGTAGCCCAATGAAGACTCATCTGGGATCATTTATCACCAGTGTTAATGCACGTGATAACAATAATGTATCTCGCTCATAAAGGATACACAGATAACACAAACACACTTAGACGCCTTGAAATATGTATGTGTAAAAAAAGGCATAAAGCATATATACACAACCTAACAATCACCTTCCCCATATACATGTTTCGGAAGCAGAGCTGTTTTTACACGGTTATAAATCCCGTTAATATTTCAACCCAAAAAAAAAAAAAACAGCGAAAGATCAGAATATCTGTCTTTATCTGCAACAATGTCATGAATATTTCATCCCCGGCTGAACTTCAAAGCCCACTCAACGAGGACAGGAATGGAGGGAAAACTGCCGAGAGAGGGAAGGAGAGAAAGAGTGAGAGGAATTCTTGAGTATAAAAAAAAAAAAGGGGGGGGGGGGGGGATGATTAAAGAACCTTATTAAAAGGCTGCTTGTAGGACCGGCTACATGAAAGAGAGCGCATCGAAGGGTTTATCCTTCTAAATGACAGCGTGCTCTCACCAACACGCCGAAACCTGATTATACTGACAGGGCCTGAGTGATACTGCAAACTTGTTAATAGCATCAAAATTAGAAGAGCCTCATGCAAAGACGGGAGATTAATTTTCGCTGGGGTAGTTCTCTCGCAAATTGCAAACTTGTGAATATGTTCTCAGATAATGAGCATCCGCAGTCCTCAGCCTGCCTGTCATTTTCTGTAATTAATGTTAAGGAAGACTCTTTCCTGATGCGCAGAATTAGTCATGTAGCAGAAAAATATCTTCAGAGAAATAATTTCCATTTATTACCATCGCCCTGTTTGTGTGCTTTACTCTGTCGGAAGAGGAATTTATGGCTGGACTGGTTTTTGCTACCTTCCCTTTGATTAGTCGGTGATACATACACGTATGTAGACTACTAGGGGCTGTGAATCCACGCATAGATCAAATGTCTGCCGGCGCTTGCTTTGTAACCTTATTAGATTCTAAAATGAATGTATCATGCAGCTATAGGCGCGGGTGTAAGTGGCGAGGACACGCACAGTCACCGGGACCTACGCGCGAGTGTGGGTTTCTCTACATTTCACATCAAAATCCGCTTGCCCTGATCTTGCCTTTTGCATTGAAAAGGGTGAAATCCACACTAAAGACCTGCAGAAACGATGGACGGGCTTCAGATTTCAAAATCCGTACGGCAGGTCAATTTCTGCCCAGGAAAAAATATGCAAAGTGTACATGAGATTTAGAAAATCTCATTCAGTTTGCTGGTACTGTATTGCACTGCATTTTTTCTGGACGAAGATTCAAACGGAAAAAACGCACATAATCTGCATGTGCAGGTCGTCTTACTCGGTGCAAAAAAAAACATATACTGTAACAGATCAGTTGTTCCGTTTTTGGTTTCAGTAGTGTTTCTGTTTCCATTGCACTTCCGTTCCGTTTCTGTATGGTTTCAGTTTGTGATCCGGAAGCATATAATAATGTTTTAACAGTAGGTACATTGAAAAATTGGGCTGGACATAACATTTTCAATAGCTGCTACCACAAAAACGGAACGGATATGGAAGACAAACGGATGCATTCCGTTTTTTTTACAGCCCCATTGACTTGAATGGAGCCACAGAACGTGATTTGCGGGCAATAATAGGACATGACTCAAAATGTAGCGGAACGGAAATACGGAAGCGAAATGCATATGGAGTACATTCAGTTTTTTTTGCGGACCCATTGAAATGAATGGTTCCGTATACGGACGGTATACTGAACGCAAAAAACTACCCCCTATGTGAAACGCAAAAAACGTTCGTGTGAACGAGCCCTTAATCTGTGTGCATTCCATTTCTGTATGTCCGTATTTCCGTTCCTCAAAAAAATAGAACATGTCCTATTAATGTCCGCATTACGGACAAGGATAGGACTGTTCTATTAGGGGCCAGCTTTTCCGTTCCGTAAAATACAGAATGCACACGGAATGCAAAATACATACGGTCATGTGCATGAGGCCAAATAGATACATGGTATGTAGATTAGAGATGAGCGAAGTATTGGAAAATACTATTCGGCTGCTTCGCTGAATTTTACAAAAAAATAAGATTTGTGACGAATTACTTCATCACAAAGCGCATTTCTTCGTAAGTAGTAGGTGCAATGACAGGGAGTGGAGATTCCTCTTCTCCCGTGATTGTACCCCTCAGATGCCGCATTCGATATAAATAAAAATGTAAAATAAAATAAAAATAAAAAATCATACTTACCTGATCCATTTGCTGGTGTTGGGCCGGCCGCCGCCATCTTGCTTGAAGATCTGGGGCAAAATCTCACGCAGTGTGGTGATGTCATACATCACCGCGCAGGGGATTCCATACGAGATCTTCAAGCAAGATGGTGGCAGCCGACTCGTCGCAAGCAAATGAATCAAGTAAGAATTTTTTTTTGTTTGTTTTTTACACTATTTCAGGTTAAATCGAACAGCAGTGGATCAAATTTTTCCTGAAATTTGTAGACTTTGATTCGCTCAACACTAATGTAGATGGATACCGTTATATCGTATGTACAGTCCCAATTCCAAAAAAGTTGGGACGCTGTGTAACATGTAATGATTTGCATAGACCCATAATTCATTCCCAGTAGTAAACGGAACACGTCGGGTGTTGAAAGTGAGACATTTTACCATTTTAAGAAAAAAAAACTCATCTAGAACTTGATGGCAGCAGCGCATCTCAAAAAAGTTGGGACAGGAGCAACAAAAGGCTGGAAAAATAAGTGGTAATATAAAACAGCCGTACACATGAGCATGTTGGAGAGGTAGTGTCTCTCAGAAGCAAAGATGGGCAGAGGTTCACCAATCTGCGAAAAACTTTATAAAAAATTGTGCAACAATTTCAGAAAACTGTTCCTCAACGCACAAATGCAAAGACTTTGGATTTCCCAACATTTACAGTACACAATAACAAAATGCTCAGAGAATCTAGAGAAATCCATGTGTGCGAGGGAAAAGCCGACGGTCAATATTGGATGATCATGATCTACAGTCTCTCAGGCAGCACTGCATTAAAACCAGGTACGATTCTGTACTCACTGCATGGGATCAGGAACACTTCCAGAAATCATCTGTGCACACAGTTCTCTGTGCAATCTGCAAATGTAAGTTAAAGCGGCATCATGCAAAGAAAAAGCCATATGTCAACACGATCAATACGAACTTTTTAGTTTGCTTGTTTTTGCCATCAAGTTCTAAATGAGTTAATTTTTTGATGAAATTGTAAGCCATTTTGAAATTGGGTTTGTAGATATATTAATATGATATGTAGATATTTGGCATGTAGAGAGATGATTCTATGCATATGAGATGTACTGTACATAGATTGATACACTATAGATAGGTGATGTCATACACTTACCTGTTGAAGCTCCAGCAGCGCGATGGTAGAGAAGCACTGCTGAGCCACACCCCCTGGTGATGTGACAGCATCCTAAGCAACAGGATGCAATACTCTGTTTCTCCCTGTAGCGGTCGTGTGCTGGGGAGATTAGCAGTGGGCTGATTGCTCAGCTGCTCTATTCCTATGTGCTAGTGTTTCTGACTAATGGAGCGCCTATCAGGTGCTGATCCAGGAACTCGGCGCTCTATTTAAGCCCCTTCCTAGACATACACCAGTGCCAGTGATAGTCTTTTTCGGGATCACTAGCTAGGTGACTGGTTCTTGTTCCTGTGCGGATTTGGAATGCTCGTGTTTTTGACCTCAGCCCGTCCCTTGACCACATTCAGTCTCTTGTGATTTGTACTGTGCATCCCATCTGATTCTGACCTTGGCTCCTCTTTTGACCACTCTCTGTCTTTCGTTTATGCACTGCGTTGTCCTCCTGGTTCTGACCGATGTACGACTCTGTCTTTATGTCGTTTGTCTCTAGGTGTTTGTCTGTCTCTGCATCAGTAGCATAGGGACTGTCGACCAGTTGTGGTCTTGCTACCTAGGTTTTGCACTGCAAGTAGGTAGGGATAGCAGGCTGGGTTCAAGGTTAGGGCTTACTGTCAGGTTTTTTCCCCTTACCTGCAGGCATTACAGGTGTACTGTATATAGATAAATGTATATTGATATGTTAGAAAAAAGGGATTTCGGCTCACCCACCGTCCTCCTTCGCCGTGCATGGATTCCATACCAGGAATCAATCAGAACAGTAGAAAAAATCCAGCAGCAGGCTCCGGATAAAATCCAATTTCTTTATTTCTTCATTATAAAATCTATAGGCTGACCAGACTGGCAAGGTCTACGCGTTTCGACTGTACGTCTTAATCATGACCACATTGTGTTATCACATATTCTGGTTTAAAAAAGAGGATTTTTAACGCGTAGACCTTGCCTGTCTGGCCAGCCTATGGATTTTATAATGAAGAAATTGGATTTTATCCTGAGCCTGATGCTGGATTTTTCCTACTGTTTATATTGATATGTTATAACTATAGATAAATATTCACAAAGGAATCATTAGTCAAAGTATTCAAAGTATGGTGCACGCAATCCAGGCCTTGATCAAATAGTCCAAAGTAACATGTAGAAGAGATCAGAGCACTCTAGGGATGTGGAAAAGATAGTGCATGTGCTTAAAAAAAGCATCCCTAAAGTGCTGTGATCCTTTCTACATGATATATATACTATATATGAGTACGGTATATAGATTAATGAATAGATATGGTAGAGAAATATAACTAAGGATAGCTATAGATGATTCTATGTATATAGATACATTCTACATATACTCTATACAGATATGATATAGCTCTACTGTAGATATGGATATACTGTACTGTAGATTGATAAATAGGTGATACTGTAGATGTACCATAGAGCTGTAAATACATAAATGGATATAGAAATGCTGTATAAATATACTGTACAGAACAATGGATATAGATTATTCCGTGTATCTAGATTCATTGTTTAGATGGATGCACTGCATATAGATAAATGTATATAGATGGTATAGCCATACTGTAGACATACTATAGATACATATACTGTTTATTGATGTATACCTATATAGGATAGATATACGGTAGGTAGAGAAGTATAGATATAGATTATTCTATGTAAGTACATTTAGTTTAGAAAGATGTGCTGTATATACTATATACTGTATATAGATATGACTTAGCTATACTGTAGATGAGTATATAATCTATGGATGGATAGATAAGTATACTGTATACAGGTAAATGGACATGATATGATTTAGCTATACTGTAGATAATCAGATTCTGTAGATGGATATATCAGTATAGGACATAGTTTAGGTAGATGGAAAGATGTAGTGTGTGTGTATATATATATGTATATATATATATATATGTGTGTATATATATATATATATATGTATATATATTCATAAAAAATAGTTTTATTATTAAATTATTTTTTAAATTGTGATCCCTCGGGTTTACCCACAGTGACAGAATCAGCTCTGCTATATATATATCAATATATATATATATATATATATATATATATATACAGTATATACTTTGCTCATTTACTGCAGGCGCTGGACGAGGACACACCCTGATATAATCCCAATCTTAATACTTTTTATTACTCACAATTGTCACATTGTACACTGCATTAAATTCAGTATTGTCGTCGTATTTCTGTTCCCTGGGTGACAAAAAGTGAAATTGAAAACCTAGCTTTAAATTATTACGAAGGTGGCACAGGATGCCAGCTACGCACACATCCCAACCTTTATCCTGTTAATAATTGCCACTACCTCCCAAATAAATTGCGAGAGGCATTTTTACAATGCAAAAAGAATCGAACAAACATCTTTAATGTTCTTTGTTTGCTTTTTTTTTTTGCTCCTGTAAAGGCTGATTTCATGCGCCTATTTTGCTGCTCGGCACCTTACTTGCCATACGACAATATTTCATTTTGCTCACCCCCCCACCCTTCGTTCCCTCAGTTAATTAAAGTCACACTCCATCAGTAGGGTTCGTGTGGCGCGGCAGCGTGATGAGCTACAAAGTGCCAAGTGTGCTTCACAAAACCTATTAATGACCCTGTGGCGCAACTCGGCACCTAGATGGTTAATTAAGAATCTCTTTCTTAAAGGGACACCATTTTGGTTGATCGGTGGCAAGCCAAATAATTTGATTTATGCAAATGTTCCTTAAAATGGTTTTTATGGGATAAAAAAAAACTTGGCTGCTTTATTGAAGAAAGTCACTCTTACGACTATAACTAAATGGAGTTGAGTTGCAATACCAAGTAGAGCCTAAAGACAAGAGGGGTGCTGTTTCTTGAAGAAAGCAGCCGTATTTCTCTTATCTTTGTACAAAGTAAGTCTTTCAACCTCTAGTGTAGGTAGTGTACTAGGTTTCCTTAAAGAGACCAGCTGTGTATGAAGACCTATAGGCAAAGTTCCATGGGTACATAATAATTAAAGAGGTATCTCCCAAGGAAAGAGAACTATCTCGCTGGTGCCACCTTGTGGACGTGGCACTGTATGAGTCAAAATCTGACTTTTTAACAAGCCTTGGGACATGACGAGGGTAAATTGCCACGACAAAAATTCATCCGTAGACAACTGTTTCCGGGTGCTTGATCCTCATCTTTACAGAGTAGGACTCTGGCTGGCTGAGTGGAATGCCTTGGCTGCAGCTTAGGCAGGGTGGTAGGTAGGGGTGTACCACCAATGAGGCCAGGTGAGGCGATCGCCTCAGGCAGCACCAGGTAGGGTCAAGAGAGGGGCAGCCGAAGGGCCATGGGCTGAGGGGAAGGGGTTAAGTTAAGAAATTGGCATTGGTGGGGTTAGGGCGCCGTTGTAGTTTTTGCCTCAGGCAGCAGAAAGGCTAGGTGCCCCCCTGGTGGTCGGTCTCCTTAAAGAGACCAGCCCTGTATGGAGACTTATAGGCAGGGGTGGACCGACTATAACCACTACAGGAAAAATTCCCAGTGGGCCACCTGAGCCTCCTGGCCGGTGGACAGGTACATAATGATATGGCGCCATCCTGAGATTTTGCTTCTGTTGCAGAGCCATTTACCAAAGTATAGAACAATATACTGCCCCTTCATGGTTTTGATGGCCAGTGGCCCCAGCTACTTGTGTTGGCCCCACCTTCTGTCAATTCTTTCCAGGGCCACTTTAAATTCCCAGTCCAACCCTGTTTGTAGACAATGCTCCATGGGAAAATAAGCTGCATCCAAGGCATCACACCCAGCCAACCAGAACCCTACTTCTTACTGACGAGGGGCTTGTTAAAAAGTAGGCTTTTGACTTACTGTATATGGAGCCATTTCGACAAGGTGGTGCTAGTGAGATGGTTCTCTTTTCTTGGGAGATACCTCTTTTTATATTACCTCCAGTGTGATATAGATTTTGTATTGAAAAGGATAGCCTACATGTGGTCCTCCTTCCCCAAATTATAGAACCTTGTTTGCATTTATTATTAATATTATTTTTTTCTATGATGTAGGCTCTTAGGGAATAGGCTACAACAGAGGTCAGCAACCATCTGTTTTGAAACTACAATTCCCAGCATGCTCCATTCATTTCTATGAGAGTTCTTAGAAGAGTAGAACCAGTATGCTTGCTGGGAGTTGTAGTTTTACAGTGCCAGAGGTTGCCTGCCACATGTAAACATTATAGTATATATCACCAACAGGAGTCACATAGCCCACCCACCATCACAAACTGCTGAATTGCTGTGTAGATCAAGAGGAGCAATGATTGGTCAGCCCACTATAGGCTGACTTGGTCATTATAGGATTTGGAAATAATCAAACTGATGTAAACCTTATAAATCCCCTTAATTGGTTCATACATTTTCATTCTATGAATTTCCCTATAAATGGTTTAACACCCAACATCCAAACTTTTATTCTCAGTTTTCTTTTGAGCTTTAGGAACCGTTCAGGAGCTTCATGCTTCCCGAATCATACGGAGCAGGAAAAAGAGCAAACACAGTTTAATTAACCAGGAATGGGGAGAATAGTCATGGGGGTCAGTGGGGGGGGGGGAGCATGTTTGGAGATTCGCGAGAACTGGAGCGATTTCATCCATCCTGAGCCGGCGCCATCTTGGATTCCCGCAGCCAGCTTCGGCTCAGGATGGATGAAATCGCTCCAGTTCTCGCGAATCTCGCGAGAACTGGAGCGTCTTCTCCCTGGCTAAGAGCGGAGCGCGCTTATTGGTTGCGCTCCGTGCCAGGGGGAAGGCAGACACGCCTGGGAGAACTTTTGCAGGCCCGTCCAGTTGAGCCGAATGGCTCATTAGCATACACGGCGGGAGATATTGAGGGGGGCACCGCGGACAAACGGGGGCACATATAGAAAAAAGAAGAGCAGAATAAGCACCAGTAAGTTAGGGTATATCTTTAGTTTAACATGCATTTTCAGGTGAAAGGTCCTCTTTAAGCTCACATTGTGCCCCTTTCACAGTTGTAATGCCCTCTTTGTTCCCCCTTCACAGTAATAATACCCATTGTGCCCCCTTCACAGTAATATTTCCCATGGTGCACCCTTCATAGTAAGAATGCCCATTGTGCCCCCTTCATAGTAATAATCCCCATTGTGCCCCCTTCATAGTAAGAATGCCCATTGTGCCCCCTTCATAGTAATAATGCCCATTATGCCCCCTTCAGTGTAATAATGCCCATTGTGCCTCTTTAATAGTAGTAATGCCCACTGTGCTAGTAATGCCGTCTGTGCCCCCTCCATAGTAGAAATGTCCATTGTGCCCCCTTCACATTAGTAATGCCCTCTGTGCCCCCAGCCCCCAGCTGTTTAAAGAGAGGGCAGTGCTCATATGAGAGCTGCTTTCTCTGCTCTGTTCACCTGCTCGCCGTAGCATTTGCAGTGATGAGCAGGTAAGCAGAGTAGAGAAGGCAGCACTCATACAAAAAAAAAAGCGGACAACCCCTTTAAAGACATACTTGGAAAACATTACATACAGTGCTACAGAACATACAGGGTCATACAATGCCACATACCTCTTACATCCAGCGATGTCTCCTCTGATGTAGATATTCTCTTTCCTCTTCTTCTGTTAGACCAGACTGCCATGGTGACTTCTTTCAGCCGCACCTTGTCTGTGCAGAGTTTAACAAACAGATATCTTACTTTCCTACTTTTCCATCATCCTCCCACCTTCTCAACACCCCATCTTACCATTCCTAATACTGTGCACACTGTGCTCCCCAATACTTTCCTGCAGAAACAGTCCCCCTGAAAATACTGGCACCACACAGATAGTGCGTTAGTATAAAAACACCCCTTTATATTGTGCGCTAGTAATTAAAAAAACACCTTCCTTTCAGATCAGACCCCCATATAAAACCCTAAATGAGATCCCCCAATCTCAGACCAAACCCCCTTTAGACCTCTATGTCAGACCCTGTATAAGACCCCAGTTTTAAACCTCAGATAAGACCCCCATTAGACCTCCATGTAAGACTCCGACACAATATCAGACCTCAGATAAAACCCCCATTAGACCTCCAGACCCCCTAATAAGACTCCCATTAGACCTCCAGATCAGACCAGACCCCTATATCAGACCCCAGCCCCCATTAGACCTCCAGAACCCTATATCTGACCCCCCATTAGACCTCCAGACTCCCCCAGTCAGACTTCCAGACTCCCCAGTCAGACCTCCAGATCCACCATTAGAGCATTCCAGACCCCCTATTAGACCTCCAGTCAGACCTCCAGACCCCCCCCAGTCATACCTCCAGACCCCCCCATAGACCACTCCAGACCCCATTAGACCTCAGATCAGACTGTAAAATAATACTTACCTCTCCTGCCGCCACTCTCCCTTTCCTGGCTGTCTTCTCTTCTCAGGGTCCGCGTTGCAGTCACCGGACCTCCTGCGGCGTCAGGTCAGAGTGCGATCTGTACATCCTGACGCTGCAGGCAGCCAGGACAGAGCAGAGCGGGCACTGAGAAGAGCGAGCATGAGGAGGGGGTAAGTACTATACAGCACTCACAGGTAGCGCTTCTCTCCCCCTCCTCCTGCAGACTAGTGAGCACTTCCATTATGGAAGCGCTCACTAGATCTTATAAAGGGAAAAGCAATGATCGCTTCCATCTGTATTGATGGAAGCGCTCATTGCACCACCCTGAGAGCCGGCACCTGGGGCGGACCACTGATGGGGGGTGGTTCCATTCTGCCTTCTACCACCCAGCTTGGCTTGTCTGAAAGTCTCTCCCTATTTGTGTAATGGTAGAGACCTATTAATCAAGCTCTCCAAGGCAGGAGAAAACAGTGGTGGCCCAAGCCTGTGACTATTTTTCCTCATTTTCATCTCCATTCTAAAAATGTTTTCCCTGTCATGCTGTTTTGTCTAAAACCTTGTTATTTGTGTTACTAGGTTTTCACCATTTTTTTTTCAACTTGCTTGAATCGGGGTAGAGTCCAAGAAGGGGGTGTGGCTTAAAGGGGTTGGCCACTTTCTGATTACTTGTGACCAATGTGTATATAAAATGACCATATGTCACTTACTAATATAGTCTTTGATATTCTGTGCAGTATTCTATATTTCGTGAGCCATGTCCCCCTGTAGGCGATCTTCTGTACGGCCTGCATAGAGGTCCTACTCCTGTCCATAAGATGGCCACTGATGGAGGGTCATGTAACCAGACAAATTACTCAGCCTCCTCTATTCTAACACACTGCAAAGTCTGAAAGTAAGCCAACAATAGTGGGTATAGAACTAGACAAAAGTTTGTGTCCCATCACTACATTTGTGATTCAGGCTCAGCCATTGTGGTAAATCTGGTGCAGGTCTAGACATCCAGTCCAAAGGTCCTTTTACACGGGCCAATAATTGGGCAAATTATCGGAGTTGACCATTTGGAATAGAAATGCAATCAGTTCCAACATGTGGGTCTTTATTAAAAACAAGGACCATTTTCAAATGTCAAGTCCATATGAGAAGGTTTCTGAGATACTTCTGAACACTTTTAGGTTGGAAGTTATGAACAGTAATTCAAACCATTGATGAAAGATTGACCATAATAAAGGACGTTTTCCCAGTAACGCGGTCTTGAGGCTTCAGGCAATTTGTCTTTCCTAAATGAGAAAAACCTCTTGTTTTATGTGAGATTCACTTTTAAATTATATTTCAGCAGAAATAAAATATCTTAATAGCTGATTACTATATATAAGCCCTTGCCTAATGAAATGGCAGCTTTCCACTGATTACTGGAATAAGTCTGACTATGTGTCTGCAGAGTAACATATATTCAGTTTCACTCACTGGAACGCAGTCTTTTATTGACAGGACTGTTCTGGCTCACTAAAAAGTCTCAAGTAGTCAATCACTGGTTTCCTATTACATTCAGAGGCATTACTTCTCCATTATTTTAGCTTGGCATTGAGTGACTGAAGTGCTACAGCTGCTGGAGAACGTTAATTTTAGGTTGATCAAATGGTATTTTTCCAATGTGAAACCCACTCTCAAGGTTACTCATTAATAACATTTACTTCAGGGAAGAGGATAGCATGGCATGGTTAATCTTTGAGTCACCATCAGCTCTTCATCGATGGAGATCTTAATTCAGTGGTCACCATATTATTACACTTTTATACCAGAACATGATATAAAAAATGGCCGTAAAATTATCCAAAGGGCAAGGGTTCACATTTGCATCATGTCTTCTGTTCTACCCAAGGCATGACTATTTTTACCTAACCATTGTCTAATAAATCTTCATGGTTCCCATTAACAACTTGAATACAGCAACAGACTACGCTATTCTTGCCATCAAAAGGCAGCAAAATCCCAAGGCAATGGACCACAATGGTGGCATGAACATTCTAGATAATATACCAAATTAAGACAGATATCTGATCGGAAAACAATCAATCAAGACAGAAGACTTTGGAACTTTGATTTTGGAGGTGATTTATGAGAATAGTGTTCATGTTAAAAAGGGGTTGTCCAGCGGGAGTCAACAATGACCTGGCAAGAGATGGGACGGCAGCTCCAGAGGTTGAGTGAGGTGATGCTTTTGGGTTTTTCTTTAATCCATTTATCCTACTGCACAACCTCTTTAAAAGGATTATTCTATGACTAAGTATAAAACAATGAAAATTAGATATTTTATAGTACATAATAATCTCTAACTAAGATAGAACCAGCCCTGTACCTGACATGAATCCAGAGATCTCCCCATTCATTGTTCTGCTAAATGTATATCAAGCTGGCAGCTCAGGGGAGTGTCTTTTCTGCTGCAGCTCTGGAGGCGTGTCCATGCTCTGCCTATCACAGCTCAGGAGGCAGCTGAAGGATAAAACTGAGCATGTGCGGCCATCTCAGTGAGCAGGACAAAGAAATAAGAAAAAAAACAGCAAGTGGCGCTATACAGATACATTTTATTTAATAACTCATTGGCTATGCTAACTTTTTAAATACATGTAATTAAAAATTATTCAGATGCAGGTTCTGGTTTGAAAACTGTAGAATATTTTTCATGGGACAACCCCTTTAAATAAAACAAGGTAAATTATCACCCCATTTCTGCCTATAGGAATACTTTTTACAAATATGGTCACCAGTGGTCAAACTTGAAGGCACTTGAAGCGGGGGGGTAGGTATCATAGAGGCAGCCAATGTGCCTGCTGTGGTGCCACCAGTGTGAGAAGGCCCAGTCATGGTTGCTCCTATTATTTTTGTTAGTGGGTGGTGTGGTAAGGTGCAAGGTACCGTTATCGATGGGAGGTACGTGTCACCGAGGTTGAAGTGAGAGCCGAGTTTTATGTGTCAGCAGCAGCTAGTGCTGTTTGACATTTATAGTTAGTTTGGCTGCAAAGCCAATCCGGGCCGGCTCTTACTGGGAGTAGGCAAAGAGTTGGGTGGGTGCCTACTCCCCACGGTCCAGCCCGGACTTTGCTGGGCTTTAAAACACAGCCAGCACCAGCAGGTGTGGGATTGTCCTGGAGCTGCTGTTAGGCTGTGGAGTCACTTGTGTTTGGAAGTTCTCTGGGCTGGACGCAAGAGCCCAGCAAGTAGGAGTGCAGACGACCTGGAAGCCTGACGGCGACTGTCTTGCGGCTGGACTGACAGCCAGGTGCGAACCTGCACCTAAAACCTCCCAGGTGACTAGAACCTGATTTGGACGGTTTTGTTTTGCCTAATGATTTCTGGTATGTGTGAACAAACACCAAGAGACTGTTTATATCGTTTGTTTTTGTGCAAGTGTGAATAAAACACTGTTCATTGCACCTTCTGGACTCCCTCTTTTGCCTCTGTACTGCACCCGCACCGCTATCTACCAGAGCGACTCCCCACAGTGGTGAAAACCAGCGAATGACCTTTTCTGTAGGCACTGCAATGTTAGCAAACAAGGGAAGTGGAATTGGTCTAAGGGTCCTGAAATAGGGTTGGGAGGGCAAACAAATACCGTAGTCCTTCTGTCCTGTCCTGTTCTGTAATAAAAATATAATTCTAATAATGCAAAAAAGAAATACTTCTAAAACTGGTGATGTAATTAGAATATGATGATATTAGAATATAAAAAGGTCCTACATGAATGAATTGCTAAAAAAAAGAAACTGTTAGATGTTGCTCTATGGCTACTAATGTTCTTCTTTGTGCTGTGCTCTAGTGATTCTACTGCAATTTTCTTGCATTCAATGGGAATAATATGCCTTATTCATTTATTTATCTCTGCTGTGCTATTGCAGCTCATGTCTATGGTGATGAGTATAATAGTCATTTTTATGGGCAAGGTTTCTGGGCAAATGGGCTTTTGTGTATAGACATTTTTACATAATACATGATTTAGCGGCTCACACCTCTGTGTTACAGAATATAAAGCTAATATATCATACTTGCTACTTTTTGGATGGTTTGCTCTCCATATTTTTGGGTGGAAGTCTTGAAACCATGATGTATCTGGGACTGACCAGGTTCAACGTCTGATGACCATGGGGAGGCTTAGTTGTAAGTTGAAATGTATATTTTCTTATGTAAGGGTGCAACTTTTGGGTTCTTTTGATGGCAGAAATAAAGCAGGCGGAGATAAAGGTATATAAATTACTTTTGCAGTAACAGGAAAACTTTACTTAAGTCAACATATTAACAAGCTGATAGGACATACTGTAGTACACTTAATGGTTGTAGTCTCTCAGGCAGAGCAGATACATGCTTTGCAGACCAGAGGCCCAAAAAGCATATTTTACTCACATAAATGTACAGTCCGTATGCCACTAGCCAAAGGACCTTCCTGCTTCAGGGACAATGTTAGACCTTCAAGTCCAAGGTGCCTAGATCGGGGTCTGCACTCACTCGAAGTTTGCAACACTTTTCCAGGGCATTACTACTCCCACTGCTCCAGTGTTATCAGGGGCTGACCCCCCGACAAGGGCTTTGGCACCTGTTCCTACTGCTTCCTCTTAGGAAGCCTCACCTGGCACTCTGGTCATTTTTGTGATTCTGTCCTTCGTGCCTAGTCTACAGCCATCTCAATTCTGGTTGCAATATTTCAAGCACAATGGCAGCCCTCCAACATCACTGGCTGCCCTGCCACTTGCGGCACTCTGGTTGCTTCCTCAGTAACTGTTGAGACTTGTTCCTAGCCAGGGACTCCATTTTGGTCCTTAATTCCTGTGCAGCCAGCAGCAGGGTGGGAGCCATGTTCCGAGCTGCTTTAAGGGCCTTTGACCAAATGCTACATCAGCTTTTACAGTGCACACCCACAGAATGGTAAGTGCACAAAATTCCCTGTTTTCAGATTCCTGCCTACTTTACTCTGAGCGAATGTGCAGTACCCCAGAAGGATTACTGCAAAGGGTTAATTACTATTAACAGAGTTTGGGCTCATTCGCACATCCGTTGTTGGTAATTGTCCGTATTGCGGACCACAAACAGCGAGTCCACATTATACCGGCACTGGCCGTTTGTGCACCGCATCACAGATGCGGACCCATTCACTTGAATAGGTTTGCAATCCGGAAAGTGCGGTGCAGAACAGAGACAAGGAATCCCACGGAATACTTTTATGATTTTCTGTCCTTGCCTCCGCACCACGAAAAAGTAGTGCATGGACCGTCAGATGTGGTTCGCAGACCCCATTCAAGTGAATGGGCCCTGTGTCCGCATATGGCTGCCCTGCGGTCGGTGCATGTGCAAGAACTTTATTGGATTCATTGTTGCCGTCTATATGCTGTTATTGGGAGAAATACTGTAATATACTTTGGGACTGTGCCTTGCTGCTATTTGTACTACAATCCCTATAAAAGAGAGACTTTATTTATTACAACCAACGGGCCTGATTATTATCTCCAGTACCCACCAGTCCTGCCTTGCACCCAGCCAAACATCCAACTAATACCAGACAGAAGCCCCACGGCCATTGTGTGCACTGTGGGAAGAAAGGGTGCACCCTCCAGTCACTGCACAGACTTAGGGAGTGGAGATTGCTGCCATGATCTGTGAATACTACCACCACCCTCAGAGCCCTGACTACCATTCCCATACTTCACACACTTCTCCTGGGCCACTACACATGGAGGTTTCCGTTAATTGTTGATTGGTCCCACACATCGACCTGGAGGAATTTATGTCCATTCCTCCGTACATAACATCTTCAACTCTGTTATGTTGCTGGGTTTCCTAACCCTAAGTTCACACTTGCGCGTTTTACAGCGCTTTCGAACGCGCTGTAAAACACTCAACACATGCAAACCAATGCTTCCCTATGGGACTGGTTCACATTTTCGCTTCTTACAGTGCGTTCGAACGCGCTGTAAAACGCCCTACTCATAAACAAGTACTTGAGCTTTTTTGGGGGCGTTTGTCGCGCGTATTGTGATTGACACCACAGTAGTCAATCACAAGAACGCGCGTACGATGCGCGTTTCCTATTTGCAAAAACGCGCTGTAATACGCGAGTAAAACGTTCAAGAACGCTCAGGTCTGAACCCAGGGTAACACGAACTGCTCTTTTCAGGTCCAACCACATAAAATTATTTGGGGATTAAGGTCAGGACTTTGGCTTCGCCAGTCTCCTTGGTGACCTTGTGTGCTTCGGGTCATTACCCACATTCTCTTGAAATTCAGCTGCCCTGACAGTTTCCCTTAGAATTTTCTGGTATTATTCAGAATTCATTGTTCCATCAATGATTGCAAGTCGTCCCGGCCCAGATGCAGCAAAACAGGCCCAAACCATGATACGACCACCACCGTGTTCCACAGATGGGATGAGGTTTTCATGCTAAAATATAGTGTTTTCCTTTATCCGCACTAAAGATGAGCAAGTGTTTTGAGATTCTTACAGTTTCAGGTTGCAAAAACTTCTGTTTTTCTTTTAAAGAAAAAAACTTAAAAACTGCCATTAAAAATGGATGAATTTTATTGTTGTTGTTTTTTTTTAACATTCCAACCCGTGCAGTTCCCTCACAGTATACATAATCACCCCATAGTGCTACTTGGACATCAAATGGCTCCCATTGCGCACCCCAGTATGATTAATGGCCTCTATTAGTGCCCTCCACCATGATTAATGGCCCCCTTTGTACTCCCCAGTAGGAATAATGCCCAATCTTAGTCCTCCCCAATTGAAACAATGCCCCCTCTTAGTACTTCCCAGTAGAAGTAATGTCCCTATTCTGTTTCTGGGGGAAAAAAATACCTACGGCATCCACTTTAACACCTGGGGACACTCACTCTTCACTGGAGTCAGCAGGACCTGACACTCCCAGTGTGGTGATGTCATCATGCTGGGAGCACAGGTTCTGCTGCATCTCGTGAGGAGCCAGTATTATGTTAACTCGTAAAAGGCCAGTAAAAACGGTCCGATTGATTTCGGTTGGGTTCTGTCTGGCCATGAAAACTGACAAAATCAGGACCTGTTTTTTGATGGCCGCCATTCACTGGCCATTAAAAAAGGGCCATGTGAATACTGCCATAGACTTTAATGGGTTCTAAAAACGACCATGTGATGTCCATTACAAAAGCTACCGTCACGTGGCCTTTTTTTCACTGCCGTGTGAATGTAGCCTAAGGACTTCGGATGTAGTTTTAAGTTAAGTTCATGCAGAAATCTAGAAAATACACTATTCTTTTATTTGTCCATCAACATAATCTCATCTGACCTTGCACCTCATTACAGAACTCTGGATGGCATGTGCTTGGCGCTATGCACTTACGAGATATTAAGACTAGGCCTGTAAATCCCTTTCATAAACTATGAGCAGTCTGATTTTGTGCTTTACAGCTAGGACATTGACAGTCTGCCACTCAGCTCCTGACAGGCTGTCTATGCCGCACTCAATTTTAGGTTAAGCCTAACCCATACACTTGTAGCTCTCTTCTAACTCGCAGCGACAGGCCAGATCTTGCATATTCTATGGCAACCTCAATTGCCGTCAGGCTTTGCTGATGCAAATTGACAACCTATGTTTCATCACTCACTGTCAGATGGCGGATGGCAAAGCCTCCTTGACTTACTATCGGGCTGTTAAATTCACTCGCTAGAAAGCATTATGTGACTTTCCATTTGTTAGCAGGGCCTTGCGGTCTGATTGCTACGTTAAAAAATGATCCTTTAGATTGTGCATTCTGTAGAATGTTTCCCGGTTCTATAAAATAATGTGGTATTTATGAAGAGCCCTTTTACACGGGCCGAGGATCGGGCAAAATATGGAGAACAATCGTCGTAAATCGTACATATGCACGCTCCCAAAAACTGTCCTGTGCAAAGGTGCAGCGGCTCGTTTGTCAACAGATTACATCAATGGCATGGCTAGAAATGACTGGGCCCCACAGTGAATTTATAAACGGTGACTCTCTCAGCAACTTTTTCACAACCGCCTCCCCTCGTGCAACCCCCTACTCCTGTGGCTAGTCAAGATCTCGCTCTCAGATTTGGCCTGGCAGCTGCTCCGTCCGTTTCCTTAAGTGTCATATAATGTCATTTTATAATACTGTTGAGGCGGCCCTGACAATAAAATCTTTTAGTCCTCCTCCTGAGTGGGCCCCTTCTGAGATCAGGCCCCAAAGCAGCCGCTTCCCCATAGCTACGCCCCTGGATGACATCTTTTTTGCACCACCTAAAATCATGGATTGTCTACAGCATATCGCCTTGTGAAAACGGGGACTGTGCTGGCAACAATATTCAAAGTGAATGGGGGGAGGAACAATCGTAATAATGATCATTCACCCCCATTTGTTTTGCATCAGCTGTGTAAAAGGGCCTAAAATTTTATGAAGAATTGAAGTCTTGGATATAGTCTAGGATTTGAAAGTTACCATTTCAGATAATCCATTCCAAAGTATTTAATCAGCCTTGAAGACAGCCTCAAAAATTGTCACCCTTTGTTACGAAAAATATTTCCAATCCACTCTTCACTTCTATGTAACTTTAAAGGGGTTGTCCCACAAAAAATATTCAACGGTTTTCATACGAGCACCTGGATCTGAATACTGGTATAATTACATGTAATTAAAAATTTAGACTTCACTGAATAACTCAGTGGCTATACTATCTGTATAGCGCCACCTGCTGTTTGTTCTTTTTCTAATTTCTCTGTCCACCATACTGAGGTAGTCGCACATGCTCAGTTCAATCCTTCAGAAAGGACACACTGCCCCCACTGAGTTGCCAGATTGAAATAAATCGATCGGAGCAACTGGAGCAAGGAATGGGGAGATCTCTGGATCCATGTGAGGTACAGGGCTGGTTCTAGCTTCGTTAAAAGAGATTGTCATGATGTCAAAATTTGGGATAACCTCTTAAAAAAAACGAATACAAGGAAAGCAAAGATTGATAAAATGCAGCAGTGTATATGATCCGAGACAGCAGCCACATGAAGAAAGGTATGCAGTATGAACTGATAAAGCTGGTACCAGCTGCTTATTTTATGTTCTACACCTGGATATAGAGACAGAAAATTAAATATGTTGTATATTATCCTCTTAACTCAGGGGTGTAATTATAGGGAGTGCATAGGTAGCAGTCGCACCCCAGCGCTGGAGCCTGAGAAGGCTTAACAGCCCCCCTGCCACATAGGAAGACGCCGGTATTATAAATGGCATATGGTAGGTGGAGGCCCTGTTATAGATTTTTCATTAGGGCCCTGGAGCCTAAAGTCACACCCTTTACACTCTTACCAGGCCATAAACTTTAATTTTTGTCAATTAAAACCAGATAGTAACACACTTTCTTTTTTTCCTAATCTGCTTTTATTGTAGATATTTTATTCTACTTTCTGAACAGGATTATGGGAGCAGCCATCTTACCTGAACTGTTCTTAACAGCTTGCCATCAGTCCCGCGAAAGTGGGCATTTTGGGGTGTTCCTGGGTGGTCCAAGGGGCCGGACATAAATGTCCCGAATTTCATATTTACATGCTGGTCAGTATGGATGTGCTTTACAAGCAGCTCACATGGGCCATAGGCACAATAGACTGCGGGGAGGGAACTCATTAACTTCTATGGAAGAAGTTTTTAGACCTGTGCAGAGGTTCTTGTACAGGGAGGGGGAGTACATAAGCTGTGACATCACCTTTTGTGAAAAGTGGATCTTGTTTTGTTTGTATATAGGTTTCTTCTGTCATTGCATTCCTGCCTGTGATGATAATGAAATGACTGCTGAGAAATGTTCTCTACAGAATGGGAAATCTTGATATATTTGTAGGCTTAGTGGCCAGTCCAAAAACTGCAGAATTTTATTTTTAATATAGTGACATGGAACATTTAACAAAAAAATCTAAAAATAAATAAAGTTTAACATAAAAACTTGATTTAAACAATGTGTCACCAGAAAATGACCTATTCCCTTTAACATGCTTTTAGATGTGTTTCCTAGTGATAAGCTGATCACAGGCTAGGATCCCTAGAGATAAGATGTAATCTATGGGTGAATCTGACATAAAGTGTTCCGTTTTCCTGCCGCACCATGACAGTTTATGTTAAAGTCAATGGGCTGAATGTACATATAGTACATTGATGTGTTAGGTCCTTCTTGGTCTTTGTAGCTTGTCTCTGCTTAGGGATTCCCGGTTAAATCAGAATTTCTAAGGCTTTCCGTTATAACGGAATTTGTAAGACGGAATTCAATACGGAAATCTTTAGGGTCAACACATTTTGATCCGTCATAATACAGGTCTATGGGCAAGCATAACGGATCCGTCTGGTTTCTATTATGCAGGACGGAAAAGAAATTTAATATCAATCTGATCAGCTCACTACATGCACACTGCGAAATGCTTCTTTTTGAATGCCCTTGCTCCTCAAAAAAATGTGTGATGTTATTTTTAATTTTCCCCTCCACTATCAATATTTAAACAAAAGCCATAAAATCTTGCAGTTTTCTCACTGGCCACTAATCCTAATAATACAGGCTTGGTCTGTACAGATCACTTTACTGCAGTTATCTGGTTAACATTACAGCCTCATTATATTACTTCTGTGTACAGACGATACAGGGTCCACCATTCACAATAGGTGATATCACAGCTTATCAGCTCCCTTCTGACCTCTGCACAGGTCACAGAGCATTGCCTAGAAAATTCTTCCAAAGAGGTCAATGAGGTCCCTTCCTGACCTTTGCATCTATGGCCCATGGGGCTGCCATAAAGCAATTTGTTTTAATGTTCTCTAAATACTGTTAAGAACAACTCAGGCAAGATGTTAGTTCCCATAATCATGTTCTGGAATTAAAAAATCTGTAATGAAAAAATAAAAAAAAAAGATTTAAAAAAGTGTGTTACTATCTAGTTTTAACTGGCAGATAAACTTTTTGGTGACACGTTTCCTTTAATTGCAGTTCTTCTCTGGCAGGCAAGCATATGGAGGCAGGTTGGTTGGTAGAAATTCATTACTAGGTGATATAGGCCTAGTAGTTGTTTGGTGGTGGGTGACTTGGCTATAGTCCCTCACCTTACAGCAGTGTCTGTAGATGCAGGTGTGGCAGGTCACTGCTGGCTGAACTCATCAGGCTTCACTCGAGGATGAAATTGAGTATTTTCTCTCTGGAGTAACAGGAGCACTGGCAATATGCTTCTTCTCCTTACTGAGGCTCCTTAGCAACTCCCCCTCCTGGCAGGAAGCAGGACCAGTCAAGAGGGGAGCACAGAGTGGTTACGGATAAAAAAAAAACTGTCAAATACAATGCATAACAACAAACAATTTGTAGTACCCCCTGGTCTCTGTAAGGGTATGTTCACAGAGTTGGCACTACTATTCCAACACCTAGTTACTGTCTCTAATGGATAGCAAAGAATGTAATTTGGGTATTTATTTCCATGTCCTCTGATATTGTGCCTTAATAATATTGTTATGCAACTGTTATTACATGTAAGGTGCCTGGTTGTCCAGCAGGTGGCAGTGTATCTGGCAGAGAGTTTTACCTTTAGATAGAATGGAACTTACCATTCCATTATCTCCCTTTTGAGCAGAAGTGGGCTAGTCCTGCTTCCTACCAAGGGAGGAGTTGGAGGAAGCTATAGCTTGTGGAGTGTGGAGTAGACAGTTGGAGTGAGAGAGTGAAGCAGCATGGTGTCGTGAGCGAGCGTTTTCCCTCACTGCTGCAGGAGCTTTGGCGAAGTAGCTCCGAGAGCAGCCCAATCCTGATATACAGTATAAAAGGACTTAGTACCTCTGAGTGGCAAAACAGGTCACAGGATACCTTACTCTCATAAGAAACAGTAACTGAAACCGATAGGTACCAGGGGGCAGGTAACTGCTGGCTGAACTCTTAAGGCTTCACTTGAGGATGAAATGGAGAATTTGGTGACAGAAGCAGGAGCACTGGCAATGTGCTTCCTCGCCACACTGAGGCTCCTTAGCAACTCCCCCTCCTGGCAGGAAGCAGGACTAGCCCATTACTACCAAGAGGGGAGGAACAGGGTGGTTACGGCTAGAAACAAACAGTAAAATAAAATGCATAACAACAAACAATTTGTAGTACCCTGAAGTCTGGGGTACTACCGACGGACAGTTTTTTATCTGTCTAAAACCCAGCATTTATGTCAGAAAACTAATGGATCACCACCAGATCCTCGTTGACTATAATGTAGAATCCGGCAATGCCGGATCCAATGAACTCCGGATCTGCAACCTCAACTGTACCCTAGAAATGCACAACTGCATATGGGTATGAGCGCATCCTGCTTTCTTATCACCACATTTTTTCATGGTTTATATATATATGTATGGAGGTGTATAAACTCCATTTTAAATGTGCCTGTTTTTCAACCTCAGGTCACATTTGGGTGCACCTGCTTGGCCTTGGGCTATATCAGTCAGTCTTGGGTAGGGCTCATAGACACCTCCCACCTCCCATTGCAAGCATGGCCACATGCTGGAGGTAACAGTGGAGATGTTTGTGAGTTGTCCTAATGCTCCTGTAATTGCCCACTGGCCCCTGATATCGCCCATATGGCGCAGGTAGGTGAGTGTTAGGGCCCACGGGCTACTTGAGAGACCTTGACGCTGGTGCCCGAGGCTTAAGACACGTCCTCCTAGTAGGATATGTCGAACTAACTCTCAATTTTTAACATCAGTGTGAGGGTTTAGTGTGACGGCAGCGTGCACCTATCTCTGGTTCTGTGTTTGTTCTGAATTTCTGCCACATCCACATAAATTTCATCTTATGTAGGATGTCCATTGTGGTACTTGTAGTCCGTTGCTGGCATCATCCATTGTATGCATTTTTTGCTGGTGATTGCCATTAGCAACGGATTACAAGTGCAGGATGTGCTCCCTACAGAAATGCACAACTGCATATGGGTATGAGCGCATCCTGCTTTCTTATCACCACATTTTTTGATGGTTTATATATATATGTATGGAGGTGTATAAACTCCATTTTAAATGTGCCTGTTTTTCATCTTCAGGTCACATTTGGGTGCACCTGCTTGGCCTTGGGCTATATCAGTCAGTCTTGGGTAGGGGCTCATAGACACCTCCCACCTCCCATTGCAAGCATGGCCACATGCTGGAGGTAACAGAGGAGATGTTTGTGAGTCGTCCTAATGCTCCTGTAATTGCCCACTGGCTCCCTGATATCGCCCATATGGCGCAGGTAGGTGAGTGTTAGGGCCCACGGGCTACTTGAGAGACCTTGACGCTGGTGCCCGAGGCTTAAGACACGTCCTCCTAGTAGGATATGTCGAACTAACTCTCAATTTTTAACATCAGTGTGAGGGTTTAGTGTGACGGCAGCGTGCACCTATCTCTGGTTCTGTGTTTGTTCTGAATTCTGCCACATCCACATAAATTTCATCTTATGTAGGATGTCCATTGTGGTACTTGTAGTCCGTTGCTGGCATCATCCATTGTATGCATTTTTTGCTGGTGATTGCCATTAGCAACGGACTACAAGTGCAGGATGTGCTCCCCTACAGAAATGCACAACTGCATATGGGTATGAGCGCATCCTGCTTTCTTATCACCACATTTTTGATGGTTTATATATATATGTATGGAGGTGTATAAACTCCATTTTAAATGTGCCTGTTTTTCAACCTCAGGTCACATTTGGGTGCACTTGCTTTTGGCCTTGGGCCATATCAGTCAGTCTTGGGTAGGTAGAAATTCATTACTAGGTGATATAGGCCTAGTAGTTGTTTGGTGGTGGGTGACTTGGCTATAGTCCCTCACCTTACAGCAGTGTCTGTAGATGCAGGTGTGGCAGGTCACTGCTGGCTGAACTCATCAGGCTTCACTCGAGGATGAAATTGAGTATTTTCTCCCTGGAGAATGTGGTAACAGGAGCACTAGCAATATGCTTCTTCTCCTTACTGAGGCTCCTTAGCAACTCCCCCTTCTAGCAGGAAGCAGGACCAGCCAAGAGGGGAGCACAGAGCACTGGTTACGGATAAAAAAAAAAACAGTCAAATACATGCATAACAAACAATTTGTAGTACCCCCTGGTCTCTGTAAGGGTATGTTCACAGAGTTGGCACTACTATTCCAACACCTAGTTACTGTCTCTAATGGATAGCAAAGAATGTAATTTGGGTATTTATTTCCATGTCCTCTGATACTGTGCCTTAATAATATTGTTATGCAACTGTTATTACATGTAAGGTGCCTGGTTATCCAGCAGGTGGAAGTGTATCTGGCAGAGAGTTTTACCTTTAGATAGAATGGAACTTACCATTCCATTATCTCCCTTTTGAGCAGAAGTGGGCTAGTGCTGCTTCCTACCAAGGGAGGAGTTGGAGGAAGCTATAGCTTGTGGAGTGTGGAGTAGACAGTTGGAGTGAGAGAGTGAAGCAGCATGGTGTCGTGAGCGAGCGTTTTCCCTCACTGCTGCAGGAGCTTTAGCAAAGTAGCTCAGAGAGCAGCCCAATCCTGATATTCAGTATAAAAGGACTTAGTACCTCTGAGTGGCAAAACAGGTCACAGGATACCTTAGTCTCATAAGAAACAGTAACTGAAACCGATAGGTACCAGGTGGCAGGTCACTGCTGGCTGAACTCTTAAGGCTTCACTTGAGGATGAAATGGAGAATTTGGTGACAGAAGCAGGAGCACTGCCAATGTGCTTCCTCACCACACTGAGGCTCCTTAGCAACTCCCCCTCCTGGCAGGAAGCAGGATTAGCCCATTACTACCAAGAGGGGAGGAACAGGGTGGTTACGGCTAGAACCAAACAGTAAAATAAAATGCATAACAACAAACAATTTGTAGTACCCCGAAGTCTGGGGTAGTACCGATGGACAGGTATTTATCTGTCTAAAACCCAGCATTTATGTCAGAAAACTAATGGATCACCACCAGATCCTCGTTGACTATAATGTAGAATCCGGCAATGCCGGATCCAATGAACTCCCGGATCTGCAACCTCAACCATATGGGTATGAGCGCATCCTGCTTTCTTATCACCACATTTTTTCATGGTTATATATATATATGTATGGAGGTGTATAAACTCCATTTTAAATGTGCCTGTTTTTCAACCTCAGGTCACATTTGGGTGCACCTGCTTGGCCTTGGGCTATATCAGTCAGTCTTGGGTAGGGCTCATAGACACCTCCCACCTCCCATTGCAAGCATGGCCACATGCTGGAGGTAACAGTGGAGATGTTTGTGAGTCGTCCTAATGCTCCTGTAATTGCCCACTGGCCCCTGATATCGCCCATATGGCGCAGGTAGGTGAGTGTTAGGGCCCACGGGCTACTTGAGAGACCTTGACGCTGGTGCCCGAGGCTTAAGACACGTCCTCCTAGTAGGATATGTCGAACTAACTCTCAATTTTTAACATCAGTGTGAGGGTTTAGTGTGACGGCAGCGTGCACCTATCTCTGGTTCTGTGTTTGTTCTGAATTCTTGCCACATCCACATAAATTTCATCTTATGTAGGATGTCCATTGTGGTACTTGTAGTCCGTTGCTGGCATCATCCATTGTATGCATTTTTGCTGGTGATTGCCATTAGCAACGGATTACAAGTGCAGGATGTGCTCCCACAGAAATGCACAACTGCATATGGGTATGAGCGCATCCTGCTTTCTTATCACCACATTTTTTGATGGTTTATATATATATGTATGGAGGTGTATAAACTCCATTTTAAATGTGCCTGTTTTTCAACCTCAGGTCACATTTGGGTGCACCTGCTTGGCCTTGGGCTATATCAGTCAGTCTTGGGTAGGGCTCATAGACACCTCCCACCTCCCATTGCAAGCATGGCCACATGCTGGAGGTAACAGAGGAGATGTTTGTGAGTCGTCCTAATGCTCCTGTAACTGCCCACTGGCTCCCTGATATCGCCCATATGGCGCAGGTAGGTGAGTGTTAGGGCCCACGGGCTACTTGAGAGACCTTGACGCTGGTGCCCGAGGCTTAAGACACGTCCTCCTAGTAGGATATGTCGAACTAACTCTCAATTTTTAACATCAGTGTGAGGGTTTAGTGTGACGGCAGCGTGCACCTATCTCTGGTTCTGTGTTTGTTCTGAATTTCTGCCACATCCACATAAATTTCATCTTATGTAGGATGTCCATTGTGGTACTTGTAGTCCGTTGCTGGCATCATCCATTGTATGCATTTTTTGCTGGTGATTGCCATTAGCAACGGACTACAAGTGCAGGATGTGCTCCCCTACAGAAATGCACAACTGCATATGGGTATGAGCGCATCCTGCTTTCTTATCACCACATTTTTTCATGGTTTATATATATATATGTATGGAGGTGTATAAACTCCATTTTAAATGTGCCTGTTTTTCAACCTCAGGTCACATTTGGGTGCACCTGCTTGGCCTTGGGCTATATCAGTCAGTCTTGGGTAGGGCTCATAGACACCTCCCACCTCCCATTGCAAGCATGGCCACATGCTGGAGGTAACAGTGGAGATGTTTGTGAGTCGTCCTAATGCTCCTGTAATTGCCCACTGGCCCCTGATATCGCCCATATGGCGCAGGTAGGTGAGTGTTAGGGCCCACGGGCTACTTGAGAGACCTTGACGCTGGTGCCCGAGGCTTAAGACACGTCCTCCTAGTAGGATATGTCGAACTAACTCTCAATTTTTAACATCAGTGTGAGGGTTTAGTGTGACGGCAGCGTGCACCTATCTCTGGTTCTGTGTTTGTACCCTAGAAGGGACCTAGCCTTTCTGCTGCCTGAGGCGAAAACTTAAACGGTGTGGTCCCCCCCCCCCATCCCAATTTCTTAACCTAACCCCTTTTGTCACATTGAAAGCGCTTATTGCCCATGGCCCTTCCGCTGTCCTCCTCTTGCCCCTACCTGTTTCTTCCTGAGGCGATCGCCTCACCTGGCCTCATCAGTGGTGCACCCCTGACCCTAGCCAGTGCACCCCTATAGCACCTCACTGACCTCATTTTATAAAAGTCAAGGATCGTCCATTATTAGGTGAAATAATTGTGAACAGAGCTGATTGTAGGGTGAAGTGTATTAGATTCAGTGGCCTGGAAAAAAGTCTTGGTTTGGCTCATGTGTCCTCCGTCATATCAGGAACATCTTGCTTAACTTCATTTACGACAAAATGAATAGGATAATGACATGATAACTGCCTTAAAGTTTGGCAGGTCAGTGATTCACAAAGAACAAGATGGAAAGTTCTGTTCTAGAATTTAAAGGATGCATCTGCATTTAACCATTTTGCTGCTGCAGAAAAGATGAATGCAGCTAGCAGGTAGATGGTCTTCACAACGCAGCCTCCATCGGGCGGGGTGAATGGCTTATTGTATTTTTCTGGGAGTGATTTTATCAATGTCGTTAGAACATTCATTGAAGTAAGTGAGAAATCCATCACCCGCTGACAGCTCCCTGCTCACTAATGGCTGTTAGATGGTAATCATTTTAATATGGTTTTTATTTCACTTAATTTCATATGTGCCTGACAAAAGGTCCTGTATCATCGGGGCGCTGTGTGGAGCCGCTAATAGTCTCCTGTGATGCTCCATTACGTCTAGAGTCACTAAAAAGACACTGAGGATGGAGATTTGAGCGAGAAGTATACAGCCGAACTGAGGCTGGTAGATCCACGGAGGAGACGTCCAGCAAGGGTTAAACAATATGTAATCTGTGCTGTATTATAATCTGAAGAAAAATAACTAAGCATGCACAAGACCCTCGTATATAGTGTTTTCAAAGCCAGGACTTCGATAACGCATGCAGGGCACAACGCTCGCTCACGTAGACTTTTTGCATTGACTTGGTATATGCATAGAAAGCAATTAAAGGGATTGTCCAGCAAAACATGGCTAATGGCTTCCAGACACCTGTCCATTGATTGCGTCTAATATTGCAGCTCTAGTAAATAGGCCTGAGCTGCAATACCACAAACAACCTGTGGACCGGTGTGGTGCTGATTTGGGACGGAAATAACTATAGGGGTCACTTATCATCAGATATACGCCAGTTATCTGGCGTATATCTGTTGCATATTGGCGGCGCAAAGGTTGCGCCACAATCTGCGACTTTTCCCCACTCACGCCAGGTCTAAAACAAGGGGGCATGGTGTGGGCAGGGAAGGGGACCCTCATTTAACCTTTTCTATGGCTGTTTTAGGCATAGAAAATTAGACCGGAGGTGGATGCGCCAAAGTTATTTAGAGGCCGGTCTTAATAAATTACCCCCCCCCCCATGTTTTTCAAATTAGGTGTTAACTATTTTAATATTTTAACATAGCTCATCAATATTGCATTATAAATAACATAATAAATAACTGAGCATGCATAACACTTTCATTTATTCAAAATAGGACTCTATAACCCATTTGGTGGTTGGGGGGGGGCATGCTAACCCATGCAGATTTTTGAGTTGGTCAAGTTTGTGGATAGAGAGATTGCATCTATAGAGTCTCGATGGGGGGTGAGCTCATGAGGAGTGCTCAGGGTGAAGCTTTAAAGTAGTACCTCCAGCGATCTCCCACCCAACCGGGCATCAGGTGTGAAAAGACACTACTGCTGTGCAACTGTACAAGGCCCAGAGAATATTGTGCACGGGTTCTATTATCTGGAATGGAATGCAAGCAATACCGTCATATGGTTCCCAACTGCAATGTCCAGTGTTGACTTCTCTCCATGTTAGGTTGGATGGGAGATCACTACTGGAGGTACAACTTAACAAATGGTATAATAGTAAAAATATGATGATATGTAACCAATTGCTAAAAGGGGAAATCCAACGAAAAATAGTCTTCTGGTGTCATGGTTATATAATGTGTCGTAAGATAAAATTGGTGGAATTTGGGAGCTGAGGCCAACTGTGAACTGCAAAGTGCGTGGGCTTTGCATGCTAAGTTTTTTGGTATATAGTGGGTTAGAGCTTACAGATTCCATGGATGTGATCTCCACACACACATCTATAACCCTTCTACAGCTCTTTTTTTACTCGGGACTATAATTAGACATCTACGAGAGCAAAGGCTTTGCCATCGGCATGAGAGGAGGTTAGGTACTCTTCACAATTATGTATTATGGATATGGTGCTTTAAGCCTCATGCACATGGTTGTGCTATGGAATTGTGTTGTATGAATCCAAAATACTTAGCACATAGCCTACTATGGGTATATTCTGTATCTCCATTTTTTTTTATGTAGACACACTGGGGTGCATGCATCATCAGATGCTGTTCTAGAAAGCATTGCTTCTATAACAGTATACAATGTCCTTCTAAGCCCGAAGTGCCTACAGGCCCATAATTGGATTTCTGCTACTCAAGTTCCAAAATGTTTTATGATCCAAAAGCATTGATATGTCTACATGAATATATGAAGTTCAAGTATTGATACAATTCTGGGAAATAGTGTGGATTGGATGAATAGATACTGAATCTAGTAAAGTGGCCATTCAACTCTGAGTCAACTGCACATGTGTGAAGGAAGTTGGCAGTATTACACATGAGAACAACTAGACAAGAAGAGATTGGTTGGGAAAGTAGTTGACATGGAGAAATTTAAGAATGTCCTTCCAACAACTATCATGTTGAACTTCAAGGAATGAGTGAGGTGCATTCTGAAATCCCTACCATGGGCACCAAAAGAACTTGTCCTGCCTCTACCATAAATAAAAAATAAAAAAAGATAGAGGGTCTTGGCCTTGTACAGGTTGCACCCTTTACTGTACGACCACACAGGGTGCTTTCTTATGACGTTGGGGACATGGCATTGCTATGATCAAGAACCACACAGCTCAATGGGCTGCCCAGAGCCCTAATTAAACAAATAATGAGACTGCACTGTTTAAGCCAGTCTGTATTTTTAATGGCCACATGCACTGCAATTCTGTGCAGCCATTAACAATGCAGACTTGCTTAAACAGTGCAGGTTAATTAGGGCCCGGTGCAGCCCATTTGGCCACTGGGGTTCTTTATTGCAGCACTCCCACATCCCAAACACCATAAGACTGTGCTCCATGTGGTTGTACACGTAGAAGTAAAATGTGAAACCTGTACTGGTCCAAGAGCCATCATATTTCATTCACTTTTTATTTATGGTAGAGGCAGGACAATCCCCTAATACATTTTATGGAATCTTCTATTTCCGCTTGACTATTACCAGCTATGCACAACTGAATCAGGTTACAGTGGCTAGTGTCCTATTTTTTAACTTTTAAAGGGGTTGTCAGAGTTAAAAATTTATTTTACTGGCAAAATAATACAATAACTTGTCTCGCGCACTCACCATCCCCTCTGATCCAACTCCGCCACTCCTTCCTGGTCCCAAGGCTGCAGCCGGTAAAATAGTGTTGTGGCTGCAGTGTTGACTTCCTGTATACTGCTGCAGCCAATTACTAACCTCAGCCTTGGTTTCGGGCCATGAACAGATAGGCCAGTAATTGACTAAAGTGGTATAAGGGAATTCACTGATGCCACCACAATAATATGTCACATACTGCAGCCCGGGGACTAGGAAAGAGCAGCAGAGTTGGATCGAAGGGGGGTTGGTGAATGTGTGAGGCCAGTTATTTTATGGTTTTACTGGCAGTAATAAAATTTTAGCTCGCCCAACCTCTTTAATTTACCCTAGAAGATTTTTAAAGAAAACTCTAGGTTCTAGTCCATAAATGAACATGAGAAGAAGTAGAAAACTCCCTGGAGCTCTTTTTTAGGGTTGCACTAATTGCTTGAAATTGTTTTATTATTTACTTCTCATAACCATAGAAAACAAAAGACTAAAATAAAGTCAGAAAGTTACTAAAAATGTAAAATTCATACGCTGGGGAGTAAAAACTGCTCAAAAATATGTTGCCCCCGCTGTAAGCCAAAGTGGACTTGAGTCACCCATATATGATGCATGAGTGACCTTAGCCCTTTAGGATGTCAGGATCTAGACATATGACCGTAAACTGCTTGCCATGGTCACTACTGTCTTAAAGGAAATTTGTCACCTCCCCAATGTACTATTATGTACAGTAATACGTTCATAGTATTGCTGCCCCTGACTCAGGATCGCTAATTAATCTGTTTATACCTCTCCCCCCAACCCCACACTGTGCTGCCACAAACTGCCACTAGAACAGTAGAACTGCCACTAGAACTTATGAGCTTGTTCTCAGAAAGTTCTCTCAGTAATGTGTGAGCTCAGAAGTCCTGTCAATGTATTCTAGCAGCGGTACAGTAGGGGAGTGGGGAAACAGATTCATTAGTGGTTTAGAGTCTTGCTAGGGGGAGGTGATAAACACCCTTTAAAGATTTTATCCTGTCTTTTCCCAGTACCAAAATTAAGATAATTAATAAGAAAAGTAAGTAAGGGGGGACACAATCGGCTGTTTGCAGCAGCCAGTATGCAATGGAGCTGGAAATGGAAAGCTTCATCAGTTGCATAGTGACCATACCAGGTTCTGCAGCTCAACTCCCATGCAAGTGAAAGCGAGTTGAACTGCAGTATGCTGGCAACGGAAACTACACAATGGACGGAGCCTTCTACTTCTGGCTTTCCTCTCTGTATAGTTTCTTGTGCCTGCCCAACACAGCTGATCAGTGGTGGTATTAGCCTTAAGGTTACCCGTATCAAAGCCCTGAAAAAACTTTTTTTTCATTATGATTATCCTAGTGTTGACATCCAGTCAGATGCAGTCAGAAGTACCGTAGTGTTCTGCCCAGCAGGGTTAGAATATGATTTTAGTTCATTCTGCCAGAGCTTTGGTAATTCTGAAGTGTTTAATGTGGTTATAGAGCACCATCTAGCGGTGTTAAGTTATATTACACTTTTTTCAATTACAAAGGCTACTGCACTGTGGGTGGCGCACTGCATTGTGGGAGTGAAAAGCATCGTGGGAAAGAGAAGTCTCTAGTCCCCAGGACACATCAGCAGAGCTGTCCTTTTGCATATCTCCTTCTCAAACTCAACCATTCTTGTAAAATCATATCTGGTGAGAGATCTACCTTTGTTTCAGGGACACATGTTATGCAGAGCTGTTCAGCTAGTTATGATTGTTACTCAGACAGTTGTTACTACTGTTAGCTAGACATGTAATCTTATGTACAGGCAGCCATTTTACCATGTGCTTCAGTGTTAATGCAAATGTTGTTGTACATGCTATCTATCCTTTATACTTATACATGCTATTTGTATTCTTGTAGTTTTACCAAACAATCCTGTTTTGCCACTCAACAATCCTGTTTTACCAATAAACAAGTTAGACTACAAACAACAGTCCTCCTATTTGGAAGACAGGAATGGTTTATGCTGAATGTCAGACTGCACACTATGTGAACGTGTATCAAGACAGAACATGTAGATTAGGATTTAAATGTGGATGGCAATATGATCTTCAGCGGCTGCCAAGACAAACAAATCATGGGATGCACCAGTTGGGACCTAAATTTACATGGTGAGGACAAGTTACTTACTATTTTATACAAATATCAGCTGTAGTGCTCAAGAGTGTTAAAGGGGTTATCCCATGATTAAGGTAAAAACTGAAAATCAAACAACGAAGAGTACATGACAATTTCTAACAAAGGTAGAACTAGTCCTGTGCCTCATATGGATCCAAGGCTCTATGTTCATTGCCCCAATTGTTCTACTAGATTCTCTTCAGGCTGGAAGCTCAGGGGGCGTGTGCTTTTTCAGGTGTTGTGTCTTTTCTGCTGCAGCTCTCTACAGCACAGCACAGGGGTGTGTCCTTTCTTGGGCGGGGGGTTGTTTCTGTTGCAGTACTCTCCCTGTAACTGTTGCAGCTTCTAACAGTAGATCTGGCTGATAGCAGTTGAAGGATGCATCTGAGCATGTGTGTCCACCTCAGCAAGGTGTACAGAGGATTAAGGAAAACAAAAATCAGCAGGTGCTGTAGAGATATATTTTATTGAAAAATTCAATGGCTATACAAAATTTTAAAATATATGCAATTACAAATGCCTTCATATCCAAGTGCAGGTTTGAAAAATGTAGAATATTTTTTTGTGTGAAAACACCAGTAAAGCTAGTGGAGCACAGTCTGTTATATTGTTATAATGCAACGTCTGGTTAAAAGCATAAGCAAAGTGATCGGACTGATGGATAAAAAGTTGGATTTCTAGCATTGCCCACAAAGACTGGAAGGTCATCGTTACCTCTGCTAAGTTTTATTATTTGGACGTGAGAGAGGAACAACAGGATAAAATACAGCTGGTCTCTAGGTCCAGTTTCATGCACTAGAGCATAACATGATTTTGATTAAGCTATGTCTCTATGGTCTTGGTGTCAGTTCTAGTATGGCTCTAAATATTATGCTAGATAAAATTTATTGCTTTATCAGCCCTGATGTACTTTGTATTCCTTAAGTAGCTACCTGTTTAAGGAGTTCTTGATACATGTAATCAACAGAATATTACTTATAACTCACAATAAATCTTGATGATTCCCCAGCCTGACACATGATGTGCATTGCCACCGGTTCCATACTGTGTGCACTGCTTTAACTGTATCTGTGATATGAAAGTAGTCTCAACAAATTGGAACATATCTATTGTAGAAATTTAAAGGGAGCCTGTCAGAAGGTATGTGCTACCCAAAGCACCACCAGGACCGGACAGTTCTGCTCATCAAGTCTCCAAGGATGCTCTTATTAGTCTAAAGAGGTGCCACAATATACTAAAAAATAACTTTGATGACTCCAAGCATAGCAGCAAATTAGGTCCTTGAGGTCAAGAAGGTATCAATGCAATCAAAAACAGTTAACGTCTCCACGCCAAATCCAGCCCTTCCTAGTTCAATCAACACACTCGAAGACAGGGAATATCATTTCAAGCTGAGAGCGAAACTAGGATGCTACTCTAGGTTTCTCGGCAATGTATGTGTGTTTTCTTGGGGGTACTCGTTTTCATTATGGAGAGTGCCTAGTACGAGTAGTACATGTGCAGAGTGTTGTAGGTCAGGCAATGACCCTTTGGGTTTCTGGGAAAGATATCTCTCTCTTTCCAAAAATTTGAGTTAGTTAGAATCCAAAATTTTGGTGAAATTTTGGATAAATTCCAAACTGGTAGAATCGATTCGCTCATGCTTAGTTCGAGTCATCTTTTCTTGCAATGACGTTCCTTATTCTCAAGCCAGAAGGGGCGACCTTGACATTTTTTGATTGCGTGCCCACCACCTTGGTTTCAGTGCTCTAATTTGCCTATAGCATGCTGGCAGCATCAACATTATCTTTTAACATAATGAGGCACATTGTTAGGGACTAGATGAGCAGAACTGTCAGTTACTGGTGGTGGTTTGGGGGGTACATACCTTCTGATGGGTTCCCTTTAAGTAAAATGACAGATAATACACTTCATTGTAAACCCAGAGACCCAGGCAATCATATGTTCTTGTTTTGTTAAAATGTGTGATATAAATGATCAAAAATGAAACGTCCATCTCCACATTTTTATGGTTTTAAGGTTTTTAAAATACTAAAAAATGATGCAAGTTTACAAATAGTCCTATTTAAAAATAACCAACCATTTTTTGTATACAGCTACTATGCAAACCTATGTGTCCTATGGTTACCAGCTCCAAAGTCTATGTGTAGATTAATCCTGCAGATATGAATTTTCTTCCCCTTTCCTTATCCCTGCCTTTTGCTGACCTATGGCAGTAGTAGAAGAAGAAGATGAATGGAAGTAATACATGAGGCTTGATTGTAGTCCATAATCATGAAGACACCTAAGTGTGCATAGAAGCGGTATACAAAAATTGGTAGTATCTTTTAATATGCTAATAGCCCATAAATCACTAGTTTTGCCAATAACTGACAAGCGCTCTACTAAGTCATGGCTTTCCTTCAAGGAAGGAGAAGCCCTACATTATTTGTGGCCATAAGAGTCCTTGCCTGCTGCTTTGTCACTGTGGCCACTAGGCCAGGGTCTTTCGAGTGAGTCCAGCCTCTGAGAAGCTTCTAAATATCAAATTTTTATTTCATTTGTGTAATGTAGCAGTTGTGTTTACTATGCACTGTGCTCAGCTAATCCATGCTTTTACTTCCTTTGCCTGGTTCCAGTGTCAGGTCCTAGCAAAACCCGCAGCTCCAACGTACAGCCATGTCTGGTTGCTAGGCAGCTGCATGCATCTCTCCCTGCTGCTCCTGTTCCTGTCTTCTGCTGTTGCCCTGCTCTGGGTGCACAGTAGTGTCAGGCTAGCACCCGAAGACAACTTTGTACTGACATGCCTAACCTTGATTGAGGTTCTTTCTCTTTCCTGACTCTTGTGCTTTGTGCTTTTGATCCTGAGTCTTGTATAATCCTGACCTCAGCCTTGTTCCTAGATATCGATTCAGCCTTACTTTTGGGATTGTTCATTTGGCTTGTTACATCCTGATCACTCTCCTGGTGATGACTATATCACTGGGGATCTTCCTTCAGCAAACTGAAATGGGGGATGACCACCAGTTGATTTGCACTGCCAACACACTTTGTGTATCGGTTGTTTTTCAATGGAACTGGCGGACCATCTAATTTGTATGGTGTCCTCCCAACTCCAGTGCCAGATGGCATGAGAGATAAGGATATGGCAATTGGATTTCAAATACCCAATCCTTTAGCTATCTGGGAGATAAGCCACCACCATAGATGTATTGGAGCATCTTTCTCCCACTCCTCAGTTACAACACATACTCTTTTATCTGAGTGTGCATGTGTATGGAGCATTTGGGAGAGACAGCAAAACTGAACCACCGTTTGGTCAACAGCTAGCATATGTTTGGCCAGACTTAGATACTGATAAAGTAGACTTTATTAAATTAATTGTGGCAATGGCTGAGACTAAAACGTAGGATAATTATTACCTTACAACATTATTTTGATTGAGGCCATTTTCAAACTGCCATACCAGTGCATTTTAGCATATGTATTACTTCCTCAAGACCTGTGGGTGCCATGTTTTTAATAAATTAACTTGGATCTCCATGGGATTTACCCATCTGGTTTAAGATCTGATGATTACTAACTTTAAATATTTAATTTCAATTCCCACTTTTCTCTCCAAAAATCTTTACTACTTAGAGATCAAAACCATCTCCCAATCTTCACAATATTAAATATCTCAGCATGTGTGTGTATGGAGCATTTTAAAGAGATAACCGATGACCGAACAAGCATTTGGCCAACAGATAAATCCCATTTATGACCAGACGTAGATACTAATGAAGTAGGGTCTATTGACTTGACTGCAGCAATGGCGAAGACTAAAATGTAGGATGAGCGCTACCTTGCAACATTATTCTGAATGAGGCCACTTTCAAAACGTCATACCGGTGCATTTTAATGTTTGTATTCTTCAATAGCTATAGCTGCCAGGGTTCCACTGATCTAACTCAAATCTCCATGAGATCTACCCATGTGGTCTAGGATTTGACGACTACTAACTAGAGATGACCAAACTTTTTTGGCGTACATGGTCCTGGTTCAGGTTATCTACGAATTCCGGTCTGGATTCCGCTACCTTATGGTCTGTGGTAGCGGAATCCATAACGGAATTCTTAGATAACCCGAACCTTGTACTCCGAAACTTGAAAACACAAGTTCGCTCATCCCTACTGCTAACTTATATATTCATTTTGAACTCCCACTATTCTCTCCAGAAATCTCTATTCCGTGTACATCAAAACTATCTCCCAATCCTCTTTGAAGGAGATATCTCAAAATTTCATAAGAAGAAGTGAAACAGATAATCATTCTCATTAGCCGGTTAATACTAAGCCACAAATGTAATGTTGTAGCGGTCTAACAATCGGAATGAAGAGCATCGACTTCACCTCCTGACCTCCAACCCACAAACCATTGACTTGGGATTGATCCTGTGGTTACCGTTTCCTTGCCAGAAACCATAAAAAAAATCCTCTACACTTCCAAAACCTTAAAAACCTTATAAAGCAATCAAAATACATTGGGTATTTCCTGCAAAAGGGAACCTGTTCTGACATGTGGAGAGCAGGGGCTGAATGGAGTGAAAGAAAGAAGGGGGGGTGCCGGGGGTGGGGGGTAAAAAACTGATGAGAAATGAGAAGAGACAGGGCTGGATGGAGCTGCTTGATGGATTGCAGACTTATCAATTTATGAAGGCCAGGCTTTCAAGTGCAGCAGACTCAGTGAAATTTACATTATTAATCTCTTGTAATAATCTATGACTCAAGCAGGCTGAGAACATAGCAGCAGAGCACTGACCAGCCAGATATAAATAACGTCTCTCCGCTCAATTTAATTGCACTTCAGTGAGAGTGCACATCTCGTATCTCCCTAATTACTTTAGTTTCATTAGGTCTTGCCGAGAGAGAGAAAGGAGAGAGAGAGAGAAAAAGAAAAGGGGTGAAAAAAAAAAATCCGGCAACAATGAAAAATTCATATTCTCCCTTTTTTTTCATTCTGTGAAATATTTAAATGTTAATAGCCATTCACACTTGACACGCTATCTCTGCAGCACGGAGTTAAACAGAAAATCTATTTAATCTTAAGGAATCTCATTAAACGGTCATGGCGAGAATAAGGAGGGTTCCTTGGGTACAATAGAAAGGGGGTTGGGAGGGATAAGGATGGAGGGCATCTTATAACATTCTTTAATTTAATTTATCGTCGTGCATGAAGCAACAATAAAAAAAAAAAATTGCGCGTAAGGACACATCGGCTTGTGCACCTCCATTTGAGTAGATAATGATTAAATGTTTTCCATTGTGTTACAGCTGGTATATATTATTACGGAGGGAGCGCAGAAAAAACACTAACCCTCAGCGGTTTTGACTCCTTTCCAAATATTAGCTCCTTTTAAAGCCATTAAAAGATTATCACTGATTTAACCGAATGTCTGTTTAGAGCATTAGCAACAGACTGCATTCTGATTCCCACAATGCTGCTGATCCCGGCTTCCTTTTCTATTATCGCATCCACCCAGCAGTATTTAATTTCAATCCATGAATATGCAATGAATTTAATTTTGAACACTATTTTCATCTGCTCCTGTAATCACAAAAAATGCTGGTGTAATTAGTTTCTAATTACTTGCTTTAATTGTTGTAGTAATCATTTTAATTACCCAAATGCGCAGACATCAAACGCTAAAAGGAAAATAACCCCGGCGAACCTCCTACCTTGTCGTTTTGCGCACGGAATATGATATTTAGGTTGTAGCACGTGTGACCTTTGTGGAAGGGATGGGGGGGGGGGTTTCTTTTGCATGGAGTTGTTGCGCTTGCATGGACTACCCTTAGAATTGTTGCGCGAGCCGCAATCTGCTCGCTAGGAAAATTTGCATGCCCCAAAAAGCCATTAAGTTAAAATATACAGTTATTGTACCTTCCTGGGCACGCTGCCATGCAAATGCTTATTGCCTGTGCTCAGAGCCTGATGGAGCAGATGGTAAATCATGAAATTTTATGAAATTATTACGCCGGCGAGGTGTTTTGAAAAGGAGCAGCTGTGAAAGAAATGGGACCTTACAAAACTCACAGGTGTTCTAGCTTTCCTACCGCCAGCCATAACATAAAAAATTAAATTATAAACAAACAGGCAAATGCTGTAATTCCTTATGCAGACACACAACTTACAGGGCAAATTGCTCCGAGTAAGCAAAAGAATTCAATTTTGATTCGCATAAAATATTTAGCGAGGATGGAGAATCAGGGAGGGGGTGGGGGAGGAGGGAGGGGAAAGAATCTGGCACGGGAGGGTTGGAGCTGCCAAAATGGGTTCCCTCCCTTCCCCGAAAAAGAAACGAGCGAGGCCGTGGTTAGGAGCGAAAGGAAAAGATGCGAAAGGGTATTAGGGACGAGCCTCTCAGGGCCACTTCAGACTGGCGCATATGGACGAGTGTAGCTAATCGGAGAGGGACGGGTGATGCCAATTCCTCTAACCAGATTGTTTTTCTCATTAAGTTTTTATTTCTACCTAAACCGGCAATTAGGCTCTTAAAGGATTTTTATTTTTTTTTCATGGAGGGGCCATGTGGAATTTGCAGCCGCTCTAGCTCTGAACAAATTTCGGAATAGGCCCACAGTGGTTGATATTACTTTGTAGTTAACTCAGTCCGTGCCAGTGCTGAAACATGACTGTACGGCTGCTGTTCAGAATTTTTGGACTGAATATCGTTGAACTGATCTGGGCTTACTGTATCGCAATAGCCAAGGTATACAAGCTATATATTGAACAGTCATGTGAGAGTACTATGCAGCCTAATGTATGGCGAAAAGGTGCCCTCTTGGCTGACATATATAATGCTATGTTTGTTCAATCTATTTCTTATTGTGTGATAAAAAGAGATGACATAAAATAAAATGATTTGATTAGGTTATTGATGGTGGACCTATTGTCTAAAGGCATAGTTGGGTTCCTATACAATATTAAAGGCTATGGATGCCTTTTTTTTATTGATGTCTTTTGGGTTCAAAAACATTTCTGTAATATGTTTTTGTAAAAAAAAGATTTGCCTCATTTGGCTTCTGCAGCTTCTATGTTTCACAGTACATAGCTGCTGCAGTATACCACTCATAGTGAAATCCATTAAAATGACTGTCTGACATCTTTGCTCTCCAGTCCCTCACCTTAATAATGTTCACCTAATTTATGACCTAAACAAATTTGGATTTGGATTTGTTCATAAACCAGTTTAGAAGATCAATCAGGAGAGGAGACTGAGACAGTGTGACAGATTTCACTGGGATGGACATTCTGCAGTTGCTATATATTGTTAAAGATAGAAGCTGCAGAAACCACACATTTCTTATAACAAACTATTGCAAACAATTTTTTAACCCAAAAGACATCTATAGCAATAAATACAAATGTCTCCAAGGTCTCCATACTCTTTATGTCTCAATGTGTTATAAAATGAGTATGGGCATCATAGAGGTAATTTACAGTACAATATAAAGGAATGGCATAAGGAGCAATTCTAAAATATAGAATCCCTCTTGTTAGCAGAGTAAGTGATATGAATGTATAGCATGGCCGTCAGAGGAATTAAAATTTTCTGTTGGTTCCCTGTCAACCCATAAGCAAACACTAAGCCAGTGGTCAACTTGTGTATAATGGGAACCTTCAACACAGTCCTTGATTCCACCAGAGTTGCCTACATTTTACTTACCAGGGGTCAGGCAAGGGGTTGGCACATGGATATGCAGGAAATTCTTGAGGAAGTCAGTTCAGCGATATGTGTGGGGTCTTCTATACCCTCTTGTTAACAAGCCAAAGCAACCCCCAGCCTTCTATTGAGTAACATACACCCTTTTAGGGAATGGTTCTTATCCTTCTATCATTCAGTTATTTTTTGATACCGTATTATTCTTGAGGGCTTAGTTGCTTATTATTTTATCTTTTTTGCTGTATAGTATTTGGCTTGTTTTTAACCTAGATGTTAACTAACGTACTACCTATTGTAATTTAACCATCTTTTATGATATACCTATTTATTTGTGGAAATAGGAGTTGTTCTTTTTGGGGGTGACAGCCACCAGTACAATTTATGTACATGTGGATCTTGGACTTTATTAGAAGTTAGGGTTGGGCCTGTTGCAGTTTATATGTGCTTTAAATATTTAAAGTGGATTGTGCTTGATATATGTATGTGCTGCCTTTTCTTGAAACAGTGGAATTGTGTGATCCATCTTGACATACACAGTATTAATTGGGTGGTATCCACATGACGAATTTACATGCATGACTCAGACACACAGACATGTTTACAGTTTGTGTTCTAACAAAAATTGGATTGGACTAAAACACAGAAAAAGGCAGACTTTTCAAATAAATATTGCAAGCAAATATTGCAAGAGTGCACCGTCTGCCAACGCACACTCCAGTCATTCTAGTGTAATTACAGGTCATTGGGAAACTTTAATGGGTTACAGAGTTTTAAAAAAAACTTTAGATATGTCATAGAGACATTTAAAAAATGTTCATTGGTGGTGTCTGAGTGCTGAGACTAGGTAGAACAAGGACAGAGAAGTGCGTTCGTATCACCCACTCCTCGAGATGGGCCCATAAACTTTCAATTGAGTCCATCTTTCTTCCTTTCCTGCAGTGAGGAGAGAGAGCACAATATGCAAGTGCTTCACTCGCTTTGTTCTGGCAATCGGTGGAGGTCTCAGGACTCGGACCCCATTGATCAAAACGTTTTTGAGTCTTTTGGCATACCATTATATTATGAAAGCTCAGTGACCGTTTAATAAGAAACAGGCACTGTCCATAGGGGACCAACTGACACTGTTGCCAAAGGGGACACCTCAACCAAGAGTTGGTCTTGCACTTCATTGTAAACTTTCCATCTACAAAGAACGGTCTTCTGTATTCTGTCAGGTAGCCATGAACATTTTCAGCAAAATTAATACAAAACATTACTTGGGTGGAGATTGAGAAATGAATGAATCATGTACGGTAGGTATCATGTCAGTAAGTTGTAGGACCGCGCTACTTTAAAACCTCTAGATTTATTCCCTTTCAAGCAGAGCCGGAAGCACCTTTAGGCATAGGAGAACGTCGATACCATACCAGTCACCTTCGCTCCCACTGAGCCTCTCTGCGATAAAACAAGGGTCGCACAGATAGTGAAGCACCATAGACAACCAGTCAATTATAAAAAGTTAAATATACTCACAAACAACATCAGATAAAAGCTTATCATAAAAAGCTGAACTGTTCAAATGTTCCCGACCGACCCAGGTTTCGCACAAGCTTCATCAGGGGTGAACACTCCACCCACTCTGGGGTTTGTCTTTTAAATCCCTGTATAACCCTCCCCTTTCCCCTTTAACTAATTAAAGAGGACCTTTCACCTGAAAATGCATGTTAAACTAAAGATATACCCTAACTTACCGGCCCCCGGTGGTGCTTATTCTGCTCTTCTTTTTTCTATATGTGCCCCCGTTTGTCCGCGGTGCCCCCCTCAATATCTCCCGCCGTGTATGTTAATGAGCCATTCGGCTCAACTGGGCGGGCCTGCAAAAGTTCTCCCTGGCGTGTCTGCCTTCCCCCTGGCACGGAGCGCAACCAATAAGCGCGCTCCGCTCTTAGCCAGGGAGAAGACGCTCCAGTTCTCGCGAGAACTGGAGCGATTTCATCCATCCTGAGCCGGCGCCATCTTGGATTCCCGCAGCCAGCATCGGCTCAGGATTGATGAAATCGCTCCAGTTCTCGCGAATCTCGCGAGAACTGGAGCGTCTTCTCCCTGGCTAAGAGCGGAGCGCGCTTATTGGTATAGGGGTCCTCTTTAAGTACACACTTTATCACACCAGTAAAAGCAGCACATTATAGGTAAAAACATAATCCTCCTCATCCATACTGTATTCACATAAGACATATGGCTCTAACTCTTACTTATACTTCATTTTTCCATTCATAAGTTTTCCTCCGTGACCAAATTTCGATCACGTGGGTGGTTGTAGCCAATAAAGGCTTGCAACCTCTCTTACACCAACCTTACGTACATTCACAGTATTCATTAGACTGCCGGGTTACGATCACATGGAACCCTCCAGCCAATCACTATAAAGATTCTTCGTATTATACGAACTTCAAGCATCACATCTCGACCTCTGCTATAAACTAAAGCAGCGCGGTCCTACAACTTAGCGACTGACAGTGTGAACTTTGCCCACTTCACTTTGGGACCTGCGGCGCAGAAACAACAGGCAACGTATCTGAGACTTTTATACTTTTTGGTAGGTATCATGTACCTATGTGTAACATAGTAACACTAAAAAATTAATCATTGAAGTGCAACTATTAAAGGGATAACTTCACTGGCACTGGCTCTTCTCCCATTTGTCTTGGATCATAACTGGTTGGGAGCCCATTTAGGTCCTTGACATTCATATGTAATTGAATTGTAAAACCAAGGGAATATCCTTTAATAGCTCATTTGAAATATCATTTATGATGGTTTGTGTCTATCAGTCTTAGGCACGTTTCTTCTAATAAGGCGACAAGTCTAGACAAATTTAAAGGCAATGTCTGCTATAGGATATACATTTCTCAAGTAGGATAAAGCAGAGAGCGTCTTCCAGCTTGGATGCCCATATGTTTCATTGAAAGGTGTAATACTATGTTTGTACTGCATATCCTCAGGATTAGTCTTGAGCAAATCTAGCTTCGGATCATCGATCCGAAGTGATTTGTTCAAGAACTTCGATTTTAATGCTGTCTCTATACAGCATTCAAATGTATTGCCTCCATGGAGGCAAAACTTAGTTTCAGCTGAAGTTACTCGAGACTTTGGTGAATGAATTCGGTATTCATTTCTGCATCTTTAAAAAGATTTAAAATTAGGAATCCTAAGTCGAGTTTGGTGCCGGCTGGTACCTCTGTATCAAACCCGACTTGGAATTCCTAATCTTAAATATTTTTAAGGATGCAGAAATAAATACCGGATAAATTCACCGAAGTCTCATGAGACTTCAGCTGAAACTAATTTTGCCTCCATAGAGGCAACACATTTTAATGCTGTACAGAAATGACATCAAAATCGAAGTTTTTGACCGAATCGATTTCTGATCGATGATCTGAAGCTTGTTTTACTCAACACTCCTCAGGATATATCATACATGTCTTAAAGCCCTTGGGCCCCATTGTAAAACAAAGCCCTTCCCCTACTATGTGGCATTTATAACATTGGTGTCCTATATAACACAGGATTCAGTAACAAATTTTCTATAGGTCCAGCGCCTTGGAATTTAAAGTAAAACTTAACTTTTATTTACATAAATAAAAAAACTCCATGGTGTAAATAAAAGCTAAGTTTTATTTTAAATTCCAAGGCCCTGGACCTATTGAAAATTTGTTTCTGAAGTCTCTCATGACCCCAGATCTAGGGGATTTATCCATGCTGCCTTTTTATTCATAATATGGAAATGTCTGGATTACGCAAATTGAGGTGAGCAGTGCAAACATAACACAGGGTCTTTTTACCCCCTAAGGCTAACCACACATGTTCAATAGTGGTCAGCTGACAGTTATTTCTTCTAGCTTTCTGTACACATACACGTTCATCCAAGCATGCAGGTGTCCTGAGACTGGAGAAAACTGCTGTCAGACATCTCCCAAGAACAAAAGGATTCCTGAGTTTAAAACCAACTACCCAATCCTTTTCCCCATATATGCCATCAAGGTTGAGTTGTAGGGCTCCCATACACATTAAAGTGGTGGCTTGGATCGACATTTTTGAACGTGTATTCCCGGCTTAGAATATACCTGAGTTTACAAAAAAAAAGTTTTGAAAATGGCTGTGCTTCTTTGTACAACTGTAAAGGAACAGTTTTTTTTTTTTTGGGCTTCCCTAATGTTTTTTTCAGCCATATTATTAATAATGTTTCAACTGCTCAGATAGATGCATTTCTCTCGCAAGCAGGGGGCATCTCCCTTCTGTGGAATCTGCCAGCACTGTACTGCTGTGACATCCTTTCCCTTACTTCCCACTATGTTTGTTTCTGCAATCCATAGCTATGTCTCTCCGGGATAGCCACATTTAGGAATAATGGGAGTGTTCTATCCCTCATGAACAATCCACAGATGGAGATCTGGTCATACAGTACGTGTGTGTGTGTCGTGTGTGACTCTCTTCATTGTAGACACAGTTACAAGACCATTCGAGTGCTTTTCCCAACTTCAAATTCAAGCTAAAAATTGCAAGCTTGGCCGTATTTAACCAAAATAAGCTCAAACTCTATTGAGTTGGTACCATGTGTGGTCTCGTTCTTGTAGGCCATATTGTTGATGAGCGGCATGGGACACAATGCTCAGTCCTTGTCAAATAATCAGTATGAGCATAAATCTTCTAAAGTTAAAAAGCTTAGTCAGGCAAACAACAAAAAAAAACATCAACTGAAATCATTGCTAATAAGGCTACCTATAATTTCCAGGCAGGCAGTAAAACTCTTAAACATTTCCTACAGTGCGAACTCCATGCCCTCCTCCTCACTTCATTAAATATTTTTACCACATTTTACATTCTTAAACTCTTGCGACCGTGAGTGCATAGAGGCCCATTACAGCTCTGTGATGCTTTATGACATCAACGGCACAACAAGGACACTCTCCTGTTGTTAATTAGGCCTAGGAAATAAATGCTTTGGTCCTTATTAATTGGATGTGCTTTGTTTTTGCTCATTAGAAACTGGTTCACAGGGAGAAGGTTAGAAAAAGCAAACGTACAAAATTACAAAGACAGCAATGTTTTCCATTAATTTTCTGGTAAATTCTTCAAACATCCCATCCAGTTAAATAGTCCTTGGAGCAAGGAAGGTTAAGGAACATACACTTAACTGTTTCTTTAACGAAGATCTCGATGATTCCATATTGCAAATTCAATAATTCCATGTTAGGGCAATTCGTTTCTGGGTTTTATGGATGCCAGTAGGTTCTGCAAAAACCACCTTAAATACGCCTAACTCATCTGTATAGAAAAGATTGTAATATACTTACTGTTCTGAAGTTGTGTGGACCGGTCTCTCAGGAATCCGGTTACATGATGCTCTTCTGAAAATACACCATCTACCAATGTCACTTCCTTTAACTGATTTCCAGCCTGGGCTGTGGATGGGATTTTACTTCTGCTGTGGATGGGGCCAGAACTAGTCATGTCCATGGGGAATGTGCAGATGAGGTGGATTCATGATTTTGTGCATGCACCAAAGAGAGGATTAGTTCTTGCTTGACCACAGAGAAAGTGATGTCCTGCCCATAGCCCCGGCCAAAAACCTGATAAAGGATGTGACATCAGTGGAAGCTGGATTTTTAGAAGAGGAACGCCGTGTGACTGGGATCAGAGGCCAATCAACACAACTTCAGATAGTATATTAAAACTTTTCTTACAGTCCCGTTATTAATTATTAAGGTGGGTTTGGAGGGCCTGGAAAAACATTTTAAAGGAAATCCTTCAGTAGGTTTGAGGCCAGTAAACCACAAACATGTCCTTATGCAGTTGGGCTTTCCAAGCCTGCCTATAATGAAACCACCTGTTGCTGTGTTAAGTTAAAAGGGAGGAGGGGGGGTGAAGCACTGTGTGTGTGCACTGGCATGCCTGGGCTGTAATGGATGATGGACACACCCGCCAGACTTTGGCCCTGTGTCTGTCATCCATTGCGGCCTGGGCTCTATTGCTCAGCTCAGAAGGCGAGAAGATGTCACTGCATTGCGCCTGCTACTGGGGAAAGCATGGTTTGCTAATTTTATTGGAGGAACGGAACTAGGTGACTATTCTTTTATTTTAGTAACTCCACAAGGGCTTCACTACTGTAAGGGTAGCACCAAGGGCCAGAAATACTGTAAGGGAAAAACTAAGTGGGACAGCATTACTGTAAGGTGGGAACTAAGGATGCATACATAGTGTGTGGGGGCACTAAGTGGGTATTCTGCTGCATGGGGCACTAAGTGAGAGATCACTACTGTGTGAAGGTACTAGGAAAGGATCCCTATTATGAAGGGGGCATTCTATTGTGTGGCCAAAATAAAATATTACCGGATTATCAACCAATGCCACCAAATTAAAATGCTGCAAATAGGAACTACTAAAGATGGCCACTTCCCTCTATTTGACCCCCTAGTGTCATGCTCAGTATGAGGTTTACTATTATCTTCTAGAAAAGGGTATTGGACATCTTTTAAAGCAGGCATGCTCAACCTGCGGCCCTCCAGCTGTTGCAAAACTACAACTCCCAGCATGCCTGAACAGCCTACAGCTATCAGCCTACAGCAGGGCATGGTGGGAGTTGTAGTTTTACAACAGCTGGAGGGCCGCAGGTTGAACATCCCTGTTTTAAAGTATATATATAAAAATAAATTAATATTAAAGAACAACTCCTGCAAAAATAATATTCTGACCTATTAGAAGGGGCATCAGTGACACTACTTGTGAGATATCCTCTCAAATCCCCTGCTGGAGTTCTTCTTTAACACACATATACATCTTATTACTAGGCTTCTTTGGCCTTTAAGAAGATCCTTGCGGTATGACTAAATAGGACTCCCACCAACAAAACAAGTAGGAAATAATGGAGTTCTGCACATTCTAGTACAATGAGTCAAATCTGTGTCTTTGTTACCCACCACAGTACATAATGCGTTTTTTTTTCATGTCGGTGGGTTGACCCAAAGGCCATTCTGATCAGACAAAAAGGCAAAAAAACATTTATTCCACATGAATTAATTTTACATTATTACTTGTAATTAACTTTATATTACTTTTAGAAAATTATATTTTAATCTCTAAAGTTACGAGACCAAAGTGCACTGAAAACCAAAGCCATTAAGATGATACAAACCGTTCTCGCTGGCAAATGTTATTACAAATGTGAGGTTCTCCTCGCGTTATGTTAGAAGAAACCAAATCTTCTCCCATATCAGCCCAAACCATAGTCTTGATCCTCTTCAATGATGAGAACAGAGCCATTTAATCGCCCTGTAAATCACATCGCCACTTGGACTTGCGTCAACGCCAAGAAGCGGCTGCTAGCCAATAAAACCCTCTGAACTAACTTCCTGGTGATAATGCTTAAATTTACGGAGGTTTTATCTCCTGTGTAACTGGCCAGACATATGGGAAATAAAATTTTTATGTCTGTGAATGCGAAGAGAGCAGAGACAGGCTATCCTGACTATCATAAAGCCGGCAGCACGGTGACAGCCCGGATGTTGGGGACATTGAGAGAGTGAGGGGGTGTCTTAACAATGGAGGGCATAAAAAAAATGAAAGAAATATAAGAATAGAGCTGTGGTGATGTTATTCTCAGGCTTTTGCATACAATATGTTGAGTGCTTAACTTTAAAGGCGAAGCTAAAACTTTATGTAGTCAATGGAAATGTTAATGGTCCAGCTCTTTCAATGCGTTTCAAATCATTGTGACAGTGAAATGCTTTGATTTATGTTCTGCCTAGATTTTTTTTATTTATGGCAAATGGCAATATAGGTTTTTATGGGGTTTGCAGCCCTTCAAGCAGGTCATAATTGCATAAAAATGAAAAAAAAAAAAAAAGTGATACTCCCCCACTAGATGCACTAGAAATGGCCGCTCTGATCATCATTGACCACAGCAGTGACTGGCCTTAGCCAGAGATTGGTTGTATGGTCTTTCAAGAAGTATCCAAACAGTAGCGGTACAAACCCCTTCAACTGAATATATTCTCCGGGGCAATAGATTAATTAGAGAGTAGTATTAATTAATTTTTCTAAGCAAGACCTCAGAAAATCCAATATCAAAGCAACCAATCAGATTCTGCATTGGAGTAAACCCCACCGGTGACTTATTGGTCAGCACATTTATTTTTAGAACACGTTCTGCCCAAGATGCACTACAATTATTTAAAGGTGTGCCAGTCTTAATAAATCCCCCATAATGTTTTCAGTATGTTTCAAAAGCAGCTTAAAGGGGTTGTCTGGTTTCAGAGCTGAAACCAGACGTATCCCCTTCTTCCCCAACTCAGCCCCTTGGGACATTAGCATCGGAGCATTTCATGCTGGGTAAGGGCTGTTTGTATATATTTTTACACTGCTAGGTGGAGGCTTCTGCCTAGCAGTGTTCACGGTGATGTCATCAACACTGATGGGTGGGCTTTAGCGATGCCCTAGCAGTTTTACTGGCTAGGGCAGCACAAAAGCCCGCCTATTAGTGCCGGTGACACCACGGTGCTCACTACTAGGCGGAAACCTCCGCCTAGCCTACACATGGAGAGCCTGATAGATCACCAGATCTCCAGACAAAGCCCTGGCCCTTGGCGATTTAGCCCAGGGCAAAAGAGAGCATTGAAGCAAGAGATGCTCATGTCAGAGGGGCTAAATGAGGGAAGAAAGGGATATGCCTTTAAATTGGTTTTCCACAGTTACTTTTTGCTATATGGGTCCCCAAAAAAATAAGCCAATAACTGGTTGACTTCATATGATTAGCAGTAATCTACAGGGTAAATTGACAGCAACTACTACTATGGGGAAGTGAAGCATTACATAGTAGGTACTGAAATAATTAGGTTTGCCATTTCATCCATGAATGAGCTGGGTCCTTTAAAGATGCTCTTTGTAGCCACTCTTGACTAATTGATGGAGGTCACAAACAAAGAATACTCCACAATTAACTTGGAAATGGGTTGTGTAAATCAGATTACAAATATATTTATGACTATGTATGGGTAAAAGGAAAAAAAATAACATTATTTCTCTATGCATGTTTATTTTCGTTTATACTATTGGTCTTACTAAAAAAAAAAAAGTCACACAAGCCATTAATGCAGGGTTCAAAACGAAGTAGAATGCATTGTATATATGACAAGCAAGATGCTGAGAGCATTAGATCATCATGTACCCAGCCATCGGCTGTGAGGAAGGCTTGGGTGGCCTCCAGGAAATTTTCTTGTAGGGTCTATGGCTAGTCCGCCCCTGGACAAGGCTGTGTAATTCTGTAGCTGAATTCCAGGACTGGTTCTACAAGGAAGACTGATCGGCAGGAGTACTGGGAGTTTATCCTCAGGTTAAGCCATCAATAATAAAATCCTGGAATATAACTTTAAAGAGGACCTCAAAACGAATGGACCGGCACTCACCAAGTTCAAATTGGAGGAAGGCTCATTGCACTGAGCCGAAACGCCGCGTCACATTGTCTTGCTCTACGTGACCAATAAACAGCTATCAATTTGAACTTGGTGAGTGCCGGTCCATTCGTTTTGTGTTCGTGGGGATTTGCTTCCGGGACGCGAGCACCACGCCGCTGAGTATCGGAGTGCCGACTGATTTCCACGTTTAAAGAGGACCTGTCATCTCTTCTGACTTTAGTAAATTTAGTAAATAAAACACTAAAATCTGATCATGCAGGAAAAAAAATCATAAGTTTTTGATTTTACTTAGATTGACAAATCTATCAATGTTATGCATTACCTCAATATTTCCAGTGTTGTGTTTTTCAAGACTTCTGCAATTTGCCCTGTCATGCTGGATATCATTTTCTGGGTCAAATCCCAACTGATGGCAGCCCATTCTACAATTTCTGTATTTTTGTTTGTCCACCTTTTTTTGATCATTGAACACAGGTTCTCGATGGGGTTTAGATCTTGGACGTTTCCTGTCCATGGACCCAAAATGTCAATGTTTTGTTCACTGAGCAACTTCGTTATCACTTTTACCTTGTGACATGGTGCTCTGTCATGCTGGAAAAAGCATTGTTCATCACCACATTGCTCCTGGATGGTTGGGAGAAGTTGCTCCTGGATGGTTGGGAGAAGTTGCTCCTGGATGGTTGGGAGAAGTTGCTCCTGGATGGTTGGGAGAAGTTGCTCCTGGATGGTTGGGAGAAGTTGCTCCTGGATGGTTGGGAGAAGTCGCTCCTGGATGGTTGGGAGAAGTTGCTGCTGGATGGTTGAGAGAAGTTGCTCCTGGATGGTTGGGAGAAGTTGCTCCTGGATGGTTGGGAGAAGTTGCTCCTGGATGGTTGGGAGAAGTTGCTCATGGATTCTATTCTTTATTCATGGCAGTTTTTCTTAGGCAAAACTGTGAGTGAGCCCAGTTTGGAGGATGACCTGGTGTCAAGAAGGGCAGCAAAGAAACCTCTTCTGTCCAAGAAAGACAGATTGCCATTCTGCAGGATATAAAGACACTGGACTGAGGAGGACTAAGGTAAAATTATTTTCCTGGATTAAGCCCTCTTCATACTGTTTCAGACATCCAGAAAAATGATTGTTCTGAAAAGAAAAGATGTATTATGCCACTACAGTAGTGGTACACATTAATAGGCCTTAGATACTATCACTACATGGTGTTGCATACTTAGCTTTTCAGTTGGTAAAATGGGGGCATGTAGTCCCAGCCCCTGGGAGCACACCAACCCTGCCTGGGAACACCCACTTATGGGTGAGGTTTGCATTAGCCCCACCCATTTCTGGCCTGGGACAGCGTACATTTGTCGCGCCTGTCTCTGCAAATTCGGGACAGTTGGCAAGTATGGGGTTGTCAACCTCACCACAGGGAGTGGTTAAAACTGAATGTAATGCAGTCAGTGTGAGACAGTTGATGTCTTGACTGTGTGTGCTGAGGAAGCTAGACATCAATAAAGATTAAAACCAAGTAAAGTGGAAAAAATAGTAAAAGATATACATTCCTCAATATTGAAATTGCAACAACAAGAAGGACAAGCTGTAAGGTTATGCAAATCGAAAATGTAGCAGGAGATGCTAAGATCAGTGCAGATGATTAATGTCAACTAAGGCTACTTTGACACTCGTGTTTTGGGCAGATCCGTCATGGATCTGCAAAAACTAATCCGTTACAAAAATACAACCGCATGCATCCGTCATGAACGGATCCGTTTGTATTATCTGTAACATAGCCAAGACAGATCTGTCATGAACTCCGTTGAAAGTCAATAGGAGACAGATCCTTTTTCTTTTGTGCCAGATTGTGTCAGAGAAAACGGATATGTCCCCTTTGACTTACATTGTGTGCCAGGATGGAGTTTTGGCTCAGTTTCATCAAGCGGACAGCAAAAAGCTGCAGGCAGCGTTTTGGTGTCTGCCTCCAGAGAGGATTGGTGACTGATCGGAGACAAACTGATGCATTCTGAGCGGATCCTTTTCCATTCAGAATGCATTATGGCAAAACTGATCCATTTTGGACCGCTTGTGAGAGCCCTAAATGGGTCTCACACACGGAAAGCCAAAAAGCGAGTGTGAAAGTAGCCTAAGAGGGACAGAATGCTTGAACTGAGAAACCTTGGTTTATTACTCCAGCATATTGCTATGTGTTCCTAGGCCGAGATGTCAGCACTGTTCAACATTGTGTGTCCCAGTGGTTGGGAGAACATCGTCAAATTGTAATGACAGCAAGACGTACACAAAGGTGAACCTCTGCATGAATGGATCGTCTGATTAGAAGAATGCAGTGTCGTGATCCATTCTATACTGCAACTGAAATTGGTCATTACATCCGAAGCCTAGGGCTTCACCCAAACCATCAGAAGGTGTTTGCATGACATTGGACTACAAGCCAGACGTCCATTGACTTTATGCCCCTGCTCTCAAAGGCTGTCATTATCATGGTGCACAGCATGACAGCAGTGAAGGCTGGAGTGGAATTTTATCTTTTTCAGCAATGAGTCAACCGGAGACCACATAGTCAACACCATGAAGAGGCCTTCACAAGGGAACATCACACAGGTCCTACTTCAAGGATTATGGTGTGAGGTGGCTTAATGTATGGTAGCCAGACTCCTCTAATCTTCATTACTGGTGCACAGGTACACATTACATTGATTCGGTTGTGGAACCAGTGGTATGGCCATTTCTCTTCAGTTCAGTCACTTTAACCGTATTTGACCAGAGAAAATACTGCAGCATGCAGCATTTTTTCCTCCAGCCAAAATTCCGGAACACTTGCCTGAACGCCGGATCCGGCATAAATTTCCATTGAAATGTATTGCTGCCGTATCCAGTATCAAGTGTTCCAGTAAAACGGATCCGGATTTCCAGTCAGCATGCGCAGACCTTCAAAAATGTGAAAAAAATGAATACCTTATCCGTTTTTCTGCAATTGACATGCGCTTGCATACAGTTCTCCTGATCAGGCAGGCAGTTCAGGCAACGGAACTGCCTGCCAGAATCCAACAACGCAATTGTGAAAGTACCCTAGTAAAGTCTGAGGAAAATTTCTTTGAAGATACATCTTGATCTATCAACTACTTCTGTAGCTGTATCACCTGTGAGATCTGTGGATATTGCATATTGTGTAAGAGCTGCCCGTCTATGCATGCTGAAAACTGTAACTAATGTGCTTAATTTAAACTGAAAAAAACTGTTCTACTGTTGAAACTTCTTTATCATTGCATCCTCCCCCACTGCAGGGGACCCTGCCTTGCACCTCATAATTCATCACTCTTAAGGGCGCCCCGAGCCACCAATACTCAGGAGAACCTCAGGACCAGGGTGTGTCCTGAAGGGAAGACAGTTGCACTTTTCCCATCAATGCATGGCCCAGATGAGCTCCAGAGTGAGTAAGAATGAATTCCCCTACAGGGATATTTTTTATGACATATTTTGCATGACCTGAACCTGCAGAATATATTGTGTTACCCTTAGTAGCTTTGTGAAATGTGGCATTGTCTATTTTCCTTTTCTGCAAGTTCCCTATCAGACTAACATCCCCAAAAATAATTTGATAAGCATGATGAAAAAATTGAAAACCAAATTGCATGGATTAGAATTAAAATATGCAATCATAACCCCCTTGGGGTATTAACATACCCACAACTCAGTTTCTTCCTTATTCAGGTCTCTTTTGTACTGGATGTCATGCTGCACCCATGAAGTACATGGAGGATCAGTAGCCTCCTGTAATTGGCAACAGGGCACAGCAGTGATGACATCGGCACGGAGTTCAACCTTAAAGAGTAACTAAACTTTTATAATAATTTTTAATATGTTGACGATTGTTGCAGCAGCTGTCCGGGTGGCTGGTTTCAGACGATCATGGAGGTGAACATGCTGGATGTGGAGGTCCTGGGCTGGTGTGGTTACACGTTGTCTGCGGTTGTGAGGAAGGGTTGGATGCCAAATTGACTGCCAAATTCTCTAAAACGCCTTTGGAGATGGCTTATGGTAGAGAAATAAACATTCATTGCATGGACAACAGCTCTAGTAGACATTCCTGCAGTCAGCATGCCAATTGCACGCTCCCTCAAACGTTGCGACATCTGTGGTATTGTGCTGTGATCAAACTGCACATTTCAGAGTGGCCTTTTATTGTGGGCAGTCTAAGGCACACCTGTGCAATATTCATCTTAATCAGCACTTTGATATGCCACACCTGTGAGGTGGGATGGATTCCCTCGGCAAAGGAGAAGTGCTCACTAACACAGATTTAGACAGATTTGTGAACAATATTTGAGAGTAATAGGTCTTTTGTGTATGTAGAAAATGTTTCAGATCTTTGAGTTCAGCTCATGCAAAATGGGAGCAAAACCGAAAGTGTTGCGTTTATATTTTTGTACAGTGTATGTAACTATCACCATTAGATCGGCGTACGGTCCTGCCAAAAATGGCAGATTTGGCCAACCATTTACCCTGGGTTCACACCTGAGCGTTTCTGAGACGCGCGTTTTACGCGCGTTTTGTCACGCGTATTACAGCGCGTTTTTGCAAATAGGAACCGCGCGTCATACGCGCGTTCGTGACTCTAGAGACCAATTGAAAAAGGCATATCTACACTTTAACGCGTGTTAAACGCGCGTTTTACGCGCGTTCCCATTAAAGTCTATGGGTGCAAACGTGCGACAAAATGCCCCAAAGAAGCTCAAGAACTTCTTTGAGCATAGGGCGTTTTACAGCGCGTTCAAATGCGCTGTAAAACGCTCAGGTGAGAACCATGCCCATAGGGAAACATGAGTTTTCTCCTGTTGAGCGTTTTACAGCGTGTTCGAACGCGCTGTAGAACGCGCAAGTGTGAACTGAGGGTTAGGCCAATGTGTATGGGGGTTTTTAGTCGTACTATAAAGTGCTGTGGATGTTTGATACCATACTTCCCAGGTCATATGTCAGTGATACATCAGTGGTGACACTGGCCTTCATACAAATTTAGATTACAAGTGATGCATTGGGGCAGAAAATATACAGCTGAAGGACACCAATTTGTAAACGGCTCAGGCATAAGGTTATTAAATAGGACGCTCCTTATTTTGCATCACTTATTTCCAGCATTTATTGCACTAATGGATAATCCTGTAATCCTGCTTACAGAAGCTGGTGACAGATAGATTTCCTAAAGCACTTTGTCGTTTCTACCTAGAACAAGGTGTCAAACTCTTCCTGAAGAGATTGATGCAGAATCTGCTGGCGTTCTCCATCTGACGCCTGGCTTGTTACTTATTCTAATATACAGTCTGGAGTAATGCAGAGCTCTTCCACCGATGATCTCACTCAATGAATCACGAGCACTCAGACTGACACTCAGACACCGGGCCATTCTTCTTGATGCCATGTCTTCTCTGCTGACACATGACTTAATACAACACCAAATTAGGGCTCTGGCCATAAGGCAAACAAAAAGCGGCAGGACAAGTTTTATCATTTACCTTTTCTGTGGAGGAAAACTTAAAGGGGTTTTATGTTATTAGAAAACGTGACCGTCTTCTTTCAGAAACAGCACCACACTTGTCCATAGACTCTATATGGTATTGCAGCCCAATCCCATTCACTTCAAAAAGGCTGGGCTGCAATACCGCACATGGCCTATGGACAAGTGAGGCGCTGTTCCTGGTAGACAGCATTCTTTTTAATGTAATGCAAACCTATTCACTTGGTGATTATGGAATGAATATCATCTTGGTGATTTTTAGGGGAATGTCTCAGGGATGAGATGAGGATCAGCCAGAGTAGGTGATAACCTAGGGATTCATTGAGAGTGGGGGAAAGAAAGGTAGGTTCAAATTTATGGATTTAAAACAAACGCCTAATATAAGTGTCGTGGAAGCAGGAAAGGAGATGCAAGAACCTACTACAAAAACATGGAGTGGTCATCTTGCCTTGCATTGAGAGCTACATATTAGTAATCAAGCCCGGTTTCATTCCTACCTGACAGCTGGGCAACCAGACACCTCATTATCGGGTCGCAGTGTCAACTATGGCCTTCCTGAATCGAACCATGGCTCTCCTCTTCTCCACTGCTCTAATTTCTTGCCAATTGATAGAGGTTCTTACCCTTTCCTGGTTCTCTTTCCTTGTGCTATTAATCCTGATTCCAACTGCTGATTGACCCGGATGTTGACCTTAGCCATGTTCCTTTATATTACTCCTCACTCGCCCATTGTTCACCTGGAACCTGTTGTTCTACTCCTGATGATGACCCCTTGCTCTTCTCCTGGCTATGCTACTGCTTCATCAGTAGTGTAAGCCCAAGGGATGACAGCACAATTTCATACTCTGGCGGCATGGGTGCACGTCAGATTGTTGTTCTGTGCTCCACCACAAGAACTGTAGTCACGTAAATTAGATTCAGACGGCGCACACACGAATTAAGATGCTTGAAGTGATTTATTGAATGTTCAGCCGGACATAATAATTCATAAGCTCATAAGCAACGTTTCGGGCTGAGTAATGAGCCCTTTATCAGGCATGGAGCTTGTGGGTAGGTAGAGAGCCCGGCGTGCTTCATCAGTGCTACTGTGGAATCCTTTAGAATCTGTACTCCAGTCTAGCCAGTGCTGGAATATGGCTTTTAAAAATCCACATCTCCAGTACATTTATGGAGCTCGAGAAAAATGTGGAGTGTGTTTTGAGGAAGAGAGTTGGGACTGGAGATAAATTAATAATTAAAGGAAAAAGGGGTCCAGGGATGGTCAGCTTCCCAAACAATACTTCATATGTTCCATTGAATACAAAGGAACATCCATCTTTATTCAATACAGCCTATAACCATTTTAGTCCAATAGATAACGCATTTCAGGGTTAAAACCCCATCATCAGGTGACATAGGGACACAACCTTCTCAGGTGAGTACCTTTTTATTACGAGAGGTGGGGTTATCTGACCGAACAATCTGGACGTTATTACTAGAGATTAGCAAAGTTCAGAAAAATTCGTCTGCTTCACCGAATTTCGTCAATGACAAAAAACTGAGATTACGCAACCCCCCATCATTGAACCCCACAGATGTCACATTTATTGCTAATCGCAGCTTCTGAGATTAAAATTAAGGCCTTTTGGGGGCACAAAAAAATACATACTCGCCTTATCCATTTAATCGCGGAGAGGCCGTCGCGGCTATCTTGATTAAAGACACTGCATGAAATCTTGTGTGGTGACGTCATAGCTGATAACGTTACCGTGCCCAGCCAGTGCGGTGATGCGCACATCACCCCATGCAAGATTTTGTGCGGTTTCTGTAATCAAGATGACTGCTAGAGATGAGTGAATCGAATCCTACGAAGTGGAATTCGATCCGAATTTCCTCGTGCTTCGTGTTAGCAAACCGATTTATCCTGGAATAGTGTAAAAAAAAAAAAAAAATGTATACTTACCTTCTCCATTTGCTCGCAACGGGCCGCCAGCCACCATCTTGATTGAAGATCTCGGCCGAAATCCCTAGCGTGGTGACGCGGTGACGTCACCATGCGCTGTGCGAGATTTTGCGTCAGAGCTACAATCAACGGACTTAAATGAATGAGGTAAGTATGATTTTATTTTTTTAAATGTTACACTGTATTATTGCTATCAGCTATGAATGCGGCATTTGAGGGGTACAATGACGAGGGGCGGTGCAATCGCCGTTCCCTGTCATTGCACCCACTACTTACAAAGAAATGCATTTCGTGACAAAGGAATTCATCTCAAAGCGAAATTTTGTAAAATTCGGCGAAGCAGCCGAATCTAATTTTTCAATGCTTTGCTTATCACTAGCAATGAGATCTTTTTCCCTATCGCTTGCTTATAAGCGCATCCTGGGAAGGAATAATACACTGTATTCTCTTATTTTTGATGATCTTGTAGGAGAAGTATTGAGACTAGTAACACTCTCACAGTACCATTAATGTTGTAGTGTACCTCTGTATAAAGTACATTTCCGAGACCAGAGTATTCCACAGGTTGCAGAACGTCTACAGGAGACGGATATATCTTTCAGTTGCGATCTTAAAATGTCTAGACAATGGCAGATCAAGGCAAAGGATCTAATCGCAGGCATAGTCCATTACCGCATTCACTCTTTACACCCAGCAGGCAGGATATTACTTTTATTGATGCTGGCCTCTTTACATTTGATTCGGATGTGAGTGAAGGGAATGGGTTCTTCAGTTTCTGCAAAGCTGTTCTTGGCCGAGGAGATGGCAACTGGTCTAATTCTTTTGGCCTCATTCCACCTTAACTGGAGAAACTCACCCCTGCCCTAAACGCCAAGGCTGGTAAATGTGTCTGCTGTCATTGGTCCGTGGTGTCCTGCCACCCTTATCCTGCTATATTTAGTTTTTTAGTTTTTTTTCTGCTCTCCATGATCATGCCATTATACAAATGCTCACACATTGTACACACACAGCCCTGCGGCACACATGGCTCTGCAGTACTCCTATTATACAAACACACAGTTCTGCTGCATACATACACAGACAGCTTTGCTGCATATACATGCATACACACACAACTCTGCTACACACACACATATATATAGCTTTGCTGCACACACACTACTCTGTTGCATACACACACACACAACACAATCTACTGCACATGCATACACACACACCTTTAATAAAAAACTCACATTTCCGTACGCTAGTACCCGCAGTATGGTCTTCCAGGTTTGGTCCCTCCGAGTCATGACATTATCAAAGTTCCTTCAGCTGCACTTGAAGTGGACCTGTCCCCTCTCCTGACATCTCTGTTTTAATAGCTACATGCATTCCCCAATTCTGGAGCATCTATTCTTCTTGCTCGATGTTGAGCCATTCCTCTGTTACTTCTACTAGAAGTTAAGAATGAATTGCTAGCAGTCTGCAGTAAGGGTACAAAGGGGTGGAAACAAGTTGGGGGTGTGTACCTGCACAATCTATTCTCAATCTATTCAGTCAGTGCTGCCATTTTCAGACTGTGCAGGTACACCCCCCCAACTAGTTACCTCCCCTCTGTACCCTTACTGCAGACTGCTAGCAATTCATTCATAACTTCTAGTAGAAATAATAAAGGAATGGTACAACATAGAGCCATAAGAATAGATGCTCCAGAATCGTTATTACATGGGGAATGCATGAAGCTATTAAAACAGACATGTCAGGAGTGGCGACAGGTCCTATTTATTGGAGTTTTGATCTCCTTTACTGCAGCAGTGAGACCCTTAGGATGGAGAGAGCTGTGCTGAAAACACAGAGGGGTGTCGAGCAGGGAGGGAGAGAGAAGTGTACACTCACCCCTCTCATTGATCCAGCAGAGTGCTGTATGAGGGCTTTGCAGGTCATTAAATGGGTATTCTGGTTGGTAGAAGTTATCCCTTATCCACAGGATAGGGGTACCTATTAGATCAGTGGGGGTTCCAGCAGTAGGGCCACCACTGATCATTAGTATCCCCTGAATCCTCCTGAAATGAACGGCACAGACATTTCAATAATTTATTTGAGAATTCCGGAGATAGCCGAGTACAGCGCTCCACTAGCACTGGGACCCCCACCGATCTAATAGTTATCCCCTATCCTGTGGATAGGGGATAACAGCTACCTACCAGAATACCACCTTTAAGGAAGCAACCAGGAAGGTCTGGCACGGCTGGACCACCCTGACTGCAGACTAAAAGAGGCAGCCAATTCTAAAAGTGCATCTTATAGTCCAAAAAATATAGTAAAATTAGTTTGCCATAAAGTTATATTCTCCTTCTGCACTGTACAATGCTTTCTGCAGATCAGACACCATGTTCCTTTAAGACACGACTATTACTGCTGTTAAACCATATTACCTCCCTTTAGATCTGGCCCTGACTACAATTATCTGCTTTTTAAGACCCCCAATAACATGAATAAATTCAGTGAACCTTTTATAAATTAACTGTAGCTTTTACAGCTTTCACATCCTTTGTTTATTCAGTGGAAACCTCTCTGGTACAAGAGTAGGAACGATGACGACTGCCCAGTGGTTTGTTGGCCAGTGATGCACAAATGCATCACTTTCAAATGTCACCAGATGCCTCAGGTTAAGTTGCTGTCTTCATCTTAATCATTGATGATGGAATGCTGCTTGGGTCCTGTGGCCGGGGAAAAAGGTAAATGATTGTAAGAAACAGATTATGGGCCTCTTCAGTGTCCGCACATACTATTTATGGATTGCTTCCATGTGAGCAGTTCAAAAGAAAAAAATCACTGATATTTTCTTTGAATGGTGCACTACAATGGTAAATGCAATGGACAATATATGGCTAAACCCTCACGCTGATATTAAAATGAGACAGTTCGTCAATATATTCTAATATCAAGAACATACCGGAGCCCGCACACGCCGTCAAGGTCTGTCAGTGTGACGCGGGACCTAACCCTAACCTACCTATGCCATATGGACAGTTTATGATAGGTGCATAAAGTCCGACACACAGCCAGCAGCTCCCAGTTACCTCCAGCGTGAAATCACACATACAATGGGAGGAGGGAGGAGTCTGCGAGTCCCACCTATAACGGGCTCATGTGACGCAGGCTACCCAGGTGCACCTGAACGTTACCCATAGATAAAATCAAGGCACATTCAAACCTGAGGTTGCCTCATCTCCTGGCATACATATACAAACAAATTCACAGAATAAAATGGTCTAAATGGCAAGGGATGCCCAAAACCCCAAATGCTGTTGCGCATTACTACCCGGGGGACAAATCCTGCCCATGTGATCCGTTGCTAATAACAATCCCTAGCAAAAATGCATACAATGTAGGATGGCGGCAGCGGACCACACGTACCACAAAAACATCCTACACAGGTCTTAAAAGCAGAAAATGCTCAACACCCCATATGCTGTTGCGCATTTCTAACGGAGGGAGCAAATCCTGCACATGTGATCCGTTGCCAACAGCAATTCCCAGTGAAAAATGCATACAATGGAGGATGTCCGCAACTGACCACAAGACAAATGTGCGGATGGGGTTATAAAACAAAAAAATCACCGATTTTTTTGAATGGTGCATCACAATGGTAAATGCAATTGACAAACCAAAACTGTTTCGCATCAGAAAATTGTTTTGTTGTGAAATGCAGGACACGGTCCTAGTCAGGAATACATTTAGATCCTTAAAAACACGCTAAGGATAATGGCTACGGATACCTTCAGGGGCATGTTTATGATTGCATTTTACTCATTTTGGGCTAAAAATCGTTTTTTTTGTTTCAATTGGTCTTTATTTAAAATGTTCAGCCATTTCAGGGATACAAGGGAACATTGGCAGGAACTATCAGCACAACGAATCTGGTATTAGCTGGAGTATCTCCTTCAATCAGGTAGTCCTGGAGAGCCCACTTGAAGAGTTTTTCACATCTCACAAAGTGCTGACATATTGCAAGGACATGTAATCACTTTGCAATTGGTTGGGGTCCAACAACCAAGGCCACCACCCTGAGTGCCCTTCAAAGTTTTCCTGGCGTATCCGCACTCCCAGCCCCCCGCTATGCAAGGAATTGCAGCACTGCCTTATTCATGCAAATGGAGTTGTGCAACAGTTCCTTAAAGAACCTTTTGGGACCAGTGGATTTCCAAGAAGTCAGACCCTCACTAACTACAGATCCTATCCTATCCATATGCCATCGCCTAAAGAGATGTAAAAACCCATTAAAGAGGTTCTCCGTGAGTTGATGGACTAACCTTAAAGGGGTTTTCTAGAAGATTACTTACCTTATTCCCAGTGCTGACTCCCAGGTCTTCTTCGCTGAGCTTGATGTAAACATCCAGTATGACATTGCCACAGCCAATCACTGGCTGCGGCGGTGACCGGATCCCCTTGCATTATGGCAAATGGTCACATGACTCAACGAGATCTGGTCACTGCTCCAGCCAGCGATTGGCTGCTGCAAAACCAGATGTTTACAGTGAGGGAGCCTAGCGGAGGAGAAGGAGCTAGAAGCCAGCGCCGGGAAGCAGGTAAGTAATCTTCCCTTTACAGGTCCAGTAAAATGGGGGTGGGAGATTGGCAAACTCCCCCCCCCCCCATTCTTTTCCATCCTTTTTAAAGGGTCACTGTGCTTTCAGAAAAACTTTTAATATATTATAGGGACATATCAAAAGTTTTGATCTGTGGGGTCTCAGGGCTGAACCCCCACCGATCTCTAGAACGAGAGGAGAGAAGCACTCACTTAGCGCATGTTTTCTCCTCACTGCACGAGATGGGAGCAAGACGGCCCCATAGACTTTCTATTGAGTCCATCTTGCTTCTTGTCCTGCATCAAGAACTTCTCTCCCCTCATTCTACAGATCATGGTCTCAGTGTTCGGACCTCCACCGATCAAAACTTTTGATGTCCCTATAACATATCAAACGTTTTCTGAAAGCACAGTGACCCTTTAAGATAAACCATCATAATCAGATTGGTGGGGGTCTAGTTCAAAGCATCCTGCACAGCTAATTTAGGGGGCCATGGTGATCTAGTGGTATGCCGAAACTTGGAGACAGGATCATCCCTTTAAGACTTTAGATAAATGTCTTTTGGATTCACTAATAGTCCTGTCCCCCAACAGCATATACTATGGGAAACATATTAAACATTAATATCTGGTAGCAGTTTATCCTCCTTACCCTATGTTGGCAAAAATACAGTACATGCTTAGCCAAGGCAAACAAACATGCAGGTTTATGTGAAATTTGGGAGAAATTGCAATTGGATATACAAAATGGCCAGCTTTAGGCTTCTGCAGACATGATGTATTGGCACATGTTATGGCAAATAAAGCATGGTTTTTATGATATCTCCTATTATCCTAACAGTCTTTCAATGCCAACATTTTCTCCAGAGGAATAGACCTGGAAATGTCTGGAGTCTGTTGGAACTTCTTTCACAGACAGGGTTAAACCAGGCTAAGCATGCTTTGTGAAAAAACATTGATTAGAGTAGATGAGAAAGCCGGGTGACGGAGGGGTAGCCACTGCTCCCTCTCTATCACTGAAGACATATATTGACTGACTCTGGATCAGTCTCTCTCCCTACAGCTGATTGAGTTGCCTTTGGACACTAAATGAGCTTTCCATGGACATCAGCTTGCAATCTTCAGTTTGCACAACTCTCCGATGAAAGATTTACACTTAGGGGAGCAGGAGAGGCGTAGACTGTGAGACAGGAATGACTTTATTAACCCCTTAGCCCCAAGGACTAGAACGAAAATTTGTGCAAATGATATATTCGGGGTTGGTATATTCAAAAAGCGAAAACAGTATTTTGTACATTGTAACTCAAAGGGTTTTTTTCTGGGTTTTTCGCTTTATAAGACGCTTCAGATTCTAAGACACTCCTAGGTTTTAGAGGAAGAAAATAAGAAAAAAATATTTTTTTATCAGACCTCAGATAAGACCTCAAATCAGACCCACAAAATTGGACCCCAAATCTTCATCAGACTACAGATCAGACCCCCATGTTATACCTCAGATAAGACCCCCATATCGGACCTCAGATCAGACCGAAAATAACTAAATGAACTTGCCTCTAATTCTTCAGGTGGTGCCGCCACTATGCACATCCAGCCACTCTTCCTTTATTCATTGCTCACTGGTCTTCTCTGAGCCCGTACTGCACTGTGAACAGACAATGCGTGCACTATGTCCTGACGCTGTATGCAGTCAAGACTATGCAGCGCCTGGAGAACACCAGGGAGCGTTGAATACAGCCAGGGCCACTCACCGCTCCCCGTGCTTCCTGCATACTAGTGAGAGTTTCCATACCTTGTTTTTTTTTTTATGAAATATGGCATAGAGTAGACCAATAAAGATTCTCTTAGAGGAGATGCTAACATCAAGACATTTTTCTATCCTGGAAAATCCCTTTAAGGAACATCAGAAACGTCATATCACTGTCTGACATTAACAATGAAGGAAGCCTAACAGAGCAAACATTTGGTCTAATCTGGAAAATATGAATATGAAAACAGATAACATTAGATTAAGGGAATGATCAAAACTGGAAAAAATTGGTGTGCGATTCGGCTTTGACAGTGATGTCCAAGCATCATGGAGCAATCTACAGTACATTAGCAGATCTTACCAGAAAGGTGAATGTACCTTCAGAGCAGACGTAGTCCTAAAGATACCCTGCCAACATTTGCCGATTATGTAACGTGGTTGTCAGTTGAGGAGTGAGGACCCTTTCTTAAAATTTACTCTTAAGTACATTGCCTTTGCGGTACTCCTAAGTACAGGGGTATTTGCAATTGTTTGGTACTGTACTGCAATATTATACACTGCTGTGTAATATGGCATACCCAGTATGCTTATGGGTGGGATAGTCATGGCTAGAGTTAACTATCCTGGCCCAGCCCTCTTAGGGAGCTTAGGGTATGGGTTGGCTTTACCCCTAGTTCCACAGAGTTCTAGGTGTCTGAGGGAAAGCTTGAAGGGGGTAGGGAGCAGGCTCCTCTCCTCGGGCCTCCACCTTCAAGAATCTGCAGACTAACAGGTCTCCAAGGGATCCTCTGCTACATCAAGAGAGAAGGAGATACTAGATTGGAGAATCTGCATGCGAGTAATCAGTCAGCTTGGTAACCTGCTGCTGTGGAGGGATAACTTATTAAGACATCCTACACTTCTCAAAATATGACTTGGCTAGTTGTATCATTGAACCTGCATGCCACCGTGCGAATTACATGCATTATTGATAGAATACAGTTGCCAGCCAGAGATTTTAAAGCGAGATACTTTAGCAAGAGAGTGTAACCAGAGGGCCATTGCTTTCAACAATGCCTAACTCATGCACAGACATGTGTGGATAATTTGAACTGTGTACCGATTGTTGTTGGATGTACTACAACTCCTATTTTGCATTCAAGTAAAGAAGGACATTTTTTATTTTTTTTTATCTGGCCTGGTTACTGACTCCTAGAACACCACACACTGGCCATTGCATCATAGTATGCCCTGCCTTGCACCCACCTGGACATTAACATCAAGGCACCCCCAATCCACTATCAGGCAGGAAACCCACAAGGAGTGTCCTGAGGGAATACAAGGTGCCTGAGGGAGTACACAATGACACATCATCCTATAGTTAGAGCCACTGCCACTCTCATCCTCACCTCTGGTTCCTCAGAGGCTCGCTACACTTTGTTTTCTACTAACGGCCTACTCTCTGAGTGAGCGCTGTATTGGTCCATAGACTTTCTATAAATCTGTACACCGTACAATCCACTCTCAGAGCAAAGATGAAGAGAAAGGGAATCCGCAATCTGCGCCCTTGTTTTAGAGATATTTGGGGTTCCCACTGATCAAAACTTCAGATATCCCTAGTGTCAGAAATGTGTTCAAATTATAGATGCTCTTTAACAGTTTTTCTATAATATAGAGGTCAAAAATTTCTGGTTAGATTAGTACCGTACAGTATGCTGGAGGCAGGGGCACAATGATCACGGTCAAAGACTGGGCCGTTAAGGAAAGGGGGCCCACTGCACTCGCATGTAATGGGGCCTGGCACAGTCACTGTAATTTATGATGGGCCCTGTCAGAGCGCTCATCACAGCAGCATCACATGTGGACAGTCCGGCATCTATCATACCCAAGCGCTGCCTTACTAGTAGTATTCACAATCTAACCAGCTGGGCGGAGCTTGACTAACATCAGTCGGGCTCCACCCACACAAATCATACGTAAATACTACTAGTGAGGCAGTTCTGGGGCCTGATAGATGCCGGACCTACCGCATGTGATGCTACTGTGATGAGTGCTCTGACGGGGCCCGGCATGATGTACAGTGACAGTGCTGGGCCCCGTCACATGTCATTGAAAACTGGGGGAAAATTACTGGGGGTCACTATAGGGAGATTACTGGGGGCAGTGGGGGGAATAAACATTACTAGGGACAGTGGAAGGACATTACTGGGGGCAGTGGAAAGATGTTACTAGGGGCAGTGGGGGACATTGTTAGGGGCAGTATGGGGACATTACTGGAGGTAGTGGGGGATATTATTATTACCAGAGACCAGGGGTGTAACAATTATTATTACTGGGCCCAGCGTTTGCCCTCCAAAGCCTGAAAAATTGTGAATAGATTTGGGCTATAATAAAGCCTATATCACAGTGTAAAATAAGTTGCATTTGCAGGTTGCTCAGTTTTTTATGTAGTAATCTGTAATTAGGGTAATCAGGTTTCTTTTTGCAAAGTTCTTTACATTTTCCAGGCTATTCTCAAGGTGATAGGAAGATCAGAATATGAAAGCGCCAAACAGACTAATAGAAAGAGAGGCCGTTTGAGATTGATGAAGTTCGAGAAATTTCAGGAGGTAGTGCCATTGAGTCATTGATTCACCATTTCGGATCTTCTGTTCTTGCTAATGATACTGCCGGCAATGTGCACATTCAGTTCAAGAAGCAAACCTGTTATACATTAATCCCTTGTGCCAAAAAGTCTGATAACATTGTCTCAGACACCAGGGAACTCCTATCCTGTACAGTTGGCACCGGCTGTACTGTAAATGATTAAAGGCTATGAACAACTTCAGGGGCAATTTTCTTTTATTGTAGCATCTTACTCATTTTGGGCTAAAACTATTTTTTCAATTGTTCATTATTGAACATTTTCAACTGTTTTGGTTCTACAGCCTTCACATTCAGTGTATATGCAGCTCATTGCTTTCAGTCTTAGGGCTCATGCCCATGACCGTTGGTCAGCCATTCCGTGCATTGAAGACGGCAATTTGTGATCACCCATGCACGGGCAACATCCGTGAATCGGTCCGTGATCCGTCCGCATGTGCAGTGCGGAGGAATGGAGAGAAACCCCACGGAAGCACTACGGAGTGCAAAAAAGTTCCGTGCCTCTGTTCCGCACTGGACCTTCCAGATTGCAGACCCATTTAATGGGTCCGTATCCGTGATGTGGTGCAAAAACGGCCGGGGCCCTTATATTGCAGACATGCTGTTTGTGGACCGCAATACAGGCCCGGCCAGCACACAGACGTGGGCATGAGCCCTTACACTGAATCCGTCAGGGACCTGCTCTGACTTTCCATGTGTAGCCCTTAACTCCTGACAGTTCAAACATATTTAGGCCATAGTCTTATCGGTTTGATAAGAATCTTGCTATAATGAGTGTTTATGAGCTGATACTAGTTCAGAGATTAGGGCTACTGATCCAGCCATCAAAGTAGCTCTCTCAAAGGAAAAAATGCAGCCTAATAGAGTACAGGCAAAGTGAATGTGATTAGACAAATCTCATGTACACCTGGTCTTTCTGTCTTCCGTGCGGAAATTGACCTGCTGAGCAGATTTTGAAATCCACAGCATGTCAATTGTTTGTGCAATTTTTTTATTTTGTTTTTTGTTTTGTGCGGAATTTTCCCTGGTGTGGGCAGATTTTCTGCACCCATGTGCAGGTACCCTAAAGGTATCCTGTGGCATCTGGCATCAAGTCCTATAAGTTATGAGGTGGGACCTTTATGGATTGGACTGCTTTTTTCCAGCACATCCCACAGAAGCTCAATCTAGTTGCAATCAAGGTAATTTGGAGGCCAAGCCAACACTTTGAACTGTTTGTCATGTTCTTTATACCTCTCCTGAATCATTAATTCCATACCATTCCTGAATCATAGCCACCGGGTGTCTGCTGTTTCATACAGCAGACACCCGCGACTCATGACGGCGATCGGTGATAATGTTAGTCGCAGACATTTAATACTTCAGATGCCATCTTCAAAACTGACTACTGTATCTGAGCGAGTGCAAACTCGGAAGCGTGCACTTCGGGTATGCTCCGGATCCCTCCAGCAGGGAGCTTGTATACAGCAGCCCCTGTCATAGAGAATGACAGAAGGCTGCTGCATAGTGTTTCTTATGGAGCCCCCGTCTGTAGTAGGGCTCCATAGGAAACTAGTACATTTCTTATAGACTCCAGGAGTCTATGAGAATAGCAATATAATTGCTTGTTATAGTTCCCTATGGGAACTGTGACAAACTGCCATGTATCCCTGGGCATTGGAGAGGCATGCTTGCTAGCCTCTTACCCTGCGACTATGGCCCCAATGACAGTTGGCATTCACAATGGACATTGCTGTGACCTAATCAACAGTCACAATGGACATTGCTGTGACCTAATCAACATTCACAATGGACATTACCTGTGACCTAATCACCATTCACAATGGACATCGCTGTGACCTAATCAGCACCCACAATGGACCAGCCATGTGGGATTGTGATATATCTGGCTGTATGTTGATTGGTCGCTGTATTTTGTGTGGGAGTGTCTGTGTTTCAAACCCCTGTGGGTCGTACTATGTTTGTGGAGTGTAAATAAAAGAGGCTGTATGCCCCAGGAGAGAGTTCCTGTTTAACCCTCAAAGTGAAGTGTCGTCTCATTATTGGGGAGGAGTTATTGGATGCTGTTCCAGTCTGACTGCTAGGAGTGCAAACCTATTCGTATGGTTCCTATTCAACTGTCTACAGCATTCAGAGGCTTGAGAGGATTCGTATGCTTCTCAGGTTCGGTGGTTGTGGTGTCGGCTAGAGCGCTTGGAGTCCTCAGGAAACGCTAGGAGCATCTTTCAACGGAGGTACCCAGTCGGGGTGCCAGGCGATCCGTTACATTGGTTGGCAGCGCTGGGATCCAGACTCACAGGAGAACAAGCATGGCACCCAGCTACACGCAGGAGGAATTTGACAGAGAGCTGAGATCACGGCTGATTTTCTTCGGACCCAACCCCCGGAGAAATCTGTACAGTTCGTGAGGAGGATAACAGCAGAGTACCTGCAGTTCATGGCAGATGGTATCGTCCGCCCTCCCCAGCGGCTGAGTGCGCTCCGGAGAGCTGAAGGTGCCGTCCTTCCTCCACAGCGGCAGTGTGTACCCCAGGGAGCTGAAGGTGTCGTCCTTCCTCCCCAGCGGCCGTGTGAGTTACAGAGGGCCGAAGGTGTCGTCCTTTCCCCCAGCGGCAGTGTGAAGTCCAGGGGGCCGAAGGTGTCGTCCTTTCCCCCAGCGGCAGTGTGTCCTACAGGGAGCAGAGACAGTTGGTCTCTCTCTCCAGCAGCAGGACAATGTTACGGGAGTGGAGACAGGCGGTCTCCCACTCCAGCAGCAGCCTGTGTTTCAGGGAGAGGAACACAGCACCCCCTCTCCCCAGCGGCAGCTTACCTAACAAGGGAGACACCAATCTCCCAGACGGCGCAGATGGGACCGTGGTCTCTGTGCCTGACCTACAGGGATGCTGGACAGCCTGTCCAGATCCCCAACTACCCGCACCGGGACAACAGGAGGAGGGGGTAAGTACAAACTCTCCTCCCCAGCTAACACCTAACTTGGCCCCAGGGTTAACAGAGGCGATGTTAACCCCACTGGCGCCCATGTTCCCCTGGCTACTAAGCCGGACTATGTTCCCAGCCCCCAGCAGAAGAGCTGGCAGCTGGGCAGAGTGCAGTCGGCCTCTGCCCTCCCTTTGTCCCCTGTCCAGAGCCTGAGGTCCTGCAGGTTATACCAGTAGAAGAGCTGGCAGCTGGGCAGAGTGCAGTCGGCCTCTGCCCTCCTTTGTCCCCTGTCCAGAGCCTGAGGTCCTGCAGGTTATACCAGTAGAAGAGCTGGCAGCTGGGCAGAGTGCAGTCGGCCTCTGCCCTCCCTTTGTCCCCTGTCCAGAGCCTGAGGTCCTGCAGGTTATACCAGTAGAAGAGCTGGCAGCTGGGCAGAGTGCAGTCGGCCTCTGCCCTCCCTTTGTCCCCTGTCCAGAGCCTGAGGTCCTGCAGGTTATACCAGTAGGAGAGCTGGCAGCTGGGCAGAGTGCAGTCGGCCTCTGCCCTCCCTCAAGTCCCCACAGCATGTTGCCCCAGCACCCCAGAGGAATATCCGGGTGCAGTAACTGCTTCTTGTGGGTGGGTCACTCTTGTACCTGTTTGTTGTGGGTGGGCTATTCTGGCATTTGTCTATTGTGGGTTGGTGGATCGACTAACGTAGGCACTGACCGACAGGAGGTCAGGTGCCTGGTTAGTCTTCCCCCAAAGGGGAGATATGTGACAAACTGCCATGTATCCCTGGGCATTGGAGAGGCATGCTTGCTAGCCTCTTACCCTGCGACTATGGCCCCAATGACAGTTGGCATTCACAATGGACATTGCTGTGACCTAATCAACAGTCACAATGGACATTGCTGTGACCTAATCAACATTCACAATGGACATTACCTGTGACCTAATCACCATTCACAATGGACATCGCTGTGACCTAATCAGCACCCACAATGGACCAGCCATGTGGGATTGTGATATATCTGGCTGTATGTTGATTGGTCGCTGTATTTTGTGTGGGAGTGTCTGTGTTTCAAACCCCTGTGGGTCGTACTATGTTTGTGGAGTGTAAATAAAAGAGGCTGTATGCCCCAGGAGAGAGTTCCTGTTTAACCCTCAAAGTGAAGTGTCGTCTCATTATTGGGGGAGGAGTTATTGGATGCTGTTCCAGTCTGACTGCTAGGAGTGCAAACCTATTCGTATGGTTCCTATTCAACTGTCTACAGCATTCAGAGGCTTGAGAGGATTCGTATGCTTCTCAGGTTCGGTGGTTGTGGTGTCGGCTAGAGCGCTTGGAGTCCTCAGGAAGCGCTAGGAGCATCTTTCAACGGAGGTACCCAGTCGGGGTGCCAGGCGATCCGTTACATTGGTTGGCAGCGCTGGGATCCAGACTCACAGGAGAACAAGCATGGCACCCAGCTACACGCAGGAGGAATTTGACAGAGAGCTGAGATCACGGCTGATTTTCTTCGGACCCAACCCCCGGAGAAATCTGTACAGTTCGTGAGGAGGATAACAGCAGAGTACCTGCAGTTCATGGCAGATGGTATCGTCCGCCCTCCCCAGCGGCTGAGTGCGCTCCGGAGAGCTGAAGGTGCCGTCCTTCCTCCACAGCGGCAGTGTGTACCCCAGGGAGCTGAAGGTGTCGTCCTTCCTCCCCAGCGGCCGTGTGAGTTACAGAGGGCCGAAGGTGTCGTCCTTTCCCCAGCGGCAGTGTGAAGTCCAGGGGGCCGAAGGTGTCGTCCTTTCCCCCAGCGGCAGTGTGTCCTACAGGGAGCAGAGACAGTTGGTCTCTCTCTCCAGCAGCAGGACAATGTTACGGGAGTGGAGACAGGCGGTCTCCCACTCCAGCAGCAGCCTGTGTTTCAGGGAGAGGAACACAGCACCCCTCTCCCCAGCGGCAGCTTACCCTAACAAGGGGAGACACCAATCTCCCAGACGGCGCAGATGGGACCGTGGTCTCTGTGCCTGACCTACAGGGATGCTGGACAGCCTGTCCAGATCCCCAACTACCCGCACCGGGACAACAGGAGGAGGGGTAAGTACAAACTCTCCTCCCCAGCTAACACCTAACTTGGCCCCAGGGTTAACAGAGGCGATGTTAACCCCCACTGGCGCCCATGTTCCCCTGGCTACTAAGCCGGACTATGTTCCCAGCCCCCAGCAGAAGAGCTGGCAGCTGGGCAGAGTGCAGTCGGCCTCTGCCCTCCCTTTGTCCCCTGTCCAGAGCCTGAGGTCCTGCAGGTTATACCAGTAGAAGAGCTGGCAGCTGGGCAGAGTGCAGTCGGCCTCTGCCCTCCCTTTGTCCCCTGTCCAGAGCCTGAGGTCCTGCAGGTTATACCAGTAGAAGAGCTGGCAGCTGGGCAGAGTGCAGTCGGCCTCTGCCCTCCCTTTGTCCCCTGTCCAGAGCCTGAGGTCCTGCAGGTTATACCAGTAGAAGAGCTGGCAGCTGGGCAGAGTGCAGTCGGCCTCTGCCCTCCCTTTGTCCCCTGTCCAGAGCCTGAGGTCCTGCAGGTTATACCAGTAGGAGAGCTGGCAGCTGGGCAGAGTGCAGTCGGCCTCTGCCCTCCCTCAAGTCCCCACAGCATGTTGCCCCAGCACCCCAGAGGAATATCCGGGTGCAGTAACTGCTTCTTGTGGGTGGGTCACTCTTGTACCTGTTTGTTGTGGGTGGGCTATTCTGGCATTTGTCTATTGTGGGTTGGTGGATCGACTAACGTAGGCACTGACCGACAGGAGGTCAGGTGCCTGGTTAGTCTTCCCCCAAAGGGGAGATATGTGACAAACTGCCATGTATCCCTGGGCATTGGAGAGGCATGCTTGCTAGCCTCTTACCCTGCGACTATGGCCCCAATGACAGTTGGCATTCACAATGGACATTGCTGTGACCTAATCAACAGTCACAATGGACATTGCTGTGACCTAATCAACATTCACAATGGACATTACCTGTGACCTAATCACCATTCACAATGGACATCGCTGTGACCTAATCAGCACCCACAATGGACCAGCCATGTGGGATTGTGATATATCTGGCTGTATGTTGATTGGTCGCTGTATTTTGTGTGGGAGTGTCTGTGTTTCAAACCCCTGTGGAGCCGTACTATGTTTGTGGAGTGTAAATAAAAGAGGCTGTATGCCCCAGGAGAGAGTTCCTGCTTGACCCTCAAAACGAAGTGTCGTCTCGTTATTGGGGGGGATTTGACTGTATGCTGATTGCCAGGAGTGTAAGCTGTTCATATTGCTTTTCCTGTTCGGCTGCTTCCAGGGTTCGTGTGTCTCTTGTTCGGGAAGTTGGTGATTGCAGTAGCTGCTGGTCTATCCGGAAAAGGGAATATCGCCTAAACGGAGTTGTGTGCGTAACGGTCCGTTACAGGAACTATAAAAAAAAGTGTAAAAAAAATAGTTTTTAAAATAAAAAAATGTAAACAATTAAAATTACCCCCCTTTACCCAAAATAAAAAGAACACTGAAAACATTTAAAAAATACTTATCATGGGTGTCACCATGTGTGAAAACGCCCATACTATAAAAATATTTTTTTTTTAAATTCCCCACACGGCAAACTTCAAAATGACCAATTCTCCGTTCCTTTGTTGATATCATTGCAAACACAGGACAAATCATCAATTAACTCCTCATAGGACTTTCTGCTGGACATTTTGGGGCCCACTGTGGCAACGGGGCCTTGGACCTTTGTGGGACCTTCTGATGGGGTTGATGGAGAGATGGCTATTTGTGCGTGGTTGTAGGCTTGGACTGGCCCACAGGGGAACAGGTGAATCCACCGGTGGCCCCCAGTCCCTCATTCCTTGCACATAGCACAGTAGATTGACTGCATCCCATACAGATACAGCCTACAGAATTTTAACCAGCTTATGTCCATATAAAAAACACTGGTAGATTGTTTAACAGCCTACTGTACACAGTTTATTATTATAGACGCATTAAGAGGCCGAGAAGACTTCTAAGCACAGAGGCAGGCCAGCAGTTTCCTCTTTCCTGAAGGACCTGCCTTCTCAAAGTCGCTACAGGGACCCCCATAATCAGCCATCCTAGGCGTCTTGCTGCCTGCCTGCCATTGTGGTAGCAGATAGTATTTGCTTGTAGCTGTACAGTGTGTCCTTAGAATTTTTTTTACTGGTGGCCCCTAGGCTCCCCAGTCTGACACTGTGTGGTCGCCATCTTGTTCAGTGAAATTATGGAAATGTCCAAGTAAAGACTAGCTATTCATAAAATGAATCTATGTTCTTATAGCAATCCAACACCAAAGAGTTAATGAACATGGGTATTAATGGACCTTCCATCTTTTGGCAGAACAATCACGACTGCCATTTGATAATATTTATTAGATGAAAAAAAAAGTCTCCAATTTTCTGGATGGCAGACAGCGTTAAAGAAGGTCATTATTTTATAAGGGTCATGATGTACAAACATAAAGATGTGCAAATGGTGCACTGGATGTTCTTTATTAAGCACATCTCAAAACCATTATATCATCAAGCCACATTACTAAGAACAAATCCTGGCTCCAGGTATAAAATATGGTGAAGATATGGTCATTAATCACCAATAAATAAAAATGTTTCTGCAAAACATACATAAAGGAGATAAGTGTAGAGCAGGCGGCTCCATAAATTATCACTGTTAGGATCCCTTTGACATTGGTTAAAAACTGATTTATAGAAGGGGGCTGACATTCATTTATTGGTTAGCATACAGCCTAATGTCTGGCACCACACGCTCAAACTTTTACAAATGAATTGTAGTGTTTACAGCATGGCTGTCATATCAGAAAGTCATATGGTGAAATGACAAGGGGCTGGTGAAAGGTTCCCATCGAAGATGTAAATCCAGATCCAAGTGATATTGAATGATGAGCACTGGACCACAATGTCAGATGTTGAGACCCTGCCACTATCTAACCTCTTAGTCCATGGATTCCCACCTAAACATTTAATTAGAAGGGTTTTCTCATTCTCAACAGTTGAAGAAGGATATACCTTCACTTCTTTATAAGTGTAGATCCAACAGTAGGGACTCCTATGATCCTCAAAATGAATGAGCACAAAGACTTTATAAGAGTCTTCTGAATATTAGGATAATCCTATGATCATCAAAATGAAGGCAAACCCCTAATTAAGCTTATATGGGTTATCCAGCAGCATAAAACATTCTACAAAAAAGGCAGTATTGGTTAAGAAAAGTAAAATAAGCATTACTCACCTCATTTATCCACTACTGCTGCTGTTCCGACGCTTACTGGATGCCAACTGATCTCTGCTTCCTGGTGCAGTCTTGACCTGCAATAGGCGATTGGTCGAGTGGCCATTTCCTGTGTATCATGGCTGGACCAGGAGGCAGAGACCCTATAATTCACTTAAATAGAACTGTGTTGCAGGTCCCTGCTGGTGGACATGTAATTTCCTGTGCAAGACTAATGGTGGACCTAGACATCGACCACCCCACTGATCATTACTCTGCATCCATGAAAAACCTTAATCCATAGATCACACCTAAGTCCAGAAGTAAAAGTAACAGTCCACCATAGTTGGACCATAACTGATTATAGATGGTACTTTGAAGGTGTAAATCCATAGACATTATTTGCTTATTGAAGTGCCATGAAACTATCTAAAATCTTAGTCCATAAATTCCATCCAAGCATAGAAATAAAAACTCCAGACTAGACTAGCTGTAAATATCAATTAATAGACCAGAATTATCTTAAATATTGTGGATGATACGACACCTGGTTGTGCTAATGTTGGGGTGGCAAAAATTGACAGCACTCAGTGCATAGTCCAGTTTCAGCAAATTTTATTCCTTGTAAAAGGAAAGGTTACATAATATAGTTTTTGCATCAATTACTCACCATTTCTAAGATCTCTGCTTGCTGCCATTCAATAGCAACCATATATTTTTACTTCCAAGACATTACAATCCTTCCTGGTCTTGAGATGGACATACAGGTACAAGTATCCAAGCTGACCCGAGATGACCCTAATTATTCATTGAACTACTACTACTCCTACTATTGCCTTCACCACCACACCCCTCCTCTCCTTGCTCTGTGTGCTCTTGCATGGCTTCTAATTAATAATCAACTTCCGCTATAAATGCTGGACTGCCCTCTCGATCCTTGCCTGAGCTTAGGTTCCTAGTTTACAAGTGAAGGTGTGCTATTCTGATTGTCTGCCTGTGTACTGAACTTCTGCCTGTTAACCCCATTCTGCTTCTTGCCCTGACCTCAGATTAGTTTAACGGAATTGCGCGTACTCTGCCTGGCCTGACTTCTGCCTGTTTACTGACTACGAGTATTTCTTCACCCCTTTGTGCTTCGCACTTGTGTCTCTGACCCCCGTGGGTTAGCTGCCAACTACACTGGGACTATTAAAAGAGGTAGTGGCCTGGTGGCTTCCCTGAAGTGAAGGCCAGATCTCTGTATTGGGGGTAAGGGAGAAATACAAGGGCACTGCCAGTATTATGCCCTTAGTAATAGCCTAAAGTCAAACTGGTTAGTTGGTACAGTCCATTACACTGTTGAATAACAGCAAGCAGAGATCTTGAAAACAATGGCCAGATCTCTGGAATTGATACAGAAATGATATTGAAAAACTGTATATCTTTTCATGATACAGTACAAGTAATAACAAATAACATTTACAGTATTTGCCGAAACCAAAATGCTTGCTTAGCGTACATTCACAGCATTTTTGTGGCATTTTCTTATTTTTTTACACTTTTTTGTGGCCAGATTTTAGCTAAAATTCAATAGGGAAATATCAAATGCACTACAACACTACAAACACTGATATTTTCCTCACTGTGGGTAAATTTTTTGGTCCGAAGGCCTTTTTCTTTAAAACATAGCATATTTTTTTCAGCCATCTTTCTACTAGTTTCTCTATAGGGGAAAAATGCCTGTAAAAACATGTTAAAAATGTCTGTGCAAAAAAAAAAGCCACATAAAACACTTTTAAAGCCGCTTTCACACAGTCAGTGTTTGGTCAGTGATTTCCATTAGTGATTGTGAGCCAAAACCAGGAGTGGAGTATCCACAGACATAAGGTGTAAGGGAAAGATCTGCACCTGTTCTGTGTTTAGATCACTGACTATGGGAATAAGGTGTAAGGCTGCTGCACATTTTTTTTTCTTGCTGTAAAAAATGTCATTCAATTTGTGTATTTTTTAAAATGTTTTTGGGGGTAGAGTTTTTTCTAGTCACATTTGAATAGCAGTCTTTTGCAGATCTTTTTTTCCTAGTCTGAGAAAATGCATGAAAAAAACAACATCCAGAGCATAGTTGTGATTTTTAAAAAATACTAGGAAGCGGCTTTAACATGTCAATCCTAAAAACCCAGTGTTGTAGATAATTTTAAAATTTCCTATTGCCCAACATGTACCATCTGGCTGAAGCATTTTTGTGGCCCAAAAAGAAACAGACCCAACAAAAACATAGTATGAAAAATGTCATTAAAAAAGGATGAAATGCATGGGGTTTTATCAAACCAGAGAAAAGTTTCAAAAAAGTGTGGGCAGAAAGTCCAAGGGCTCATGTGAACCATATTAAACTTGCACGAGTTATGTCAATGAAAAACTAACTTTTTTCCTTTAGTGTTTATACATTTTTTCACAACCATGAAAAAAACGGAAGCATAACCCTTAGCATCTCCGAACAACCATCAGTTGGGCCTCAATGGTCAAGTCATGTGATTCCATTTTTCATGCATAACCATTCAGTTCTATGGGGTCCTTCATGTTTTAAAAACACTACTTACATTGCCCATGTAATAACAATTCTGGGACAGCTATTCTTATGACCGTATGTTGTGTCATTCCTCTATCTTTCCAACTAACAGTTTATGCATGAAATACTAGAAGTTTGCAATAAAGGTCTATCTGTGTGCTACCAGTTGGGGGTGTGTCCATGTACAGTCTAAAACTATCCAATCCAGACTGCCAGTGTCAGACCCACCAACAGGTAACACCCATGTGGACCTTAAATGCAAACTGCTGGAATTTATTCACAATTTCTAACATGAATAATAAAGGAATGGCACATCATAGAATCATAAGAATGGATGCTCCAGAAATGTTATTACATGGGCAATGCAAGAAGTTACTAAAGCAGGGGGCAGCTCCTGTTTAATGGGTCAGTTTTAAAATCAGGTGCAATCCATTTTAAACACTGACGGCACCGAAAAGTAAAACTCGTGTGCATGAGACCCATCTGTGTCCTCTACATATCAAGTACTGGTATACATTACTAATCTAGTATATAGTCAGTTGTAAGCTGGGGCAAAACTATACCCAGGGCTTCAAGCCTGAGAGAACCCCAAATGCCCATCAGCCCCCTATGAAGAGACCTGTATTATACATGACGCTTGAAACTTTGAGGACCCTATTCCATATTTTCCACCGAGGACCGGGAGCTTCAAGTTGCCCCTTTGATTGTGGCATATGTGGTATATAGTCAAGTGAGGCCTATGATTTATAGCATCAGCTGCAATTACTATTGTATTTCACATGCTTCATCCACAGCAAATCCTCTATAAAATGTATTCTTTGCCTACTTATAATGGCCTTTCTTCTCCAAACACCAAAATCCCACATGTAAAGACTAGGGTAGCGGGATTTCTAAGACCTTCTGTTCTATTTATCTCCTAGAGAAATGCTGAGAAGCCTAAAAGGTCACAAGGTATACATCTATAATACGTCTAGTCTGCAGTGTTTATTCTATCCCCGGGCAGCAGGAATACAGTTGGGCACAATTTCTCGCTGAGGGATCTCCAACGAACCCTTATTAGATACTAGTGTTTGAACAGCGAGATGACCTTTCATTGCAAATCCCTAGGACGTTAGAAAACAAACTCAACACTTAAGTTTTAAGAAATTTCAGTTAAGTTAGTAAATCCTTATGCCTAGTTTCTATACATTTCTTAGATCAACCCTAACTCTTTCCCTTCCAGAGTTCTGAAGGTTATGTGATCTATCTATGGATCCTATTAAAGGACAACTCCTAGGCTGGTGGAGATTTCACATCTAATAACTGCCTCCGTGTCCAATGATGAGTCTAAATAGTTGTACTGATATTTGCAGTAACCTTCTGCACAAGAATAATTGTCTGCCGTGTCTCTGTGCTTTTCTCACCAGCTCCCTCTGTGACGGTGACAAATGTGGATGCTTGAGTAAATTAGATACTTCGGCATGGCCTGTTCCTTCTTCCTCCTGAAACCTCTACACCTCACTGTGTGATTTATAGACTACATGTAGCAGCAGGAATGACCTGAACACACTGTCTATACTGACCCCAGAACAACATCACAATCCAAGTTCTGGCAGCACAACAGGGTAGCCCTCTCCAACCCCTACAGTCCCACATTATAGAAGACCAGTCACATTAATTAATGATTCTTAACTAAGGTATCTTAACAAAACACATCTATTGAGGTTCCATTAATCCTCCGCCAAAAGCTGGGTGTTGAAGCTGGAACACAAACACATGGGGTCTGCAGTGCAAAATTAAAAAAACAGGATATGCCGTAAATGTCCAATAAGTGCAGGTCCCATTTATGGGGCCTGCTCCTATCTCAAGAATGGGGCCAGGCTGTGAATAAAGTGGCAACAATGAGGAGGGCAACAGAGGGTGACTGTGACAAATATAAGATGGGCCACGTGGTCGGTCAATTTTCTAGGTTTCTATTGGTCTATATTTCTAATAAGGCTCTGGAACTATCCATCATTTAATAGATCTAGTGTAGTTCTGCATTATAAACAGCAACCACAGCCTATACAGGGTTGGACTGGTTCACCAGAGTACCAGAGGATCCTCCAGTGGGTAGTGTTGAGCGAACTTGGGGTTTCAAGTTCAGCGTATAAGGTTCGGGTTATCTAAGAGTTCAGTTATGGATTCCGCTACTGAGGACCATAAGTTATCCAAAACTAAATTCTTAGATAACCTATACCTTGTACTCCAAACTTGAAACCAGAAGTTCACTCAACACTACATGTGGGCCCAGGCTCTGATACTATAATAGGCCTCAAAGATCCAGGGGATAAAAAAAAACATTAAGCTGCCTTTAATGATGATAAAGGGGTTGGGCACTAAATAATTTTCTCCAGTGGTTCTGAGGAACCCCATTCCAACACTGAGCGTAGATGTGAACAGAGCCTAAAAGTTGGTGTTGTGTACACCTCCATGTGGGTGATTTACCTGCAGGTGTCTGCTACCATGTCAGAGGATTTATCTTGGCATTTGATTTCTTAAATATATCTCTATTCTCCATCACCTTCAAGTCTTGTTCCAACCACAGATACATGTCCATTCGGATAAATGTACTTACGTGGATGAGTTTTTGACAAGTGTAAACGCAAAGAGAGACGTTGCCAGTACCAACAGTGGAGACCAGGGGTAAAGGGGTTGTATATACAATTATTGTATAATAAAAGTTATAATAAAGTTCTGCAACTTTCTAAAATATTTTATATTTCAATTTGGAAATGAGTTCCAATCTCAGCTTGATATCAGTGAATGTAATCGAGACTAAAAATCCATAGAGATTTCTATTCTTAGCAGATCCAGATCACATCTGCAGTGAGGCTCCAGAGGTTGTATTCACCCAGTGTCTGGGGCTAATATGTCGACCCAATTAGGAGACATCGGCAAAATAATTTTTTTAAATTGAACTTTAAATGCCCCACTAAGGTCCTGCTCCTGTACGATCTTCTGGGGGTGCAATGAAGATAAAAAGTAAAAAAAAGATTGGCAATTTGCCAGCATTAACGCACAATGTAGTTTTCTACCCCTGCACTCTGCATATATCAAAATGACCATAATGCAAATGGGATACAGTTTTAAAAAAAAGTATTTAAAAAAAAAAACTTTCCTGGGTATAAAAAATAAAAACAATACTAAAATAAAAAATGGAATAAAAATAAAGCAGCATGCAAAAAAGAGATTTAAAAAAATTATGGTTTCCAAAGCCACATGCGCTAAAAAAAAAAAGATTAAAAAAATATATGGTTTTTGAAGCCACAAGTACTAAAAAAATAAAAATAGCCTGGTCTCAAACTGGTTAATTGAAAAAGAATGGCCATAGCCAGTGGTTGCTTTTTTACTTTATAACTTATCTCAGGATGCAACAAGTTTTCTTCCTTGTAAACGGTGATTCCTTCTCTTAATTAAATGAGGCAGATTTCAATGATCTTTTTATCACAAATTATCCTGATATTATAGAGCTCGCGTAATTGCCAGTTTTTTTCAATTTCTTTATTTTTGAAATCACATGCAGGTACGGTCCGTTAAACCGCCAGTGCGCATTAAGGAGGAAGAAAAAAAAATCTTAACGAGGGAGAAGCAATCAAGTTCATTATGATTTGAGTACGAGTCATTAACATGTTCAATGAGGTCACAGCCAATAAATTAAATAACTTCCTAATATGAAATTGTCATTTTTGCAGGTTTTGAAGCAAGGTTAATGTCTTTAATTGGTCTATTTATGCTTCTTTTCAGTATAAGGGACGAAAGTACCATTTCGTGATCTGTTAGAAAGTGACTCTGGAGAAGTAAGGAGAAGGTATTAGACTTGTTCCTACACAATATATGGGTTTGCCACCAAAATACTATTATATATAGTAATGTACTGTAACGTACATATGAGATAAAAGAAATTGTGTTCTCATATCCATTCAGTATGTGTGTGGTCCTATAACTGTTGTCCCTGTCATCTGTCGTATGGTATGGTGTGAAGTTGTTACGGTCATATAGCAGAATGTGGATCACAGTGGGTTCTAGTGAAAGCTGTATATAGCTGCAGCTTTCACTCCTGACCCAGTTTCTAGTAGCCACATCTCTCTATGTATCGCACTGTGATTGCTTAGATTGTCAGATGTTAAACAAGACCATTCTCCCATCTGTACCTGCTACCCAGCCTGAGATATGAAGAGTTAAAATAGCCCTGTGATCTCAGCCAGTCTAGATGAGGGGGCAATGGGGACATGTCTCGAGCAGTGATACGACATCCATAGAAGTGTAAAGGGCCAAATTTCATACTGATTTTTTATTTATTTTTGCACCAAGGAGAACACTGTCCAAACTTCTTAGTAACTTTACTCAATCAGCAAGGAAGTTGAGGGATTCAACCTCCGACATGTCCCGAGCTTTTATACGACATAAAAAAAGAGTATGGGGCCAATTTTTTTATTTTTTTTTGCACCATGTACCATCAGATGCTGTATTACACTGTTGTGGTACAGTGTGGAGGTACACACATTTTCTCAAAAGATGGCCATTCCAAAACTCACTACCCTATTTAAAAAGTTCTACCTGCTTCTAGAGACAATATTGTGTTCATCACATCAACATTAAAGGTCATCTGTCAGGTCTTTCCCTAAGGGTAGCATATGACAGAAGAGAGAGCCCAGAGATATATAATTTTTGTTATGATTTGATTAAATTTTTCACGTAAAAAGCGGTAAAAAAAAACTTGCAAACTTCACAGAGAGCCCGTGAGTCCTACTTCCTCCGTCCACACACTGATTGTGTGGGTGGAGGAAGCAGGACTCCCAGGCTTTTTTATGAGTCCTCTCAGCAGAGACCTCTATTATACAATTTATTTCTCATTTATTAGTTCAGTATGAATGAAATGAGTACCGTGCATATGCTATACAGCAAGTGAAGCTCGGTTTATTTAAGGAATATAATGGGTTAATACAACTTATGAGTGCATAGAGCCTGTACAGCTGCAGACAGACCTTAGTTGGACGCCATATTCTCCTCTAGAAACATGAAATGGAACAGGCCTCAGTATCCCTCTGGAAAAAGGGGAGGCATACAAAGGTACAATATGAAACCACAGATTTGTATAGGTGCCATATTACGGAGCTGTACTTTGTAGGTTCATAATAATGTTGTGTAAATGAGTCCTTTTTTTTTTTTTTTTTTTTTTAGTTCATTTTGCTTTTAGGAGCTGATTTAGATCCATTGAGAAGAGTCCACTGCCTAATTTCCCTGGTGAATTTCTTCAGATATAAAGTGGTCCCTCAAGATACAATATTAATTGGTTCCAGGATGACCATTGTATGTTGAACCAATTGTATCCTGAGGCCATTGTATCTTGAGGGATCACTGTATAGGCCTATTAATATTCCAGATGGGAACTTGAAGCTCCTAGGTCCTACCGTAAATTCTATAACTGGGCCCCCCTCCTAATATAAGTGACTTATAATACTGGTGTTCCTACATGGCACAGCCCTTTGGACATCAGGGCCCAGGTGTAACTGGTACCGCTGTGCCTCAGATCCTAGTTAATAATATTGACCACCTCTTTTCACCAGATATAAATAATCTAGCACGTCAACCCCTTACTAGACCCAGTTATAAAATAACCTGCATGCTGTATCACTGTTCTCAGGATGGTGATAAAGTTGACTACTGAGGCAGACCATGGAAGCCAATGGCTGTCATTGCTGCCATTTACTTTCATAGACTACAGGCCACTAGGCCTCAAGCCTATGAGGCATTAAGCTCACGCAAGAGGTCTTGAGCCGATGACATCATCGTGACCACCTGCATCAGATCTTAGGTGGGTCATTGTGATAGCCTGCACCAAGATTCAGCACGATTTCAGTGTGCCCATGGCCCACTGGATAAAGGTTTGTAAAACACTTTTAAATTTGATGTATGTGCAGTGTCCCTGTAGAAGTAGATGCAGGATGGTAGTGATAGTGGCTCTGGCAGTGGTAGTTGTACTCACGAATCACAGTGGTAATCCTCACATTGGCACACCACAGGAGGGCACACCTTTTCTTCCCTTCAGGAACACCCTAGTATTGTGCCTACTGCTGTCATGAAAAAGTAGGGAACAGTGCAACCCCGTGCTCCACCCGCCCCACTGTCCCTACCTACTTGCATGATCTGTCCTAAAGTGATGGCCCACAACTGGACAGCAGTCCCTTTCTAGCTAAGTGCAGGGGCCTCAACCAAATGGAAAAGAGTAGTGAGACAGAAAGAGTTGAAAACCAGACAGGCAAAAACATGACATGGTCAGCAGACAAAGGCGATTTCACAACAAAAGTGAGTCAAATACCAGGAGGTCACGTCAGAGGCAAAATTAGTAATAATTGGCAATGTCAAAGTCAACAGGCAAAGGTCAGTAAACAAGAGTAGCAAACACACAGCTAGCTAGTGAGGCATAGAAAACCAATCACAGGCACCTGTTGCCAGCAGCTATCTGTTTAACTATCCCACCTCAGAGGCATGTGACGCTGGCACAGAGCCTGATTGGTCCAGGTCCTAGCTCCCTGATAAGTTGAGCAGCCCCACTGTCAGCGGGGCTAGTTCCTGTAGCAACAGAGCACTGCCTGTGTCACGGCCATATTGCAGACCAGACCCACCGCTGTAGCTCAGACATGCATACTACATGTGCACACATATTACATATATACAACACAACATATACACACTACATACAGTAACTTACATTTGCATTACAAACATACTAATAAATACATATTACATAGAACAGACCATGTGCATACACATTACATACATACTATATAACATACACATCAAATACAATATACACACACATTACATATATTCTACATACTATGCACACACACATTACATACATACTATACACACATATACACATTTCATACATACTATAAAACCTACACATACATACATATTACATACATACAACACACACACATTTTACATATATACTACATACAATGCACATGCATTATCTCAAAGCAATTTTTTTGTTTTTGGAGAAAACGTCAAAGTAAAGCTGCTGCTTGTAGAGATTTGCAGTCTTACTGAAGCTGTTTTCTCCATCAGGACTGTGCATCTATATAATAATGTACAAGAACTAGAGACCGATCCGGTGCTGGTTGGAATGGAGGCGTCATGCTTCAGGGATCCTAGCCCTAAATCAACACATTAATTAACACAATTAGTGATCGGCTTTGAATTATTGTCACTTTCAGGGCTAGTAAATAATCTGAATGGGGGTCAGCACTTCACAGCTTCAGAGATGTCAGGACTGGATGATATTAACAGTTTAGGTGCCTTACACCGCGCTGATTAAAAGGTATTTGTGGCATCATCGAGGATCATCAGTGAGCGGTCTACACATTGCGATCTGCAATTTGTGGTCCGTGTGCATTCCGTATTTTGCGGAACGGAACAGCTGGCAACAAATAAAACAGTACTACCCTTGTTCGTAAAGCAGACAATACTAGGACATTTTCTATTTTTTGGTGGAATGGAAATACGGACATACGAAAACGGAATGTACACAGAGTAACTTTCACATATGGTCCGTAAAAAAAAAACAGACATGAAAAGAAAATGCGTTCATGTGCATGAGCCCTTAGTAGGAGGATTCAGTTTTATAGGTAAGTCACAACAACAGGTTTACCGATGCAATCCATTAAGCTGGTGCTAAAATAGCATAAAAAAGAGAAAAAAATAAGTCCTACTTCACTCTTATTTTTTTGTTATTGGCTAGCAGTGAGCATGACGGGTTGTAATGAGGTGAGTGCTGAGTGCTTCATGAATATTCATGTTCTCGTGTCAGATGATAATGGCAATAAGAGGATTCATAGGGATGTGATGTGGAGGTTATTGTAGACCAGGTAGCTCAATGCGGCTTGTGGGAGGGGGGGGGGGGGGGTAGTGCATGTGAAATTGAAAAAATGTGTTGTGCAATAGAAGGAGTGAGTAGAAGAAAAGCATCCATTAAAGTGACTCCGATCCAGAATAATTCTATAAAACATGTCAGGGGTTTCCAGTAAGGGCTCAGTCACGCGGTCATTGTTTGGCCATTTCGTGCATTGGGGGCCACAGGTCCGCATCCATGATGCGAGGTGCACACAGCCGGTACCCGCATATCGCAAACCCGCTGTTTGCGGGCAGTAATACAGGCACAGCCAAACAACAGCTGTGTGCATGAGCCCTAAAGATGAGCAAACTACTAGAACTTCGATTTGGGTTCTTTGGCCAAATTGATCGACCAATTCTATTTGGGTCTGATTTGATTGTACTCGAATCAAAAGTGTTCCAATTGGCCTGAACATTTCTGTATGATACTCCGAGGACTTTTTTTCCCCCTCCCTTCTGTATCGAATAAAAATTCGTAGCTCAAATTTTTTTACTTTTTTTGGGTTGAATACAATTAATTTTGAATCGATTCCCCCATGCCAATATTGTGTTATAAAAAAAAAAAAAAGTTTGATTGTATCATGACCAGTTCTTCAACTTTGTAATATAATTTATGTTTCAGTTCCTCATTATTTACAAGTTCTCTGCTTGCAGACAGTGAAAAGGAACATTTTTGTTTATGGTCATTGTTCTGTCTTCATACACGTTAACACCAGTGTGCACTCTGACATTCAGCATAAACCATTCCTGTCTTCCAAATAAGAGGACTGTTCTTTGTAGTCTAACTTGTTTATTGGTAAAACAGGATTGTTTAATTGGCAAAAAAGGATTGCTTGGTAAAACTACAAGAATACAAATAACATGTATCAGTATTAAAGAGGACCTTTCACTGGTCCACAGTTTATTAGGCAAATGTATATACATGCAGAGCAGCACCCAGGGATGACCCTGCACTTATTTGTATCCCTGGGTGCCGCGCCGTTCATCCACTGTAGCCCCCGGTACCGGCGCTCGTGCTTCTGATAATTTTGCCTGGGGCGGAGACATCTTCCTTTGCCCTGGGCGTTTCCTTCTCCCAAGGCTGGAGCACTTGCCAATCACAGCGCTCAGCTCATATTCAGGATATGAGCTGAGCACTGCAATTGGCCAGCGCTCCAGCCTTGGGAGAAGGAGACGCCCAGGGCAAAAGAAGATGTCTCCGCCCCAGGCAAAATTATCAGAAGCACGAGCGCAGGTACCGGAGGCTACAGCAGACGAACGGAGTGGCACCCAGGGATACAAGTAAGTGCAGGGTCATCCCTGGGTGCCGCTCTGCATGTATATACATTTGCCTAATAAACTATGGACCAGTGAAAGGTCCTCTTTAAGCATGGATAGCATGTACTATAATATTACATTGACACTGAAGCTTATGGTAAAATAACTCTCTGAGTAACAATTACAACTAGCTGAACAGCTCTGCATAACATCATGTCCCTGAAACAAAGGTAGATCCCTCACCACATATGCTTTACAAGGATGGTGAAGTTTAAGAAGGAGATATGCAAAAGCACAGAACTGCTGATGTGTCTGGAAAGACTGGAGACTTCTCTTTCCCAGGATTCTTTGCACTCCCATAATGCAGTGCACCACCCACAATGCAGTAGTCTGTAACAGAAAAAAACAAAGTGTAATACAACTCAACACTAGGAATGAGCGGACCCGTTGTTGTTCGGGTTCGCCGGGTTTGGGACTAGGAGACGGAGGTCAAAGTGGAGTAGGTGGTTGAGAAGGCGGTAGATGTGGTGGTGTAGGTGGAAGTGGAGGAGGAGGAGATAGCCAAGAAGTATTATTATTTTTTTTTTGGGGGGGGGGGGGGGTTCTTTTACTTATTTTTTTTTTTTATAAATTTGGGAAGGCCCCAAAACATTGGGAAATGGAAAAGAGAATGCAAAGAGAAAGTGCTCTGGAGTATAACAATGGCTGGGTGCGGCCTGTATACTTGTCTATTCAGCACAGGGTATGGACAAGTCCTGTGGTATCCATGCCTGGTTCATTTTAATGAACGCGAGCTTGTCCATGTTGGCTGTAAACAGGCGACTGCTCTTGTCTGTGATCACCCCCATGCCGTGCAAAACACATGTTCAGACAATATACGGGCCAGAGGACAGGCCAGCACCTCCAATTTGGAGACCCATAAGTTGAATGGGGAAGACCCATCAGTCAGTACGTGTAGGCGTGTGCACACGTACTGTTCCATGTTGCTGAAATGCTGCCTGCTGCTAAGACATTCCGTATCAGCTGGTGGTGCTGGTTGTTGTGGCGTGCTGACAAAGCGTTTCCACATTTCGGCCATACTAACCCTCCCTTATGAGATGCTGGTGGTGCCCCAGCTGCGTTGGTGACTTCTTCCTCCTACTCTGCCTTCACCTGGTGCTTCCACTGAGCCCCTGCTGTCTGAAATGCCATCAGCAGCGTGTCTACCAGCATGCGCTTGTACTCGCACATCTTCCGATCACGTTCCAGTGATGGAATTAAGGATGGCACGCTGTCCTTGTAGCGATGATCCAGCAGGGTGGCCACCCAGTAATTAGCACTGGTTAGAATTTGGGCAACTTGGCATTCATTGCGCAGGCACTGCATCATGTAGTCACTCATGTGTGCCAGGCTGCCCAGAGGCAACGACAAGCTGTCCTCTGTGGGAGGTGTATCGTCTGTGTCCTCTGTACCCCCTGAGCCACGCTCAAATGATGCCCATGAACTGTTTTGGGTGACACTCTGTGTGAACACAGTTCCTCCTCATGATCATCCTCCTCATCCAGAACTGTGCCCTGGATGGACAGTTGTGTATCTGGCCTCTGTTGGTGCAAAAACCCACCCTCCGAGCCACTTGTGAATGACTGGCCTGATAACCATGGACATGATCGTTCTTCCTCTTCCTCCTGTGCCACATCCTCTTCCATTATCTCCCGAAGCGTTTTTTCAAGGAGACATAGAAGTGGGATAGTAGGACGGCGTCATCGGCACTGGCCATGTTGGTGGAGTACTCGAAACAGCGCAGCACGGCACATGCGTCCCGGTGAAAGCGCCGAAAGCACGCACAGAAGGCCCGCACTTTCTGCACCAGCTCTGAAATATCGGGGTAATTTTTCAGAAACCTCTGCCCCACCAAATTCAGCACATGCGCCAGGCAAGGGATATGCGTCAAACTGGCTAGGCCCAGAGCTGCTACGAGATTTCAGCCGTTATCACACACCACCAAGCCGGGCTTGAGGCTCAGTGGCACCAACCACTCATCGGTTTGTTGTTCCATGCCCGTCCACAGCTCCTGCGCGGTGTGGGGTTTTTCCAAACAGATGAGTTTCAAAACAGCCTGCTGTCGTTTCCCCCTGGCTGAAGTTGGTGGTGCAGGTGTTACACTGACCGGATGAAGAGGCGGTAGAGGAGCAAGCGGAGTAGGAGGAGGATACAACAAGAAACGTCCTGCAATCCTCGGTGGCGCAACGACATGCGCCAAACTGCTATCCGTGGTTATGTGGACCTTAAGACAGATGGCATTGCGCAGTACACATCTGATTTTGTCTGCCACTTGGTTGTGCAGGGCAGGGATGGCTTGCCTGGAAAAGTAGTAGTGGCTGGGAACCACGTTCTGTGGGACAGCCATCGCCATAAGGTTTTTAAAAGTGACAGCATTTCAAAGGCCAGGAATTTTGAAATGCTGGCATTCAGGGCCAGGGATCGCTGGTGGGTAGGGGATACTTCCTCTTTCTCTCTAGTGTTTGGGGGATGGACAGCTGAACGCTTCCATGGGACAGTATGGAGATGCTTGGTGATGGTGGTGGAGATGGTGGTGTTGCTGCCACATCCTCTGTTTGCGGTGTGGCAGGTGCCACTGTCCTTCCAGAGGGGGAGGAAGAGGCCGAGTCTGCAGCAGAAGAGGGAGCAGAAGGAGCCTGAGATCTTTTGTGGTTTTTGAGCTGTGTACTCCACTGCATCTTGTGCTTTGCACTTAGATGCCTGGTCATGCAGGTGGTGCTCAGGTTTAGAACATTTATGCCTCGCTTCAGGCTCCGATTGCACAGCATGCAAACCACTCGCGTCTTGTCGTCAGCACATTGTCTGAAGAACTGCCATGCCAGGGAACTCCTTGGAGCTGGCTTGGGTGCGCTTAGTCCCTGGGTGCAGTGGGCAGTAGCAGGCATACTGGCTAGGGGACGGCCACTCTGGTTTTGCACCCTGCTCTCTCTTTTGCTGTGAGGATGGCGCTGTGGGACCACCACCTCTTCCTGCGAACTGCACACGTCACTCGCATGACCTTGATTCCATGTTGGGTCTAGGACCTCAGCATCCTCCACATCATCTTCCACCCGTCCTTCACCCTTGCCCTCCTTGACGGTCTGCACACTGTAAAAAGCCACAGCAGTTGGCACCTGTGTTTTGTCATTAGCAGAGACATGCTGCGGTGGTCCTACCATGTTCACATCCTGAAACATAAGTGATTGGGCATCAGTGCACTCATTATCTTCCACTTCTGGGGCAGGGCTAGGTGGATGGACCACGGAAACCCTACCAGCAGATTCATCAAAAAGCATAAGAGACTGCTGCATGACTTGGGGCTCAGACTGCTTGCCTGATTTGCAAGGAGGTGAGGTGAAAGACAGATGCCCATAGGCTGCAGGTGCCAAATCTGCCATTTCAGCAGGGGACCGGGTGGGAGACAATGTGAAGGAACTGAAGGCACTGTGAGTCACCCAATCTACTACCGCCTCTACTTGTTCTAGGCCTCACCATTTGTACACAGGTATTCGGGTCTACAAAATAATGCTGAACGTTTTGTCGCCTATGTGCACCTGAAGAAGGTGTTTCATCTGGGCGTGTAGCTGGCACAGATCGACCACATCCTCTCCCTGCAACAGGAGCTCCACTAACACCAGCAGCATCACGACCAGGGCCACGTCCGTTATTTTATGCTCTCCTTATTCTTTGAGGTCACCCACCGAACTAACAGACAGATTAACTATATTAATTTTCCTGTCACGTATGCAGTGCAGGTGTACCTCACACCATAAATGGGTATATGTCACCCACTGAACTAACAGACTGATTAACTATATTCATTTCCCTGAAACATATGCAGTGCAGGTGTATCTCACACAAAAAATGGGTATATGTCACCCACCGAACTAACAGATGGGTTAACTATTATATTTTTGTGTCAGGGGTACAAAGATGGTGCATTGCACCCACAAAAAAATCATTATAGGTCATTCACAGAATTAACAGCCAGATTAACTATTATATTTCTTTGTCAGGGATGCAAAGCTGGTGTATAGCACCCACAAAAAAAATCACTATAGGTCACCCACAGAATAAATAGCCATATGAAATTCCTGACACTCTTCCTCACTTAAGCTGCCTGCTTCCTGTCCCTGCACTACTCATAGCTGATGAGCGGTGTTATACGTGATCCAGCTTATATAGAGGCTGGGTCACATGATGCACCGGCCAATCACAGCCATGCCATTACTAGACATGGCTGTGATGGCTTCTAAGTGCCCACAGCTTAAAAGCTTGTTCATTGGCTGCCCTACAGCCTTTAAACAAGCTTTATTAAATACTCGAATACCGAACTCGTACCCAAACTTTCGCTGCAAAGATCGGGTCCGGGTACCAAAACTCGCAAACTTCGGTACGGACCCGAACTTTGCAGTTTCGGGTTCGCTCAACACTACTCAACACCGCTAGATGGTGCTATTACCACATAAAACACTTGAGAAATACAAAGACTGAGGCAGACGTGATCTGTAATGATTCTCTAACTCAGCTGGGCAGAACAGTCATAGGTAAAAAAAATGTATTGGGAGTTTTCTTCAATTGTATCCAACCTAGACAATTATCAGTGAGCTAAATAGAGTTTACCTGCTTGGATACATTCATCAGGTTGGTTGAGTATATACTGTAACTTTTAAAGGATTGTCTATTCTACAGTAGCTTACAATTGTAGCAAAATATCAGCTATAAGAAGTATTAAATCTGTGAAAGTTTTAAAGGGTTTTCCCAGAGTTAATCCACAGGATAGGCATCACTGGCAGGGGGCTTGCTTAGACTACTATGATCACAAGGACAGGGGTCTTGTTCCCCATTTCTCCTCACTGCACGATCCATTTTAAGTCTGTTGGACTGATGAAGATGGCAGAGTGCTTTGTCGTACCTCCGTACTCGAGCTTCACCATTGTATCCAGAGTCTTAGATTTTTACTGTATCCCTGTACTAGAAACCCTCATTTTACAATGTGATCACAACCTTCATCAGGCCTGAGGTAAAAACATTAATGAAGTGCCCATGGCCACTAAAGAGTTGGCCTTAATGGTTGGGTTTTGGAACTTGTTCCGCATGCTTGTTGTAGTCAGGTTTTTCCAGTATCTAGCCCCAATCATCTAGACTGCTACAGCCAAACAGAAAAAGCATGGTGAAGTAGGAGGACCCTGCTGTGACTAATGGGGGGAGGGCATCTGCTTTGTTTACTGGTGAAATATAAATGGCTCTACTGTGTCAAGTTCGGAAGTGAGGGGACTTGAGTTTCCTAGGGAAGTGTTAATATTTAAAGGCTAGAGAAGTGAAGGGGAGAGTGGGGATGCAGTTCTTAATATATGAGAGAACGGGAGACATGGCTGTAAGTACCAAAATGTCCTGTGTAAAGCCAGACTAGTTCAAACCTGGGTGGCGGTGCAGTAGTGTGTACTGTACATTGTCTTTTTTCCAAGCTCCTATTTTTGAACTGGCTCTTAGACATGGCTAACATTTGTCGAAGCCTGACCTACAGGTCTACTGTAAATCCAATTGTGATTTGCAATGGCTATAACTTTAAATACTATGTATACCTTCGAGGCAGATTTTTAATGATTGCATTTTACTAATTTTGGGCTAAATTTTTTTTCAATAGGTCCTTATTTAAAAAAATTTCAGCCTTTTAGCCATTTCTGAGATATAGGGTTAAAAATCTGTATGGAGGCTGTCAGTTTCTGTTTTCTTTAAATCCTGTCATCCAGGGGCTCATGTGTACCTCTTATTTCTCATCTCCTAATAATAAATACTCATCATAGTTCAATTCTTATCAAACTGATAATAATATGACTTAAATAAGTGTTTGAGGTCAGAAGATCAGAACTAAGAGCTACACATGAGCTGTTAGAGGATATAAAGAAAACAGAAACTGACAGCCTGCAAATAGACAGATTTTTAACCCTGTATCTCAGAAATGGCTAAAAGACCATCTGAAAAAATGTATTTTTTTCCGAAGGTGTACATAGCTTTTAAATAAAGGCTATAGACAACCTTCAATTCAGTTTTTATTTACTGAATTCAGTTTTTTCGGGGGCCAAAAAACCTTTTTTTCCTATAGGTTTCAAATTTTCAAGCATTTGTCCTCGGCAGCCTACATTTTTCACATACAGCGTATATTCCAGACTGCTCTTTCTCCTTCACAGTGAAATCTATCCAGGAGCTGACTGACGACTCTATACTGTATCTAAAATTTATAAGCACTCATTTAATCTAATTTTTTATTAATTTGATCAGAATTCAGCTTAAATGAATGTTTATGAGCATTCAGGAATGCAGAGACAAGAGCTGCAGAGTCGTGTGATAGATGTCACTGTGAAAGGGACTAGCAGCCTGGAGTATTTGTGTAGAGAGATGAAGGCTGCAGAGGGCAAATGGTTCAATATTTAAAAAAAAAAAATCTACTGAAAAAAGTGGTTTAGCCCCAAATGTGTACACTACAAAAATAAAAGATGCATTCAAAATTTTTTACAAAAATGCATGCATGTGAATGGGACAGAGCAACCTGGAGTATATGTGCACAGAGATGCAGGCTGCAGAGGACAAATGGTTCAATATATATATATTTTTTTAAAGACCTACTGAAAAATGTGTTTAGCCCAAAATTTGTACACTGCAAAAATAAAAAAATACATAAAAAATCCATTCATGTGAGTGGGACAGAGCCTGGAGTATATGTGCACAGAGATGCAGACTGCAAAAGGTTGAATATTTTTAATAAAGATAAATAGAAAAAATGGTTTTAGCTCAAAATGTGTACACTGCAAAAATAAAGAAAATGCATTTAAAGATGCTCATAGTCTTGAAATTTAGCAGATGGTATAAAGAACTATAAACTACAAGATGGAGAACATTTGAAACATTACATAAAAGTAAATGGAAATAGATCTTACAAGGTTGTAGCCGATTAAATGCTCTTATGTGTTTACAAGACACATGTTGAGGGGGATCACTTGAAGATCCCAGCAATAATTATGGTGTTAAGGATGATAAACCCTTCTCATGTTCAGGGTTTGTTCCTCTCACTAGTCGGTAATATTGTAGCCCTGCTGGCATTGATGCAGGTTAATGATTCCTGCTGCCCTCATTAATGGGACCCTGCTTCTAGCCTTGGCTACAGAGTAATGAGCAGGGAGGCAGCCAGAGCGCAGGCTCACTCAGCGGAGAACAGTGGGGAGTTTTAAATGGAACTGACAAGGTCTGGACTGGGGCATCAGTGAAACTCATTTACCTTCTCATAAAATGATCCCCTGCAGGAATGAATCACAGACTTACCAAGCTGTACAGCATCCATACTCAACATGCTCACAGGTTCTGGCAATTGCGCCCAACTTACCTAATGATGTATTGCGCTGCTGGGGCTGATACTTGTGTCTACTGGCAATAATGACCTGTCTACTGCCACTATCAAATTTATATACCCCTGTTCCCTGGATAATAGCAACATTTGGATGATAGCAAATGTATATAAAGATGTGACCAGTGTCGGACTGGGGTACCTAGGGCCCACCAGTAAAATGTATATGGGGGGGCCCACCGTACGGATACATTCAAATATAATAAATAATTGAACAAGGTTTTTATATGAACATAGGCTGGTTGAGGTGCTGTACATTAAATATATATGTATGTAGTGCAGTAAATCTAATGTGTTATGTGCCACTTGTGCAGGGAGTGGGAGACTAGGGGCCCACCTTGCTCAGGGGCCCACCGGGGGAATTCCCCTGTACTCCTGTGGGCCAGTCAGAGCCTGTATGTGACTATAAAATAAGGAGGCTTCATGGAAGGGAGTTGGCCCACAAATATGTATCACGTTTCCACAGGATAGGTGACAAATGTATGAATGCTGGGTTCCAACCAGATAGAGCAAACCAAAATAACTAAGTACACTATGGAAAGATAATTGGAGTCATACTATTTTAGAATGAGGCACAGAAGGCCTTGTTCCAGCCTTGGACCTCACCGATAATGAAAACGAGGGTACTCAAGTCTGAATGGACCATGAAACCACCACTCAATTCATTTCTATGGATTGCCAAAGCACAAAACTCGGCTATCCCCTGTAGCCCCACAGAAGGGAATGGAATGGGTATCACACATGTGCACCACATCTCCATTAAGATGGGGCTCAGGGACACCCACTATCATGATGGAATGGTCATACATTTATCATCTAACCTATGTAGGGTGATAAATGTTGCTAATGGGTAGATCCCTTTTTATGGTCCATGTGGTATGGGGTGGCTCCATTAATTCATAAAAGCAAAGGAACAAGATATTGCACAAGGTAAGAAAATCTTTTTTCCCCAGAAATGGTGCCACTCTTGTCCATGGGCTGTGACTATTCACTGTTCCTATACAGTACTCAGCAGACTCCTTTCATACAGTACCCTCTATTCCTGACCACTTAAAGAGGTTGAGGTTGGATATGCCACCAATGTAAGATAGGTGTGGGTCCCAACATTACCTATCTCCAGAATGGAACCTCCAAAGTGAGCCAAGAGCAGCCAGGCAAGAGCAGCCACCCTTGATTCATTTCTGTTGGACTGCCGAAGATAGCCGAGCGCTGGCTCGGCTATATCTGGCAGTCCTATAGAAGGGAATGGAGCAGTGGTCACTCTTTCACTCTCCATTTATTTCTAAGGGAGGTCTGAAAATAGCTGAGTGCACTCTCTCAGCTATTTTATTAATGGAGCTCCCAAGGAAATGAATGAAGAGCAAACCACGCATGTGCAGTGTGCTCTCCTTCACTTTTGAGGACCTGTTCTGGATATAGGTGCAGATCCCATAGGTGGGACCCACACCTATCTGACATTGGTGGCAAATCCTAGAAATATGCCTCCAGTATCTCAGATGAGACAAGCCCTTTAACAGCATAGCACATATGATTTGGCATGCGGGACAGATAAATATTGTTTTTTACTTGTGGAATATAATAGGGATAGTATCTGCTTTTATTAAATTAACAACTTTGTCCAAAGTATGGTGCAAGTACAGTGGGACCTCCTTGAGGTCGCAAATGCTCCTCTAAGGAAAGTGGTCCTCAAAGAAGTTGACCAATGTCCAACGGAACTAGTGATGGATTTTCAAAAGGATTAACCTTTCGGAGTGGTTTTACTATATACTGTATAGAATACTGCCATTATGCCATTTAGTGGACAAGTCAATACCAGTGAAACCTTGGATAGAACTTGAAAAAGGAAGTCAGCATCTTCTTCCTATCAGTCTTAAGGAATTCAAATCACATACAAAAAAGCGACGTTTCGGCTTATCACAAGCCTTTCCCAAGCCAGTTAAACCTTACGACTATCCAAGCTATAGAGACACAATATTACATGTCTGTATCTGCAATGTTTTCAGACTACATCTCATATACTAAGTTGTAAAAGGACTGGTAGAAATGCTGTCTCTATCATACCGCAAATGGTTATTTTTCATTTGTCCCGTTTTAACTATTCACTATCAGTTCAAGCAGTAGGTACTTGCCTCTTGCATGAAAGGTGATATTTCATCATGGATACCGTGCTAGGATCTTGACTCAATCATTCTTTTTAATAGCTCCAGAGCAGCCAGAAAATAAAGTATTCATGAAGATTGAAGAAGATGGTCCTCTGAACCTCAATTTAATTGGTGCAAATTAAAACAATCCATCTCTCCGCACTGTCCGTCTATCTCACATCATCGCTCTCTCTTCAAAACGGCACCCTGATTACAATTATTTTTTAATAGGAAAACTTGTCAGATTTTTTTTTTTCACTTTCTGATTTACATTAGCAAAAAAAAAAGTAATCCCATTAACTTGTTCATGGCTAAAGGGGTCAGTACAAGGCAGCAGAGACAACCGTGATGTGCGTGAAAGGCAACATGTCTGGTTATTTACGTATAACATGAAATAAAATTCTATGTATGGACTAATATATTACAATGGTTGTGTACATAGAAGATCGGGACCCTATAGCAAATATCAAAGTGGGCCCCACATTATAGGGTCAGGTTTTACCACCTATTAAACTGGACTTTGGAATTTGCCATATCTGATTGAGGACTCGAAATGGGTTATCAAGTAATTGATGATGACAACCTCTCCTCAGGATAAGTTATCATTATCACATCGGCAGGGGTCCATGTCCAGCACTCCTGCCGATCAGCTGTAAATATGACAGATGTACGTTGACTTCAAATGACCTAGGAAGAGGTTGAAGTGCTCACAGAGCGCCAACCTCTTCTAACAGCTGATCAAAGGGGTCCCAGTTGTCCGACGCCCGCTAGTCTGATATTGATGACCTATCCTGCGGACAGGCTCAGACTGGCCCACAGGGGAATGGATGAATGCCTCAGTGGGCCCTCAGTCACCCCAGTACAGCATCTGAGTTAGCCTATATCAATATAAATAAAGTAGATGCAGGGGCACACAAATATCTGGTCAATGGACTATACACATATACGTGGTAATGTATTTATTAAAAGTAATAACATATAAAATGGAATAACATATAAAATACACCAGATTTAGCTAAATCCACAATGCTCTAGATAAATGCTAATCCAGTAGGGATCTTATGTGGTACATAAAATAAAACATCAACCACATGATCTAATGGTGGATATTCTGCTGATTTAAAATCATATATGAATCTTAAACCTCTATAAGTGCCTGTATGGATCCTTCTATTATGTGACCATAGATAGACCATCAGACATAACATCTCACTTGTGAGATGGTGTCACGGTCTAAGATAAACGTCTCTATTATAGTAGGTTAGGATGAAGATAGTCTATTCATAATCCAGATGCAACGTCCATAAGACCGTGAGTAGAATTAAAAGTCCTCCGTAGAAGACCTACCTTATCAGATCCACAGTGGGTAGTAACTGACAAACATAGAGGGTTACTTTACCGTACTCCGTCTCACATCAGTGGCCTTCCTTTACTTCCTTGTACCGCAGAGATACAGTTAGATGCCTTCTCCCTGCCAGGACCTGGCGCGGCGTCCCACGTGGTCACTGTCGTCACTAAGTGGCGTCCCACGTGACGATGGCGGGTGCGTCCGATTGGCTGATCGTATCTTGGACGCAGGAGGTAGACGGAACAACTATTCAGAAGGTGTTCTTTATCGTCAATGTTGCGATTCTTTATATTGTGGTTTATAAAGGGAAGGATAATAATGGTTTGTCCTCCTCGGGTAGCTGAGATGAGTTGTAGGTTGTACAGGAAGGCCAGCCAGTATGCATTTTCCCCAGGGACCCATCTTCTCAAAGATGTTGCAGGGGCCCCATAATCCATCATCTTGAGGCTCTTATTGCTGTCTAGTGCTATATGTGCAAATAGTATTTACATGTACTGAAGCTGAACAGTGATCCCCCAGAATGAATTGTACTGATGGGCCCTAGGCACCCCTGTCTGATGCTGCCTGTGGATTATCAATATACATTTCTGGATAGCCTCTTTTAAAGTAACTTTTTGATTCAAAAAACCCTTTTAGGGAGTAACGAATTAGGCCTTGTTCATATTTCCGTGTCAGTGTCACGTCCGTGAAAAAAAGAGTACGTGTTGTGTCCGGTGAAGGATCCGTGGTTGGTTCATGTGTCTGTTTTTACCATCCGTGTGTCATCCGCAATTCACTGACGTTGCTCAGCTGAAAATTAATTTCCAAAGAATCTCCTATTAGTCTTCAGTGAAAAACAGACGCAACACACACACAACACGGATGTGTGTCACTGATTTTCACAGACCCATAGACTTCAATGGGCATCCTTGGTCCGCATCATGGATCAAAGTAGTGCATGTCCCCGTGATTTTTTTACTGACCCACGGTCAGTAAAAAAATACTGAAATGTGAACAGACGATTTAAATCAATGGGTACGTGTGCGGTCCATGGAAAATGCCGGCAGCACAAGTCAGTGAAAAACGGAAATGTGAACGAGGCCTTAAAGAGGTTTTCCGGGAGTTGGACATTTGATGACCTATATGTCACCGTGCACTCCATCCCTATACAGTGCATGCACTCCCATGAGATTTCAAATCTGGGGATAATTATGCTTTCAATGTCTGGCCTATCAGTCTTAGCTGTGTGGGCAGGGAGCAGAGCTTCTGGTTGCAACCGCACTGCCCTTGTTGCAGCCAGAGGTTTATTTACATATTATAAAAGATTGTTTTTCTACACATTGAACCCACATAAAGAAATGGGACTAAAAACATAACATTCAGCTGACTTGCTCACATCTCGCATGTCAGCTGGATTAATGCTCATAAATCTGGTGATAGATACCTTTAGAAATTCAACCATTTGTCTTCTGTAGCCTGCACGTATTCACATACATTGCAAGCTACAGAATCCCATTGTGAGTGAAATTCATTATATCAGTTGCATCCTGAAGGTAGAATAAACTTAAATCAAAAAGATATCATCTTAAAAGTTTGCACAAAGGACCAGTGATAAAGCTACAGAGTAAGCTTGTCCGATAGACTTCATGAATCTAAGCAGTCTGCAATATACGTGAAAAGTGCAGGCTGCAGAAGACAAAAGGTTGAGAACTTTTTATTAAAAGCTATTGCAAAAATGATCTTTTTTTGTGACATAATAGATGTCATTGCATAAATGATACGTTTCTTTTCCAGTATTAAATTGAAATTAACATTCATTTACATTTCAGTAATTTCTTTGGCAAAAGTTAAGCTTTTAATTGATTAGTGGTATCCGGCCAATTGTAGATATACAGGAAAATTTCATCTTTAATCCGGTCATTGAACCTGTGGGTCAAATAGAAGAATCTGTCCATTTATGTCAAGTGTAAATGCAGAAAAATGCTGGAAAAATAGTGTAAGATGGCAATTATTTTCATTGTCCATAAGTGCTCTTTGGATATGCTTCTCAGATTTAAATGGAAATCATAGACCCCTGTAATATCTATGCAAACATAATTCATGTAGATTTTATTGGATTGAAATTATGATTTGGACGGGAGTAGAATGCTGCGGGCTTAGCTGTAGTAAACGCTTTAAAAAGGTGTGCAGAAGTAAAAAAAAAATAGGGGGTCATTATTAATCAAATCTGCTACACCAGTTTTGTGGCATAAAACAGATCACCAGTAGAGATGAGCAAATTTTTAAAAAATTTGATTTGCGGGTTTGCCAAATTTTGGGGGAAAAAGTTGCTTTGATCCGAATTTATTTGCTTCAAATCGCGTAAAAAAACTGCCATTTCCTGGCTGCTGAGAGCCTTTATAGTGGTGTAGAACACTGTGCCTTGCAGTAACACGCATACAGAGTCTGCTTTCGTAGTGAAATTATACTGTGAGTCCATATGACATGCAGATGACAGGTGTCGCTCTTAGAATAACTGCACACTTCATTTATTTGGGCAGTCACGGGGCCAAAACTGACCAAATAACTCAAGTATGAACTCCGCATTACAGGTCAATGTTAGCTCCAAGAAGATGCACACTCCTTTTACACTGTCGTCAGCTGATTCCACATAGATGTCTACAGAATCTGACGGCCAACTGACTACATAGGATGTCTCTATAGTAGTGCAGTTTGTCCTCCGTCTCAGCGGGTGTAAAAAAGGGCCCCATTTTGGACAAATAGCGAGGGTCCAACAAAGTGGAGAGCCAGAAGTCATCCCTCTGCCGAATGGTGACAATTCGGCTGTCACTAAGCAATCAAGTGAGCATGCATCGGGCCATTTGTGCAAGTGACTCGGAGGGACTCACTGCCTTTATCTCCACTGCATACTGCCATGGTGTGTCTGGGTCCTCGGTCTCGTCTTCCTCATCCCCTGTAGCTCCTCTGGCTGCTCCTGCATCTCCTCTCCTGCCAGCTGAGTAGAAAAACCACCCATTTCGCTACACATTGCCTGTGCTCCAATGTCCTCCTCCCCCTCTTCCAGTTTAGCCCCCACAGGGCTCATGTGGCCGTGAGATCTAGGCGCCCTTTCTCCTGTCCTCTTACCAACCATTGTTACCACCATCTGTTCCAGGACATGAAGCAGTGGAATGACGTTGTTCATCCCATAGTCCTGGCGACTGACAAATAACGTGGCCTCCTTAAAGGGCCTGAGCAAATGGCAGGTGTCACGCATGAGCTGCCACTGGCTAACATCGAAGTTACACAGGGGAGTTCTCCAATCCGCTTGGATCATCAAGAAACCGTTGATGGACTTTCCCTGTTCGTATAGTCGGTCCAACATATGGAGGGTGGAATTCCAACGGGTGGAAACGTTGCATATCAGCCTATGTTGGGGGATGCCGTTCTGCTGCTACAGCTCAAGGAGGGTATGCTTTGCGTTGTACGAGTGGATGAAGTGCATGCAAAGTTTCCTGGACATTTTTAGGATGTCTTGCAGATGGGTGGAAGACTTCAGGAACCACTTGGTAACCAGATTAAACACGTGTGCCATTGAGGGTACATGGCTTAGCCTTCCTTGACGCAGCGCTGACACCATGTTCTTCCCGTTGTCAGTCACCATGGTTCTGATTTTCAGTTGTCGCGGAGAAAGCCAAGATTTGATTTCTTGATGAATCACATGGAGCAGTTCCTCCCCTGTGTGACTCCGTTCGTCAAGGCAAACCAGGTGCAGAACAGCGTGACACCGCCGTGCCCTGCACAAGTGGTATGCTGGAGGGGCACTGTGACTTGTCCCTGAAGTGGAGGCTGAGGACATGGTGGAGGATGAGGAGGCAGAGGAGGACATTGTCGCAGGACCAACTGCATGAAAACATGGAGGGGGAAGCCGTGTGACTTGGCCAAGTTGCTGGTGTGGCTGTGCAGGAACCACATTCACCCAGTGGGCCGTAAAGGACATGTATTGTCCCCGACCGTAGTTACAGCCACACACGTCGGCGCTGCCATCCACTTTAGCAGACACTGACAGGCTCAAGGACTGGCCCACCTTCTGTTCTACATATTTGTGCAGGGCTGGTACTGCCTTTTTCGCAAAGAAATGACGGCTTGGGATTTTAGCCATCCCTCTGAAAGGTGCAGAGTCCACCACTTGGAAAGGGAGGGACTGCAGCACCAGCAACTTGGACAGGAGCAAATTCAGCTTTTGTGCCGTTGGATGATTGCACACATACTGCTGTCTCTTGGCAATCGCTTCAGTGACAGATTGCTGACGGAATGACTGGCGAGCAGGGGCAGGAGCAACTGGACCTGCAGAAGATAGGAATGACAGACAGCTCACTTTGGCTGAGGTGGTGGAGCCTTCACTGCCTGAAACCTGGTGCGTGCCACTGGGTGATGCAGTGGTTGCTGCGGCAGGCTGGACCACCACATCGGAGCCACGGTTCTCCCAGGCCACTGTATGGAGACACTGCATATGTTGACGCAGGGCCGTAGTGCCAACATTGGCACCCTGGCCATGCTTCACCTTCTGCCCACAGATTAACAAAAAACTGCCACACCACCAAGTAGGGGATTTTCCCCCCCAACAGTCCGCACTGACTGACTGCTACCGCCTCTGCCTCCGTGAACCCCTGCACCACTACTTTCCTGGCAGGTAGGCTGCTGCGAAGCAGGTGGTCTACCCTGGGCAAGTTTGGCTCTCGACCTCCCACTGTTGCCACCCTGCTGCCTCACAGGCAAGCTGCCACCCTCTTCTCCTGATGATGCCCCTTCTGCACCCGACCCTTAGGTGGGATCGGCTTCATCATCGAGTAGTGTCTGCACGTCACTGATGTCCTACTCAACAGTCTCTGGGTCAGGAGTCTGACCACTCGCAACACCACCTCCCATGCCATTCTCCTCATCACTACTTGCCCGCCTAGTGGAGGAAGCGGTGTATGTCTCCTCCAGATCTTGGCTGCTGACTGTCCTCTTGGCTGCTGACTGTCCTACAACTAAGGGTTGTGTCTGACGAACCCACCGTTTGTTGGCTAGGGGGTGTCTGATGTCACTTGGGATGAAGTGGATGACTTGATTGAGTGGATGAAGTGATTGAGTTAACCAATCAAGAACCGTAGGGTTGCTGGTGACGACACGACTATTAGATGACACCGGGAGCTCAGGTCTCTCGCTGCGACTACTGCTACCGTGCCCCGTGCCTGCGCCAGAAACATTTAGGCTTCTGCCAATCCTCTGTTAATGGCCTGGTACTTCTCTGTCTGACATACTTTTAGCTGAACTAAATAAATTAAAAGCAGATTAAAACATCCCTAAAAGCAACAAATATATTTTTCTTTTTGTACTGAAATAGGACACTAAACGCTTTCACCACAAATGACTGCAACAGTGAAGTGCGTATATATTTCACAATGAGGTTTTTCCTATTGCTGTCCCTAGCGCCTTCTCACATCTGACCCTGCACTCAGAACGCTGGAAAATGTCTGAATCCAAGATGGCCACCGTATTTATAGGGCTGTGACATCACAAGGCTGGCTGGCTGCTGATTGGCTGCATGCTTGGCATATTGGGTCATCCCGCCTTCCCAAAGTTCCTTGCACGTGTAGCCATCATTTTATCTACCATTTTAACAAAGCACGAGGAGATTTGCATTCGTTTTTTTCCTGAAATTCGTAACGAATTCCACTTCGTCAGCTTTGATTCGCTCGTCTCTAATCACCACTAATGCCTGCATGTGAAATTTAGTTACATTGTACAATACTTGGTGAGCCTCGCCCCTTTTAGAAATGGAGTGAAAAATAGGTAAATATTTCAGATTAGAACACCTTTAAGTCTCATTTATGATGTGCAACATTTTTAAACGTCGGGGAAAAAAAGTGACCTCTCCATGCCAGGCAACCCCCTGGAGTAAATGTACAGACATAGGCATACACCATATATTGCCAAATATATTATTGATGTGAGAAATTTCATAAATTTGGTACAACCTCACAATTTAAAGACAGACCTAAAACTGACACCCAAACTACCCCAAATGATAAATTCTCCCTATAGTGTCTATCTTCCAAAAACAGCACCACAACTGTCCACAGGTTGTGTACAATTTTGGTAGTCAGCCCCGTTTTTTTCCTGTGGAGCTGAACTTCACTACCAGGCAAAATCCAGGACGCAGAAGCCATGTTTTTTGTAATCCTCTACAACCTTTCAATTTTAAATAGGACCCCTTACCACACAGTACAATGCACTCGCAGGCAGCTGACTAATATATAGCTTTGAGGAAAAAGATTCAGTAAAACTTGTAATTTATACATCTAAATATCTTTGCTTTTTCTGAACGTAAGAGCACCCCTGTGTACAGTGATCAGTAACTGACAGCTATCTCTGTATACACACTTATAAGTGACTGATAGCATTCTCTGGGTAACACTTCCCCCATGTACAGATATTAGTGACTGACAGCTATCTATGTATACACACTTATTTCTGTAGGGGCATGCAGATATTTGCAGCGAGCCCCTGAGATACAGGTGCAGAGGATGGAAGTAGTAGTGGCCCTGATGAAGTGTTATGTCATGGTGTACTCCTTCAGGCCTGTGCAGTAGAAATAAAGTTTGAAGAATGAACGTATAACAGTCTCTTTTTAACCAAGTGCAAAGTATCACTTCTGGTACATTCAGTAGCAGTGGATTCCAAGTGCAATTAATGGCACCAGTAAAGAAAACATGGAGGCGGGTTGGATGGCTGCAACTGAACATTTGTGGGTGTAGATATCCACTATCAGGTCTAGACTTTAATTGTAACCTGTTTACTAGTAGGTAATTTGATGGGTGTCTGAGCCGTAGTCCCTCACCTTAGCAGTGTCTATTATGCAGGTTTCAGCTGTTTCTTCTATTGTCTTGTCTCTCAAGTACATTCTTGAGGCTGACTTTGCTCTGCAGGAGCTCTGCAGTGTGCTTCCTTTCCTATCCAAGGCAGCTCTAGAACAGAAGGTAGCAGGACCAGCCGACTCCTTCCAAGAGCTATGTTCTTGCCAACCATTTGCTATCCATATTCCTCATGGGTATTAATTGCCAAATAACTTGAAATTACAATATATAACCATGCATAACAATAAAACAATTTGCAGATATCCCCATGTTTTTTTTTTTTTTTTTGCTGAACCGTTTAGCTGTCGAAATTATAGAATGTGTCCGATTGTGGCCCATTTTGCAGAAGGGAATAGTCCTTTCTATTCATAGGAGTAAGAAAAATGCGACAAGCACAAAGTAGGTATCCGGATTTTGCACATGAAGCCTAAGGACTCATGCACACGAATGTATTTTCTTTCCGTGTCCGCAGACCGCAAAAGAAATGCATACGGTCGTGTGCATGAGCCCTAAATCTGTACAGCCCCTTTAAGTTTCAAAACAGAATATTGCAGTGAAAATATGTTAAACGTAGCTGAACTCCTACGCAATGTACACTGCTGTACTGTATTATGTGAAGTATATTTTCTTTCCCTAACTCAGACTAAGCTACAGCGCCTGATATAGCCTACACCTGCTGAAATGCAAATCAGCAGAATCAACTCTGAACAGATACTGAACCAGCAGGAGGTGAAGTCATTGCTTAGGAGAAATCAGCAAAATTGTGAGCTCTAGGTTATTATTGGTCATAATCTGTTCTGTAATTTGAGTTTACTACAAGAGAAAATCCACATCATGTGTAGATTATGTATACAACTATGCTGCAACACGGGTTCAGAAGTAAAGTGACCCTTTAAGGGGTTAGGCTACTTTCACATTAGTGGCAGCCTTTTTTGGCAGGCTGTTCCAGCGGGTGAACAGCCTGCCGGGTCCGTGCTGCCGCTAGTGCACGCGTGCTGCCGGAATTTCGCTCCAGCCCAATTCACTATAATGGGGACGAGCCGGAGGTCCAGCCGCAGCACAGCAAACATGTCGAGAGGCGGCCGGAATAAAACTACGACATGTCGTAGCACACGGTACTATTCTGTCCATCAGGAGTAGGGATGAGCAAATCGACTTCGGATTAAACATCGATTTGCATAATACTTTGTTTGAATACTGTACGGAGCGAGCGCGAGTATTAGAATGTATTGGCTCCTATGAGCAAAGTTATTACTTTGCGAAGTCTCACGAAACTTTGCATAATAACTTCATAAATCAATTTCTACTGTAAAAAAAAACATTTCCCGAACTCGGGTTTAGTTCCAAGTGGTACCTAATAAAGCCCAAAATACATGTGATTAAATATAATAATCTAAAGGTGTCCAAAGCCCTGTGGAGGCGCTGCAGTAAAACTGAACACTTCCTGCTGCATTCCCCTGCAGATCACAAAACCAAGAAAAGGATGCATTACAGTATACAACAGCTTGCATGCCATAGAAATGAATGAATGGAATCCATCATATGATCCTATAATGGTATGCCCCACAACGCCCAGTTTTATGTTTTCCTGATCTATAACATTAATATAATAACCAGATTTACTGCCCAGTCATATCAACTACCAAAGACAGATGGACAACTCATTTTCTTTCCCTATTCTCACTGCTACTTCTCAATGACAATGTGTGTATTAACAGGCAGACAATTTAACAGGATTTACAGCTAGAGGAGAGGAGCTTTTATGTTATCAGTCTGTTTTGACTATTACATGACTATCATCTGGGATTCCTAACAGACCATAAGTAACTAGAAATGTCATAAAAAACTTACTACAGTAGCTACGAGTGGAGAAATCCTCAACTAGCGTAGCTCTGCTCGACATGGCAATTGACATGTTTAGTTATATTACAATAAATGAATGAATTTGAGGTCCTAATATTGGTCTTCAGACCATGACACTGCAGCTAGCAGGAAACTACAACTCCCATCATGCCCTGACAACTGCATGCTTATTTCATGAAATAATACATGAAATACTCTAACAAAGGCGTGGACTGTAAGTGGGTCTATTTCTATATACTCAACCTACCTCTGATGAAGAGGGAGGAAGTCTGGTGATAATCTTGGAAGGGGAACTGAGTTTTGGTAAAACTTTTGATAAGCCATAGAGGCATCTCAAAAGTTTTGATTGGTAAAGGTCTGAGTGTTGAGACACCCACAGATGCCCAGAATGAGGAGAAAGAAGGATGAGCATATAGAGCTCTCTCTCCTCTCTGCAAGAAGAAAGCTCAATAGAAGTCTATGGGCCATCTTGACTTCTCTGCAGCGCAGTGAGAAAGAGAGCACGATATGCGCCCAATTATCTTTCTCCATTCTAGCAGTCGGTATGGGTCTCAGTGCTTAGACGAACCAACGATCAAATCTTCTGAGATGCCTCTGACATATCAAATGTTTTACCAAAACTCAGTGACCCTTTAAAATAAACATGTTATCACATTGGAAGCCCCTAACCACTGCCGTAGTGTTGTACATGATGATAATAGGTTTGTAAAGATGTCACCCTCTAAAAAGTCACTTTCAATGTGCTGGCCTCAACTTCATCTGCGCCAGATGTTGCTGAAGCTCGCTTTCAAGCCAGGACTGCATGACTATTGTGAAAATGAAATACAATAATAACAATATGAAATAATTTTAATCTCTAATATAAAGCGTTCTCCTTAAAACAGCCGCTCCTTTAATGACAGCTGATTAACTTGGGTCCAGCTCCATGAGGGTTTATTTAGGTATAGATATATATTACAGGGCATTCAAGTCAGTGGCCAATTGTGGAATACATGGATGAGGTCACCTGAGTCACATTTACTTAGTAGTTCCCAGCTCTGGTTCATAGAGGAGATTCCTAATTGAGGTATCCCCGTTCTCTGATCTCATAATAAAAATTATTTTAATCTGCCCAGACTTCCCCAAACCCTACAAATTTTTGCCCCATATACCCTATATTCATTCCCCTGGTCTCAGCATTACTGCATCCTGGCAGGATGTTTACATGCAGAACTTCCTCCTTTCATCAGCTTCCTGCTGCAATTTCTAACCAAACCCAGCATGCTTTGCTCTGTAATGTTTTTAAGGAATTGCTCCAGCTGCCACAATGTTCTCTCTGCAGTAGTCATGCCTTTACACCTCCACTCTCCATGGTAGCTAGGAATAAAAAGTCCCAAAGCATGCTGGGTTTGGTTAGAACTCTACAGAAGATTGATGAAAACAGGAAGATCTACTTATAAACATCCTGCCAGGATGCAGTGATGCTGTGAGAAGGGGAAGAAAAGTGCTGACACCAGAAACGGGTATATGGGGCACAAATATGCAGTGTTTGGGGTACTCTGGACAGATTGAATTTGCCAAAGAGAACTCCGTCACACAGACTGTGAATGATATTGGTGCTGAATTGCAGAGCATTGTAAAAATACACTATCTATCTCATTAACACCCATCTCTTTGTGGACACGACTGAAGTGACAATGTGAGAGGGGACCTGGAGCTTTCTGAAGTACAGATAATTGTGCTAACCCTTAAACTGCCAACATCCCCCTATTACATCTCTAGGGATTTCTGAGTATTTTATCTTTTCTATCTATCCAAAGACTGTGTCAGGAGAAATCAGGTTAATCAAATATCTCCATGTTTCCTTTGTTATTCTATGCAGCCGAGTACTTGGCACAAGTTCTAGTACACGGTGAAATCTTCATGAGATGCAGAAGCTCTTAAGTTGGCCATACATTTTGTAATTATCGTTGAGCAACAGCGATTTCTTATGAACACCCCCCCTCCCCCCGACCAAACACATTACATATACAGTTGCAATAAAAAGTATGTGAACCTTTTGGAATGATATGGATTTCTGCACAAATTGGTCATCAAATGTGATCTGATCTTCATCTAAGTCACAACAATAGACAATCACAGTCTGCTTAAACTAATAAATAACACACAAAGAATTAAATGTTACCATGTCGTTATTGAACACACCATGTAAACATTCACAGTGCAGGTGGAAAAAGTATGTGAACCCCTAAACTAATGACATCTCCAAGAGCTAATTGGAGTAAGGTGTCACCCAACTGGAGCCCAATCAATGAGATGAGATTGGAGGTGTTGGTTACAGCTGCTCAGCCCTATAAAAAACACACACCATTTCTGGGTTTGCTTTTCCCAAAGAAGCATTGCCTGATGTCAATAATGCCTTGCACAAAAGAGCTCTTAGAAGACCTACGATTAAGAATTGTTGACTTGCATAAAGCTGGAAAGGGATATAAAAGTATCTCCAAAAGCCTTGCTGTTCATCAGTCCACGGTAAGACAAATTGTCTATAAATGGAGAAAGTTCAGCACTGCTGCTACTCTCCCTAGGAGTGGCCATCCTGTAAAGATGACTACAAGAGCACAGCGCAGACTGCTCATTAAGGTGAAGAAAAAAACTAGAGTGTCAGCTAAAGACTTACAAAAGTCTTTGGAATATGCTAACATCCCTATTAGCGAATTTATGATACGTAAAACACTAAGAATGGATTTTATGGGAGGATACCACAGAGGAAGCCACTGCTGTCTAAAAAAAACATTGCTGCACGTTTACAGTTTGCACAAGAGCACCTGGATGTTCCACAGCAGTACTGGCAAAATATTCTGTGGACAGATGAAACCAAAGTTGAGTTGTTTGGAAGAAACAGACAACATTATGTGTGGAGAGAAAGAGGCACAGCACACCAACATCAAAACCCTATCCCAACTGTGAAGTATGGTGGTGGGGGCATCATGGTTTGGGATTGCTTTGCTGCGTCAGGGCCTGAACGGATTGCTATCATCGAAGGAAAAATGAATTCCCAAGTTTATCAAGACATTTTGCAGGAGAACTTAAGGCCATCTGTCCACCAGCTGACTCTAAAGCATAGAAGTAAATCAACAACAGAAGAAAATATGCCGTCTGGAGTGGCCCAGTCAAGGTCCTGACCTCAACCCGATTGAGATGCTGTGGCATGACCTCAAGAAAGCGATTCACACCAGACATCCCAAGAATATTGCTGAACTGAAAAAGTTCTGTAAAGAGGAATGGTCAGGAATTACTCCTGACCGTTGTGCATGTCTGATCTGCAACTACAGGAAACATTTGGTTGAAGTTATTGTACCAAAGGAGGTTCAACCAGTTATTAAATCCAAGCGTTCACATACTTTTTCCACCTGCCCTGTGAATATTTGCATGGTGTGCTCAATAAAAACATGGTAACATTTAATTATTTGTGTGTTATTAGTTTAAGCAGACTGTGATTGTCTATTGGTGTGACTTAGATAAAGATCAGATCACATTTTATGACCAATTTGTGCAGAAATCCAAAGGGTTCACATACTTTTTCTTGCAACTGTATGTTCTGAATGTAGAGAGGAGAAAGCTGCTGCCAGACACCCTTGGTCATGGCTTGTCTCCTCGAGAACAAAAGCATCAGGCATGCCCAAATCATCCAATTATCCTATCCTTCTCTCCTTAATATCTGCCAGCAGGGAACGTGTGGAGGCCCCCATACACATTAGATGGTCGGGCAGCCTCTTCAAAATAGGCAGGTTCATCCAACATGAATGTAATATGTACAGCCTGCTTTAGTAGATGTTCCATTGGCAACACACTTTGTTATAGGAACTCACCTACCAATTAGCTAATTTCATTATGATGCAGTCAGTTTGGGCAAGGGAGCCATGGTTGATCTGGGAGATGAGGCCGATACATGGACCATGTTTCCCGGACCAAGCATGGTCGTGTGAATCAGGCCTTAGATTTATGCCATGTATCCTCCTATAAATACCAGTTGGAGGATTTTAGCCTTCGTATGCTCTTTCTGGTTGTAATACAGCAATTGACCAAAATATTTTGTGCCCATGATAATGGTGCAAAGTGCTATGGGTAAATATACATGGACGTAACTATAGCCATAGCACTTGCTATGGGGCCCAGAGATTGTGGGGGCCCAATCAAGTGCAAGAACATTGTTTATTTTTTGTGGGGAATAACAATATGGTGGCTTTTTGCTATAATGGGGATTTTCTGATATAGGGTGCCGTTATACAGTGCATACCTTTATATGCTGCTATTATAATTTTCTTACACTAGGTGGTGGGGACCTCATTGCAGTGTTGACCATGCGTAACTGCTGCAGCCAATCACTAGTCTCAGTGGTTTCATGAGTGATTGGCTGCAATGGTCACGACTCGAGTGATATACGGGCACATCATGGCAACATGATGTCATGGCTGCAGCAGCAGGAAGGATGGGAGCGTCTGTGCTGGAATGGAGTGGGTCCCAGACAGTTAGTGCCCCTTCACAAATTACACTGTTAAGAGCAATGTTCTTCTGTGAGCATCTTTATCTAGCGCTATCAAGAGAACAACAGAGCTTTCATACCGCTATCCCCATTCTACATCTACTATTATACTTGTAGATAATATCTTCCCATTACATTTAATACTGTACATAGTGCACACACAGCTATGTCATAAGCAGTTTAGGAGAGATCTTGCAGAGAAAGCATTTTGTCTTTCCCTTAGGGTACTTTCACACTAGCGTTATTCTTTTCCGGTATTGAGTTCCATCCTAGGGGCTCAATACCAAAAAAAAACTGAAAACTGATCAGTTTAATCCTAATGCATTCTAAATAGAGAGCAATCCGTTCAGGATGCATCAATTCAGTCACTTTTGCGTTTTTTGGCCGGAGAAAATACCGCAGCATGCCGCAGTATTTTCTCCGTCCAAAATTCCAGAACACTTGCCAGAATGCCAGATTGGCATAAATTTCCATTGAAATGTATTAGTGCCGGATCCATCATTAAAATTACCGCATTGAGGGATCCGGTCTTCCGGTCTGCACATGCGCAGACCTTTAAAAATGTGAAAAAGATAAATACCGGATCTGTTTTTCCAGATGACAACCGGAGAGACGGATCCGGTATTGCAATGGATTTGTGAGACGGATCCGGATCCGTCAACAAATGGTATCTGTTTGCATTGCGGTGACGCAATTGTGTGGAAGTACCCTTAGTCCTTTCCTATCTTCGGCTACAGAATGGCTGTGTGAACAGCCTGACCTCACACACTGAACAGAAAGTTCAGTAGAGGAGCAGAGCTTAATCAGACTGACTGAAATGCCGGCAGATTGATGTGCCTGCAGTACTATAGGAGGCCCTGCCCCTGGTCCCCACAGCTACTTTCTTTCACACTCCCCTGAGATCTATCTTCTGCCTGCCTGCCTTGCAGAGAAGTGGTGAAGGACCTGTAAGGACCTGAGAGATGTCACCATCTGGGGGCAGAGCTCCTATTCTGTGTGTATGTGAGAGGTTAGTGTTTCACTCTGAGTTGTCAAATAATGGGAATTGTAGTTCTTTCCTTATACTCACTCTCTCTAATGTGCTAGCCCATAATGACATCCTAGAAATGATGAGAGTTGTAGTTCTGTCCTCTTATCGTTCTCCTTGTAATGGCCACTGATGCTCCATAATAGTCTAGACATGCTGGGAGTTGCAGTTCTCTACTCTTGTATCACTCTCCATGTAATGGCCACTGATGCCCCATAATAAGTCTGGACATGCTGAAAGTTATAGTTCTTTCCTCATATCCCTCTCCCTAAAATGTCCACTGGTGCCCTATAATAACAGTCTGGACATGCTGGGAGTTGTAGTTCTCTACTCTTGTATCACTCTCCATGTAATGGCCACTGATGCCCCATAATAAGTCTGGACATGCTGAAAGTTGTAGTTCTTTCCTCAAATCCCTCTCCCTAAAATGTCCACTGGTGCCCTATAATAACAGTCTGGACATGCTGGGAGTTGTAGTTCTGACCTCTCATTTTAAAAAAGACCATGCATCCAGACTCTTCATCTCCAGCAGCAACTGACAACAGTCCATTTTTCTAGCATCTTCAGCAGATGCCACTAATATGAAATCTGTCTGAAACAACTGAAACGTAGGACAAAAACCTGAAGTGAACACAGCCATAGGCTGGATCCGTCCTGCTGCTATTTCACGGAGAGAGACCGCCGGACTAAAACTACGACATGTCCGACTTTTTTTGTCCGGGGGCCTCTGCTGTGCACTGCCATGCTGCACGGCGGCACGGCGAAATAGCTGCAGGACGGATCCGACAGGGTGAACAGACTTTCGGATCCGTCCTGCCGCAAGTGTAAAAGTAGCCTTACACTAGAGAGAAAAATCTGATAGGTCTCTGACAGATGGGGAAGGCTTCTGTCAGAACAGGCATTTTCTCTCAGAGACTGTCACTGCAAAACCTTTTCTGGGTTATAGTTATATTTGAGTGAGGAGGGGCATTTACCTTGGTAGATTCAGTATTCTGTGGTCTATTACAGCTCCACACGGTGATCTAATCTATTTGTACTATTAGTAACTAGGAGATTCCTAGTAACAAAATGGCCACATATGCTGTGTAGACAAAAGTTATCCAGACTACACCCAGCCCCCTACTTGCTGGCTTAAGTGCACTAGAAAGAGATGGAGGAGAAGGAGGGGGGGAAGACATGGCTGCAGCCTGAGAGAACAATGCACTTTTTCATGGTCCGCAATTGTGATATCTGACGAAACAAGTGCAAATAAGCAGATTATGTTACATTTTGTTGGTTGTTCTTTTTTTGTGTTAGGATTCTGGACTTTAGGTTCCCTTTGATATTCAAATTAGGCCTTTGATTCAATGAAGGTGTCACCATTGCTCATATTGCACCTAAGTTTCACGCCCCTCCATCGCTGCTTTGATTGACAGGTCCTGGCAGTCGTAAAACAGCCAGAAAGGGGCTCACCACAAAAAGGAGTGGAGGCTGGGTGCAACAAAAGCAATCGTGACACCATCATTGCACCAATGTAAGTTTGGTTCCAGTAAAACAAAAATTCTGTCTTCATGTCTACTATAAGATTACTTATACTCTTTTTTTTATTTTTTATAAATCAGTGGTCTTACTCCTTTACAGAGTCATTCATCACCATACAACTGTCTGTAGCCCAGTTGAATTCAATTATTTGGTTACAGGGGGAGCACTTCACTGTGTGGTCAACATGGAGTGATATTTGCACTGCTAATAACATCAGCAAGACAAATATATTTACATATTCTGGTTTCATCAGCGCAAAGAAATAGCTGGAGGTGTCAATCTCCAATTTATTCCTACCCACGGCATTAGGAGAGCAAATAATATCATTAGCCTGTTGCCAAATCAAGATTTTTGTTGGCTGGAGAAAATATTGAATCTTATTAATTTTGTTTAATTAAACTTTATTAACCTTAAATCCAGGATAAAACCTTGACAGAGGAAATCTCCATTTTCCAGTCGTCTGTCCCTCGTCTCAGACATTAAACAATGACTGTGACCCCGAAGAAGTGTCTCTGTGTTTGTAGAACAAAACAGCCACCGGATCAGGAGAACTCATAAAATATGTTGTCCATATATCTCGGAGCGGCACATTCCGTACGTAATGCAGTGAGTAAATTAAACTCAAGTTTTAAGGACAAATACAGAAAATAATTCTGTTGACTTGATAAATGAACTGCCTCTAGCCTTCTAAATACAGACTTAGATATTGGAACTGCAAACTTTAGAAGTTTTGAGGATGATTGGATTTTGCTATTGGGTGGTTAATATTTAAAGGGGTTGTGGGGTAGGCCACTAAGGCCAGTGGTTGTCAACATGACGTCACCTCTGCAGCCAACTAAACAGAGCCTGGTTGGGAGAACCGTAGGGACAAAAGGTAGCTGAGATTTTTTTTGCAGAAGATTCCCATGTGCTGTCCAGTTCCTTCCTAAAACAGAACTACCCCATTAATTGTACCAGTTGTGTAAATCATAAAACTAATATGTAATGATAAGTAGGGAACAGTGCAGCCCTGAATTCCACCCACACAACTGTCCCTACCTACTTGGATGATCTGTTCTAAATAGCGGACTCCAACTTGGCGGCGGTCCCTAAACAGGGAGTAAGGGGCAGAGAGACTAATCAGGTCAGAAAGCAACACTCAAAGTAAACAGAGTCAAATACCAAGCCATGTCAGGTCCCAAAAGGTCAAAGTCTGATAACAGCAATCCAGAGAGTGGTAGTAAACTCTAGTGATGCAGGAACAAAACAATCATAGGCAACTATGTCCACCAGTTGCATCCTTAGATCTCCCTCTGGAAGGAAGCATGTATTGCCCAAGCAATCATTGTAACGCCTTATTGGTTTAATGCTTCTGTTCCCTGATGGGTCGAGCAGCTCCCATGTCAGCGTGACATGCTACCAGGACAAGACAACAAACCTGGCAATGCCACCATGAGGGGGGGGGCTGCCTTTGGAGGCGACAGTCAGAATCATCACTCAGTGAGTCGGTTTTGGGGAAAAATCTTCACAATTTAATAGTTATCAGTGAAACACTTTTCTCGGCCGATAGCTGTCTCTTCTGACTCCCCCACATACAAAAACACTCAGGTGGACTGAGTGTATATGTGTTTTCAATGGGCAGAGAGGAGAAAACTACTACCAGACACCTCTAGTGGTTTACCTCCAAGGAGAACAAAAGAATTAGGCATTGAAATTGAAACAGATGACATAGGGGGAGAGTCTGGAGGAACCATACACATTATATTGTTTGCCCTCCACTCTCAAAACAGTAGGTAAGACTTAAAGCAGTGTTTGCCTGGGGGCAGGGCATCAGGTCAGCAAAGGAGGACTGAGGTAAAGAAGTGCTAAATGATGGGTTTGACCAGGCATGCTCAACCTGCGGCCCTCCAGCTGTTGCAAAACTACAACTCCCATCATTCCCTGACAGCCTACAGCTATTATCCTACAGAAGGGCATCATGGGAGTTGTAGTTTTACAACAGCTGGAGGGCCGCAGGTTGAGCATCCCTGGGTTTGACAATGATAGTGCCACTCTGATCCATAGGCTGTTTCTGGAATTGCATCTTAATTCCATTTTCTTGAACTGAAATGAACTTGTGTACAAGAATAGAGCTGTTTCTGCGGAATACAAATCGCCCAGTATCTGACAACCTCTTTAACATTACACATAAAGACACATAATCTACAGGGTCTATAAGGACATCTGTAAAATAACCTAAAAAATAAAAAAATTCTTCTGTTTCATTAGAAGCTTTAGACACAGTTGACTGATGGACCATACAGGCTCCATTATCTCCTCAGAATCCACTCTACCCCTGATCTTTAGGACCTCTACACTCTACTATGCCATTCATAATTAGGGTCAAATTAGTGCAAGTGATAGTGGAAAAGGCAAGCGCAATGGCAACCACTCAAGGAAGATGTAGCTAAAAACTGTGCAGACTTGCAATTTCACCAGAAATCGGTGGGATTTTCAAGTGCTTGTGTTGTGTCCGCATTAGGCCTCAGCCAAATGGTGCCCGCTACGTATCTCATTACTTTCATGGTGATCTGCTCTTGAGTAGGATTCAACTGATGCTACATCTTAAAGGTTACCTGTGTAATGTCACCTCCTATGGTTCTTTCATGCAATTCTTTTTTTTTAAATCAGATAATTTTTATTGAAATAAAAGTATAACAGACAAATATTTTCATTTCATGCAATTCTAGTAATAGTTCTCCGCAATTCTAGTAATAGTTCTCCGCACAGAAGAAAGTGGGAGCAAATATGAGGACATGTATGTAAAAACCAGGACGGTCCACAGCAGACATGGGCCCTGAAACCACAAAATATAATTATGTGCATGAAAGTATATTCATTCCATACGCAGCCTACAAATTATGGTCTGAGGTCTGCTTGATAGGACACTATAATAGTTTTCAGCTTGCCCTGGTTCTTTGCTAATCTTAGGAAATCCTACATAAATGGTTGGCATTATTTTCAGCCTAGGCATGAGAAAGCCGTGGGGCTACGTCGGGCTCAGGAATATTTAATTCATCTTGAAAATGTTAGGACGGAGTCTTGTTTTTTTTTGTTGATCCATTGCAGGGAAAGATAGACTATAGATAGTGCTGTGTGTGCTGTTCTTGTCATGGCTGACTAGTGCAGCTATTAACTAATAATGCATTGTTACATCAGTTTATGTTTTTTTTTTTCATGTTTTACTCCCTGCCTTTCAGGAGCCATAACTTTTTTTTTTTTTTTCACATAACAGGGCTTGTTTTTTTGCAGGACAAGCTGTACTTTTTGATTGGCACCATTTAGTATTACATACAATATAGTGAGAAGCTGGAAAATAATCTAAATGGGGTGGAATTGGGAAAAATTCAATTCCGCCATTGTTTTTCTTATGTCTTAATACTATAATTTTGTTTTAAATTCTTTTCATCACCATATTCTGACATACATAACATTTTTATACTTACATCTATGGAGCTGTGTATAGGCTTTGTTTTATTGCAGGCTGATCTGTGGTTGTGATACAATTTTGCAGTGTGTATGAATTTTTTATTCAGTTTCTTTCAGCCAACCAACAAATGGCAATTCAGTCATTTTGATTTATTTTACACCATTCACCATATGGAATAAACACTTTTATATTTTAATAGCTTGGCCATTTTCGGATACTAATAATGTGTATTCCTTTTTTTTTATTTCTTTTTTTACTTGTAAAATGAGAAAAGGGGGTGATTAGAATTTTTATTTAAAAACTTTTAAACTTTTATCTTTATATTTGTTCCCCTAGGGCACTTCAACTTAAAGGGCTCAATACCATCTTTACTATGGCAGGCCTGAGAGACTTCTGAAGGCCCCAGGCTGTCATAGCGGCCAAACAGGTTCCACAATCTCATCCCTTGGTGGGGTTTGGGGGGCATACAGTCACCAGAAGCACCACATTTCCAATAAAGGACCACTTAGATGTTGTGGTTGCTATTTACTGAGGTGTTAAAAGTGTGTGATCCCACAAATCCTGACCTAGGCCTCTCACCTAGTTAATCCAGTACTCTCTGCTCTGGACTGATGAGCGGCAGTCACCCCAAAAGAGCTGCCTGCAGATGAGGTGTTGGCTTAATTATTATCCAAGTCATGTCTCAAGGCCTGTTCAAAGGGTTAAACATTGACTACCTTACATCTGGTGGCATTAGAGGCAGAGCTTGCTAAGAGCTCATTTGCAGTGAAAGGGATTGATGGAGTACAGATCTAGATGCCACTGAGTGACAGGAAATACATATAGAGTCTTATGTGTATATATTCTTACCATGGTATTCTTACTGTTCCTATCAAGGAGTACAGTAAATCCCCAGCTCTGCGCTGACTCTCTCACAGTCTACACAGCAAAGCTGTCACATGAAGTTCAAATAACCAAAAAAGGTCAACTTATTGTACATTCTCTAATTTTCACTTTTGAGACAATTGAAATATTTAGAATATCAGAAGCTAAAATAAATATTATATGTGATAAAAACAGATAGATTGAATGATTTATGGGTAGATTGCTAGATAACAGATGGCTGGATGAATGGATAGATGGACAGATGGACTGATGGATAGATAGATAACATAGTTTGATGGATAGATATTCGATATTGGATCCGTAGATGGATTGATAGATGGATTGATGAATAGGTATTAGATAGATATTGGATCAATTCATAGATGGAGAAATAGATAAATGGAGCAAATAATAGATATTAGGTAGATGTTGGATGGATGGATGAATGGATAGATACCACAAAACGAGAAAAAATTGTAGCACAGTAACTAGAGCGAGCAGCGTGCAATCCCTCCGGGAGCACAGGCACAAGGTAAATTTTTCTGTTTTTGAATCTTATATTCAAAAACAGAAAAATAAGGCAGCACTCCAATAAGCTGTGAATAGGGTGTTGGACCCGGTTTATTTCCCAAGCAACATTTCAGCCCAGCACAATGAGGCCTTTGTCAAGCTTGAATTGGAGTTGTAGAAATTTTGCTTGGGTAATAAACTGGGTCCATCACCCTATTCACCGTTTAATGGAGTGCTGCCTAGTTTTTCTGTTGATAGATTGATAGATAGATAGATAGATAGATAGATAGATAGATAGATAGATAGAACAAGAAAAAGCAGCACTATAACAAACATGCAAGATAAGGGGGCAAACCCTCCAAGACCATTGGTAAATTGTCCAGAAATTTCCACTTGAAGAAATGAGGCTGCACTTCAATAAAGGTATAAGGGTGGTGGACCTGCTTTATTACCAAAGGACGCAACGTTTCCGCCCAGCTCAATGCGGCCTTTGTCAAGCATTGCCCCATTGAGCTGGTCTGAAACGTTGCATTCTGGAGTAATAAAGTAGGTCCACCACCCTCTTACCTTTTTTGGAGTGCTGCCTTATTTCTTCAAGTGGATAGATTTAGATATCCAAACAATCGTCCACAAAACAAAAACGGAGACAGCACGTCCAATGCCAGTGCTATTTTTTTAATCCGGATTAAAAAATAGCACTGGCATTGGACGTGCTGTCTCCGTTTTTTTGTTTTGTGGACGATTGTTTGGATATCTATACCTTAGGGGTTCATTTACCGCCCCTGGAGACGTGCACCCAACTACAAAAGAACCTAGGAGTGCTGCACACCCCACATCTGCAGATAGATTTAGATAGGTAGACAGTATAGACCGAGAGAGAGAGAGATAGATAGATAGATAGATATCCTTGCCTCCTCCCTCTGCTTATTGTCATTTTTTCAGCAAGGTCTATACTGGCAGCAGATGTCCTATTACTTTCATTACTTCACACTCGGCTTCAATCAAGCATTTTCCGTTATTTAACGGCACACCCCCGTGCCCCAACCCTGTTCACTTATTACGAGTCTCCGTCCAACTGGAACATACAAAACTCTGCCGTAGACGGGCTTTTAACACACACTGGATTTGAAGAAAAAAATATGCACATCTTGCTGTTTTCTCTTAATAACTCACACTGACACGTACCTCTAGTCTGATTTATATTTGCAGTCACCTTTAAATACTGCAACCCTTGATAGCCCAGTAATGTCGCTCATTGGAAGCCTTGTAATCTAATGAAATAACCAGGTATAGGGCTGTAGCTATAAGGCCAGGGTTACACTGTAGCTTTGGTCACTGAACGTGCAGACGACACTGTGACATCACATATTATAATGATCAGCGGCGTTGCGCTGCAAAGTTTTGGTTGTATACATCTAGGACTCCCTTGCAACACGTATGTGATTTTATGTTTTTTGTAGCAGCCAAATTGACCAAAAGGATTTCCCATCTGGACATTTGGGGAATATTAGATCCTAAAATTGACTTCATTAGGTTTCATTAAACTTAAAGAGGTTTTTCCACAAAGGAAATTTATCTTCTATCGACAAGCTAGATAATACATGTCTGATTGATGGAGGTCCCACCACTGGGAGCCTACAATCATTAAAATGGGGGCCCGTGAGAACTTAGTTTTTTCACTGTATATGAGGTCAACATAAACCGTTTTCATCAGTCCCATAGACATCGAATGGAGTGGCAGTGCCCACCACTCAGTACATAGGTACTAATGGGGTCATTTACCAAACTGGTGTAAAGTAGAACTGGCTTAGTTGCCCATAACAACCAATCAGATTCTACCTTTCATTTTTGACAGCTCCTTTGGAAAATGAAAGGTGGAATTTGGTTGGTTCTTCTGGTTGTCAATAGAAATAATCGACCGTCTTTTTGTCAGACACACCTCTAAAGGCCTCCATATACATTATTGTATTGTCGGCCAAACCCACAGAGAGTGGTGAGTTCATCCAACAGTCTGTGTGTGTGGGGAGCTACCAACTCTCCCCCGACAGATGAGGAGAGAAGTATTGGGCAAAGTGACTATTTTCGCCCCATCCTTATTTTCTCATGAGGGATAAGCCCAAAACAGAAGTGTCTGGCAGCAGCTTTCCACCCTCTCCCCTTTGAATGCATGTTCAGCTGAGCTGAACGTGTATGAGGAGTCAGGAGAGAGCTGTTGGCTAAACGACTGTACGGCTGACAGCTATTGAATGTGCATGGCCGCCTTCAAGTCTCATGAAAAATATTCTATAGTTTTCAAACCAGCGCCTGGATCTGAATAATTTTGTGCATATATTTAAAAATTTAGCATTGCCACTGAGTAATTTAATAAAATATATCTGTATAGCGCCACCTGCTGTTTGTTTTTGTTCTTATTTCTTTGAACTGCTCACTGGGATGGCCGCACATGTCCAGTTTTATCTTTTAACTGCCTCTTGAGCTGTGATAGGGAGAGCATGGACACGCCCCCTTAGCTGTGATAGGGAGAGTGTAGACACGCCCCCTGAGCTGTGATAGGGAGTGCATGGACATGCCCCCTGAGCTGTGATAGGGAGAGCATGGGCACGCCCCCTTAGCTGCAGCAGAAAACACACACCCCTTGAGCTGCCAGCTTGATATAAATCTACAGATCAGTGAATAGGGAAGATCCCTGGATCCATGTAAGGTACAGGACCGGTTCTAGCTTTGTTACAAAGAGATTGTCAAGTGCTATATAATGTCTGATTTAGATTTTTTACATTAGCATTTAAGAGCTTAGCTGAGCTTCTATAATGGACCATATTACTGTACAGTGTCTGGTAAGAAGACTTCTCAGAATGCAAATCACCAGAGAAAGATCTGTGAAGCTGAGAGATTTCCTCTCTAAATCCTGCAGAATAATGAATGCAGCTCTGGAGTTTAAAACAGGTTGCAACTCAAGATCACTACAAGATAAGTACTACTGATCATCTAGATTATTTCCATTTGTACACAGGTAGATGCAAACTTTATTACAGGGGTTTTCCAGGACTGAAAAAACACAGACCTATGCATGGGATAGGTCATCAATATGGGATAAGTGAGGGTCTGACACAAAGCACCCCCACCAATCAGCTGTTAGCAGCTACCTCTGGTTTCGGGAGCAGTGTACGCACCTGGATCCATGGAGGTGTTGAACCCCTACCGAGCTCATATTGATGACCTCCCCTGTGAAGAGTGGAATAAGTGTCTGATCAGCAGGGCTCTGACTGCTGGGGTCACAACTGATCATGAGAATGGGGGCTCATGCTGCTGCCATGTCAGCCGCTCCATTCAACTTTATAGGACTGTTGGAGATGGCCAAGTACAAGCGCCACAGCAGTCAGACCCCAGCCGAGTAGACACTTATCCCCTATCCCAGGGGTCAGCAGCTCCTGTCACTCCAGGTGTGGTGAAATTACAACTCCCAGCATTCACTCTCGCTTGGCTGTTCTCGAAACTCTCATAGAAGTGAATGGAGCATGCTGGGAGTTGTAGTTTAACAACAGCTGGAGTTCTGGAGGTCGCTGATCCCTGCTCTATCCTGTGTATAGCTCATCTTAATGGGACAACCCCTTTGTAAGAAGCTCTTTATAGTTTTACGGGTGGAGCTGTCCAGTACCTGGTGCTGAATTCAGTGCCGTCACCATTGGTAGCCCTCTGAAGTCTGATCACAGAACATCTCCCTTTACAAGCAGCGTGCATGGATGTCGCTTTTCCCTGTCACATTTTGGGGGGCTTCGCTTGTAATATGAGAAATTTCCAAAGTATTGAGCAAATTTATTACTGGTGTTCCCTTTTTTGTGCACAATATTGGTGTAAAGACGGAGAAACTAACGTGTCTGGTGAAATGCACCAGATTACTCATTCTGCCAGCGACTCATAAATGGATACATTTTACGACACTGTAACATGGATTAAGAGCGTAAAACCTACAAATACATTCATTGAATGGTTCATTTGTAAAAAAAAAAATTTAATTTTTAAATTCTCCATCAATTTGGTGTCAGTCCTTCAGCAGCCGCCGCACAGTAAGGGGTTACGCATGCTATTCTTATTGCTCTCGGTCTATATGGGTATTGTATCCCTCGCTGACAGAATATCACAGGCCTTGTGCCTGATTTAGTAAATAATGACCCTTAGGCAGTGGTTAAGGAGGAATTCACATTCTGGATGAGCATTAACTTCATGAAACAAGTCAGCGGAAGCCACTTCAGATCTCGATGTTACCCTATTACTGATAAGCGCAGTCCTTTAGTTAATCAATACGACCGTTCATGCGAACCAACGCGGAGGTCATATGTGACCCAACATTAGCAGAGAGCAAGGCAGGAGAATAAAGCAAAATACAAAGGTAGAGACATTAAAGAGTTGTCCTATTTTGATCAACCTCTACAAGGTGTCCTGGTGATCAGCTGATTAGCATGGATCTGGCTTCTCTATCAAGATAGCTACTCCATTCCCACTGTAATCTTTTAAATACCCGATTGCTCAGATTGGGAGACATTCTTCACTCTGGCTAATAAATGGGGGGAACAAGTAGGGGAACTTGGAGAAACCCTTGTACGTCTGAACTCAGAACTGGGCCTGAAGCAGTGTTGTGGCCACAACATGCAGATGATTTTAATATACAGTAAAGTCTGCATAGGACATGGACCTGGTGACATCTAGAGCAAATGTCTCCAGGTCTGTATTCCATGAGACATAGTCCAAAGTGTGATGGCTGGGGTCCCATCCACTGGCATCTCTTCTCTCTCAGAGGGCATGCCACCCCCTTCCTGCAACTGCACCCAGCATGCCATTCGTGGCCTTCCCTGCCTGATTCCTGGTGCTCACTTCCTTAGGGTACACTTTTCCCAGGATCAGTTTGTACACAGGTTAATCATCCCCCAGCCAATGGCAGCTTTCTCTGGGGCATACAGTGCACCTTCCCCTATGGGAGGTTGACTAAGCTATATGTTTCTAGCTTGTCTAGTTCTGCAAAGGTGTACTATTGTGTTGTTCTGACCTCCCATGCCTGACTTCTGCCTGACCATAATATTGACCCGTTGTCACCTGCCCTGACCTACTACTGGATAAACATATTGCGCCAACTTTGCCTGTTCTGACTTCTGACCATGCTTTTACCTATCGCATTGGTGTCACGCGTCAGTGTCTCTTGACCCGCTTAGGTCAGCATCCTCTGAACGGAAACCACTCCTAAAGGTAGCGAAATAGTGATCCCTACAGTAAAGTCCAGATTGCCATACAGGTGCAAAGGGGTGAAAACCAGGGGTCCAACTTGACAATGCCTTCAGTAGTAGCCCCAGTCAAAATCCTTTCAGTGGTACAGTGGGTCCATGCCTGCTGGTTTTCACAGTAGTGCAATGTCTGAGTTTCTCCCTATAAACCTTCACTTCATGTAGAAAAACTGAGGTATGATTTACTTCTATGGGTCCTTGTGCAGTCCGTTGTGCACACAGAAAAAAAAATGGCCACCTGAATCAGGCATTATGCAAACATTTTGTAGATTCATAAATCTATTGTCACTTACACAGACCATCCTTGGAATGATGGTAGTCAGTGGGTTGAGTTCCTGCTGTTGTCTTGATTTTCTCTCTAAACGTCCACCGAATGTGTCGAGTGCTGATGGTCTCAGATGGCCAGAAGCTCAGTCAGCCGATATGGATTCTCTTGCACATGGGTAGTGGGGCTATTCCAATAGATGCATGTTCTGAGAGGGAATCATGACAAGTATTGGCATGATTCCCTCTCAGAACATGCATCTAATGGAATAGCCCCACTACCCATGTGCAAGACAATCCATCTCGTCTGACTCAGCTACTGGCCATGTGTGACCATCAGCACTCAACACATTCGGTGGACGTTCAGAGAGAAAATCAAGACAACAGCAGGGGTTGCCTTAACAGGTATGTAACGGTAATATTTAGGCACAGGAGCATTATATAAATGATTCCAATTTTTATATTTTATATATGAATGAACAGAATAAATTCACATTAATTTGTAGGACAACCTCCATCATGTTATAGTAGGAAGAGTGCACAAAATGATGCTCAAACAAACACATACTTGGCAGTAGTACAGCAGTGATCAAGTTGGTATCAAACTGGGACCAAGCAGAACTGGGACTAAGTAAAAGAAGATTGCTGGCCAAGAAGGATAATTGTTACAAATTTTACCCTTATGTTTCTAGGACAAAATTGAGGCCATGGCCAGGATATTAGATGCAAAGGTATAGAGCTTCTAGTCGAGAAAGAAACGGAGTGTCGTATAGACAGTAGACCACTTCTTTGTCCAACCTCTATCTCAACATTCTCCAATCACAAAACCCTGCCCAGTGACTTTAGGAAAAACTAATAAAGATGGTCCTACTACGTTCTTCAGCTAGCCATATACATTAAATGGGGGGTAAGCAGAACCCACTGATTTCCATGGGACCTGTAAACTAGCTAATACTTATGGAGCCTCCCAACTCTCTTCCAATGTCTGCCACGGGATTTCAACATGCCGAAACCCTTTGCCCTCAAGAGAGAAGAGGAGTCTGGCGGTGGCTTACTTCACTCTCCCTTTTGAGAACTCATGCACACGCGGAGGGATCCGGAGCAATATCTAATGCATATGGTCAGCCTCAGGACTTCTAATATGCGAGGCTGGGTTGGCATGCATAGAGGATGGCCCCAATCAACTAGACATACAGTATGATCTAAAGTTGGTTAGACTTGCTCTTCCTGAGATTTGTGAGATCTAATGACCTCTCACAAGCTACAGTCCAAGTATTATCATAGGATTTGTTGGAGCTAAATCGCCTGATCTTTCGTGACCATTTCCACATTGATGTGATGATTATACTACTTCTGATCATGTTCTGGTTAGATCACAGTGAACATTGCTATTGGTAAAAATGCAAATCAATAGACTTGGGATTGGACTAAGCAGAGGAAACTAGTTTAGCTCCATACACTATGGTTCCCAAAGAAAACATATTATATTTTTATCTGTGTGCTATCGCTATTTTTTGCATATGGCACACTTTCCCATTCATTTCTATGGGGCCACGCCCAGATGATGTAGCTGTCCTGCAAATGATGGAACTTGTCCTATTCTGATCCGTATTGCGTTTGACAATAGTCCTATTGATGGGAGAGAAAAAAGTGAAGAATGCACATGTAAGGTATCTCAAGATATAGATACAGTTGTGTGCATGAAGCCTTAGGGTGAACCATACTGTTGCAGTAAAATACACCACAATAATAATACATTGTGCAGTAGCAGGGAACTCTGTGTAAAGTGCTCAAATAATTCCAGTGTTTTTTTTAAAATTCTGCAGCATTTTTGCACTGATTCATGTGCAGATTTGGCCCCATTCATTGGAGCTTTTCCATGTGGGGTCACCTGCCGCATTGCATCAGTGAGTGTGTGGACTACAGGACAGATTTCCCACAAAAATCAATGGGGTGCGGTTTAATGGAGGATTTCATGCGGATTTCAGAGGGAAGTTTGCGCCTAAATCAGTAAATAAAATCTCTGTACATAACGTAGTACTGCTATACAATGTCTAAATCAAATAGCTATAGGATTAATGTTAAGGATTCTAGATGTCAAAAGTCATGGGTGCCAGGCCATCTGGGGCGCCACATTCAGCATGGATGCCAATTTGGCTCTGCTTGTGACAAGATGTCAAATCTACTGTGTCGGCAGTTGAAGAGGTATCCTGACCCATCAGGATAACTTGTACCATTGCCAAATATTTGCCAGCTGATGGATCCATAAAAAGTCCGTCCAGTCCAGACGTGGACAAAAGCAGATTGTGCTCCGTTCACTATAATGTTATCATTTTTTATCCAAAGTCACAAAGAAAAGACTACAGCACAGAATGCAATTTTCTGCTTCTCATTAGTCCCCGAACCTCAACGTGGGGGACCCAGCCAACATACGTGTGTTTGGGCTCCTTTCCATTCTACTTTATCTACAAGAAAAGCAGCTTGATTAGAAAAAAAATATCAGGAAATGTCACAAAAAGAACAAAGGGAAAACTGTGACAATACAAAGAGAACAGCTCCTGGAGAGCGCATTGTTGTAAATGTTAAAATCCTTATAAATATTCAACAGGGCAACGAATGAAAAGATTCAATTATTCATGGGCAGATCCCGCCCGGCCAGGAAGCTAAATGTTTTCTAGAGGATGGAGCTTGCGCTAATTTGGATCTCTCATTTTTTGGCACAGCCACAGACTGTACAGGAGAGGGGGGAGACGTGATATAGGAGGAAGAGAGACGGGAACGGGGGAACTGGGAGACAATTACAGAATGGGAAGCAGAGGGAGAAATGACAATGAGGAAATAAGATGTAAAGAGATATGTTAGGGGTGGATGTGTGGATGGTTGGACAAATACAGAGATAAATCAGATCGATCGATAGATAAATAGATAGATACGTAATCAGATACGTCGATAGATACGTAGGTAGATAGATAAATATGTAATTAGATACATCTATAGATACGTAGGTAGATAGATAGATAGATAGATAAAAATATACAATGCAACAGCACTCTGCAAACCAAATAAAGTACAACAATGCCACAGTAATCGAAAATATTCTGGTGCTAATGCTATGCTTATTTAGCAAATATGAGATTCTTGGCAAATACATTTTGTACAAAATTATTTGGGCCCATCTGCCAGACGTCAAGGCGATCTCTATAAGACGGGAACCTTACACTAAATACTACCTGTGATGTGCCATAACGGCCACCATAAAACTCAGGGAGTGGAGTGTTAGATTCTGCTGATTAGAAGAGGTCTTGTGGGTCAGCCACCCTCAGTCACACATTGATGATTTATCTTAAGGCTAGACCATAAATGTTTTCGGCTCAGAAAAACCCTTTAAGAGAAACTACTCTCTGAACCCAACAATCTGACTTTTATCACATATGATTTTCGATGCTCTAAAAATAAATATTGTAAATTGTAAATTTTCGAAAACATTTGCAAGCAAATGCCAATATATTTGAGAAAAAGGTCTGTAGACTATCTGTGCACCATCTGGCTATGCTGGATACAGTAAACAGGCAGGGACCAGGAACTTAAAGTGGCCCTGGAAAAAACTAAAAGTGGTCCCAATGTAGTAGGTGGGTCCAAATTGACAGAAGGTGGCACAGCACAAGTAGATGTGGCCAATACAAGTTGGCAGGGTCAAAAAATGCTTTACACAACATTTTTGGTCCGGCTGTGCCAGATTACCACCAGAGCCCATTACAGTGAATGAGGATCCGGAAGTGCAAGGCGGTATCTGGCTATGCCGGATACAGTGAACTCTGGCAGTCTGGTCTTCTGCCGGATCATCACAAATGTGTACCCAGCCTATCAATAGCTGCCCTGTTCTGTCCTCCTCTTCCTTCTGAGTTGTCTGCAATTAAGCTATGGAGCAGGGGTGAGGAGGTGAGATGTGGACCATAGCACAAAGCCAGACGTACCTTCAGCATGCTGTCTGGACTTCCTCTAATAATGATTCCTAAAGTTCCCCCAGTAGTATGTGCCCGGCTAGCATCAGTAAGAAGGGCTGGGAGGTCCTATGGGCATCAGTCCACCAGAAAAATTCTCTGTAGGGTTTATAGTAAGTCCACCCCTGATGGAAGACTCGAGTAGTCTGTTCCTTTGCGGGAACAGACTACCAGGGGTTGTTGCTGCAGATGTGAACCTACCCTAAGGGATATTATTAGGTAGACATATTCTCCAGGTGACCCAGAGATCCTCTCTGGTGACTGGATTCAATTTTTTGAGCTGTGCTTTTGTCCCAGGCAGTTCTACAATAAAGGTGACTTCCAAGCACAGGCAACAGCAAAAGAACAAGTTGTTTAACGTGTAGCTTATAAATCTGCCAGAGCGACCAACACCGCCAATGTAACCGTATGTAACCGCCATTAAACTTGGACACATAAGGCCTGGGGGCTAGTAAAGTAATATACAGGGAAGATGGTGCAAGAGGGGAAATAGCAAAATGCTCTAAACAAGTAAGGTAAAAGTGATGTAAGAGGAAAATACACATTATATACAAGGATCAGCCATCACGTTAAATGGTTGAAGGGAAGAACATTGATTATCTCGTGATACTTGTCATGGGGTGGGATATATGGGCCTGGAATCACACGTGAGGTTTTTGGTGCATTTTTCAAAAGCGGATTCAAAAGGAATAGGAAATAAGAGAACCTATACAGTACTTCTTCTTCCTGCTGGATCCAAAACTTGCATCAAAAACTCCATGTATGTTTCCAGGCATAAACATAGACATACAGTCAATTCATGAAGTTGATGTCCTGGAAGCCGGAAAAATGGGTAACTGTAAGGATCTGAGGGACTTTTATAAGAGTGAAATTATAATAGCTGGTCAACTGGGTCAGTGCATCTCCAAAACAGCAGATTATGCAGTGGTTAGCACCTACCAAAGTGATCCAAGGACAAATGGTGAAGTGGTCAACTGGCGATGGCGTTATCACGTTTGCTTTTACACCATGTGGACAGCCAGGAGCGTGAGGATACAGTATGGGAAAAAGGCATAGCAGTGTGATGCTCTGGGAAATATTCTCTTGGGAAACCTTGGATCCTGACCAGTGGCGCATTATAATAGGGACGTCTAGGTCGGCAGCCCAAAACCAACCCGAACGCCCACATACTGCGGCGGGGCATGGGAGCACATAGTTCCCTGCCCCGCCGCCTATCACCGCCATAAGTTTCAGGCCTAGTAGGCCTGAGGCCTATGTGGTAGTAAAAGCCCCGCACAGGTGTGCGTGATGACGTCATCACATGCCAGTGTGCAGGGCTTTGATGTGTGCGCACCTGCCTCACCATCACGGACACAGGTAAGTATTAGCCTTAAGGTTTTTGTTTTTTCTTGTATGTGTGCCAACTTTGGGGGGCAGAGGAGGTCATATTACTGCAGGGACAGTGGGGGAAAATGATTACATGGGGGGAAATTACTTAATGGGGGGTAGTGTGGGGCAAATTACTTAATGGGGCAGTGTGGGGGCAAATTACTTAATGGGGGCAGTGTGGGGGCAAAATACTTAATGGGGCAGTGTGGGGGAAAATTCCTTAATGGGGACAGTGTGGGGGTAAATTATTTAATGGGGCAGTGTGGGGGTAAATTACTTAATGGGTACAGTGTGGAGGCAAATTACTTAATGGGAACAGTGTGGGGGCAAATTACTTAATGGGGGTAGTGTGGGGCAAATTACTTAATGGGGGTAGTGTGGGGCAAATTACTTAATGTGGGGAGTGTGTGGGCAAATTACTTAATGGGGCAGTGTGGGGGCAAATTACTTAATGGGGACAGTGTGTGGGCAAATTACTTAATGGGGACAGTGTGGGGGCAAATTACTTAATGGGGGCAGTGTGGGGGGGGGAAATTACTTAATGGGGGCAGTGTGGGGGAAAATTACTATATGGGGAAGTGTGGTGGAAATTACTATGTGGGGGCAGTGTGGGGGGAATTATTACTATAGGGGGAAGAGTGGGAAATTACTTAATGGGGGCTGTGTGGTGGAAATTACTATGTGGGGGCAGTGTGGTGGAAATGACTATGTGGGAGCAGTCTGAGAGAAATTACTATATGGGGGCAGTGTGAGAGAAATTACTATTTGGGGGCAGTGTGGGGGGAAATTACTATATGGGGGCAGTGTGGGGGAAATTACTATATGGGGATAGTGTGGGGGAAATTACTATATGGGGGCAGTGTGGGGTAATTATTACTATATGGGGCAGTGTGAGAGATTACATGGGGGAAAATTATTTAATAGGGGGTAGTGTGGGGCAAATTACTTAATGGGGCAGTGTGGGGGCAAAATACTTAATGGGGGCAGTGTGGGGGCAAAATACTTAATGGGGCAGTGTGGGGGCAAATTACTTAATGGGGGCAGTGTGGGGGTAAATTACTTAATGGGTACAGTGTGGGGGCAGATTACTTAATGGGGACAGTGTGGGGGCAAATTACTTAATGGGGGGTAGTGTGGGGCAAATTACTTAATGGGGCAGTGTGTGGGCAAATTACTTAATGGGGCAGTGTGTGGGCAAATTACTTAATGGGGACAGTGTGGGGGCAAATTACTTAATGGGGACAGTGTGGGGGCAAATTACTTAATGGGGGCAGTGTGGGGGAAAATTACTTAATGGGGGCAGTTTGGGTAAAATTACTTAATAGGGGCAGTGTGGGGGCAAAATACTTAATGGGGCAGTGTGGGGGCAAATTACTTAATGGGGCAGTGTGGGGGTAAATTACTTAATGGGGGCAGTGTGGGGGAAAATTACTTAATGGGGGCAGTTTGGGTCAAATTACTTAATGGGGGCAGTGTGGGGGCAAGTTACTTAATGGGGACCGTGTGGGGGGAAATTGCTTAATGGGGCAGTGTGGGGGGAAATTACTTAATGGGGGCAGTGTGGGGGCAAATTACTTAATGGGGACAGTGAGGGGGAAAATTACTTAATGGGACAGTGTTGGGGCAAATTACTTAATGGGAGCAGTGTGGGGGCAAATTACTCAATGGGGGCAGTGTTGGGGCAAATTACTTAGTGGGGGCAGTGTGGGGGCAAATTACTTAATGGGGGCAGTGTTGGGGCAAATGACTTAATGGGGACAGTGTGGGGGCAAATTACTTAATGGGGCAGTGTGGGAGCAAATTACTTCATGGTGCAGTGTTGGGGCAAATTACTTTGTGGGGGCAAACTACTACATGGGAGGCAGTGTGGTGAAAATTACTATATGGGGAAGTGTGGTGGAAATTACTATGTGGGGGGCAGTGTGGTGGAAATTACTATGTGGGGGCAGTGTGGTGGAAATTACTATGTGGGGGCAGTCTGAGAGAAATTACTATATGGGGGCAGTGTGAGAGAAATTACTATTTGGGGGCAGTGTGGGGGAAATTATTATATGGGGCAGTGTGGGGGAAATTACTATATGGGGGTAGAATGGGGGAAATTACTATATTGGGGGTAGTGTGGGGAAAATTACTATATTGGGGCAGTGTGGGGGTAATTATTACTATATGGGGGCAGTGTGGGGGAAATTACTTTATGGGGGCAGTGTGAGGGAAATTACTATATGGGGCAGTGTGGGGGAAATTACTATATGGGGGTAGTGTGGGGGAAATTACTATATGGGGGCAGTGTGTGGGTAATTATTACTATATGGAGGCAGTGTGTGGGAAATTACTATATGGGGGCAGTGTGGGGAAATTATTATGTGGTATGGGGACGTTGCTATTGGGGAGGCACTGTAGGGGCCTTTCTATTACAGGACATAATAGGGGACATTATTTTTGGAGACACTATTCAGGCATTATTACCTGGAGCACAATATAGGATGTTATTATTACTGGGGGCACTCTAGGGGACATTATAATTTCTGTAGACACTATAGCGATCTTTGTGATAGTTGTTATTATTACTATAGGGGGCAAGTGGGACATTAAAAGGCTGTGTGGTGGAAATTACTATGTGGGGCAGTGTGGTGGAAATGACTATGTGGGGGCTGTGTAGTGGAAATTACTATGTGGGGGCAGTGTGGTGGAAATTACTATGTGGGGACAGTGTGAGAGAAATTACTATGTGGGGGCAGTGTGGGAAATTACTATATGGGGCAGTGTGGGAAATTACTATATGGGGCAGGTAGAAATTACATATGGGCGTGTGGGAAATTACTATATGGGGTAGGTGAGAGAAATTACTATGTGAGGCAGTGTGGGAGAAATTACTATATTGGGGCAGTGTGGAGGTAATTATTACTATATGGGGGCAGTGTGGGGAAATTACTATATGGGGCAGTGTGGGAAATTACTATATGGGGCAGTGTGGGGAAATTACTATATGGGGTAGTGTGGGAAATTACTATATGGGGGCAGTGTGTGGGTAATTATTACTATATGGAGGCAGTGTGTGGGAAATTACTATATGGGGGCAGTGTGGGGGAAATTAGTATGTGGTATGGGGGACGTTGCTATTGGGGAGGCACTGTAGGGGCCTTTCTATTACAGGACATAATAGGGGACATTATTTTTGGAGACACTATTCAGGCATTATTACCTGGAGCACAATATAGGATGTTATTATTACTGGGGGCACTCTAGGGGACATTATAATTTCTGTAGACACTATAGCGATCTTTGTGATAGTTGTTATTATTACTATAGGGGGCAGAGTGGGGGAAATTACTAAAAGGGGGCTGTGTGGTGGAAATTACTATGTGGGGGCTGTGTAGTGGAAATGACTATGTGGGGGTTGTGTAGTAGAAATTACGTGTGCTAGAGAGGGCACTCTAGAGACATTATAATTTCTGTAGACACTATAATCTTTGTGATAGTTGTTATTGTGCTACTATGGGGGGGCAAGTGAAATTACTAAAGAGGCTGTGTGGTGGAAATTACTATGTGAGGGCTCAACATAGTGGAAATGACTATGTGGGGGTTGTGTAGTAGAAATTACTATGTGGGGGCAGTGTGGTGGAAATTACTATGTGGGGGCAGTGTGGTGGAAATTACTATGTGGGGGCAGTGTGAGAGAAATTACTATGTGGGGGCAGTGTGAGAGAAATTACTATATGGGGGCAGTGTGAGAGAAATTACTATATGGGGGCAGTGTGAGAGAAATTACTATATGGGGCAGTGTGAGAGAAATTACTATATGGGGGCAGTGTGAGAGAAATTACTATATGGAGGCAGTGTGAGAGAAATTACTATATGGGGGCAGTGTTGGAGAAATTACTATATGGGGCAGTGTGGGGGAAATTACTATATGGGGCAGTGCGGGGGTAATTATTACTATATGGGGGCAGTGTGGGGGAAATTACTATATGGGGGCAGTGTGTGGGTAATTATTACTATATGGGGGCAGTGTGGGGGAAATTACTATATGGGGCAGTGTGGGGGTAATTATTACTATATGGGGGCAGTGTGGGGGAAAGTACTATATAGGGTAAATTTCTATATGGGGGCAGTGTGGGGGAAATTACTATGATGTGGGGGACATTGCTATTGGGGAGGCACTGTAGGGGCCTTTCTATTACAGAACATATTAGGGGACATTATTTTTGGGGACACTATTCAGGCATTATTACCTGGAGCACAATATAAGATGTTATTATTACTGGGGGCACTCTAGGGGACATTATAATTTCTGTAGACACTATAGCGATCTTTGGGATAGTTTATCAAACTGGTGTAAAATAGAACTGACATAGTTGCCCATAGCAACCATTCAGATCTCACCTTTCATTTTTGACAGCTCCTTTGGAAAATGAAAGGTGGAATCTGATTGGCTGCTATGGGTAACTAAGCCAGCTTTACTTTACACCAGTTTGATAAATGACCCCATTATGTCTACTAGGGTCACTATTTTGTCAGCAGTTTAGTACCTGGGACATTGGGGAGCACAGTGGGCACAGTATTAGGAGTGGCAGCAGGATGACATTGTTGGGACACCAGGATGGGGAGGTTGATGGAAAAATTTAGAAATCTAACGTGTCTGTGTAACAAACTCTGTAGAGACGAGATGCGGCTGAAAGAATTTGTCATGGTGGTCTGGGTCAGAAGCAGGAGAAGAGGAAAGAAAAGGTCTACGTAACAGGAGATGTCCCTGGATGTAAGAGGTATGTGGTGCTGTATTCTCCTCCAAGTCTTTATTATAATCATGGGTATTTTAAATTTTGCAAATTTTCAACAGCCCAGATAACAGTGATAACTTGCTGTGTACAGATAACGTAGTAGATGTTGCCTGCAGTCCTATGTAGCACCCCACATAACACAATGTAGCAGTCCTATGTAGCACCCCACATAACACAGTTACATAGTGTAACTGCAGGTAACATCTATGACATCTGTACTCAGATAGTAATGAGATGATGGGGGTATGATTCCTGGCACCCCCGCCAATCTGCTCTTTGAGGAGACCACGATGTCCCAGTGAGCCCCGCAGCCTCTTTGCTCCTTACCAAGCATAGCTCTGTCCATTTGATAGCACTGTGCTTGTTATTGAAGCTCAGACCCAATCACTCAGATGGGACAGAGCTGCACCTAGACCATGTGAACGATTAATGTGATGTCATATGGCCTAGGAAGAGACTGTGGCACTCACAAAGCACCACAGCCTCTTTATACAGATTTTTGGGACTAAAATGGAGGGCGGGGCCCGAGTTGGTTAGAGAGCTCCGGGCCCATCATGCACTTGATCCGCCCCTGATCCTAACAATCATATGGTGTGACTTTGCCACATTATCTACCTAAACATTGTACAGTCTAGGTACATCCTGTAATGGCAGGAGTATTTCCAAAGGATAGTGGTCACTTTAGGCAGGATAATGCTCTTGCCACACTACAAAGATTATTCAGCAAAGAGTTCAGAGTGATGACTTGGTCTCCAAATGCTATCTTTGCAATGTGCTAGAAAATAAAGTCCGACCCAAGTTAAAGGATTTGATTATCTGCTGCTAACGCTTGGTGTCATATACCACAGAACACCTCCAGAGGTCTTGAGGAGGCCAAGCCTCAATGGGTCTTTTAGCAACACAAGAGTCACCTACAGCTTCCTGATTTCATGTATGTGGATCATATCAAAGGCTGCACACTAGATCTACACATATGGTATGAGTATTTAATAGCATTATTCAGTTTTTAGCCTTCAGTTCTATATTTAAATACAGTGACCAAACTGCAAAAAATGTGAATGTGCTCAAATCGTCTACCACTGGAGCAAGGGTGCACAGAGTTTCTTGGGCTTGCCTTTGGCCCACTAAGCAGCTCATTTGCATAATTATTGAAAGTACTTTTTTCTTCAGAATGGAGCAAGGGATTACTAAGTGAAAGGTATTACATTCAGCTTAATTTCCTGCTGAAAAACTCCCTTTAATAATGTGAGCACAATGCAGTGCCCCACTGCGATAGTAGTGAGACACTGCAAAAGGAAGTGGTTAGACCTCAATATGAAGCGTTAGTGCCTATATGGTAAAGTGCAAGGAAGTAAAATACAGCCCTGGATAGAGAGACAGACAGAGAAAACCAAATATATAGAGAAAAGAGAAAAAAATAAAATATTAAAAAGCATTCCAGTGCGGAGAAGAGGTGCATGTAGAAGCTCTGTGGACATAAACTACTTAAAAAGAACCTTATATGCTCTGCAGCAAACCTATTCAGGAGATTAAAGTCTTCTGGTGCCTCGACAGACTTGCAAAGGCAAAATCCGGATATGCCCACTATACTACATCCTACTGTCGTGGAAAACTGTGGTACCATTAACTGTGACAGCAACCTGTGGAGAAAATTCAGAACAGTCTGATGTTGGGGGCCGCCCTGTAGTTGCATAGAGAGAAGTGTTGCACCCTTATTTCTTGATGCTTAAGTGTGGGATAGAGAAGTGCAATGAGAGGTAACTTGCCTTATAAAGACACCTTGCCCTATGAACTACTTCTGCATCAGTGGAAAATTGCAAAGTAACAACTGCCGGTCCATCCATGCTGAGAACTGTAACTCATGTACCTGAACTTGATTCTCCAGTAAGAACTGTTTTACTGTTACAACTCCCTCTCTGTTGCCTCCACCACTTTAGTAAACCCTGCCTTGCACGTCACAATTCTTCACCATCAAGGGCACCTCAAACCACCATCAGGTAGGAGATACCCAAAAACAAGGGTGTTCCCCGAACAGAAGAAAGGTGTGCCCTTCCCATCACTACACAGCACAGAGGAGTGTTAGAGTGAGTACTAATTACAACCACCATTCTTACTATCACTCCTATCCTCTCCTCCTGGGTTGCATGCTGAAACAATAGCAGGGAAAACCATTACTGTGCATGCAGGAGGAGAGTGGAGACTTAACTTAGTAGAAGCAGTGCCAGGCAGGGCACTGGGCAGGATAAGGATTGAGCAGCTGAACTACAAGCTCATCTATACAAACAGTATACAGAGATTTGCTTGTATTACTTTGTGTTGGAGGGGTACAAAGCTCAATGTACCAGCTGAACATAACCCTAGCTTTATCACTGCCAGTTACCATGTTCCACCAGCCTCCCCTCTCCCCCCCTTTATTGCAACCATAGTAGAGCGGCTGGCATAACCATGCATGGCACTTGGTCAAACTATTTTATTGCAAAACTAATTTTCGTAGGGGTTTTCTGTTTTAGGTCTCATTCAGTCAGCCGCATGCCGTCCGCAAAAATGTGGATCTGTTTTTTTTCAGAATTAGATGCTGCCCCATTCACTTCTATGGGGCCCTTTTCTTCCATTCCACAGCTCTGCAAAAGAAAATAAAACACGTCCTATACTTGTCAGTGAAAATCAGGACTTGGCCCAATTGAAGTCTATGAGTCCTCAAAAATATGGAATGCAATCATGCTGAAATGTCTGCAAAAAAAAACGGATCCATATTTTTGTGCCCATGAATGAGCCCTTAAACTGATGACCAATCCTCAGGGAGAGTCCGAATCCCAGCATGACCCCCCACCCCAGCCCATCAGCACTCTTTGGCACTCCGGTGAATGCTGCGGCCTCTTCCTAGGCCAGTGATACCATGTTCGCCTAGGTGCAGCTCTGTCCCATTCAACTGAATGGGGCTGAACTGCAATACCAAGCACGGCCACTATACAGTGGATGGCGCTGTGCTTGGTAAGCTGCGAGGAGACCGCCTTTTCAAACAGCTGATTGACGGGGTGCCGATGTGAGACCCATAGTTCATCAGTTTGTAAACCCTTTTAAATTACCTGGGGGGTGTTTAGGGTACCTCCCCATAGCATCCGCCACCCCTCCTAAAAACTCGAAAGGAAAGTGTCCTTAGAAATTGTATAAAATATAGCCAATGACTATGTATCACCGATAGCTCACACCTTTCCCTATGTATACTGCAGCAGAGGTGCAGCATGGCGGAGTGCCTGAGCCACGCAGCCCGTCGCCACGCTCTGAGCGAGGTCTCTAGTTCTCTGGGATTTCTCCGACATCAGATTAACAAATTGGCAATCATTAATAATTCTAAGCAGGCGGTGATAAATCGGAGCTCTCCCGTGATGGAGCCCGACACCAGCCCATAAATCACTCAGATTACTGGCGGATTTTTTAAAATGCAACGTCAAAATGTCACTGATACTAATAGCCGGGCTAGATGTGGATTACTTATCTCCACTACATCTGAGCACTGACACAGGGCAGGGAGGTGAGCGGCTGAACACTGGGAATACAATCTGCCTTGTACCTACTGACCGGAACAGTGACAGTCACACGGTTCAGGCAGACAGACAGATAACTTTATATATGACTGCCGCTCCATTCATTCTGAGCGTCCTGCGGTGACATCGCAACGTGAAGGATGAGTGAGGAGACACGTAAGGTTAATATTTATCCAGGTGCAGGCCTCGGCATTGTACGCCATCCCAAGATACTGGCTCATCGGTGGTTAAGTGAATGACGTGGCTCATACAGATGCAGCAGTGCTGAGCGTGGTCAATGTAGTAGAGCTTGATTTGTCACTTGTCCCAATTTATCTATGATATTACTGAGCTGTTTTACATAGGACTTCATCAAAGGGGTACATTTCAAATAGCTGCTGGCTGGCTATACATCTCTCTTGTGCTGGTCACAGTAGTACTATTTATTAAAATGAATGGCCGAACATATACATAGAGGGTTCCAGTCCCTCGGACGGTCGGACCTCCGGAGCTGCTGTATGTTAGTGGCTTCTAAAGGGTAAGGGGGGTTTCGAGCAAGGCAAACCCTTCTTAGGACTTTAGTTGATCGATATGAAACCCGTATGTACACCGGACACAGGGGTATGCCACCAATGAGGCCAGGTGGGGTGATCACCTCAGGCAGCACCAGGTAGGGGCAAGAGGGGGGCAGCGGATGGGCCATAGGCAATGAGTGCTTTCATTGTGGCAAAGTGGTTAGGTTAAGAAATTGGCATTTTTCTCACGGACCCATTCTCTTACGGAAAAAATTGGACCTAAGTGCACGCTGCGGTTTTCTCTGGTCCATGTGGATAAGTGGACACATAGCTGATTTTCATAGACTGCCCTGGCAAATTTGGGCTGTCCCGGGATGAAAATAAGTGGGGCTAAAGTAAACCCACCCATAATTGGGCGTTCCAGTAGGGGAGGGCTGCTTTCCGTTCTACACTGGTGAACATTACTTGTCTGATTGAGCCCTAAGATATCCATTTTCCCTAATACAGTAAGTCATATGGACAAGGGTAGTCTTTTGAAAACATCTTCTATGAGCATTCAGTGCGACGCCTAAGAGTTAATTGACAAATTCGGCTCAGCTACACCTGCGCCCATTACTTTGTGCAGAAAAAGCAATCATATTTAGTAGTATTGTAAACTGTTGCCAATCTCATATGAGTAAAGGCTCCGCTGTTTTCTTCCTTCTGTCTCCAAACCCCAAATGCATCTTTTAGGACGGGCGACAAGGCAGAGAAGTGTGTTCTATTTAGGGGCCGCAAGAGGAAAAACCATTTCCTTGCAGAAATTAGCATGCAGCAGCTAGAGAGGGGGGGAGAGGGGCGTCCGCAGGAATCTAGGGGGGAAAGATCGTTAGAAATCTTTCATTATCTCTATATTGCCAAGGTCAGGCTGGCCATATTTCCTCTTTAGCACTGCAGAGGGAATAAGCCTTGGCTGCGGTATAATAGAGCAGAGAATGCCCACGCGGGGACTGATGGTAAATCAATATACCTCATCAATAGAAGGCCGACATTCCCTGAGAGCTGCAAACCGCTTCCAACTCATCAACTTCTTAACTGCTCTGTAACCCTTTGGTTCCCCCAGGAGCCGACAACACGTTGCTGACCACTGAGTTGTTAATCCCGCCGGTAACTAAAAGGTTAAAGGCTTCCAATATGGGCGAAAGGAGAATGTTAAACCACTTGACTGCTGCTACCCTTTTTCTGTGTCGCACGTTATTTTGGACCCTGTCTAGCTTCTGTTCTAAAGAACCCGGTTTTGTCCCAGCAATTTGGATATATAATGCTATATGTCGTACATATTCAGTATACCCACAACCCTTCCCTGTCTCCCATCATTTTAGGATTTTGTTATTGATGGCCTATCCTCAAAATAGGCCATCAATATCTGGTCTGTGTGGCTCCGACTCTGACACCAGAAGTCTACGCAGGATCTACACAGGTCCATTCATGGTGTAGTGAGCAGAGCTGGTTACTGCAGCACTGCTCCTGTTGACTTAAAGAGGTTCTCCCATGACTAATGTAAAAAATTAAAATCAGACATTATATAGTACATGACAATCTCTCTCTAACAAAGCTAGAACCAGCCCTGTACCTCACATGGATCCAGAGATCTCCACATTCATTGTTCTGCTAGATTTATATCAAGCTGGCAGCTCAAGGGGAGGGTCTCTTCTGCTGCAGCTCAGGGGGCGTGTCCATGCTCTCCCTATCACAGCTCAAGAGGCAGTTGAAGGATAAAACTGAGCATGTGCGACCATCTCAGTGAGCAGGACAAAGAAATAAGAAAAAAACAAATAGCAGGTAGTGCTGTACAGAATCATTTTATTGAATAACTAACTGGCTATGCAAAATTTTTAATTACAAGCAATTACAAAAGAATTCATATCCAGGTGCTGATTTGGAACCTGTAGAATATTTTTCGAGGGACAACCCCTTTAAATTAAAGCACCAGTGCTGCAGTAAACAGCTCCGTCCACTACAAAATCCTGGTGCACGTCACTGCACACTATACTGAAAATTCCTCCTGTTATTCTTTGAGGCAGCGCACAAGTCTTAGAAAATATCCTCCATTATGCAGTGGAGGAGTGTCTCGCCTAAATTGGAGGCCCCCAATAACTGAAGTGCTCTGTAATCTTGGGACCTTTAATCTGGCCACACTGATAGGCCCCTGATTTTATTGGATTCCTTGTCATGCATACCAAACCCCTTTGCCCAGGTCAAGGTGGCTCATATCCCCACATATCTAAATTACATATAAAATAAATAAAGGGCCCCCTGTAATTTACATTATGAAACATATGACGATCATAGACCTTACAGGGAAATTTCCCGGTGGGTCGATGCCCAGGGGGCCACCAAAGCCCTCCTCTCTGATGCTGGCTGGGTACAAAATGAGCTCTCAACGGTAATTAAACCTGTGAGAATCAGGTACTCATGTACCCAACTAGCAACCGCACATACTCTCCTGAATTCAACTTAGGCCCGCGTCTCATCTTCTAAGCCCCTTGCTCCATATCTTAAGCAGAGACAACTGGATGAGTAGAACATGGCTATTGATGGCCACCACAGAGGGACAGCTTTTGGGGCAATATATGGTTATGATTATATGGTGCTGCACTGTGATATATGGGTCTGATAGGACGGTATTTTGCGCTATGGTATTGCTGACCCTGCCTAATTATGTTGTCTCGCCTTCTGTCAGTTTGGATGCGTCAACAACATGGGGCCACTTTCAGGTTTCTTTTCCAGGGCCACTTTAGATTCCCAGTCCGCCCCTGATGACGATTGTGATCCAGGAACAATACAGAAAAGTCTACTTTCTCAAGGGAGAACATAACGATTGAGATATAATATACGGGGGCAATAAAGCACTCTTCTCTTCTTCTGTTTTATGTCATGTAAGGGAAATGATCCAGGGTTTTATTGGCCTTAATCCTGTTCTGTATGAAGTTTTTATCTGATACTTATCCTTTGCAATGACCCCTAATTACCAATTGATCCCACCAGTATCTATATAAAGTGAGTTATCTACAAGAGGTTTAATGCCTCCTTACATCTATCGTTTTGTATCCATTTATTAGATGGTAAAAATGTTAATATGAACGTCAATATGATTAAGGATAATGGTCCATTGATTGGAATAGGCCTGCTCTCCTACCTCCTCCTCCTCCAGACATTTCATTTGTGAACACGTCTTCCTACAGGAAGACATTTTACAGGATATGAGTAGGGTTTGATGGGTACTTTGTAATACAAAAATGAATGAAGTATCTGACCTTAAAATCCCTGTGATCTTGGGTTTTCTTTTTACTTGTGGAGTAAAATTGGCCACTGTCATGTGGGTCTTGATTTGGCTTTGCTATGGATGAAATCGGTGGGAGAGCTAGAGTCAGAAACTGAGGCCTACAGGTGACCATAGTTGTGAAGAGTAAAACCTAAAACATGACCATAAACAATAAATTTTAGGTGTAGGGTATTAAAATGCTCAATTTTGACCAACAGAAATTTGGATGGAGACTTATTTTCTGACCGTGGTTTGCACAGAAATACATATAAATGGTGCGAACATCATTGCGCGAACATCAAACATGACATGATCATTCCAGTCATAGCAGGTATGCTTCAGTAGTAAACACCATTCAATATATGACGAGCTGCTCATACCAACATGGAGCCTATGCACTGGTCTCCCAAGACTGGTATTTACAGTCTTGGGAATCCGAGTTTAACAGTATCTACACATGCTGTTTTTATTGCGGTTTTCACCATAGTAATTGCCCAAAAATTTTGGTAGTTTTTGTACAAAAATGACAAGAATATATACTTGTCATTTTCACAAAAATTAGGAAAAACTGCTTCAACAAAATTAGACACTCTGGGGGTCATCTGAGGCTGAAACTCGGTACAGGGGCACCTGGAGTCGGCACACATTGGTATAGAAATAGTGGACACTGAAAATCGTTTCCTGTTCAGCTGCATACATGGCATGGTGCCGCATCTTAGGTACTGCTACTTTAAATTTTTCCATATCATGGGCAGCATCGGAGAATAATTTCCTCTGGTGGGCCCAAGTCACCCCAGTCCAACCCTGAGTGTTGGCCTTAACCTATCTCTAGAATCTGCAGGTCCCTCACATTTTTGTGCCCACCAACATACTAAAACAGTACTATCTTCCAGAAAGGTCATCAATATCACATCAGGTTTTTGAAGCCATTGGCAATGTAAACTAAACAGCGGACAGAGCCAGAAGTATAAGCTCCCCTCTGTCCATTGTGTACTGGCCAAACTGGTGTACTTCAGCTCAGTTCCCATTCACTTGAAGTGACAGAATGGCTGCTGGACAATGGATAGGGCCTTCTGCTTCTGGATCTGTCTACTGTTTAGTCTCAATGTGCATGAGTTAAAGGGGTTCTCCAGGAATTTAGAAAATGAAAATACTTAAATATTACTTTACTATAAATATCCCAAATACTGTTCATTAGTTATAATGGCTCATTTTGTCTGGAGAGCATTCATTAGGAGTAACAAAATGGCCGCTGTCCTATTAGTACACACAAAACCTGTCCTAATCTCATAGGAGGACAAGTTACTTTACAGCACTGAGGTAAAGAGCTGCCTCACCCTCCTCTCTGCTCTGCTTGTCGGGGATTATGAACCTGAATACAGCTGATAAGATCTTCATCTGAATCAACGGGGGAATGGAGTTCATGGGGAGACATGAAGTACAGAGAGGACGGACAAAGCAGACTGTGGTAATGAAGACTGCATACAAGTGCTGCTGCTCATTATCCACATCCCCACCCTCCTCTCTCTACTTCATGTCTCCTCATGAACTCCATTCCTACAGAATTTCAGCTGAAGATCTTAACATCTGTATTCAAGATCATAGAGGAGGATGAGACAGCTCTTTAGCTCAGTGTCCAGAAGTAACTTGTCCTCCTGTGTGAGTAGGACAGGTTTTGTGTGTACTAATAGGATGGTGGCCATTTTATTACCCTTGATGATTGCTCAAGAGACTAAACAAGTCATTATAACTAATGAAAAGTATTTGGGAATATATTTTTAATAATATAATAAGTAATATTTAAGTATTTTAATTGTCTTAATTCTCGGAGAACCCCTTTAAAATGAAAAAACGAGAATGGCTACTATGTCATTTTTCTACTGTTTTCCACTTTGTCTTGATCTCTTAAAGGGGTTGTCTTACCACAGGCAACTGCCTCAATATGGGTGCTGTACCCGAAACCTCCAAACAAACTCTTGATGGGGGAAACAGTAGCCAGTCAGTCAGTTCCCTTGTAGAAGCCAAATGGCTCATATACAGCAGAGCAAGATCAGCTAGATCAAGGATGGCCAACCTGAGGATCTCCAGCTGTTGCAAAACTACAACTCTCAGCATGACCACACTGCCTACAGCTTTCAGCCTACAGCAGGACATGGTGGGCGTTGTAGTTTTACAACAGCTGGAGAGCCGCAGGTTGGGCATCCCTGAGCTCGATATTATCAACTCTTCAGCTCTCTAAAATGGCCATCTGCTCCAATAGTCCACGTGGACCAAGGTGTCCTGATGGAGTTCGGCTTGGACAACCCAAAGCTGTACCACGCCTGCATCTGCTGCATTATTTTATACCCATACTATATCATTTGTTATGGGCATTTGCAGCACATACCTGGTCTTTTCATTGTCTTTCAAATACATTTTAGCATTTCTGAAATAATTTCTCAAATGTCATGGACAAAGTGCAAAGCCATCACAGCGTAATTTAAGCACATAGCAAATTAACACATAGGCTGCAATTATGTGAGTGTGAAACAATGACTGGAAAGCCTCGTGGCCATCTCCAATATGTTAATCAGGGGCAGATTGTTCCTGTCTAATATGATATCCTGCCACTAAGAGGAACATAGCAAAAAATATATTTATTTTTCTATAAGAACAATCACTGGTGAATATTAGAGCGGGGTATTATCTGCATGCAGTGTGTATGAATGTATGATTGTGTGTGTTCTGTGTGCTTTTGTAGGTACGTAGGTGCCATACTGTGAGACCAATTACCCTCTCTATATAGGACGGCACCGGAACAATAGGAGATGGAGATGATGTACACCTGAATCATTGTAGCAAAAGGGGCCCAAGGGCTGTTATACAACATAACACTAGTGTGAGATGAATGTGTGTATTTTCCTAGTACTGTGACATCACTGTGCTTATTATCCCAGTGCTGTGACATCACTGTGATTATTATCCCTGTACTGTGACATCACTGTGCTTATTATCCCTGTACTGTGATATCACTGTGTCTATTATCTCTGTACTGTGACATCACTGTGATTATTATCCCTGTACTGTGACATCACTATGTCTATTATCCCTGTACTGTGACATCACTGTGCTTATTATTTCTGTACTGTGACATCACTATGTCTATTATCCCTGTACTGTGACATCACTGTGTTTATTATTTCTGTACTGTGACATCACTGTGTTTATTATCTCTGTGCTGTGACATCACTGTGTTTATTATCCCTGTACTGTGACATCACTGTGTTTATTATCTCTGTACTGTGACATCACTGTGTTTATTATGTCTGTACTGTGACATCACTGTGTTTATTATCTCTGTACTGTGACATCACTGTGTTTATTATCCCTGTGCTGTGACATCACTGTGTTTATTATCCCTGTACTGTGACATCACTGTGTTTATTATCCCTGTGCTGTGACATCACTGTGTTTATTATCCCTGTACTGTGACATCACTGTGTTTATTATCCCTGTGCTGTGACATCACTGTGTTTATTATCCCTGTACTGTGACATCACTATGTCTATTATCCCTGTACTGTGACATCACTGTGCTTATTATCCCAGTGCTGTGACATCACTGTGATTATTATCCCTGTACTGTGACATCACTGTGTTTATTATCCCTGTGCTGTGACATCATTGTGTTTATTATCTCTATACTGTGACATCACTGTGTTTATTATCCCTGTACTGTGACATCACTGTGTTTATTATCCCTGTGCTGTGACATCATTGTGTTTATTATCTCTATACTGTGACATCACTGTGTTTATTATCCCTGTACTGTGACATCACTGTGTTTATTATCCCTGTACTGTGACATTACTGTGTGTATTATCCCAGTGCTGTGACATCACTGTGATTATTATCCCTGTACTGTGACATCACTGTGTTTATTATCCCTGTGCTGTGACATCATTGTGTTTATTATCTCTGTATCCCTGACTTTACTGTGTTCAAAAGTCTCTGCATTATGATATCACTGTTATTATCTCTGTGGTGGCATATAATTGTGTGCTTTATATTGAGTTCTCTGACATAACTAGACAAATTTTTTCAAGTGACATCACTGTCCAGGGGCTTAAGTACATGAGGTACAGTCACATTCAGAAGTGGTGCTTGAGGGTCCCTGTTACAGATTTTGCACCCATGCCCAGGAACATTATGGGGGTCATTTATTAAGACCGGCGTTTTAGACTCTGGTCTTAATATATCCTATAGCTGGCGGTGGATCCGTCAGAGTTCTGTAGAGGCACCGGCTTTCGAGCTGTCTTACATTTAGACCATTTTCTAGAAAATGGTAAATAAGACAGGCCTGCTGGCCCGTCCCCTTCCGTGCCAAGCCCACTTTTTTAGACCTGGCATAAGCAGGGAAAAAGGACCTTTGTGCCGCAATCTGCACCAGAAATAGGCCTAATATGGGCGTATTTCTGGTTAGTAAATGACCCCCTATGCTTCTACCACATAAGTGTGTAAAATTAGATTGTTAGCCTCCATAATAGGGACAGGGACCCTGTGACACTCTATCTGCTATCAGTGGGTCTGGCACAATAGCTAGAGGTAACATGAGACTACCAATGTGTATCTTCTCATGGAATTGAGGAATATAGTAACTGGCAATGTGAAGAACATCGCTAGTAGAGTGGATGACTCTAGAGTCCTAACATGTGTAGTATGGAATGGTGCAAGGTTCCCGAAAAGGGCTTTACAAAGACTGAGCGCCCCTCTAAGTTTTGGTTAATGATCTCAATACATATATTTTGGGCCTGGAATGGCGCACGGTGAACCCTGTAAGGGCACCTTCACAGAGACATACTGTTTTGTCGGCTAAATAAAAAATTATTTTATGGGTGTAATAAAGCAGGGAGACATGCCTGCCCTCAGTAAAAAGCGCAATTTCAGACAGATAAATTGAGCAGTATATAAAATTAACTTTTTTATGGTGGAAAAAAAAATCAATTTGTGAGTTTCTAATTAGAGATGAGCATAATCGTGTTGTCCACTTGCATAATATTTTAAAGAGAATTTGAAGCCCTGGTTAGATGCTGGCTGGACGGAGAACACATCAATACGTTCTGTTTTAATCTCAGCTCCTAATAAACTATTAGAGTTGGTAAGTTAGAGATAGGGGTAAGGCAGCATATGGTTTAAAGGGGTATTCCAGAATGTCACCATTGTTGGCCTATCCTCAGGATCGGTGGGGGAACAGCAAACTGCACCCCCACCGATCCGCTGTTTTCAATTAGCTCCAGCAGCAGAACCACATAGCTCCATCCATTGTGTAGTGGACAGAGTTGGTTACTGCAGCTCTCATAGAAGTAAATACCCCTTCTATGTGGTGGGAAGTTTTAATATAACAGGGGCGTTGCCATTACACCTAGAGGCTCTGCTCTCTCTGCAACTGCGGCCCCCGCTGTACATTGATTGACAGAGCCAAGCAGTATAAAAGGGATCATAGCTGTTGCTGTCAAAGTGCAGAGGACGCAGCAGTTGCAGATAGAGCAGAGCCTCTAGGTGTAATGGTAACGCCACCGTTGCTCATAGAGGCTCATTTGCATATATTAAAAACACAATTTTTCCCCAGCAATGCGGGCACATACGAACATGGGACCAACACAGATGCCTTTAGCTGCCAAGTGCACATGTAACAGGTCAGCCAGTTTCAGAGGTACAAATCTGCTGACAAATGCCCTTTAATATTGATGGCCAACATCTGCAAAAATCTTAATCTCCTTGAATCTCTTTTTAATTTCTCCTATATGGAAAAAACCATACAGGAGTGGACACATGGCTGGTTTTAGGAAGTAGCAATTTCCAAGGAACTATGAGTATGGAATGTGTAAACCTTCATTGACCTCAAACATCAGGGATTTCAATATAACCACCATGGCTATTTAGGCGTTATATGGCGGTATTATTTGGGCAATAAATAGCACTATTATATGGGAAATACTATACATGTGGATACTGTATGGCAATTGTATCTGGAGGTATTATTTGGGCTGGTGGTATTCAGTTACAGACATTTGAGCAAGGCCTCAGCTGTGGTGCGGAACGGAGCCATGGAACCCCACGGAAGCACTACGAACATGTCTATTTTTTTTGTGGTGCGGACGGATTATGGACCCACTCAAATTGCGGTCCCCAATGCACGGAACGGCTGCACAATGGCCGTGTGCACGAGGCCTTTTTTTTTTTAAACGGTCTAATATTGTTGAGTATTGGGTCCTACTGCCATAGCTAATGGAAGTGAATTTTAGAGTGCTAATCACCCCAAAAAACTATTGACTGGAGATTCTGAGAAGCTATTTACAAAAATGGTAGGGTTAGCACTGGTGTCTTGCAGCGCTGTGGTCCTGAGTTTGAATCCAATCAGGGACAACATCCGTGTGGAGTTTGTATGTTCTCCCCTTGTTTGCGTGGGTTTCCTCTGGATACTCTGGTTTCCGCTCACACTCCAAAAATATACAAGTAGGCAAAATTGGCTTCCTATTAAATTGACGCGTTGTGAGTTGGGGTCGAGTGCCTACATGGATGCCAGTGACTTCTCAGGGAGTCGCCCCGACCATACAACTATCCCTGCTAACTGAGTCTCTGTGAGAAAAGTGCATTCAAAATATTTGTCCTTGTCATAGAGCTGGCCAAACACATTACATTATTGTGTATTTCGGCAGGACCGGCAGACAATCCAATGTGTATGGGGTGTCACAACGTTCCTGGACCAATGAACTAGATCTTTGCTGTCAGGGGAAGATAAGTCACTGCTGTTCTACCCATTTAAAGGATATGGCCTACACCTGTACCTCACATGGATCCAGAGATCTCCACATTCATTGCTCTGCTAGATTTATATCAAGCCGAAAGCGCAAGGGGAGGGTCTTTTCTGCTGCAGCTCAGGGGGCGTGTCCATGCTCTGCCTATCACAGCTCAGGAGGCAGTTGAAGGATGAAACTGAGCATGTGCGGCCATCTCAGTGAGCAGGACAAAGAACCAAGAAAAAAACAAACTGCAGGTGGCACTATACAGATACATTTTATTGGATAATTCAGTGGCTATGCCAAATTTTTAATTACATGCAATTACAAAAGTATTCAGATCCAGGTGCTGGTTTGAAAACTGTAGAATATTTTTCATGGGACAACCCCTTTAAAAGTGGTGAAAAATCCCCTTTGAACTTAATTTTGCAATATTACTAGTCCCAGCTGCGTGTGTAACCATACGGTTCATGCATCATCCAATTGGCTAATACCAGAATAGCTAACCTGGTACAATGAGGGCGCACCGATGCCTGAGTTGTCATTGCACACAATATAAGCATTGTTCACGTTATCTCCGTCTTATCTCGGCAGTCCTAATAAATGGCTTTGTTTTCCTTATACAGTCTGATAAGAGACCTGATTGTTTTGACCCATTCGGTCCTGTACTAGACCACATTCTACAATGCAATGTGTCCTGTGAATGTCCCTTCTGCTGTTGAAAGGGTTAATAGGAAGGCATTTATCGTCCTCTGTCTTATCAAATTCCTGCTGCACATGGCGGATAATTTATCTTTCTATTTTAGTCTCCAGTATTTCCCATGGATCAGACTACTTGGCAGGAAATGTGAATTCTATTAAAAAAAAAAAACACCTTTCCCAAAAAAATAAAAATAAACCAAAATAGATGTTTTAGTTACTTGTGTCGTATTATTGTTAAGTCTAAATATCAGATGCATTGATGGCGGTCTGTATTCTACAATGACAAAAACTATTCGCATTATGTTATGCAATTGTTACTTAGGAAATGCCGCCATTTCTTACAGTAGTTTTATTGTAAAGGGCAAGAGTTATAATTAGGCTTTAGCTAAAGTCACGGAGCTCAGATATAAGGCTCGGGCAGCAAATGAAGTACTTTTCCAGGGTGACGGAACGCCTAGTTCTGACATTTTACAATGCCATCCTGGAGAACGCTCTCATCCCCGGCCACTGCTGTTTCCTGTGCGGGCCATGACTACATAAGGGTACGACCACACTGCTGCGTTTGGTGCGGCCGCATGGCCCTCAGTGGGTTCTAATTAAGCTAATGAAGTCCGCACTGTTTAATTGCTCTGTATTGTTATGGCCACGCAGTATTTGAGCGCAGCACAGACGTGTGGCAAGTGTCATACAATCGCGCCATGTGCTCACATTCTAAGGTCTTGTTCACTTTTGCATTGAAGGCTGCATCCAGGTCCTTTGTCGCAGATTCCGGCAAGAATGGAGGGCTTTTTGCTCCGCTAAAAAAAGCGGGCTCCTTTAGCGAAACTGAATGGACCCTCTTATGGAATTTACCCTCTTATGGAATTATGGAAGCACTCACTAGTCTGCAGGAGGGAATGACTGTACTCACACTCCTCTCTGGTCTTCTCCGGGCGACGCTGCACTGTCCAAACTATGTACAGCGCACACTATGACCCGACATTGTACGCAGTCAGGTGACAGTACAGCCCAGGCCGGAGGAGACCAGCGAGCGGGACTGCAGGAGAGGACACCAGGCATGGAGAGCAGCATGGAGCAGGAGAGATACGTTTATTTATTTTGAGTCTGATCCGAGGTCTGATGGGGCCATGAGCATCTGATATGAGGGTCTCAGCATCTGATATCGTGGCCTGAGCATCTCATATGGGGGTCTGAGGATCTAATATGGGGTCTGAGCATCTCATATGAGGGTCTGATATCTGATAAAGGGGTCTGAGGATCTGGGATCTGATATAGGAGTTTGAGGATCTGATATGACAGTTTGATTGGAGGATCTGATTTATGGTCTGATCTGAAAGAAAGATGGGTATTTTTTGTATTGTCACACATTATAGAGGGGTATTTTTGTACTGGTGCACATTTTATATGGAGGCATTTTTGTACTGGCACACATTGTAAGGAGAAATATTACTACTGGGGGGCTATGGGAAACATGATAACTAGTATGGGCATTATGGGGGCATTATTACTTTTGGGGCACAATAGGGACATTATTACTACTGGGGGCACTGTTAACACTGAGTGCACTATGGCAGATAATTATTTCTCTTGGTGGGACTTTGGGGAGCATTATTACTGTGGGGGTCAGTCTGGCACAGTATCAGCTTAGCATAATTATTTTTGGGGGACATTATGGATACACTATTAGTGAAATACTACTTCCTGGGCGCAGTTATTTTTATTTTCTTAGTTTGTTATTTTATGTATCCCCTTTTTGTTAAATTCTGCAGTGAGAAGAAATGGCTGAAAGAAATCATCATGGCGGTCTGGTCTGAATGGAGAAGATGAGGAAAGAAAACATCTACATCCATCAGAGAAGACGTCTCTGGATGTAAGAGGTATGTGCGCTGTATTCTCCTGTGTGTTTATAGCGCTGTATGCAATGGATTCCAAGTATGTCTTTAACAGTAGGGCTGGAGGGAATGGGTTATGTTGAGAATTTGGCATATGGGGGAGGCGGCGCCATTTCAATTTTTGCCTCTGGCAGGAGAAAGGCTAGGTGCTCCCCTGCCCCTTGCCACAAAGCAATGAGGGAAGGCGGGCCCAAGCACATTCTTTGCACAGGGGCCCTCTACTGTCTGTGTCCACCCCTGGCCTTGCACACAACACTAGTCCTATACAAACCCCAGAGTGGCTAATGACCATGCTCATCGCTTGTCATAAACAGCACGGCCCAGAAGATGACAACAAGCAATCTCCAGTGTGTTGCAGAATACTTTATTAACATATTCTGATAGTTCTACTAATGTTGGATTTTTTGTCAATTATTTTTACCTTTTTTCCCCATAAAAAAAAGTTTTTAGAGGGTACCTAACATTCATGCTTAGTTCTTGAACCCCCTCCCCCACCATCACAATGCATCTTACTGCAAAGTGCTTGACATCTTAATTCATTTTTGTCTTTGGAGTATTGTCATAAATGAGACATTTTGGTATATCCAAAAATTGTCTAAATGTGATATGATCTAGATATTTAGGGGAAAAAGAATGTATCTACATATATGGAAAGGGTGAAACTTACACTTTCTAAATGCCACTTGCTGAAGTGAGACAACCCCTTTAGGTTTGCTACATCTAGTGCCACACTATCAGATATTCTGGATCGGGGTGCACCTAGCCTTTCTTCTGCCTGAGGGAAAACTAAAATGGCTCCCCTCCCTCCCCAATGACAATTTCTTAGCCTGACTCCTTCCCTTCAGCCCATGGCCCTTCGGCTGCCCCTTTCTTGCCCCTACCTGGTGCTGCCTGAGGCGATCGCCTCACCCGGCCTCATTGGTGGTGCACCCCGTTCTGGATCAATAAACAGTCATAGTAACTGTATAAAACAGCAGACGTGTGCATGGTCCTGCTGGATGGTGCCTCGGTAGTGCACAGGATTACAGACAGTTTCATTAAACACGTTCTGACAAAACTTGTATGCTTCCGTTTTAAAACAGAGGTAAATTGAGACACAGTAGCAGTCTAGGAGTGATGGATAGATGGGTGGAAGGATGGATGAATGGATAGGTGGATAGATGTATACAGTAGATGGATGGATAGGTAGGTAGACAGACTATTGACATTAACTTGTGACATCATCATCTTGTTCCTCAGCATCTAAAGGATACCATTTTTATTGTATCCAGTTTCCAAACAATCTTTTAGAAAAACTCTTCTTCATCTCTTCCCGTCTGCACGGAGACTTGTCCAGTTTAAATGCTCGTTATTAATCCATAATAGATAATTGGAAAGGTTAATCGTTTATCCGGCATTTTTAAATCCCCGTTATTTCTTCTTCAGGAATCTCATTAAGGCTGTCCACCGCCGCTCTTCTTTCATGGCTTTCTGCCACACTTACGCTTCCACATCATAGTAATATATAAGCTTTATTCCGGAAATTTCACCCTCCTAAGATTTCAGGAATATTCTAGTTTATCTCACTTTTACTTTCCCACCCTTCGCATCATAGAACTTGCAAATCTTCAAGCAAATTCAAGCCATATAAATACAGTAAAATTCCTTTAGTCCAGAATAAATAATTGACCATTTGATATTGTGGATTTTCAGACCTTAATAGATAATGATATAAAACTCCCTTAGACCATATTCACACGTCCGCAATGTTTGTCCGCACCCATTCCGCAAATCCTGTAGAGCATGTCCTATTCTTGCCCACAATTGCGGACAAGTATAGGCATCTCTATAGGGCTGGTGGCAAGGTGTGTTGCGGATCCGCAAAACACTACGGACGTGTGAATTAGGCCTTAGAGAGATAGAGAACCTTAAAGAGGTTCTTCGGGCCTTTAATATGGATGACCTATAGTAGACATGGCAGTATCAAGCAGAAAGATAGATGAGATACAGCACAAGCCCACTGCACGTGCCTTCCCTTCATACAGCTGATCGCGGGGGTGCTGGGTGTCGGACCCCCGCCGATCTGATATCCTGAGGATATCCGGAGAACCCCTTTAAAGGGCATCTTTCAGCAGACTTGTAACTATGACACTAGCTGACCTGTTACATGTGCACTTGGCAGCTGAAGACATCTGTGTTGGTCCCATGTTCATATGTGCCCGCATTGCTGAGAAAAATTATGTTTTAACAGATGCAAATGAGCCTCTATGAGCAATGGGGGCGTTGCTGTTACACCAAGAGGTTCAGCTCTCTCTGCAACTGCAGCGCCCTCTGCACTTTAATTGACAGGACCAGGCGTGATAACGTCCTAAGAGGATTTTGCACCGTGATGGAGTTACCAGGTAACTAGCAACTATATCCCCCACAGAGAATCCAATCTAGCCATAAAAAAAGCTCAGCGCATTGGCCTCATGGTGTCAGGGCATACTTGAAGTTGTAGTTGTGTAACAGAGGACAACAGGTTGGAGGCAACTGCTGTAGACAGCATGTTAGGGAATTGCTCTTTATGCAGTTCTCTTAAAGAGTCACTGTGTTTTCCCACTATTTCATTTCTAAATTACTTCATTTAAAAAATCTGCCTGCATCCACCTGAAAAAGCTGTAATGTCATGGCCACTAGGGGGTTTTACTTTCCCCGAAGTTGCAGTCCACTGCCTATTGTCAAACAAGATCCATCCCTAATAACAGAGACTCAGAAGACGGGTCACAGGAAATGGGGGTATGTCAGAGCTACCCAAGATCCTGCACCCGTTAGAAGAACTGCTTCTATACTGCTTCCAAATATCATAGAAGTCTCCTGTGTGTCTGTATTTATGATCCCCCATCCTTTTCTGTTCTGTGAGCTCCAGAGCTGAAAACAAACATAGTGGGGAGTAAGGGAAAGGACGTCTCCCTGCTTGTGAGAGAAATTCATCTAGCTGTGCACCTAAAGAGGGAAATAATTAGGCTGAAAAAACACTAGGGTAGCCCCCCCAAAAAAAAAAAGACCTGTTCCTTCACAGTACATTATGCTTTTTTTTTTTTTTAACTCAAGTACACTTTAAATATTACTGTATGTTCATGCCTAATTCCTGCTGTATGTTCACCTGACCAGACCCTTGCATTAGTGCACATGCCGTATAGCAGCAAGAGACTAATCAGAAAGAAATTTGGTTTATCTCATAAAAAACATGCACAAAATCAATTATGTTCATACATTGAAATTATAATGCATTGTACTCTGCAATCACTGACTCCAGGAGCTGCAGTACTGCATAGTCATGAAAAAAAACAGGTTAACCCTTTAAAGATATAAATGTTCTCATGTCCCATTGCTCTGCAGTGCAGCTGGCCCTTTAATTTATGAAAGGCCTTCAGTTTCCCCGAGTCTCTGCGGCCCTATACATGGCCGAGTTTTCATCCTGGTGCTAATGACTGTGTATTATGTGTATATTGCTTGTGATCTCTCTCTCTCCTCGAGATGCAAAGCTCGGTCTGCTCTGCTAACTCAAGGATCCAAACCTATTACTGCATCATTTCTTTCTGTTTAAAATATATTCAGCTTTATTCTGGATGTCAACATCTATCACCTTTTTCCCCTCTACAGCAAGGAGCTGCTCTCCCTGCAAATTGACCACAAATAAGGCAACTGCAAACGGGAAACTCGGCTCCAAGAGGTGCTTAACCCATTAACGGCCACAAATGGAATCAGAATCCGTTTTTTTTATCTTTGGGATCATGAAATCTCATATATCTACTGTATCTATCTACTGTATATATATTTACTGTATCTATATCTACAGTACTGTATTTATCTACTGTATATATATTTACTGTATCTATATCTACTGTATTTATCTACTGTATCTACCGTATATGTGTACGTGTATATACATATCTATATATATGTATCAGGGGCGGACATACTGCCTGTGCATCTCTATATTCATCTGTATCGCCGTCCTCAGGACAGCGATACAGATGAATGGTGCGGCGGGGCAGGAAAGAAGCGTCTTCCTTGCCTGTTCCTCTGTTAGGCTCCAGGCCTAGTCATCCCCCCGCCTGAGCCGTACAGCGCGGGACACAGGCCAGAAGAGGCCTGCATCACATCACTGAAAGCAGCATGGAGGTAATTATGCGAGTTTATTGTTTTCATTATTTTTAGTATAGTATGGCAAGAAGGGGGGTGGGGGGCCCTATATTCTGGCACATTATTGGGGGGGGCACTATGGAGAAGGAGGGAGGGGAGCACTATGGGGGCATCTACCAGGGACCCTATGGGAGCCCTATATACTACACAAAAAAGGGGGTCAGTCAGCACGTCCCTGAAAGCAGGTGCACGTAGCGAAATATACATACAAACACAGGAAAAATGCATCAGCACTCTGCAACCAGCACTCTGCCCTGCCTATATGCTGGAAAAGTGAGGCGTCAGTGTACATTTTTATCAAAAGGTAATAAGCCACTCGCCGCGTCAAGGCCGCCTCAATGAGTGGTCCTAACGCTAAATCCTACCTGTTATGGGCCATGACAGCCACATAAAATCCAGGGAGTGCAGGCCCAGCATGCATGCTGGATCCACCTTGCTTAGTAACCCTGTTTGGTGCCATAACAGCCTCCACTAGATCCAGGGATGCAGGTACCAACATGCACGCTGAGCCCACCATGTCCTCCTCCTGGAGCCAAAATGGCTACTAGTAGGGGAAAGCTCAGCTTTATACTTACTCTGATTAAAACCAGCCTCAAGGGCAGATGAACTGGTCAGGTGTGCACGACTAACACATACTACACAAAAAAGGGGGTCAGTCAGCACATCCCTGAAAGCAGGTGCACGTAGCGAAATATACTATACAAACACAGAAAAAATGCAACAGCAGTCTGCAACCAGCACTCTGCCCTGCCTATATGCTGGAAAAGTGAGGCGTCGGTGTACATTTTGATCAAAAGGTAATAAGCCACTCGCCACGCCAAGGCCCTTATACTGTCACATTATGGGGGGGCGCTATGGAGAAGGGAGGGAAGGAGCACTATGGAGGCATCTAATGGGGGCCCTATATACTGACACATTATGGGGGGCACTATATACTGGCACACATTATGGGCGGCACTATGGAGAACTGGGGGGAAAGGAGCACTATAGGGGCATCTACTGGGGGCCCTATATACTGGCACGCATTATGGTGGCACTATGGAGAAGCGGGAGAGAAGAGCACTATGGGGGCATTATATAGGGGCATTTAATACTGGCACCCATTTTGGTGCCACTATGGGGAAGGGGGGAGAGGAGCATTGTGGGGGCATCTATGTGGGGCAGTCTATAGGGGCATTTTATACTGGTACATTGTGGAGGACACCATGGGGACAGGGAGGAGCACTATGGGGGCATCTTCTGGGGGCACTATATAGGAGTATTTTATACTGGCACAAATTATAGGGGCACTGTGGGCACCTAAGCTCAACTGGGGGCACTAAGTGTTTTTTGTAGTGGCACGCAGTACGGGTCATTGGAACACATGAGGGCACTCTGGGGACATTGGCTCTACTGGGGGCACTAAGAGGAGTTGTTTTTTTACTGCCACACAACGGGGCATTTTTTGTACTGGCACACATTATAAGGGGGTGTTTTTCTACTGTCACACATTATAAAGAGAATTATTACTACCAGGTGCATTATGGTGGGCTTTATTACAACTGGAGGACTATGGGAGCATTATTACTTCTGGGACACAATTACTGTTGGGGGCACTGTAGGAGCACTACTATTACTAAGTACACTCTGGCACAGAATTATTACTATTGTTGGGATTTTGGGGAGCACTATTACTGTGGGGGAACCCTGGCACAGTATCAGCTTAGCACAGTTATTTTTGGGGGACATTATGGTTACACTATTAGTGTCACGGGCACTATTTGCTGGGTGCAATTATTTTTTAGAGCATTTTATTCCAATAATTATTGAAGGGTGCACTATCTGTGTGTAACTAGTATTTTCAGAGGGTTATCTGTGTTTCAGAGGGTTTTCTGCAGTACAGTTTTGGTGAGCACAGCGTCTCAGTATTGGGAGTGCATGATGGGATGTTGAGAAGGTGGGAGGATGATAGAAAAGTAGGAAACTAAGATGTCTGTCAAACTCTGCAGAGACCAATCATGAAGAATCATGGTGGTCTGGTCTGAATGGAGAAGATGAAGAACAAGAACATCTACATCAAAGAAGACGTCACTGGATGTAAGAGGTATGTGGTGCTGTATTAGTCTACTTTCACATCCGCAGTAGTGATTTTGGCAGGCTCTTCCAGCAGAGAACAGCCTGCCGGAATTCACCGGATCCGGCACTGTTGGATGCAAACGGAATGCCCGCCAGCCCCATTGACTATAATGGGGTACGGCAGAGATCCGACCACAATGTGGCAAAAATGCAGAGAATCAGCCGGACACAAACCACTGTATGCTGTGGTTTGTGTCCGGCCGATTCCTTGCATTTTCTACCGGATTAGGAGGCCGGAGCGTAGTGCCACAGGTGTGAAAGTATCCTTATCCTGTATGTTTTGTATTGCTGTATGTAATGTTAGGATGGAATAGGTTAGGATGAGAATTTGGCATGGGGGGTGGGGCCCTCTGCTGTCTGTGTCCGTCTCTGATATAAATATATATATATATATATATATATATATATATATATATATATTAATGAAAAAAGGGAGGACTGCACTCCAAATTAATGAAAAATGAAAAACTTTTATTCACTCATGGTGGGAGCGACGTTTCGGCTTGTGAGAAAGGCTCACGAGCCGAAACGTCGCTCCCACCATGGGTGAATAAAGATTTTTTCATTCATTGGAGTGCACTCCCTCTTTTCATTATTGTAATATTGGGTTCAGCCAGGACCCAGTGTTGGACATTGCACCCGCTTTTTTCCTTTGATGGTGCTGCCACTGATTCTTTTGTGGACTATATATATATATATATAGTGTATATATATATATATAGTATCTATACGTACTGTATCTATCTGCCATCTGTCTATTGTGTCTAACATATTTGTATCTGTCATCTAGCTAAAGTATCTATTGTGTCTAACTTATCATAACTATTTATCTTTCTTTTCTTTCTTTCTATCTATCTATCTATTAATCATCTATCTAATCTATCGTATCTATATGTGTCCTATCATATCTATCATATCTGCCTGTTGTATCTATCTGTGTCCTTTCATATCTGCCTGTTGTATCTATCTACAGTATCTCTCTATCTATTTAATATCTATACAGATTAGTTGTGTTTAGCATTGTTTTTGATCAATGGTGCTATCGCATAGACTACGTTATCAGTGGCACATTTCGTAATAAAACGTATTACTGCCAAGCACGTGGCTGGCAAACGTGAGCAATAAATACGCTCCCTACTTGGTAAGAGACTCCCCCGCCGAGCCAGTAGTGAGCATCAAACAATGGAAATGTCTTTTAGATCCTCTGACACAATATTTGAAAGCACTATTTGAAATTGTTACAAATCAGTGTTACTTTAGCCATCATACAGCTGTAATACCGCCGCATATTAGTGCCTGTATTCAGAAGGGAACATATAAGCTGCCTGCAAACCTGCTCAACCGGATTTGGATCGCTATACAGCTCTATGGGAGGTCTGAGCCTTAGGGTACATTCATACGACTGAAGGCCGGTTCCGCAATATATACGACGATATTGACTTGAATAGGTCCTCAATCCTGAAGATACTGTGCGGTGCAGAGTGGAGGCACTGATTGGATGCCCACAGAAACATTTCCATGGGTTTTTTGGTCCATGTCTCTGCACCGCAAAAGATAGGATATGTCCTATCTTTTGCCATATATTGCTTGAACGGGTTCACGCCGCAATATGGGATTTACACGGCCGGTGCTTGTGCATTAGGGACCGCAATTTGCAGTTAGCAACACTGGCACAGACTGCTTACGTTCGTGTGAATGTACCCTTACAGCCATCATATGGGCACTAAATTTGGCTGTTACATCCATCTAATACTGTAGGGAATGTACTTTCCCAGCACCATTGTGACCTCTGGGATTGCACCACTGTGCCCCACAATCCATCTCGCCAACCTTATCCCAAAAAGCAACTTGGTGGCATACGGATGTATGGCAAAGCCACCATGACTTCTTCAGGCACCAACCTAGAAGTTGTATGTAGCTATAACATTGTCTTAGACCTAAAGCACATGTCAAAGTTTTGGGCCTGTAGGCACTTGTGTACCACTTGCATCTAGGAATGCGATCTCCAATATACACCATGCACAATATTTTTTTTCTCATGGAAGACCTCTGTGTTCCTTTGGATAAAATCAGGGGTAGACTGAGGTATAGTTTGGACCTAAGGGCTCATGCACACAGTTGTATTACAGCATGGCACAGTCATAGGTCTGCCATAGAGGTTCATGAGGCTTCGATTCAGGGGCGAACTGGGAAATTAAATTGGCCTTGGAAAAAAAAAGTTAAAGTTGCCCCATGCTGATGCGGGTCAAAATTGACAGAAAGTGGGGGCAATACAAGTAGGTGAGGTCAGGAACACCATAACGCAAAATACTTTCCTGTTAGAACCCTAACCCTCTAAGATATGGAGCAGGCGGCTTAGGGGATGAGATGTGGGCCACAGCAGTTGAATTTATGAGGGCATGTGTAGTTGCTGTCCAGGTATATGAAAACCTGATTCTCACAGCCAGCGGCAGAGAGGAGGGCTTGGGTGGCCCCCTGGGCATCGGCCCACCAGGAAATTTCCCTGTAGGGTCTATGGCTAGTCCTTCCCTGCTACAATTACATAGAGACAAATAAGGAGTTTCACATTTCAAATTCCATATAGATGTAGTGCCACAAGCCCCGGAGGATGGAAGTGGTGGTTGCTCTGGCTGCAATACTTACAGTGGCAATCTTCACACTGATGCTCCCTAGGGCTAGGCCAGGGATAGGAGGGCACACTGTTTCCTCCCTCAGAGCACACCCTGATGTTGAGGTTTCTGCCTGATGGTAGTTGGGTGCCCTTGGTGTTAAGGTTTTGTATGGGTGCAATGCTGGGCATGTAGGTGCTATGGCCGGTGTATGCTGCTGGAGTGAGTAACCAGGCCAGTTGTAGAAAATAAACATCTCTCTTTACTAAAGTAAAGAATGGGAGTTGTAGTACATCTAAAGGTATCAAAACACAGTTCCAAATAATTCACAGAGCAAATCTTGCAATGCATGGATATAAGTCAGGATGGGGATTATAGTACTCCTTCCTTCTTTCTCACCCCAGAGTCTCTTCCTGCTGAATTTAAGGCTGGCAAAATGACTCTAGTAATGGTGGCTGTAATTCCCAGCTAAGGGGTACAGGTTTGTGATATGGTTGGCCAGGACCATGTCTAAAAGTCAAGAGTGTTTAGCAATGTCCCTCTCAGTGCAGTAGTCCTATTAGCCTAAGTCCTATTAGCCTTGAACAGCAAATGCCTTATTGACTTACTGACTCCAGCGCTCGGCCATACAGATTCTGGCCCTTCTGGTTTCTTTTCCTTTCTCATTTCTGGAGTATTTTTAGATAGCAATGACTTTTTTTGTGCAGAGATGATTCTCTGGAAACCAGACCTAGATTTCTGAGGAGTGAGTACCATGTAGCTTCTCTTACTTCCTCAGCTAACACACAACTAACTGAGCTAGGGGCGGACCTAAGTCCAACTTCCTGCAGGAAGTCAGGATTGTTAACCCCAACTGATCTATACAGAGATATGCTGGAACATTCCAAGGCATTAACAATTAAATAACTCTACAAAACATTACATAAAAGGACAGTTTGCAAGCACTGCATTCTGGGGTACTGTGGTAACAATTTCTAGAAATGAGCCAATTTCCGCTTATGAAATTCATTCACGCTTCATTTACTGGTAAAAGGTGAATTGAGTTATAGATTTCGTTACCATGGACCATAATGCAATTCTATGACGAAATGCATAACACAATTGGGGTAATTTATCAAACTGGTGTAAAGTAAAACTAGCTTAGTTGCCCATAGCAACCAATCAGATTCCACCTTTTATTTTTTACAGCTCTTTTGGAAAATGAAAGGTCGCATCTGATTGGTTGCTCTGGGCAACTAAGCCAGTTCTACTTTATACGAGTTTGATAAATGACCCCAAATGTCTTTAGCGGCATTCTGTTATTCATTCCGTCATAATAGAAGTCTATGGGCTGCATAACGAATCCAACCCATTTCCGCATGCAGGAGAGGACCCCCCTGCATAACGGAAACGGGACGGATCCGTTATGCAGCCCATAGACTTCTATTATGACGGAATAAATAAAGGAATGCCTCTAAAGGCATTCCGTTATAGAATTGTGTTTACAGTCCATGGTAACGGAATCCATAATGTAATTCACCTTTTACCAGTAAATGAAGCGTGAACAAATTTCAAAATATGAAATTCGCTCATCTCTAGCCATTGCCATCTATGTAGATGACTCTCTGCTCTGTTTGAATATTGCACCACAGGCCCATGGCATGCTAGCTATTTGTATAGCACAATTGCATGATATTTGCAATACAGATACTGCTTGCTATTTCAGTATGGAATCTGACTCAGACCTTCTATGTGTGTGTATCTAATCGGAGCATCATGCGTATCTATGGCAGCCTTATTACAGCTCCGTACCTGAAGGGAACACGTGGCACAAAGGCTGTAAAAGCCAAATTTGGTACAGACAATCGGTATCATCTACAGTATGAGAACAATTGCAGTATAAACTGACTTGCGCAGTGAGTTTTCAGTCCACAGCATGTCAATTGCTGTGAGTTTCAAGGGTTAAAGGGAATCTGTCATCAACTGTATGCTGACCTCACTGAGGGCAGCATAAAATAGTGACAGAAATGCGTATTTCAGCGGTGTGTCACTCATGAGCTAAAAGTAAGTGGTTGCCGAGAACCAGCATCATATTTAGAGATGAGTGAATTTCATGTTACGAAATGTGTTCGTGCTTCGTTTGGTTGTAAAAGCAGAATTGCGGTATGGATTCCGTTACCGCATTCTATGACGGAATGCCTTTAGAGGCAGGAGAGGAACAGGAACGGGACGGGTCCGTTTTGCAGCCCATAGACTTCTATTATGATGGAATGAATAACGGAATGCCTCTAAAGGCATTCCGTTATGCATTCCGTCATAGAATTGCATTATGGTCAGTGGTCCGTGCTTTTACCACCAAACGAAGCGTGAACGAATTTCAAAATATGAAACTTGCTCATCTCATAATCATTACAGCCCAGGACTTAAAAAGAGTCAAATCTACCTGAGAAGAGTCCTGGTTATTCCTAATCTCCTGCTCTCCCGCCCATCTACTGATGATTGGCAGTTCTCTCCTAGAGAAAAAGAGAGAAAACTAGGTAGAAGCAGGTGGGCAGGGGAGCAGGAATTCATGAATACCCAGGACTCTTCTCAGGTGGCCGGGACTCTTTTCCAGGACCAGTCTGCAATGATTGTGATGTTGGTTCTCGGCAACCACTTACTTTTAACTTTTCAATGACAGACCGCTGAAATCAACCTCACCTGTCTATACTTTATGCTGCCGTTAGTATGGGCCAAAGTTGATGACAGGTTCCCTTTAAAAGCAGCAGAGGACCTGCAGCAGTGCTAGAAGCAAAAATGCTGCAAAAGCCAACGCGTTTGGAGGTGTTTTTCTGGCAATGGTGTTCAGCCTGATCTTCTGTGGTGTTTTGAGGTGGACCCACTACTAGACTTGAGCAAACGTGTATTTTTTAAGTTCGGCGTCCAAATTTCGGGTTATCGAAGAAACCCGTTATGGTTTCCGCTACCACGGACCATAATGGAATTTTGAATCCATAAGGGGATTCTTTGATGAACCCGAACCTTGGACAACACTAAGGACCTGGGGTGATGTCACCGTCATGTGATCAGTGCAGGGGCCGTGGCTCAGTACTGGATTGGATAAGAGGTGGTAAAGGGCCTGGTATAATGATCATGTGACATGAGGGGCGGAGCTCCTGTGCTGTGTGTGGAGGACAAGAAGGTACGGAGACACAGAGAGAAACCCCATGGAAGCACTCCGTAGTGCTTCCGTGCCTCCGTTCTGCACCGCTCCTTCCGGATTACGGGCCCATTCAAGTGAATGGGTCCACATCCGTGATACGGTTTGCACACGGCCGGTGCCGGTATATTGCAGATCTGCTGTTTGCGGGCCGCAATACGGGTACGGCCAGGCAACGGCCGTGTGCGTGAACCCTAAGGATGAATTCACACTTTTAGTCATTTTTCACAGACAAATCTGCATGAAAGTTCACACCGAGATCCTAAATGAAATCCACTTGTGTTAGAAGTTGGTTTAATTGAGGATTTTGGCACGGTTTGAGCCATGGATTTCACACATTGTATGGCAATGAATGAAATCCACAGACTTTGCGGTATTTCCACGACAGATTGGGCATGCTGCAGATTTGAAAAGAAACACAGAATGCCTTAAATCCACAGCTGTGAGTGAACGGGGTGTCTTGTACGGTACATTGTACTGTCCTTTATTGCAGAATTTCAGTGTGGATTCTGCGACTGAAATTCCAAAGAGATATGATATGTGTGAATGAACCCTAATACTGCTGTGTGCATAAGCCCCAAAGTCCATAATGTACATCTGTGCGGATCATGGCAGGTTTCACAGCATAGGGGAGAATGTTGCCGTACATATAAAGTCCGGGGGAGCCTCTATGGCAGCACAGAAACAGTTTGACTCCATACCGAGTGTGTGCACCACATGGTAGTGTGTATGCCACGTTCAGGGGTTATTGGGAACCATTGAACAAATCACATGCATATAAAACTTCAGAACACAAAACAGGCAAAAACAATTGCTTTCCGACCACTGTCCCTACCTACTTAGATGATCTGTCCTAAAAAACAGACCCCAACTGGTCGACAGTCCTTATGCTGGCTGTGGTTACAACTGCAGGGACCTGTATACACAAAACCAGTAGACAGGAACCCAAGCATACAAATTTAGACATGAACCAAGATCACAAGCAATCTAGATCTAAGACATGGAATGCTGATAAGAGCAGAAAGTGGAACCCATGTGGATAGGGATTCTCTCAGGAAACATGACGTTGACAGGCAGTACAGGACAATATAGACAAAGACGCATTTGACATTGAACAATCAGGCTGGCCACACCAGTCAGGGCCAAAGTCACAAACACAGATCAGAATCAGAACAGATAGCAGGGCGTCATACACACAAGTCAGATAATGGCAGAGCACACAAATCTCGCTCACAACAAGAAGAGCAAGATCTTGTTCGCGCTCCCATAATAGAATATGGGTTGGATCGCGTGTGCTGCCGCGCGATAGTCACGGCAGCCGACGCGATCGCGTAGGGCGTTTTACAGCGCGGGATGCATGGCTTTTCACATGTTGAGGTGTTGAGGTGTGTTCCCAGGGTAAAAGAGCCAAGCTGGAACCCGCTCATACCAGACCGACACAGGATCACACTACACCCATAGTAAGCACCCTGCACACAGCATTCCTGGAGACAGAAGAAAACTGAACTGTCATGCAGACCACCCATAGATCTATATTACTGAGTAAGAAGGTCACCAGACCATCTGATGTTCAGACACACAGAACAGGGAAACATTAACCCATACATCAATAAACACAGGGTACACACAAGTCACAGGGAACTGTTCACACACACCTATAGAAGCCTGCAGCCTACACAGCAACGCAATGTCACAGCGAACTGGAGGTTCACTATTACTAATCTATACAGCGCAGATCTGTACATAAAGCCTTCAAGAAATAAGTATATGTGGCCAAATAAGCATATGTGGCCAGTAATCAAACAGAATACATCACTTTATGCTTCTAGCTAAATGTATCCCAAAAGTGATCCGGTTCTGCCATCTTGGGCCTGCGCCTCAATTCTACAAACCCAAGCCTGTGGAATACAAAGTGACGCCTTCACATCTGATTTGCATCGTATTTCGGATCGATCTGACACGTCAAAAACATTTCATATTCCGTCGTGGGTTTATTTAAAGGTATGGCAGAATACAAAGGGGGGACTCAATAATAATAAAAATACTTTTGCCTGCGGCTTCAAGATGAAAAATGAGAGGTTATGATATCTCCTTACACTTCTCAAATGCGTTCATTAATTCATGTTTTTAAATGTGAAGTTTTTATGCAGTGAGAGGCGGGCACCGCAATAAACTGGGTCTAAAATATTAATGAATAAACAATATTTCTCTATTGAAATATAACATGCTCCTTTGAACAATGCTTCTACCAGCGATAAATCAAAGACAGCGGAAAATTGCATTTCGCATGTAATACCAAGTGAACCCATGGCTCTCCGTAAATGACATCTTTTCATGTTTAATTGGCGCCAGTTTACATGGAGTCAATTATGGTCTAAATTCCAGATTTGCATATTTAATGAGGCTTTTTTTTTTACGCTGAATTTTAAAGAGACAAATTGAGGGGAAAAGAGAAAAGTGCAATTCTATTTATTCTATTTATTGGAATTACTGCAATGTTATTTCATTTTTTATTTTTATTAGCTGTCAATTATCAGTAGATGAATTACACTGGCCACTTTAGGATTCAAAACCCCATCGTTGTCCCTGTTTATGATCTTAATGCACGACCGATACAGATGCCACTAGCTCGTTGTCGCCGTCCGCTGCAAAATAGAGGTTTTTAGAGAAGGATTAAAAGCTGTAACTGATTAGGGGATGAGTTGGTGAAGCAAAATTCCAATAGTTTGCCACCTTTCCACCCAAAAATGTAAGGAATTGCAAAAAAAAAAAAAAAGCACTGTCCTGTCCTGCTAATGTAATATTATTAGAATTATATATTAGGGAATTTGAATTTATGAATTTGCCTAAGAAGTAGATATTAAAAGAGATGCATAGTAGCGTCACTGGGCTATTTTTATAAATTCAAGGTGGGGATATGGACACAATGAATATATATTTAATGTGATTTTATGTGGATAAGACCCTGTTAATAGGATTCACATATAGTGAATACATTGTAGGCTTACATACATATATTTTACATTCATTATTATTATTTTTGGGGTGTAAATAGTATAGTAATGCTAAAAACCTTACCTATAGCACATTAGGAAGCACAGTGTATGTATAGAGCACTGGCACTCCAGCTGTTGTGAAACTACAACTCCCAGCATGCATACTTCCTCTACTCTTCTCATAAAAATGAATTGAGCATGCTGGGAATTGTAGTTTTACAACAGCTGATCCCTGGTATAGAGGATATTTTATATACTAAGCTGCAGTACCAGCTATCACCACAAGGTGGTATTGCAGAAACTATGTTATTGCGGTTATAATGCAATTTGTGTGTTATATTGGATAGCAATATTATATATCATGTTGTATGCATGTATTAAGGGGGAAGTATATGCTTTGGTCAAAGGGAATCATTTAGTTATAGGTGTTTGCTTTTAAGATTGCTCCTCATTTCCTCTTACAAGCTCAAGCTCGAACACCCCACATTAGCTCATAATCCTGAAATACATTATCCCTATGTGACTGCCCTCTTGCTGCTTATGTGCTGAAGAGCCAGGACAGGGTTTGCAGCTAAGGTGGCCTTCTGCGAGTCGTTCTATGGAGCTTGCAATCTACTTACGTATTGAGGAATGACTATCGATATCTAGATTCTTTGCATGTAGTCTGTAATTACTTATAATTAGCCCCACGCATGCAGAACTTCAACCCTGGGACACAGGAGAGATTTGGCAGTCCGGAAAAATAAATTAATCCTTTTTATTACTGCAGTGACAGGGTATGATCAAATGGCTCTTTGATGACGGAGTCTGGATATTTATCACCTAAGAGCACTCTGAATGTGTTTGAACCTTTTCATTTTTTTGCCCTCGGGCAGTTGTCCCGGTGGTACCTGATAAGAAGCAGTGCAATGTATGTGGGGAATACAAGACGTACAAGAGTAAAAGCGATGTAGGAAATAGTAATTAAATCACCTTTGTGAAATATCCTGAGCTCTTCATTAACCTTTTCTCTCCTCTCCTGGACTGGTTTAGTCAAATACTTGCCTAGCCCAGGATGGGCGCCGCTTGTTCCTATGTGCAGGGGCGGACTGGCTGTTTACCGGCGGGCCGATTGGGTTACAACATAGTGAGGGCGTCCGCCCCTGAGAACTATTCAGTAAGGCCTCATGCACACGACCGTATGTATTTTGCGGTCCGTATTGCACGGAGCCGTTGTACCATTTTTTTGTTTCCGTAGTGTTTCCGTTCGGTATTTCTGCAAGAAATCTCCGTATGGTTTCCGTATGCCATCCATTTTTTGCAGATCGGAAACGGAAACAGGAACTTGGTAATCATTTTTGGACACATCCCCCTTTTCACTCCCCCTATATCACTTGGTCATGTTATTGTTGTTACTCCATTTTTTTGCAGCTTGTTGCAGCATTGAGAGCTGAGCTGGAATCCTGTGTTTGGCAGACGTTGGTTTCTGGCTACTGTCCTCTGTTGTATCATGGCTGACAATTCGGAGGAACTGGTTCTCTTGTGTTGGCTGCTTTCTCGGCAACAGGAACAGCAGCCAACTATGCTGAACGTGGAACCGAGGAGGAGGAGGCATTGGGTTCAGCCAATTGTATCTCAGCGGGGGGAAGGGTCACTTCCACACGCTGCACATGGATCTGCGACAACATCCTGAGAAATTTCATGGGTATTGTCGTATGTCTGGGAACAGCTTTGACTTGTTAGCGGCTCTGCGCCCTGGCCTCACATACCAGGACACAAAATGAGGCGCTGCATTTCTCCTGAGGAAAGGCTCATCGTGACGCTGAGGTATGTATTTGTTTAATTTTTTTCTTTTTGTTGAGTGTGCAAACTATTAAATTTTACTATTTTTGCTATTTGTAATATATGTAATAGTGTAGCTACAATGTGATAATGTGCATATTTAGATTTAGTGTATTTTTGGTGTGAGAGTATATCTGTGTTGCATTATTTTTTTTTCCAGATTTTTGGCAACTGGGAATTCATTTTCATCTCTGCATTTTGGGTTCCTGCTGGGAGTCTCAACGATTTCTCAGATAGTTCGTCTAACCTGTGATTTGATTTGGCAGAGACTCCGGGAAGCGGTGATGCCAGTCCAAGGCTGAGGATTGGATCAGAATTCCTGAGGGTTTTTATGTTGATGCGCAGTTTCCAAACTGCATTCGGGCACTGAATGGCAAATACATACGTTTTAAGAAGCCGCCTCACTCAGGGTCCCGGTACTACAATTATAAACAATATTTTTCGGTAGTGCTTTTGGCCTTGGCTAACAAAACTTACAAGTTTATAATTGTGGATATTGGGGCCTATGGAAGCACTGCAGATGCGCGCATTTTTAGTTCTTCTAGAATGTATGAGAGACTTCAAGCCCTCCCAGAACCCAGAAGACTGCGACTCCATTTGTAATTGTGGCTGATGAAGTGTTTGCTTTGGCACCACATGTCATGCGCCCCTTCCCCAAACGCAACCTGGATGACAGAAGACGTATCTTCAACTATCAGCTGAGTAGAGCCCGTCGGTATGTGGAGTGTGGTTTGGAATACTCACACACAAGTGGAGAGTATTACTGTCATCCGGAGAATGCCACCCCGGTTATTCAAGGATGTGTGATCCTGCTTAACTTTGTCAGGATTCATGATGCTCCCTCAGAATTTATTACAAACTGGTACATCATCTTCATCTGGAGGATTGGACCAGACCCTTCATGGATGACCTGGAGCTATAGGGCTTGCAGTTCGGGCCCTCCATGAAGAATAGTTTTCAAGTCCTGAGGGTGCATGGCCATGGCAGATGGACGTAGTTCATGGCAGACTATGAAGTGATCTGGACTTTGGTCATCATAGTTTTTGTTGTTTTATAGCGAGTTTTTTTTATTTTGGTATGGGCCTTATATGTAGATAGTGTAGGGACTCACAAGACAAAGAGGAACCTTGACTTGGGCTTGTGGGCTGGCGTTAAACTGTAGCCAAAACTTAAATAAATCTGTAGACTGCAAGAAATTGAGAATCGCTCTCTCTCACCCTCTCAAGGCAGGAGGTCTAATCCTGGTTTGATTCACCCCTCAAAATACATGCTTCTGAAATATTACTAAAGTAGGATTGGCACTCATGTATGAAAAAGTGACCATTTATTATAACAATACAGCCCTTTAGGCAAAATACAGAATATTAGATAAAACCATAAATAAAAAAATAATATAAAAAAAATAAAAAATAAAACCTAAAGCATAGCTAAATGGCAATATATACCAAATGTGCTCTATGATCGCTACTCGTATTAGTCCAGAATATTCTCATCAGACGGATAATGCTATGTGCATTACATCCCAATGGATAATTTCATTATAGCATACTGTACGCTCTCAAATCGCTGTACTATAGCACATTTGTTTGTAGCCACTCTCCTAGGACCCGTCCACTAGGAAAGGGAAAACTTCAATAATACAGATAATTTTCTTAGAAAATCGCTGTATACACCCGAAATCGCTAAATAATAAATGTCAGTTCTGAATAAATTGCATATATTTGTGATGGTCTGTTATTAGTGTACTTCTTCAGACCCACATTGGTGGTTGATCACAGTAATATTCAGACCGAACATTTAGTAAAAATCTGTTAGCCACAGACCGGACTTAGATACCAATATTCACACGGATTTTATATCCAATATAGAAAGATATGGAGTTACTTTTAGTTTTCCATTTTATCGATCTATGTTTATACACAGATATACTTCGGTATCCTCCAAGCAGTTACAGTAGAACAGTTGCTGATGTTGGTAACTTTTGATGGAATGCTTCTATTATGGTTCACTTTTATGTATCAGCATCTCTATCGCAATATTTTCACCAGCATAGAAGTCTTTTTCCCACAGGTGTGGGCTTACCTCCGCAGCTCTTACTGCTCAGTATCGCTGGCGGTATGAGTCTCCTTACTGCTCACAAGCCGGCGTCCCGGCTGTGATGATGTTGGCGTTCCTCGTGCAGTCCGTGGCTGCGTCGTCATGTGGTGTGTTTGCACGGGAGTTGGAAGTCCTTATTGCGGGCAGGGGTTTGCGGAGTTGTTTGTTGGATGATTTGCAGGATGATTTAAAGTGGATAAACCTATTTGAATTCCTTTTCTGTAGCAGTGCACTATCTACCTACATAGAACATGGGGTGGCAACACAAGTTATACGCCAAACGCATTTCGGGGACCACTTCTTGATTCTGCTCTTGAGAGTCTCTCAACCATATTGAGAGACTCTCAAGAGCAGAATCCAGAAAGATATACGAATTTGGAAGTCTTCTACCGAGAGGCCTAAATGCTGAATTAGAAATCTTCAGATTCCTATAGAATTATGGGACGTATGTGTTGGTGCCAATGCAGAGTTGCATGTCAGGCTGTTTTCCAGCACTGCAACCCTTCCTCGGCTCCACGTATGCACCCCCTTCCCTTCCCAATCAGATATATTAAATTGTTACCCCTTGACCAAAGGACAGAGCGATAAAATTTTTCTTTCTTTAGGCATGCAGAACACTTCAAGACGCTGTCCAAGGTCCCTGCTTTGGAGGTTATCCCAGCACTTTAGAACATTTGGAAAATCCTTTGCCATATGTATGATTGTCTTAAAGTATATGCACAGCCCTAGTTGTAATTAACCCCTTAAGGACCGTAGGTTTTTTATTTTTGTGAGTTTTCGTTTTGCGCTCCCTGCCTTCCCAGAGCCATAACTTTATTTTTTGATTCACATAGCCATATGAGGGCTTGTTTTTTGCGACACCATTTAATATTGCATATGATGTAGTGGGAAGCGGGAAAGAAATTCCAAATGGGGTGAAATTGCAAAAAAAAAAGCAATTCCACCACAGTTTTGCGGGTTTTTAAATTCTGACGTTCCATGTGCGATAAAACTGACCTTTTATTTTTACTCTACAGGTCAATAATAATCCGGCGATACCGTATATGTATAGGTTTTCTTGCGTTTTGATAGTGAAAAAAAAATTCAAAAGTGGGAAAAAAATCAGTAACTTTTTTGTCACCATGTTTTAACCCCTATAACTTTTTTGTATTTATATGTACAGAGCTGTATGGGGGCTCATTTTTTGCGCCATAATCTTATCTTTTTATTGATACCATTCTGGGGTGTGTATGACTTTTTCATCACCTTTTATGTAATTTTTGGTGGAAATTTGAAGCGACCAAAAATGGTGAATCCGCCATTTGGATGCTTTTTTCCGTTTTGCTGTTTGACGTATGGGGAATATTTTTTTTAGATTTTTATAGTATGGGCGTTTTCACACATTGCGACACCCATGATGTGTATTTTTTTTAGTTTTTTTAGTTTTTTAATTTTTATTTTAGCAAAAGGGGGGTGATTTGAAATTTTATGTTTGTTTTTTTCCCAACACTTTTATATACTTCCCATAGGGAACTATAACTTACAATCATTTGATTGCGATTATCATACATTCCAATGCAATAGCATTGGAATGTGTGAAAAAATCGCATATTTCCTATGAAGCCTATTACAGGCTATGGCTCCATAGGAAATACTACAGAGTAGCCTGGGTGTCATTCATAGAAACCCAGGCTACTACAGGTACGCTTCGGCTACTCCGATCGCCACACGGGGGAGCTGGAGCGCAAACCGAAACAAGAACTGCAAGAACCATGCGGACACCCGCGACTAAGGCGCCCGCATGAAGCAGTAGCGGGCGCCATCTTTAGGGACAGGACACAGGACGTACGGGTACATCCTGTGTCCTTAAGAGGTTAATAAAATAAAGTTAGCTAAACTATGAGTATTATGTTTGTACTGTTTGCATTTCAATAAAAAAGTAAATGCTGTTATTGTTTGAATGTTATAACATATTGAATAAAAGGCCAGACATTTTCGATTTCATATTACTTTATATGATAAATGAAAAGTTACAAGCAAGATTGGCTTTTAATTCCGCCTCTATAAAAAAACAACACAAAATGAATAAAAAATGATAAGTCCATAAGCTCAATTTTTTTGCAGTGAGGACGGATCGCGGACCCATTCAAGTTGAATGGGTCTGCATCCGTCAGTGTAGGCCACACAGACTGCGCCCGTGCACGGGTGGCACACGTTCGTGTGCATGAGCCCTAAGGCTGTAGATAAATGACCTGGCTACATATTTGACTATAGAGGGCCAAGGATTTTATTGTATTTTTATATTAGCCCGACATACCATCATGTGGCGACATCTGACGGGGTTTCTAACCCTGCCCAATTGCTGCCAAATTTGACCCACCAAAAATTTAAGGCCATTTTTCAATTTTTTTCCAGGTCGACTTTAAGTTTCCAACCTGTCCAGGAATATCTGTATGAACCAAGTTAAATATATATATATATATATATATATATATATATACAACCCAAAAGGATTGTCCAAGTAAAAAAAACGGCACACTGCAAGGTGGCTGGTAAAATAATAAAAGAACTTAAGCTCACCTTCGCAAGCCACATTCAATTCATTCCTGCCGCTCCATCTTCTCTGCTGGGCTGCAGTGTTGACGCCCCATATACTGCTGCAGCCAAGCCGTGACCTCAGCAGCATACGGCATGAGACCACTGAGGCCAATTGCTTGGCTGCAGCGGTATATGAGCAATCACAGCTGCAGCTGAAAAATATTATCATGGCAACAGCCTGGCTTAGAGGACGTAGTGGTAGTGCCCTGTTAGCGGGGGGCTTGGGAAGGTAACTTTAAAGGGGCCGTGATTGATGTAAGGAATGAAAATCTGACATCATATAGTACATGACAATCTCTTTGTAACAAAGCTAAAACCAGCCCTGTACCTCACACGGATCCAGAGATCTCCCCATATATTGCTCTGCTAGATTCTCCTCAGGCTGGCAGTTCGGGGGGTATGTTCATTGTGCTGCGGCTCCCTGTCACAGCAAAGGGTGTGTGCCCTTTCTCAGTGGCGTGTCACTTATGCAGCTATCTCCTTGTAACTGTCACAGCTTCTAAAATAAGATCCAACTGGTGGCAGTTTTAGGACAAAGCTGAGCATGTGCCACCATGCTCATTTATCTTAGCAGGTGAACAAGCACATTACTTTACAAATAAATGAAGCGAATATCTTGCAGCTGTAAAAGTTTTGCATAAACCAGTTTTTAATGCTGAAATATGTTAAAATAATATTTAATGTTGACACAGCCCCTTTAATTATTATTATTATTTTACCCTGCAAACATTTTTAAACTTGGACAAGCCCTTTAAGGCCTGGATAGGACGTGGCTCTAGGATGTATTTTTTTCTCAGAAGATGATGCCACTCTAGGGCCCACAATAACTTAAAGGGGCTCCCTGGCACCCACGTCGCTTCTGATGCCCGGCGGGAACATGCCTTCCTACCGTCAAAAAGCCCCCCCCCCCAAGTTTTGATAACACAACGGGGAGATGCAGATGCTGGGGAGCGAGGTAAATACAATCTTTGTGATGGGCCCGGGCATTTTGGGGGGGGGGGGGCATTTTTGAGGTTGCATAATCACTTTAAAGGGCAAAACTATGCTCCCCCTTGGACCCTGCGCTGAACATAACACAGTGGAACAGTTTTGCCTGGAGCATTCAGTGTAACTTTGTAAAAAGAATTCCAGTTTCCTGCAATAGATGGTAACTCTCTTGCCCTGTATATCATACGGCAGAAGAATCACCCAAAAACTGACACTTATAGAATATGTTGTGATTCTCCCCGACCCCCCATAATCACACCTGGACATCCAGGACTCACTGGCTCAGTTTTGCATAGTACTTACTTCTGTTTTAGCCCTTTGTGAAACGTGGTACTTGTAGTAGTATCAGTTGTACATTTATTGCTTTAACGTATTAGTATCATATTGTGGTGCCCTGTGAACCTTAAAGTGTACCTATATATTTTTTTATAGTTTCTATATAGTCACCTATTGTCACGCTTCGGTGTGGGAGGGAAACTGACACCGAACGTAGGAGGGAAAGCGGTGAAGGGAAAAGGCCTGGAAACTAGGGAAAGGAGCAGGTCACCTACTAGAGAAACTCTAATGAAAGTCCTGACTGACTGCAAGTATGAACTGACTCCAGAGGTAGGCGAGTTCATACACAGGGACCTAAAGTCCTAACTCACCCTGTAGGACCCTGGTACTAATGTCAGGACAAGAGACAACCTGTTCCTCCAAACGATAGAACGAACAGGAGTCTCCCTCAGGCCTAAACACAAATGACAGGGAAAAGAGCAACACAAGAAAACCCAAACAAAAAACAAAAGGGGAAAAAGACACTTAACTTCAAATGGGTATGGAAGCACAGGAACTCTGCCGAGATCCAAACACCAGCAATCCACAACAAGACTGACGCTATAAACCGCACAGCATGGTCGGAGAAGCCACAATAAATAGAGAAGGTTAAATGACCACATAAGCAACACCTGAGGCAAGGGGTGTGGCCATTACTAGAAACAACACAGACACAAATTGATCCACAAGGAAACCTGTCAGATCAAACCATGTGCTGCCAGTCTCACTGATCTCCTGGCACCTGTCATGGGAATATCCATGACAGTTCCCCCCCTTTTACCAGTGACCCCGGGCACCCAGGACCGACCTTATCCGGATGAGACCTGTGAAAAGCTTTCACCAAACGACTGGCATTCACGTCGGATGCTGGTACCCACATCTTTTATCTTCCTCCGGTCCATAACCCTTCCAGTGAACAAGATACTGAAGAGATCTACGGAGAACTCGAGAGTCAATTATCTTGGCGATCTGAAATTCCAAACTAGCATCCACCATGACAGGAGCGGGTGGCAAGGAAGACGGTTCCAAAGGTTCAACATATCTCTTCAACAAAGATTTATGAAACACATTATGAATTTTCAGAGCCTGAGGAAGTTTAAGACGAAAGGCTACCGGATTAATAAATGCAGTGATCTTATATGGACCAATAAACCTAGGACCCAACTTCCAAGAAGGTACCTTCAACTTAATGTTTCTTGTGGACAGCCACACAGAATCACCCATTCTTAGGTCCGGACCATTCACACGTTTCCTGTCAGTCAAGTTATTTTGAATTTTCCGCCATATAGATGACAATGATAACGAAAAACGATCCTCCTCATGAATACCAGAAGTATCAGAACCAGAAAATGTGCCAAACTGCGGGTGAAACCCATATGCCCTAAAAAAACGGCGACTTATCAGTGGACTCCTGTCTACGATTGTTTATGGCAAACTCTGCTAAAGATAAAAATTAAGACCACTCCTCCTGGTTCTCAGAGACAAAACATCTCAAGTAAGTCTCCAGACTCTGATTAGTGCATTCCGTCTGTCCGTTCGACTGAGAATGAAAAGCCGAAGAAAAGGACAGTTGAACCCCCAGGTCTAGTACAGAACGACTTCCCAAATTTTAGAAACCAACTGAGTCTCACGATCCGAGACCACGTCAGAGGGAGTGCCATGTAGTTTCATAATGTTATCAACAAACACTTGGGCAAGAGTTTTAGCATTAGGTAGGCCTGGCAATACTATAAAGTGCGCCACTTTACTAAAGCGATCAACTACCACCAGAATCACTGTCTAGGTAGATCAGTGATAAAATCCATGGATAAATGAGTTCATGGTCTGGACGGGATGGGCATCGGAAGTAGAGATCCGGAAGGCCGAGTATGTGTCACCTTAGCTCGTGCACAAGTTCTGCAGGCTGACACATAGTCCTCAACACACTTACGCACCCCGGTCACCAAAATGTACGACAAATAAGGTCAGCAGTAGATCTGCTCCCAGGTGTCCCGTAAGAATCGTACAGTGATGTTCCTCAAACACCTTGTGACGCAAGTCAGATGGAACAAACAATTTCCCAGAGGGACAATAATACGGTGCGTCTGCCTGAGCCTCTAACACCTTTACCTCTAGGTTAGTGTGTAGAGCGGATATCACCACCCCCTCTGAAAATATCGGACTTAGATTTTCAAAATCACCACCTCCAGGAAAACTACGTGACAAGGCATTTGCCTTAATGTTCTTAACCCCAGGATGATAAGTGACAATGAAATTGAATCTGGTGAAAAACAAAGACCATCTGGCCTGCCTCGGGTTCAGTCGTTTAGCCGATTGCAGGTAAGCCAGATTTTTGTGATCTGTGAACACAGTGATCGGATAAATTGCCCCTTCCAACCAATGACGCCACTCCTCAAAAGCCAACATAATGGCCAGCAACTCTCTGTTACCCACATCGTAATTTATCTCTGCTGCAGAGAGTTTTTAAGAGAAAAATGCACATGGGCGCCATTTACCAGGTGACGGGCCCTGCGATAAGACTGCTCCTACCCACACCTCGGACGCGTCAACCTCCACAATGAAATTCGACCTAAATGCTAACTTGGAGAAATTTGGAAGTTTTTGAGTAGAGGACGTGGTTCTTCGATGGACAGAGGACCGCCGAGTGTTTAATACCCCCGCGCGTCCCTCTCCAGCGAAGACCCCCGCCCCATTCCCAATTCAGACTCGCAATAGATAGAAGAACATTTTTTGTGAATGTTTTGTAGTTCTGGCAATATATTGAAGACATTAGAAAGATTAAAGAGAATGTTTTGCAAGCAATGCACAAAAAAATTAAATTAAATATGTTGTCAACAGAATGGTATGAAGTATGCATAAATGTGGTAGCGTGGTCTAATGTTAAAAATTTGAAAGTAAAAGATTCTATATCGGGATACCTTGATGTATATGATAATACTTGTGACTTATCTGGCGGACGATGAAATCCACGAGAGTCCACATTTATAATCAAAAGGGAACTGTTTAAATAGTTTGAATGGAACAGATAAGTGGATCCATCCCAGAGATTATGAGAAGCCCATTATGGGGGAGCCAAATGAGTATAAAAAGGGTACAAAACACTTCCACGTATTGCCACTGAGGAAGGGACAAGAAATACAGAGTTCCCTGAAACGCGTCTGGCGCTTTTGACAGTGGAGTGTACAGTACCCAACAGATGTAAGGTGGTTTGCCGGCAGCCACGTATGGACTACATTAAGGAAGCCAATATTGAATCGCTTGGCTGTTTCTGACGGGATCGACGGTGTTCTCGCGACACTACGAGAAAACCAGCGGTGCAGAGCAAAGAAAGTGTGGGACGCCACACATGCCGCCCGCGGATAACAGCTGATCCAATCGGACAGTGAGTACATACCTTTAAGAAATGCCCATATTATTGGGACTTTAGGCCAATTGTGCATTGTATCCAAGTACCATTGCCAGAGGTATATAAGCCTATCGTTGAAATATCTGGACTTACCATTGATAGTGAGGGCACTATCACTTACCCTTGGAAGTGGAGATATACATTCAGGAATATTTTATAACATTTTAACATTGCAGTCTGGTCCTACAATCATGGAGACAACAAGTTATTCGAAATCAAGCTACCCATATTGATTGTTTATCAAGGAATCCAAGTGTTTTATGTATTTGTTTTATATGCTGTTTTAATAAATCTTTTGTATACTAGCAAGTCTCCGCTTTGTCAGGTGATCCAGTATCTGAGTGCCCAACCGTTATTGTTCACTCCACAATGCAAGGCTGTGACACATCCGGCTGCACCAATATAGGAGCGGAAGCAAAACACTCCTTAACCCCAGAAAAGGCTCGCAATGCCGAATCAGACCACACTGAGACATCCGTCCCTTTCTTAGTCATATCAGTTAAGGGTCTCACCACTGTCGAATAGTTCTTGATAAATTTTCGGTAATAGTTGTGAAACCCAAAAACGCATAAGACGAGCGGGGACCCAGACAGCATCAGGATGGGAGTGGCGGAGAATCAGTGAGCTTCCCAGAGGGCAGAAGTTAGTCCCAGAGGGCAGCTGCTCTCTTCTACCCTTGCCGTCCTATGCCTGGCTACCTAGCTATTCAAGTTCCAGTGGGTTAAGCACATATCCAGTGTGTTAATGCGCTTCTGTTGTTAGGTGATATATGGGTGGTGTACATATGTCTCTGGGTATTATATGTCTGTATATATCTATGAGTTCTTGCCTCTGAAAAGAAAAGGTTGTGCAGGCCAGAAGCAATAAATTTCTCAGAGTGACGCAGTTGAAATCAGGCAGAGCAGGGACAGACCGAATTATATCACGAGACAGGAATGTGGGGGTCACTTGTAGCAGACTAGACGTAGTAAGACATAAGACTCTCAGCCAAAGATATGACTGCTGCGTGATTTAATTCTCAGAAACAAGCTTCAGTATGCAAAATACTAGTCTAACAAAAGGCAGAAATCGGCTTCCTTCTCCTTCTTCCAGGAAATGAATGATAAATAGATTAGGATTTGTTTGTCTCTTGTGTCTACATTCCTGATTAGCTCTGGTCTAAAGACCCCTTAGCACAGGATGATGATTGGGGCAATTATCGGGAAGGAGCATTGCCAGGAACACACAGTCCCGATAATTGTCAAATTAGATAGTTGTGCAAAGTGCCGCTTATCACCCTATGAACTAAAAAACATTGAGCGAAAGCATTGATAATGTGAATATGAAAATCATAAGTTCTGGGCAGCAGATTGATGCTTACAACAATAATTCTTAAATAATTCTCTATGTAGATATGCGATAGCAGTAGCCATAGCTCATTCCTATACAGTGTAGGTGAGAGCTGTATGTAAATGCTGCTCTCACCTCCTCTGACAAGCCAGCAATTATAGGGAATTAACTTTTTTCCCAACAATTGCCTGCTGATACAGCCCGTGTTAAAGGTTTTTACGAGATTTTTTAACTGATCTGTGGGGGTTCGATACCCAACATCCCTGCCAATCAGCTCTTTGAGTAGGCATTGTTGCTCACAGTAGTGCTGCGACCTTCTCGCAGGTTAGTCTAGGCCATGTGACATCATGTTCATCGGTCACATGGCCTAGGCGCTGACACCATAAGGCAAATTAAGTAGGTTAAAAGATGGCCGCATAATACATCTCAAACTAACAGAAAAACAAAAAAGGGGCTCATTCCAGAAATAGGAATGAAGGAAGTTCTTTGCGCACATTTTTGATCAAAAGTATGTCGGGCCCAAATGCCACTTCACGGCGACTTCCGCACATGGGTCCCTAACACTACAGATACTGCCTCTCATGGACTTACCAGTCTCCTTATTTTCAGGGCACTGTAGGAACCAGCTAAATTGCTTTTGTGCTGAGAAGTCCCAGGAACTTGGGCGGTCTCAGTCCAAAAGAGGCGCCACCCTCAATATATACTATAAGACAAAGTTCAGACTAAGCACCTATATTTCTACACTCAGAAGTGCATGACCATAAGGCAAATTAAGTAGGTTAAAAGATGGCCGCACAATACATCTCAAACTAACAGAAAAACAAAAAAGGGGCTCATTCCAGAAATAGGAATGAAGGAAGTTCTTTGCGCACATTTTTGATCCTGAATGAATACCAAGCACAGCTGCTGTACAATGTATCTGAGAGAAGGCTGCGGTGCTACTGAGAGTGCCAATGCTTTCTTACACAACTGATAGGAGCGGGTAACAGGTATCAGGCCCCACCGATCAGATACTGATGACCTATCCAGAGGATAAGCCCTTTAAGGGATGAGAATTGGGAACAATCAATAATCGCACCTAGTCATTGTCCCATGCCAATCACCAAAAAATGAATAATCAACACTAAAAATTATCATTTATCAGCAGCACATCACCCTGTGTAAACAGGCAATGTGCTGCCGACAAATGAAAATTGTATGGGAACAAACAATCATACAACCAGTTGCTTGTCCCCACACTCACAATGATGCCGAACGTAAACGGCACTTAACTTTAAAGATCAATACGCTGTACCATCGATTGACGCTCTTTGATGGGCAGAAATATTTCCATGTGAAAAGACCCTCAGATGGGCCATAGACTATAGAATGCTTGTTTGGCCTACTGTATTTCTCCCGCCCTCCCATCGCCATGCAAATGCACAGCTGAGTGTCCATGAATTCTGAATAGGGAGAGGGGAGTATACTGTTGCCAACTTGTCAGATACCTTTGAGTGGTGGCTTATCTCTCCTGAGAACAAAAGAATCGGGCATGTACAAATCCAACAGCCCAATCATTGCACGGTCTATAAATTTTGAAATATTGTATGGTAGTCTTAAAAGCTTGTGGATTTGACATAAGGTGATGTTCCCCAACCATGAGACAGCTCTGAATATTATTTACCCTAGTGACACCAGGGATATCCTCATGTTATTGATGTCTTATCACAGATAATGCTTTTAATATATACAAATAAAAAGCATTATCTGCGATAAATTGCCAATGTTGCCTGTAAAAGATGCCAATTACCCCTGCAGCAACCACTACAGGAGAAATACGTGGCTTCTCTGTGACATTCACATTGGCAGGACATATGGATAGGGTATTCTGCATCCCTTTAAAGATGCATGCGACTTCATATTTTTTGTTGAAATTTTCCATTTAATATCGAATGTGGCTCAATGCCACTTGTCGAGAAATGGTTGGGTAGATGTAGGGCAGACATCAGAAACCTTTGGCACTCCAGCTGCTGTGAAACTACAACGCCCACCATGCATACTTACTCGGCTGTTCTGTTAACTCCCAAAGAAATGACATGAGGATTCTGGGAGTTGTAGTTTCAGAAAAGCTGGGGTGTCAGAGGCTGCTTATCCCTGCTCTAGCGTATGGCGTTCTACATCAAAGAAGCTGGCAAACCGACAGATTTAGACCCCATTCACATGGCCATATTTTGGTCCACATCCGATCCGCATTCGATGCGGACCCGTTCATTTCAATGATGTGTCCTATAAATATATCAGGGGTCAGTACAAAGATCTCTCCTATCATCTATTTATCCCCAGGACTGTGACTGTGACGAGGGGACATCCTCTGCGTCTGAAGGAAAGAAGGTTTGTACACAAACATAGAAGAGGATTCTTCACGGTAAGAGCAGTGAGACTATGGAACTCTCTGCCTGAGGAGGTGGTGATGGTGAGTACAATAAAGGAATTCAAGAGGGGCCTGGATGTATTTCTGGAGTGTAATAATATTACAGGCTATAGCTACTAGAGAGGGGTCGTTGATCCAGGGAGTTTTTCTGACTGCCTGAATGGAGTCGGGAAGGAATTTTTTCCCCCTTAAGTGATGAAAATTGGCTTCTGCCTCACAGGTTTTTTTTGCCTTCCTCTGGATCAACTTGTAGGAAACAGGCCGAACTGGATGGACAAATGTCTTTTTTTCGGTCTTATATACTATGTTATTATGACTTACTATTCTTGTTCATTTTGCGGACAAAAATAGGCATTGTCATTGTGTGTCTGCAAAAAAAATGGATGCAACACGAACATCATCCGTATTTTTTGCGGATCCGGATTTTGCAGACCGCAAAATACATACGCTAGTGTGAATGCACCCTAAATGGAATTTTCAGTGGTGACTAGTGTTAAGTGAAGTGAGCTTCGGATCATAAATCCGAAATCGATTCGGTCGAAACTCTGTTTGAATACTGTACAGAGATCCATCTCCGTACAGCATTAAAATGTATAGGCTCCGGCGAGGTGAAACTCGTGAGACTTCGGTGAATAACTTTATACTTTGATTTTTAAACTTGAAGATCATTTTAAAACTTGAATTCAAAGTCGGCTTTGGTACCAAGGTAATCGATGGTTGAAGTTATTCACCGAAGTCTCACGAGTTTCACCTCGCCGGAGCCCATACTTTGAATGCTGTACGGAGACGGATCGCCGTCCAGCATTTAAACTAAGTTTTGACCGAAGCCATTTCGGATCTATGATCCGAAGCTAGTGGTGACCATACAGTACAATGGATGCCGTAACAGAGAAACCTGGCAGATGCAAGTATGTACTGTGGATGCTAGAGAATACGTAAAATCAAAAACAGCGCCTCCTAGGGTAATATCTTAATAGCAGGTATTAACAGCTCAATGACATAAGTCACACAGGCTTTCCTCATATTGCCGGCACAGCAGTATGGCTACCCGAGTGGTAGACAAAAACCATCAGACGAAGAGAAAGGAGAGAACAGGAAAGTGACTGTAAGTACTGGAATGCAGGTGGGTGACCAGATGCGCTATGATTAAAGATACTAGATGTGAAACATATAAACTGTTCCCGTTCGGTTTGCTGTTCTATTTATTTCATCTGGTCCAGCAAAGTTGAGTCATCATTTTTAGAAGATTGTTGTAGCTGTCATCTCCTTTCCTGCCTGTGTTTCTGTGGGGACCAGAAGATTTAAAGGGAACCTGTCCCCAGGAAATTTACTGTCAGTGGAATTTTGGAATGGACACCGCATAGTGTCAGCACTGCAGTTCACAGGTCGTGGTGTAAAACCGCAAGCGTGCCTGGATGCACACAGAGACTAGTGTCCACTGCTCATGAGCGGTATTCAACGTGAACAACCGTGGCGGAGTACACCATGTGAACATACCCTTAAGGCCCCTTGCACACAACCGTATGCCCTCTGAGACATACGGTCCATATGTCCCGAAGCGGCATACATCGTGCGCACGGGAGCGCACAGCATCATAGGTTACTATTATGCTGTGCGCATCGGGCCGCCCGCAGGACTATTCTCCTGCACTCATATGATCTTATGAGTGCTGGAGAATAGTCCTGTGGGCAGCCCAATGCACAAAGCATCATAGTAACCTATGATGCTGTTTGCTCCCGTGCGCACGATGTATGCCGCTCCGGGACATATGGCCCGCTCACGGACCGTATGTCTTCTAGGGCATACCGTCGTGTGCAAGGGGCCTAACTCAGATGCAATGTCTTGTAGGGCTAGATGAGTTGAATGTAATGATACTTTTCATTTAGTGATCTGTTCCTTCATTCTGGAGAAAAAGTAATTTAAGTCCATATGCAAATGAACAGTTAGGAGCACTGAGGGCGGGCTCAAGTCCCTCTGTGCACCCTTGCTCCTCCTGCTTCCTCTGCAAGCCCCTCCCTCTCCTTGATTGACAGAGGCAGGCGAGGCGACTTGACCCTGTCAATCAAGAAGGAAAGGGAGGGTCTGGCAAAGGAAGCAGGAGGAGAAAGGGTGTACAGAGTGGCTCAGGCCCGCCCCCGATGTACTCATCTACACATTTGCAAATTAATTTTTACAGATCAAACGTTATATGGATGAATATAAGCTAGTTATGATCCACACATGAGGAAAAGCTGGCGTATTACTTGCTATGTAGGAAATTTTTATCTTCAGCAAGTTCGGACGTCAAGCTGTGTAGTAAATTAGGATTTTGTTTACAGCTCCCAAACCCTTACCTCCAGTCCAGTCCTTGCACTGATCATTAAAGGGATCACTGCATCTGGAACCAGTGCCCTGGCTGTGGTCAGGACTACAGCGTGTGATTCATAATAGGGGGATGTAGAGGGGTCACATGGGACCTTAGGGACCAAACTGGAAAATACACCTTATAACGTACAATACTATAAAAGGCAATAATCTTAATGTCATATGAAAACATGTCAAATGAATTATTAAGGAATTATATAATTAGCTATTTCCTAATATAACGCTATAATTGGAAATGCTGCCTTCAGGGAGTCTTCACTCATGACTGCTGTGAATAGATGAACACTAGTGTACACCCCATCGGTTATGGTTTTGTCTATTTAAATCAAGCTATTGCAACTCAGCCCCGTTCACTTGAACAGGGCTGACCTTCAGTACCAGACACGGCTCATGGACAAGACTGGAGTGGTTTCTGGTAGAGGCTTTTTTCTTATCTTGGACACTTCTTCAAACACAGTTCAGATAATAATTTAAAGGGTTGAAGGGAATTTTAGGCAGTTTAATGGTTACAAACGGCTTGGTTTCCTCTGACCAGTCGGCATGGCATGTGCAGGGGATTTGAAATTCCTTGCAGTCCCACATATTATTAAAGAGGTTCTCCTTCGTGAGCTTAAGGATCCTTTCTAGAACATGTGCCGTCATGTTTAGGGATGAGCGAGCTTCGGATCCTATATCCAAAGTCGCTTCACTCAAAACTTCAGTTTATAGCTGTATGGAGATCCGACTCCATACAGCACTCAAATGTACGGCCTCCGACGAGGCGAAGTCAGTTATTCCCAAAGTCTCGCAAGACTTCGGTGAATAACTTTGGAATATGATTATTAAACTGAAAAACCTTTTTAAAACTTGCATCTGAACTCGGCTTCGGTTCCGAGGTACCAGAAGCCTAGCTCGGATGCAAGTTTTACAAAGGTTTTTCAGTTTAAAAATCAAATACCGAAGTTATTCACCTAAAACTTTCGAAACTTCGGGAATAACTGACTTAATCTCGTCGGAGGCTGTACATGTTAATGCTGGACCACTGCTGATGTCATAGTAACATAGTACATAAGGCCGAAAAAAGATATCTGTCCATCCAGTTCGGCCTGTCATCCTGCTAGTTGATCCAGAGGAAGGCAAAAAAAAAAACTGTGAGGTAGAAGCCAATTTTACCCAATTAGGGGAGTAAAAAATTCCTTACCGACTCCATTCAGGCAATCAGAAGTACTCCCCAGATCAACGACCCCTCTCTAGTAGCTATAACCTGTAATATTATTACACTCCAGAAATAAATCCAGGCCCCTCTTGAATTCCTTTATTGTACTCACCATCACCCCCTCCTCAGGCAGAGAGTTCCATAGTCTCACTGCTCTTACCGTAAATAATTATTTTCTATGTTTGTGTACAAACCTTCTTTCCTCCAGACGCAGAGGATGTCCCCTCGTCACAGTCACGGGAATAGATGATGGGAAAGATCTCTGTACTGACCCCTGATATATTTATACATAGTTATTAGATCTCCCCTCAGTCGTCTTTTTTCTAAAGTGAATAACCCTAATTTTGATAATCTTTCAGGGTACTGTAGTTGCCCCATTCCAGTTATTACTTTAGTTGCCCTCCTCTGAACCCTCTCCAGCTCTGCTATGTCTGCCTTTTTCACAGGAGCCCAGAACTGTACACAGTGCTCCATGTGTGGTCTGACCAGTGATTTGTAAAGTGGTAGGACTATGTTCTCATCACGGGCATCTATGCCCCTTTTGATGCAACCCATTATCTTATTGGCCTTGGCGGTGTAATGTCATATTGATGACTTATCCTGAGGATAGGCCATCAGTATGAAAATTGCAGTGAACCCTTTTAAAGGGGCAACAATGACAACCCGTGCTTAAAAGTAAGTAGGCCTAGTAATCATGTGATCGCAGAAATTGTGGCCATACATTTCCCCTGTTCTCCCTGCCTTGACTCTTGGGAGCATCCTCTATGACTTCCATGTCTCCCAATGTTGTGAGACAATCCCTATAACTGAGGATATTCTAATAACATTAATGTTAAAGGGAATGTGTAATCAGAAAATAACTTTTAATTGTTTAAATCAAGTTTTTATGTTGAATTTTTTTTTTTTTTTACATTTTCATGTTTTTAGGGTACTTTCACACTAGCGTTAAAGTTTTCTGAGTTCCATCCTTGGGGCTCAATACCGGAAAAAAATGCTTCAGTTTTGTCCTAATTCATTCTGAATAGAAAGCATTCCGTTCAGTATGCATCAGGATGTCTTCAGTTCAATCACTTTTACGGTATTTGGCCGGAGAAAATACCGCAGCATGCTGCGGTATTTTCTCCAGCCCAAATTCCAGAACACTTGCTGGAACGCCGAATCCTGCATTATTTTCCATTGAAATGTACTAATGCCGGATCCGGTACCAAGTGTTCCAGAAAAACGGATCCAGTTTTCCGGTCTGCCCATGTGCAGACCATTTTTTTCCGGATGACACCGGAGAGACGGATCCGGTATTTCAATGCATTTGTCAAACGGATCTGCATCTGGATCCTGAAACAAATAGTATCTGTTTGCACACGGTTTTCCGGATCCGGCAGGCTGTTCCGGCAACGGTAGTGTGAAGGTACCCTTATCTATATAAAAAATTCTAAAATCCTGCTTTTCTCACACTGGCCACTATTCCTAAATTCTTTTTTAAATATAGATATTGACATGGAAAATGAAACAAAAATCTTCAAAAATTCTAAAAAATGTTTAAAGGTATTTTTTGGGGGGATTTTAATATTCATGGCCTACCTACTCGCCATCGCAGCGGAGAGCATTGTAATTACAAGCTGTTCCAGTCACTTTAATGGGATGGCTCGTTCCCATTCAAGTGCAAAGGAACAAACCGTCCCATAGAAGTGAATGGGACGGCTTGTAATTACACCTGCTCATCGCTGCGATATCGACGGCGAACAGGTAAACAAAGAAGGAAAGGCAGGGCACATGATTTAAGCAATAGGTCATTTTCTGGTGCCACATTCTCTTTAAGGAATTTGTAGTAGGGCTGAATGTGCATTAGATGCATTAGTTGTAGAACTGTACTGGTTCTACAACTAATGCATCTTTCGACACTGCTATAATCTTACAATCATGGCACCAGGACCCTCAGAATTCAGCTTACGTCACTATATTTCTGTGATAATCTTTTCGGTAAAACCACGAGGGGCCCAGATCTTGATGCTATATAAATATTTTAGCACTGGGACACCATGCTACTGTTAAGCTATGAGGAGGTTTGTCAAAGGACAAATTTGGCTCTACTACATCTGTACTCTATATGGATCCAGTGTGGAGAGTGGTGAGTAAATATCATACATTATTTTTAATATAACCTGTACATAGTCAGACATGAGCAGATTGCTTAATACTAGCTAAAATGGCAAATTCAAAATGACGGCAGAAAGTGGGAACTTTTTTGCCTTCTTCAAAGCTAGAATAGGCAAATTCTTCCGATTTTGATGTAAAAGGGTTAACACCCAAGTGACTGAGAGGTGTAACATTTATACTGGCCAACCAGTTCTCAAGAAAGGCCATCCTGTAAGCGGAGAGAGGGCTCTCAATTGCCTCTAGATGGGGTACGTTAATGATGCCTCCTGGGCGCGGGCATGAGAGGAAACGTGGGCAGGCGGGGGGAAGCCTGGTTGATAGTCCCAGCTATGAACCTCATCAGCGTATGACAGCTTGTAGCCTGTGGGCCGGAGGAAATGTGATTGGGGGGGGGGGGGGAAGCGAGACGGGCTGTGTGTTCATTACGCTGGCGTAGTCCCTACTGACATGCTTCCTATTCAATGTAATGGAGGAGGGGGCATGCAAGGCACAGCACGCACACTAAAAGAAAGGAACGCTGCAGTCCTGTGCTTAAGCATCACAAAAAAGCAGGAGCGTACAAGAGATCGCTACAACTTCTATTTTATTTCAAGGCCGATGGAAGTATTCCTGCTCATCGCTCTTAACAAATAGAAAGCTTTCGCTTCTTCAATAAGTCAGTAACCTGGCGTAACCCATGATGTCAACCAACTCTATGTAATCAGTGAGATGACTGTGCTGCCATCGAAGATATGATGACCTGTTATGAACCTTCAGAATACAACCATTGCTACATAAAAAATGACGTTACTCTGGCAGTTTTAGGTTGCATTTTTCAATTAATTTAGAAAAGCGGCTCATTTGACTATTTTTCATTTAGCATCTAGGGGCATACTGTACCTCTAAGTCTCATGGGTGCTTTGAGAAAAAATGGGGGCACTGTACACCGACACAGCTTTTAGAGGAGAATACCTGCATAATATGACATGGAATGGAGCACATTTCATGGCGTTCCATATAGCGCTGCAGCCAATCACCGGCTTAAGATGTGTATGGCGTGAGACCACTAAGGCAAGTGATTGGCTGCTGAAGCCCGGGAAGATGACAGACCAGCAGCGCTGGATCAAAAAGGGTGTACGAAAGTAGATTTCTTTTTTGTGACAAGGGAACATCCTCTACGTCTGGAGGAAAGAAGGTTTCTACACAAACATAGAAGAGGATTCTTTACGGTAAGAGCAGTGAGACTATGGAACTCTCTGCCTGAGGAGGTGTTGATAGTTAGTACAATAAAGGAATTCAAGAGGGGCCTGGATGTATTTCTGGAGTGTAATAATATTACAGGCTATAGCTACTCGAGATGGGTTCTTGATCCAGGGAGTTATTCTGATTGCCTGATTGGAGTCGGGAAGGATTTTTTCCCCTAAAATAAGGAAAATTGGCTTGTACCTCATACGTTTTTTTTTTACCTTCATCTGGATCAAATGCAGGATAACAGGCTCCCTGGGTGGACAGATGCCTTTTTTTCAGCCTTATAAACTATGTTAGTATCAACAGGCCCCCATGACTTTGATAAAACTAAAAAAAAATAAAAAACCCTATGACAACCCCTTAAAAATACTATACAGTATGAATATATATAATAATAAAATAAATTACATAATGATTAATAAAAAAAAAAATATATGAAAAATAAATAAATGTAAATACTGTATATTGCAGCCCCCATTATCCACTGGTTTGCAGGAAATTAAACACTTTACATCATCAGGATCCATTTTGCTACAGGGATCAAAAGTAGAAAAAACTGTCAGGTTTATGTAAGAGAAAACCGTAGTCAATAAATTAGACAAATGAGGCAAATACAGTTGTGTTCAAAATGATTCAACCCCCACTGAAATTGAGTGTTTTGGCCAGTTTGACATTGATTTTGATCATTTCAGTCATCTTGTTTACAGTTAGATCACAGAGGCACTTGTAAGTCAGACAAATATAGCATAACATTTATAATGAAATAACCACAAATGTCTTTTCTGTGCTCACATCATTATCAGTTTTATTCAACCCCCAAGTGACATTCAATCTTAGTACTTAGTACAACATCCTTTTCCAGTTATAACAGCTTTTAAACGTGAAGCATAGCTTGACACAAGTGTCTTGCAGCGATCTACGGGTATCTTCGCCCATTCTTCATGGGCAAAAGCCTCCGGTTCAGTCACATTCTTAGGCTTGCGCGCTGCAACTGCTTTCTTTAAGTCCCACCAGAGGTTCTCAATCGGATTTAAGTCTGGTGACTGCGATGGCCACTTCAAAATGTTCCAGCCTTTAATCTGCAACCATGCTCTAGTGGACTTGGAGGTATGCTTGGGATCATTGTCCTGTTGAAAGGTCCAACGTCTCCCAAGCCTCAGGTTTGTGACGGACTGCATCACATTTTCATCCAATATCTCCTGGTACTGAAGAGAATTCATGGTACTTTGCACACGCTGAAGCTTCCCTGTACCTGTAGAAGCAAAACAGCCCCAGAGCATGATTGACACCCGACATGCTTCACAGTAGGCAAGGTGTTCTTTTCTTCATAGGCCTTGTTCTTCCTCCTCCAAACATAGCGTTGATCCATGGACCCAAACAGTTCTAATTTTGTTTCATCAGTCCACAGAACACTTTTGTGGTTTGTCCACATGACTTTTGGCATACTGCAGTCGACTCTTCTTATTCTTTGGAGACAGCAAGGGGGTGCGCCTGGGAGTTCTGGCATGGAGGCCTTCATTATGCAGTGTGCGTCCTATTGTCTGAGCTGAAACTTCAGTACCCGCATCTGACAAATCTTTTTTCAGTTCCTCAGCAGTCACACGGGGACTTTTCTGCACTTTGCGCTTCAGGTAGCTCACAGCAGTCGAAGTCAGCATCTTCTTTCTGCCACGACCAGGTAGCGTTTCAACAGTGCCCTTTGCCTTGTATTTGCGAATGATGCTTCCTATGGTGTCTCTTGGTATGTTTAACATCTTTGCAATCTTCTTATAGCCATTGCCCTTCCTGTGAAGATAAATCACCTCTTCTCTTGTCTTCCTGGACCATTCTCTTGACTTCACCATGTCTGTAAACACACCAGTAATTGTCTAGAAGGAGCTGAGTATCACAGTCATTTTACATCTGCCGAATTGGGGCTTATTCTGCTTGATTGCTGCTCCTTGACATCCACCGGTGTTTTCAATACCTGATCGAAAACACTTGAATGAACCTCTGTTCCTAAGAGTGGTCGTCTTTAAGGGGTTGAATAATTGTGTCAATGAAGAAATCACAAAAAAAACATTTAATACTGTATTACAAAAACAATTGACGTCATTTTAGTTGCATTTGGTTCTTTAAAAAGTCCTTGTAAGATTTCATTCTGAACACAATTACAAATGTACACTAAATTCCCTAAAACCCTTTACAGCATTGGGGGTTGAATAATTTTGAACACAACTGTATGACATATATTTGCATGAATGAAGAGAGAGCACCAGGGCCCTCCATAGTGTAAAACCACTAAATCATGACTAAAACCCCAAATATAGGAGCCAATTACCAGACGAGGAGTGGGAAAGATCATGTAGAGAAGGGGTCAGCAACCTGCGGCACTCCAGCTGTGGTAAAACAAAAATTCCCTGCATGTTCCATTCATTTCTATGAGGGTTCTGAGAAGAGTAGAGTAAGTATGCATGCTAGGAGTTGTAGTTTCACAACACCTGGCGTGCCCGAGGTTGTCTATCCCTGATGTAGAGGGTCTGCCTTAGAGCAATAGTCCCTGAGTGGTCTAATAAAGTGGCCGAGAACTGCTCCACTTATCCTGCTGGTGACCCGGTGTGGATCCCCACTATAGGGTAAAATGAACAGAAAAAAAAAGCATTGGTTTATTGATAAAACCATAAATGACAAAGTAAAAAAGCTTCTGTAACTCGTGTCAAAAGGGGCCCCCCTTCGAAACGCGTTACAGAAGCTTTTTTTTTTTTACTATGCTTTTTTGTTGTTTTATCAATAAACCAATGCTTTTTTTTTTTATATTCTGCTCTTTTCTGTTCATTGTATTATCTATTTGCAAAAGTATTGGAATCCACTTACCATTTCTCTGCTGTTACCCCTCAGGTGGTCATACACATTAAATAAATGTTGGGACTGGCTGACCATCTAAAGCATATTTTGGTGTCTTGATTCTCCCCCATTGGCAGATGTCGGGGGAAAGAAGGTTTGGGCATGCTATATTTTAACATGCCCAATTCTTTTGTTCTCAGGTGTCTGGCAGCAGCTTACCGCCCTCTTCCCATTGAGAACAGATACAGGCAGAGGGGGTTTGGCAGGAACAGTAGTCGGCCAAATGGGCAGAGGGTCATCATCTATTTTAAGTGTATGGCCAGCGTTATGGCTTGGCGGTGTGGATGAGGATTATACCACTACTAGGGCAGAAATGCAGGAAAAACTGTTTCTACAAACTATTGTCTTTTATGGTCCCAAAATTTTAGGCCATTATTTTTGGCAAAGATCGCTGTGGCCATCACCAATATCTTGGATGACCATGGATCGCTGTGTGAATGGACATGAAGTGCGCATGTGTGACCACCATTCAGTGTCTATGTGACTGACGAATACAGTGGCTATCTCTGACAGTCCCATAGAAATAAATAGTGGTGGTCATGTATGTGCACTACCTCTTCATTCACTCTGGGGACTTGGGGATCCCTCCTCCTATGATTGATGGGGGCCCCAGCAGTTAAACCTCCAGAGATCATACATTTATCACCTATCCTATGGACAGGTGGACATACATGTATCACTGAGAAATGATGCTCATGGGACAACGGCTTTAGAATATGTTCACATGTGACTGAAATGCTGCAGATTTGAAGTCATGGATTTTCATGTGGCAGATCTGAGGCATTGTACAGTGCCAGCAAATTCGATGGGATTTTAAGAAATCTCATCTACATGCTGCGTAAGAAAACTGCAGTATAAATTGACCTGTGATGCAGATTGGAAATCTGAAGCATGTCAATTTATGCTGCAGATCTCCACAGCAGATTTCACCCATTTAATAGAGAAGTGAATTCCTCTTTTATATTTTCAGGCATGTGCGTTTGTACCCTTGAAGACAATTTTTTATTATTGCATTTTACTCATTTTGGGCTAAAAAAAAAAAAATCATTGTTTTCAACTGGTCCTTATTAAAAATGTTCAGCTGGTTTTGAGATACAAGGGTTAAAAAATCAGTCTGTTTGCAAAGTATCACTTCTCAGTTCTGTCAGCTGACAGCATTTGTGAAGCCTTATCTCGTGTCTCCTGACCTCATAAACACTCATTTAAGCTATATTCTTTGATAATAGTTTAGCTATAATGAATGCTTATGAGGTCAGAGATAAAGCTTTGCATGAGTCGTTAGCTGACGGAACTGACAGTCTGCTAATAGACTGATTTTTTTTTTTAACCCCTGTACCTAAAAAATGGCTGAACATTTTTAATAAAGACCAATTTAACAATGATTTTAGCCTGAAATGAAAAAAAAATCTCAAAAGGTGTCCAAAATTTCTTGAAAAAAGAACAAAATTTGTTCACAGGTTTGTGTTTTGCTGCAGCTCAGCGCCATTCAGTTCAGTGGAGATGAGCTGCAATACCAGACACAACCTGTGAACTGGTGTGGTGCTGTTTTTTTTGTTTGTTATTAGCGCACCTGTGTAACACAAAAAAAAAAACTCGCACAGCAAATCAAAAACATTTTATTTGTATTTTTAAACTACATAGAACTACCACAAGGAAGACTTTTTTTTTTATTTTTTTTTTTCAATCCAGGGGTATAATCCAGTTAAAAAGTAAACACCGAACAGATTGGATTTTAATACGTTAGAATCACTGCCACAAATTGTCATTACCATCAGTATTCCCGTGAATCAACCCCAGCCAGATCTTCATACAATACAAAAGTGAACTCAAAGCAAAGAAAAAGAAAAAAAAAAGAAAAGATATTCCCATAATGCCACCCACCTCGCCCACCCCCCCCATCACATATCCCACCCCCATACTGAAATCTGTATGCATTACAATGTTTTTTTTTTTATTCTTTTTTTATTTTAGTGTGGAATTAACGAGATGAAAAAACATTTAAAATGTCTCTTAGTATATACAACAGTTTTACTGTTTAATCTTATTTTATGTGTTGAACGTAAGACCTCATGTTCACTCATAAGCTTCAAAGTTGCAAAAGCAGCTTTATAAAGTGTATTTTTTTTTAAAGATACATTTTCATTTTATCTCCAAAAAGATTACAATGTACATTACGTATAAGAATGAAAAAAAAAAGTGAAGAGCAGCAGAATGTGTTAAAAAAAGTAAGAATTTATACCACCCATAACTAATGCGGAATTGTATAGTAGTGCTGAACATTCTAATTTTTTTTAGCTTTTTTTGTAATTAATATTGTTAATTTGCTTGACTATATTGTTTCCATTTGTCCTGGCGCGCCTTCCTTTTAATTATTTTGCACGTTGTGGAGGCACAAATGATAGCACAGGCAACTTTTTGCAGCCAGATACAACATAAGAAAAAATGAAGATGCAAAAGAAAATTAAATAAAAATAACACTGTAAAATAATGTATATGCAAAGGGAAAAAAGATATAAATTCTAATTGCACGTAACTTTAAACAGCACATGTTTGAGGAAAAAGGTAAAAATATAACTAGGGATGAGCGAATTTCATATTTTGAAGTCTGTGTGCGGGTTTGTGTTGTGGTATTTACTGAATTGTGTTATGGATTCCGTTACCACGGACCATAACGCAATTCCATGATGGAATGCCTTTAGAGGCATTGCGTTATTCATTCCGTCATTATAAAAGTCTATGGGCTGCATAACAGATCCGTCCGGTTTCCGTTAAGCTGGAGTCCTCTCCTGCATACGGAAACCGGACGGATCCGTTATGCAGCCCTCAGACTTCTATTATGACGGAATGAATAACGGAATGCCTCTAAAGGCATTCCGTTATGGAATTGCGTTATGGTCCGTGGTAACGGAATCCATAACGCAATTCAGTAAATACCACAACATGAACCCGCACACGAACTTCAAAATATGAAATTTCCTCATCCCTAAACATAACCTTGATCTTTTTAAAGGGGGAATGGCCATACACCCTACATGGAAATTTCCAACTGGGCCGATGCCAAGTGGGCCACCCGAGCCCTCCTCGCAACTGCTGGCCAGATACATTAAGATCTGATGGTCCCAGCATTAATGCTAGGAGCATCATGCACCTTTCCACCTGGCCAGTAGCTGTCCTCCTGAATTCAACTGTATTACCGTCGTCAGTATGTTGATAAGGCAGCATTTTATGCTGCACTGTAGGATTTGGTTTTGCTGGGGCGGTATTTTGATCTGGACTTCTGTTTTATTGGTCACGCCTACTTCTGTTGTCCCTGCCTACCTGTGGCTTGCGTTCGCCCACCTTCTGTCAGTTCGGACTCTTCTACAACTTGGGGCCACTTTTTGTTTTTCAGGGCCACATTAAGTTTCCAGTCCACCCCTGACTTTTTGCATCTACAAGGAAGGAGGGACAGCTTATGCAAAAAAAAAAAGCAGATCTGCGGAGTATTAGAGATACATACGATCTAGCAAGGTAACATCAAGTTGATGGAAACCATGCAGTCAACCATGTGGAACATTATTTAAAATTTGGGACTCAGTCCAGTAACTAAATACTTGTTTTTGTCTTTTTGTTAAAATCAGTTCTATTACAGTAAGTGGAAAATTCAAAATCAACACACGGCAACCAGTAGTCATTGCAGGCCATCATTACGGCCAGTTGGCTGAGTGATCCTAGGAAGGAGAATACTAGTGAGAAACTCGGGAAGCAACAGGGATGAGTAAGGTGAGTGTTACTTATTTTATACCATTCTGTACCCCACGTAATCAGCAAGACCAATCCTATCCTAACCAATTAAAAATAATTAAACGTTGAAAATGTGTGCACTGATGCCATATTGTTTTTAAATTTTAAGATACAAAAAAAAATGCAAAATTAAAAAAAAGAATGATTTCCCAGAAATAGCAGGGGAACTGCATACAAAGACTAGGCATCCAGCAGTGCAATAGAGTTGTTATCTGACATTAAGCTGGAGATTTATCAAGACCGGTGTGTAGTACGCTGGCCTTGATATCCCCTGCGCTGCCGGAGGATACACTTAAAGGCATTTTTTTTAATTATTATTTCATTGTACTTATTTTGAGCTAAAAAATTTTTTTTCAATTGGCCTTTATTACAAATATGGAGTCCTTTTTTCTGTACAGAGCTGAGATGCTCTAGTAGCAGCCTCTGGATTTTCTCTCTTTTCCATCAGTTGGGCAGCTGATGGCTCCATATCTGCTCTCTGACATTCATTATAGCTCAGTTCTTATCTTACAGATAATAATGTGGCTTAAATAAGTGTTTATGACCTCTTAGTAGTTTAGAGATGAGGCTTATTAGATGACCGGCACAAAGTGAAAGTGACAGTACCAGTCACACAGCTAGAAAAACAGTTAATCCTTTATGACAGAATGTCTACATTTTTTTTAATAAAGGCCAATCGAAAATATGATTTTTAGCCAAAAATGACTAAAATGCAATCATAAACAAAAATTGCCTCCAAAGGTGTAGATAGTCTTTAATTTTTGACTTGGCGCAGGAAATCATAAATTGAGGGCAGTCCGTGTCTCTACCTCACCATGCCTCCTTCTCAGAGAGCAGCGTAGAAGCAGCACTTGCGAATAAGTTTGGTCACAGTAGATTTAAAAAAGTTGCAAACATGAATTCTATGACCTTGTTTTTTTTTTTTTTTGGGCCAGAAAAATGGCATAGGGAAATAATACATTTCCCCTAAGTTCCTCGGCCCCCGTTGACCCTGGCCATATAGCAAAAGATGAAACATGAGTTGCAAAAAACAGGTAACATCAGTCTCTATATATATAAACATAAAATATGAAAAATCACCTCTAAAAATAATATAAAAATGATGTACAAAAGTTAAAAAAAATTAATAAAAAAATGATTAAAATGTCATTTTTTCATGAGACATTCCCTTTAGAAATATTGGTGTCATTATTTTATGCTGTAGCTTGGTTTGAATTTGTAAAATGTACTGTTTTATATTTTATTTACAATATTATGGCACTACTATAGATTCCAGCATGATCCAGGGGCCCCGTGGCCCAATCTGCTGTTGTAATCACACGATGATAGAAAGTTAGACGTACTACGCATGATATTCAGAGGTAGTAGGTGGGCAGACTAATCTACACGTGACATGTCTGTTGGTTCCTATGAGTTTTTATGAGGTAAATAAAGCCGTTTCGCTCGGTGACAATGTATAAATTCTCTTTTGCTACAATATATACAGTTTTTTTTTTAATTGCCACAAGAAAGGGCAGATTTTGAGAAATTCATTATACAGCATTTAACCCATTGCTGTAAAACACCACATTGGGGATTCAATCCCTTTCCCGTCATCCTCGGCCACGGAAAGGGGTATTTACAAGCTTGGGAAAGGCTAATATGAACCAAAAAGTTACTGCATTACTGGAGAAGACTCTGTTGAAGATGCATTCGCTTAATAATAGCAAACCACAAAAACAAAACAAAAAGCCCTCTGTATAGATTTTAGATTACATATGGAAAAAAACAAAAACAAATTTCATATTGTGATTTTAAAGTTTCTTTGGTTTGTTGTTATGGGACCTGATGTCCCTTCTTGTCCTATCATGAACCGGAATGTGATGTGTAACAGAGATATTCCTATTACATAATTTACCCCTAATTGTGTTACCCTAATTTTTTAGACAATGCCCTACAAACTGTTTACAGAATTTCTTTTTTTAATTTCTTTTTGAATTCTGAAATAATTTTTTTGGGAAATGTGGCCGACAGATGACAACATGAAAGGGCTTGATTAAAGAGTCCATCCGGTGAAATAATTCATCAACAGCATGTGTAGATTTTTTTTTTTCCCTGTAGAAGTGGATGCATCTTCACAGATCAACAGAGCTTTTGATGTGTCCTATAGGAAAACGAGCAAGAAGAAAAAAATCATCATCATCATCAGAATGTCTCTTCACTGTAACCCCAGATACTCTAGGCAAACATGCAAACGTTTCTCCTTAAAGCTGCTACTTCATTCCTTCAGATGAGCCGTTGATTAAAAAGTGCCGATGGGACGTGGAGACCGTTTCACAGATTCTAACTCAGATCTTGGCCCGATTAGATAAAGTGCTTTCAAAGTGGTGATTAAGCAAAAAAAGAAAAAACAAATTCAGATGTACTGGAATCCAGCAGCTTGTCTCAGCTGGGACGTACAATGTGGCTGTGTGCGGGTCCTTATTTGAATCAGGCAAAGCAGCGTCAATGAGCTGGAGAAGAAGATTTATCGGAAGGTGAAAGTCTTCTTCCTCAGAGCTGGGTATCTGCTTAACGAAGTGTTGAATAAAGACCTAACATGATGCCCTGTCCCTCCAGAGAGCTGGGGCTGCACAGTTTTATGACGGGTCACTCAGTTAGAGGTATCAGAGTTCACGCTGCCGGGCCCTTCTGTTGGGGAGGTGACAGAAGAAGGGGTTGCCGCCTCATGCCACCCTCCATTAGCCTGGAAACAAAATAAATACACACATTTTACTTGTTAGAGCATGACTACAAATTTACTACACTCTTTCCAAAAATAAGGCTACATACTTTCTTCTTCACGATACCCGAGTGGCGAGTGGTGCCAGATGACCATTTGAAATTAAAAATAAAAAATAAAAATTTGTATATTTTTTTTCCAAAGCTGGTCACCCGGCACCGATTATCTCGAGCAAGGAGGAAAAGGGAAGGACACATCTGTAGTAGACAATGTAATGCATAAGACTCAAGTGTTCCCTTTGGTGGGTCCAGTTCAGACCATGCTTAGAAGGCCCCTGACATGCACTCTGTCTTTTCCCTAGGACCTTTAGTAGTCGGCTGTAATCTGTGGGTTAGGGCTCATGCACAGGACTGTATGTACTTTGCGGTCTGCAAAAGATACGGATGACGTCCGTGTGGATTCCATTTTTTGTGGAACGGAACAGCTGGCCCCTACTAGAACAGTCCTATCCTTGTCCCTATTGAGGATAATAATAGGACATATTCTATTTTATGGTGAAACACAAATATAGACATACAGAAACGGAAGGCACATGGAGTACCTTCCGTTTTAAGTTGCAGACCCATTGAAATGCAAAAAAAACGGAACAGTCACGGAAATAAAATATGTTCGTGTGCATGAACCCTTGTGCTGGAAGAAGCTGTTCAGTTCCTCAACAACGCCACCACAGGCGAAATTAAGCATTACAAAGTGCCCATTGTCTGTATAATGCAGGTACACTGGGCCATCCACAGACAGCAGGCTAATAGATGAGGGTCCTGAATGGGGACCTCCCCCACCTATTAACTCAGTTCAGTAATGATTCAAAAGTAGGTTTACTAAACCAGACAGGCCTTAAAATAACCTCTTCTAAAAGGTTCAACTGTCACTCCTTTCATAACTGGGAGGAAAATTAGGCCACGTTCACATCGCTGTTTAGTTTCCTGTTCTTCGGATGCTTCAGAAGAACAGAAAATAAAAAAGGATCCTTTATTCTGAGCATTTACTTTGCATCTGTTTTTGTCAGTTCGTTCAGAGATCCGTTATTTTAAACAGGCGAAAAAGCCCTCCACGCAGGACTTTGAATGAGCACCATGGATGCTCAAAATAAAGGATTTATCTTTTTCTGATCTTCGAATGGAAAACTAAACGGAGACTTACAGGGATTTGGGTTTAGAATGGTGTACCTCATGGTGGGATGCTGCGGTTTTAAAGTCAAAAGAGAAATATTGTGGCCCAAATGGACTAAGACTAGAATGTCTAAAAAGTGTTACTAGTTAGCACAAGGGTGGGGTTTAGCGGAAAGGTGTGGAGCTTGGCAAGAAAGGGTTGAGGCCTAAGGTGTGACATTTTGTGCCAAAACTACTCCACAATTCTGGTGTAAAATGATGTGTTAAAGTAGGCCAAGCAATAGTTGGTATAGACGTAATACCTCTAGCCAAAAGTATGGTATCTACTCCAGCATCAAATGTATCATCCAGCCTGAGCCCATGTGACCTGGTGCAGGTCTAGACCACCCATCTAAGTTTACACCATCTATAGGCTAAGGTAGGCCACTATGTTTGGTACAGCATTTGCTCAAACAGTAACATCAAGGGATGAACTGAAAAGTCAGTGACATGGCGGTGGCCAAATGCCCAACTGCATAGGGAGTCTTGGAGAGCTGTCCGCCATAGAGAAGACAAGTCCAAGAAGAGAAGCCTCCTCTGAAGTGGTCATTGGAGGGGATTATCTGATCAGTGGGGGTCTGATTCCCGGCACCCCTGTCGATCAGCTGTTTGAAGAGTAGGCGACGTTCGTATGAGAACTGCTTCCTCTTCAAGGTGACACTGTGCATCGTCTTGCTTGCACCGGCGGGGCAGTGTGATTACTAGTGCCCGTCCCTTGAATTGAATGAAACAAGCGCTTGTAATTACAATGCACCTCCGACACAGCGCACGGTGTCATCTTGAGGAGGAAGTAGTGCCCGTACGAGCCCCGCCTCCTCTTCCAGGAGTCAGACCCCTACCGATCAAATATGGATGACCTATCCTGAGGATGTACTGGCCGCACAACCCCTTTAACTGCAAAATGTCCAGAACCCCTTGAAGGCCTTCCCGGAATGCAGCAGCCGCGTCACTTTTTTATGTTCATACCAGGTCGCTTGGTCTAGGACGTTGTCCCCATAATGTCAATTATATTCCGCAGCCTTTTATGACTAATGTTCAAAAACGGAATGTATTGTTCCTGCTTGGCGACTGATCTAATGGCACTTTATATAAGACAGAGGAAGCGAGCGCGGATGCTTTAGTCGTATTAGCATCATCCATTAGTTTCCTGTCCTGAGATGCCCTCTCGTGCGTTAAGGGTTAAGCCCCGTGCGTCTGATGCCGAGATGTGTTACAGCTCTGATCTATAGCGATGTGTTCACTTCCCGACAGCCAGGCCCCAAATATGTAATATCTATCACTCATAATACCTATCACTCTTTCCCCTATGTCCTTTATGGCTTTTCGTTCTAATTTATAAACAACAAATGTGTAATATTTTTTACCACGCGAGGCAGCTGGAAGAGACCACGTCAGTCAGCTTTTTGCCCCCCTCTCCCCAGCAGTTTTTTTTTTTTTTTTGCAAATAAATTAATCTTTCCTCTGGTGGTTCGAGATTACGCTGTGTATTATAAGAGAGTGCCTTATCAAACCTCATCAGAAAAGATGGAATTCATGTCTGCTATAATGCTGCAGGCAATAACAGCTTCATATTTTATCACGTTGATAAGGATTTTTGCAAACTCTCTGAAGCATTTCGGGATGTTTTAAATGAAAACATTGTAACTAAAAGCCTCTTTCAGACATTTTCTTCTGGGTTATTTTGAGTTATTTATCATCCCCCCCCCCCCCCCCTAAAGAAGCCATTTGATATTTCAAATGCAAACGATTTGCGTATTTAATGATCGCCCAGGCTGCCCGCTCCCCCCCAGATTCTCCTAGCTACAACACAACATTTTCAATCATTTGGGGAATCGTTAATATTGACTGACACTTGGGAGGGAGGGAATAAAACTCTAGTAGTTTACGTAGAGCAAGACATTGTGTGCTTTTTTTTACGCGGTAGTCTGTACTCCGCCGCAGCCGGTCTGATTATTTATATATCGTTGTTAGTTTTTTTACTTTGTAATTATTATTAGGTTATTTTACTAGGCAGCTGTGTGGTGTGAGATCTAAAACCCATCGCGTATGTCTATGTATCTGTTTTAGGGCTCATGCACGCGACCATATGTATTTTGCGGATGACATCCGTGTGCATTCCGTATTTTGCAGAACGCAACAGCTGGCCCCTAATAGAACAGTCCTATCCTTGTTATATAAGAGGTTAGATATGAGGGAGCCAGTCTCTTACTGCTGACACCTATATTGAAAGAGTCATGATTTCTAAGCTTAAAGGGGTTGTCCAGGACTTTAAAATGATGACCTATTATTATTATAGACCAGGCATGCTCAAACAGCTGTTGCAAAGCTACAACTCCCAGCATGCCTGAACAGCCTACAGCAGGGCATGGTGGGAGTTGTAGTTTTACAACAGCTGGAGGGCCGCAGGTTGAGCATCCCTGTTATAGGCCATCAATGTATTATAGGTGGAGGTCAAACCTCCAGGATGCGCAAAAGTAGGGATAAAGCCATAGGTACAGCGCCATACATACAAGTGTGGTTGTGCCTGGGACAAAGGGCAGATTGGCAATAGACCCGACAGGGGAATTTCCCCGGTGGGCCGATGCCCCAGGTGGCCACCCAAGTCCTCCTCTCTGCCACTGGGCTCTGAACAGTAATTAACGCTGTGAGAATTAGGTACTCATGTCTCCGGCCAGCGACCGCACATGCCCTCCTGAATTCAACTGCTGTGGCCCGCACCTCACCTCCTAAGCCCCCTGCTCCATAGACAACTGGAGGAGGAGGACAGAAGATCATATATATTGATGGCCACCACATAGAGCCAGCTTGTGGGGCAGTATATTGTGCTACACTGTGTTATTTGGTTCTGCTGGGATGAATTTGGGTATTGTTGACCCTGCCTACTTGTGTTGCTCTGCTTTCTGTTAATTTGGACCTGCCTACAAAATGAGACCACTTTTTTTTTTTTTTTTACCAGGGCCACTTTAAGTTCCCAGTCCTCCCCTGCCTGGGACTGCATCTTAGCCCATTCATCTGTATGGAGCCGAGCTGCAGTACCAGGAGCAGCCACACTGTGTGCTGCAGCTCCTTCATTCTGCTAATCCATGGGAGTCCTGGAGGTCAGACCTATCTTACACATTCATATGAAATTCACCCAATCAAACAGGACAGAAATAAATTGCCTAATTTAAAGGAGCTTGCCCTAGTGATGTATTCTGCTTAAAGGGATATTCCAGTTACCATAAATATAAATTATGTTTTAGACCAGTGATGGGCAAAATGCGGCTCTCCAGCTGTTGCAAAACTACAACTCCCACCATGCCCTACTGTAGGCTCATATCTGTAGACAGTCTTTGCATGCTGCGAGTTGTAGTTCTGCAACAGCTGGAGAGCTGCACTTTGCCCATCACTGTTTTACACTAATTCATCATCAATAATTACCTAATATAATGTAAGTTTCATATATTAACTGTTCCTCTGCTACCCACTGTGTTTCCTCATAAATTACCATGGCATCGACCTGTAGTTCTGAGCCTTTGTTAGGTGGTCGAGCATGCTCAGTGTGTTGCTATCAATTCTCTAGCTAAATGTCTTGTGAAACAAAAGGCGCGTCAGTGTGCTGCTGATTACTGAGTAGAGGGGGCGTGACCACACTGTATATCAGGCAGCCAATCAATAAACAGCAACGCTCATGAACAAGCACAAACTCACAGCAGGAAAGCTAGGGATTGTGGGGATTGTAGTCTTTAAAGTTTTGTGAGGGAAGAGCAGGCGCCATGATACTTGCAGTGTGTTGCAGGCTCAGAAGCTAGACCAGGGATGGGCAAACTGCGGCCCTCCAGCTGTTGCAAAACTACAACGCCCATCATTCCTGGACAGCCTATTGCTATCAGCCTGCAGAAGGGCATGGTGGGAGTTGTAGTTTTACAACAGCTGGAGGGCCGCAGTTTGCCCATGCCTGGGCTAGACTAATGGATTGCAAGGTAAACTGGAACTCTGGTTATATGTATAGGGATGGGTTCTGGTTGGGTCATAGCATGCTGCCTTAATGCAGTTTTTCAAAAATTAAGTTACTTTACCGGAATACCCCTTTAAATGTAAACGCTCATCTCGGGGGAACAGCACTCCTAGTGGTGGAGGTCTTAGATTACACCAAAGATGACTAAGCACTAGCTTTCCTTTCTTATGCCTCATTCACACGTCAGTGATCTCCATCATTTGAGGCACTACCAGAACAGGTGCAGATCTTTCCCTTATACCTGATCTCTGCGGAGGCTCCAGTCCTGGTTTTGGCTCACAAACCACTGATGGAAATCACTGACCAAGCACTGACGCATGAATGAGGCTTTAGACTTGATAACTATGAAGGCTAAAGATGTATGGAAGATAACTTATTCTAGTGCATTGTCCTTTCAAATATTAAAGTCTGCTACCAAGATCTAGTTATCCAAACTGTATAAAAGGTGCAAGCCTTAAACGATGGGCTTGTTGGAGACCTTAGCGGTAAGGTAATATCTAATGCTGCCACTTTCCAGGCAGATGACATTTACAAGTTCCTATTATATTATACTTCGTTCCTTGTCTCCCGCGATTAAAGGAGAACAACCACTGTTACATTCTCAAGGAGGAAAGCCTTCAGTGCTAAATAGCAAGTGATCTTACAAAATGTCTGCTCTTCAATGCTCTTTAAAGTTTACCAGGGATTAGTTGACTTTGTCATGTAGCTGACTTGTGTGATGTGACATGGCATTTATAGGAGGGGGCATCCCGCTAATAGAGAACTATGAAAATAAAAGACCCTATAGTGTATTCTTATCAATGCCTTTAATATCAACTCCTTGCACATGAAACACTGGGGATCGCTTACTGTATGATCAGGTAAGATCTAGCTAAGTTTCATGCTGTTTCCTTGGCTTTGGACACCAAGCTTTCTGCTATAAAGTATAATTATATATACAATCTATTGACTAGAGCACACCTTAACTTTGGACACACACACTGGCGTTCCTTTAAAGGAGTCAGACCATGCGACTGCTATGGGGCCCAGGGGAGTTGGGGCTAGGGCCTCCCTTATGAAAGCACTGCGTTTTCATCCATCTGCCAATAGAGGGAGCTCAGTGCAGAGACATTATTACAGTAACTGTATACATTCCCATGCACTGAGCTCCCCCTAGTGGTGGCTACAGGCTGGCAGCTTTATAATATATCATGTGAAGGGAAGCTGTGATAGAGAGTTGTACAGGAGAGATTTATCAATGTATTTATGACAGTTCTCTGGTGTAAATCCATTCAGAAAAAATGCTGTTCAGAAAGAGTGCCATATTTTTGAAGCACCTGTTCCGCTTTTTCCGACATAGATGTCAGATAAAGTGGGTGGTGCCAAGAGCGACCTCTTTTTATTACAATTTCTCTTCTTCAGTGAATTTGTTAGAGATCTGGGGCATTGCACTCTACATTCTGAAGAGCGTGTACTGGAAAACTAAGTATGGCAGGGGGGCCCATACTAAATTTTGCTATGAGACCCGTTAGATATGTGTACACCCCTGAGCACACATCATAAAATTAAAAGGGTTTTTCAGGATTTTTATACTGATGACCAATCCTCTGGATAGGTCATCAGTATCCGAATGGTGGGGGCCCGACATCCGGGACGCCGCCAATCAGCTTCTATGAGCGCCGCTGCCTTCTCTCTGCTTTTCGTAGGCTGTGTGACGTACATCTATCACGTGGCCTAGGAGCAGCTCATCTCCATTTAAGTGAATGGGGCTGAGTGCAATACCAAGCACAGCCACTATACAATGTACAGCGCTGTGCTTGGTAAGCTGAGAGATGGCAGCAGCGCTCACAAGAGTACCACCGCCTTCTCGGACCCCCACCGATCTGATACTGATGACCTATCCTGAGTATAGGTCATCAGTAAGAAATTGTTGGAAAACTCCTTTAAGGATGCTCTAATGTCTTTGACTTGTATTCAAGGGAGTCTGTCTTTAGGAGAGGGTACATTTAGATTTAGGCTACTTTCAAACTTTTTGCATGATATTTATTTGCATTATTAGGTATGAAGATTATGAGGACTACCAATATATACCCCTGATGACTCCCACTGTACAGTCATACGTTGTCCATGGGCTATTTGATGACTGTGTGGACTAGTGCAGTTTCCTGCGCTATTCCATACAACAAAAAGGATATAATGATGTATACCACCTGACTAGAGGCCAAAACTATCAAACAGCTGTACTCTGGTGTATCAGCCCAACGTCTGTCAATGAGAACCTAAGGATTTGTAAGGCAAACAGGTCACCACTGAATAGGTTGGCATAACAATGGCCCAAGTGTGAGACTGGAGACAGATTTGATACCAAATGAATCAGAGGAGTTCTTAACGTTGAGGAGAGCCCATTGGGGTTCTGGACTGATGTCTACATGAGGCACCTTGGGGGCAGTGCACCATTAGTTTTGACACCATTATACAGTCTGCATAGACCGGCTTAATGTGCAAAAAGTGGGTTTTAGCCCAAATTCTGTATGCTAAAGGAACCATTTAAATCTGCCTAACCATTTGAAGCGATGCACTATTAGATGTGATTCTGTTAGGAACACAATGCTATATCCAGGAGTGCTATGTACATGCATCATTCATGGTTTATGGTTATCAGATAGATCTCACCGCCTTGTGTTTACAGCTCCGATATGTGTTTCTATGCTAACAGACTACAAACAAATTCTGTGTAGTCTGATTCTGCAATAACATGTGGCAATTTCCTTGCCATCAAAATCAGTGAAACGTCAGATGAAGAGCCCCTGACAGACCCCAATATAAGTAGTTATTTTGCCCTTTCCTACGACATTCGGCACAGCCTCACTGCTTCCTTTAGAAACAGAAGCCTTGACAGCAGTGTGAACGCAGCTCTCATGAAGGAAATTCTGAGCACCGCCGTGGGCTTGAATGCACCACGTTACCGCTTTCCATTTAAAGATACGGATAACAGTCTCACAATGGTATACAACAGAGAAGCCAGCTCATCTCTGCTGTGCCATCCATACGGGATTCTCGTTAAGGTGCATGGCTCGCCTGTAGCTGTGGCAAATTCAAAATTACAGAAAGAGGGTGTAACTGGATGGGTGTTGCATGTACCTATGAGGACGTATGTTCTTGCTTTTCCGTGTAAGGACTCTAAGAACCATAACTACAAGCCTCAAAGTCTGTATCGGCTTTAATAATGCATGCCTATTAAATGCTATTGTCTGAGGTGGTGACCATTCTGCCCTTGCTGTAAGATTGGTAAACCCCAAAAATACCAGATGAGTACCCTGATGTGATATGACTACGACTGTGCGTTGACAGTACTTACAGTTAGGTGATGTGGACTGTACAGTGAATTCCCTCCCAAGGCATCACTGTATCCGCCCGTCTGATTGATAACATGACGAAGGGTATCCACCTATAGGGCACAGTCAAAGAACATTATATTCAATCTTTGCTCAGCACAATAAACATGCCTTGTAAGATGCATACTAACTCTGACGGTACAGGAAACTATCAGTCCATACAATGTCCCTTATGCTTATCATAAGCTTTCGCCCATGAACGTTAATGTATTGAGCCCTGTGCATGCGTGGCCCCCTTATCCTCTCAATCCTCTTTCTCAAATTTCAGAAAGGTGATTCCTTATTCTACAAATAAGTGAGACCCCACATAGCAGACATAAGTGGGAAGACCCTTTTAACATGAATACACTTTCTATAGTTCCTGACTGGAAGAGAGACTTCTAAAATTGTACCCCACTTGACTATTGATCTACGAACAGAATTGGCCAAATTAAGCTCATACTCCCAGACATTAAGGAATCTAAGATCTATGATGCCTTTTGTAAATTCTATGGACCCTGAGCCTACAAAGCTGATATAAAAAGGGCACATCCCAATGGACATGACAGGTGATAAATGTTTGAGTGCTGAGGGCATCAAGCCCCTCGTTCCTCCTCGTTCTATAGGACTGACGGACAGAAGTGAGGGATCGTCTGGTTTCAAGAGAAAAACTGACAACTCTTGGGATCAGCGTGCAATAAACTGGTAAGTCTCTGGCAGATCCCTTCTGCTACCAGTTCTTCAGGCGAGGCTGTACTTCTCCAAATGCCTCGGTAGTGCACCAAAAAGGACGGCCATTGGCTACATTCTCGGTAAATACAGCCTGGCCTGGAGAACAGGTAGCAGAATCGCAGGATCTGCCAGGTAAGTACTTACCAGCTCTTTATTGCTGGCTGATCCCCAGAGTTGTCTGGTTGACTTCTGAAACCAGACAACCCCTTTAAAGGGGTTCTGCACCTTTGTGGGGGTTGAGGGCTTTTGACAAACCCTTCTCCTGGGCAGATCTGTGAAGGGAAGCAAACTTACAGCTTTCCAGCATCTTCACTCACTGGCCTTGGCTACTCTGTTGGGCTGCTTTGATGTAAACTTCCTGTTTGATGCCACTGCAGCCAATCGCTGGCTGCAGCAGTGACCTGCTCCCCTTGCATCATGACAAATGGTCATGTGACACAAGGGAAGCAGGTCACGGCTGTGGCCAGCGATTGGCTGTGGTGGCATCAAAAAGCACAGCAGAGCAGCCGCCGTGCCGGGAAGTATACTTACTTTCGCAGGTTTGACCAGGAGGAAGAAGGGGTTGTCAACCCCCCCGCCCCAAAGGTGCACAGTAGCTATCACTGCATCTCTACAGGGTTGAAGAGACCCAACTCTGTTCTTCTCAGTGAAGACCCAGAAGAGAAGCCCAGACCTTAGCGTCCTGAAACCCTGTGAATACAGCTTTGGGGCTGTGAGAGATGATTGTCAACAGTTGTCAAATCACAGTCATTTACACGTATGGAAAGACATGATAAGACCATATTCCCATATCACCCCTGTGACTGCACTGCCAAATCTGAAACTGATGTCACTGTTCTCCAACCCTCCGAGGGAAATAACGGGAATGTCCTTCAGACATACTGTACACCACTACCGACTTTACTCTGAAAGAAGTTAGAGGAATATTACAATCTTTCAGATAGCAGGGCACGGCCGGACTCATTAGGGTTTGGCAACACGCCAAACGCGGTGTTGCAGGGCAGCCATAAAAATGAATGGGGGCACAGTGCGACTTGCATGTTCGTCAGCGACAAAAATCTAGCAGCTTTGGATTTTTTTACAATTCTGCCGTCTCTGCAAAACATGAGAGTCACATTGTGACCCCATTCATTTCTATGGCTTCACTGGGATACTTGGGCGCACGAAAGGTGCCGCGCTCAAAACAGCCACGTAGCCAACCCCTTACTCAGTACCGACTCTTCTTTTATTAACTATTTCTGGGTACAAACAAGACCTCTTCACTCCAACATCCAAACCTCTCTCCCCGAGCACACAAGTCAGAGCCGAAGGCATTCACAAGAGTAACAGATGGCCTGAAAGACGGGGTGGCCTAGATGGTGCCAATTGTGTGCACACCCTGGCCTGGTGCATGTACTTTGGTGATAGCTGTGGGAGGTGCACTGAGGAAGGACTCAGGGGCGTCTCTCCTACCTGTGATTGCACATTGGCTCCAACTTGGGCCCCTTGGTAAGAATCCCCATTCAGACTCTGCATATTCATGTACATGTCGCCTGAATTTGGGAGATTAAAAGAACCAGAAGAACCTAGGAAAGGAAAGAGCGAAGGATCTGAGAGGAAGTTTGAAAGCAAGTGTGAAGAGATTAAAAAAGGTGCTTGAAACGTTAGTAATCCTTCAAGGGGTTGTCTAGGCATACTCTCTGTCTGCTGTGCGGTATAGTTGCAGAGACAACTCTGTGACGCCCAGCAAGCGTCCCACAACGGTCTAATTCTAATTAAAGGGATGTATGCACAGTACTCGCGTTGGATGGTGACTTTGGCAACTGTCCCGCTCAGCATGCACTTGCAGGAAGACTACAGTATGCCTGGACAACCCCTTTAAAAAAACAACGCAGATGTGTAAAATTAGCTTTACAGGATGTGATGCCTGACGTGGCAATCTTTGTACGACTGGAGCCACTATGCTACTGTGGGAGCCTGCCCCTTCTCCTCCATGACGGGATTGCTGGCTTGCTAAATGTTATAATTCGCCACCTCGCATCAGGATACTTCGAATGCAAACCTTTCTGTGTTCTCATAATCATACAAAGTGAATAGGTTACAGCTTCCCTTGAAATCTGCAAGGATTTATGTGTTTGGTCTTGATCCATTTCAGAACAAACAAGAGTATGATAGTGAGATATCCAAAGCACCCGAAAACTGCGGCTAATCCACTTCATCTCTGGATCTTCAGATACCGTATGTACATAAATGTCACACAATGGAGAAATGCGGGTGATGGTCAGGCAAACTCTATGAGGCCAGGTCCACACAAGCGGACCTAAACCTTTGCGGAAACCACCAAGGTGCAGCAGCGCTTCCCAGAGCGTTCCGCCCCTTCGGCTTGCATCGGCTCTGCAAGCCGATATATAGGATCCGTACTCTGCATCCTGGAAAAGCAGAGCCGATGCAAACCAAAGGTGCAGAATGCTCTGGGAAGCGCTGCTACACCTTTGTGGTTTCAGTCAAGGTTTAGGTCCCCTTTAAGATCACAATATGTATCCGGATTTCAGACCAGTGACCCTGACCGGACTCAAACTCATAACGTACTAAGGACTTCTGTTGCCGTGAGTCTGTGCCAGTTAAACCCGAAAGTCGGGCTCACAATATCCTATTCAGCCAGGGCAAGATCCCATTTCAATGCTATTGCCTTGCTGTAGGTAATTCCGGGGCCCTTTAATATTTGATTAGCCCCCTCCAATTTGGATCACTTATAATCTAATAGCACATACACGTCTCTGCCGTATGCCCAGTCAAATGCCACAATACTATGACTATTAAAAGTTTCTGGACAACATTGGGACATGCTTAAAGGGGTCGTCTCACTTCTGCAAATAGCATTTATTAGGTACAGAAAATAATACAAGCCACTTACTAATGTACTGTGATTCTCCATATTTCTTCCTTTGCTGGCTGGATTCATTAAACACTGTTCGTATCCATGGTTACGACCACCCTGCAATCCATCAGTGGTGGTCGTGCTTGCACACTGTTAGCCGCAGTGCAGTGCCACGGTCCCGGCCACCAGAGAGACCGACGCTTTTTTCTACAGTGTGCAAGCACGACCACCGCTTCTGGATTGAAGGGTGGTCGTAACCCTGGAAACCAGCAGTGTATAATGTGATGGAAAAATGAATCAAGCCAGCAAAGGAGGCGGCATGGGCAATCACAATACATTAGTAAGTGCCTCAGGATAGGTCATCAATATCAGATCAGTGGAGGTCCGCCACCCGCCATCCTCCGCTAATCAGCTGTATAAAGGAAAGGCGCGCACAGTGCGCATGTGGCCTCTCCTGTCTCTCTTCCTGCTGGCTGCTGCTTTACCACAGACATAGCAGCAACAAGCGGGAAGGGAGACGGCACGTGCACAATTTGCGCCCCTTCCCTGTATACAGCTGATCAGCGGGGGTGCCGGGTGTGGGACCCCTGTCTATCTGATATTGATGACCTATCCTCAGGATAGTAAAAGCCCGGAGGACCCCTTTAGCTTTCTCTACATGACAAATGCCACTTGCTGAAGTGAGACAACCCCTTTAACCAAATGGACTTTCTAGGCATTCACATGAACCACATCTCACGTCCTACTCTAGGCATCCTCCATAAGAAACCAATGTCCCAACAGATGTTAATGACTATATCTTCATTATGGGTATAAAACTATTCAGAAGATAAGAAATTCAGGGTCCTTCAGGCCATCAGCTTGAGAAACATCTACGGAATAGTGTCTGGAATTTGACATAAATCTGCATCAGTTTCACTATATCCTGCTGCTTCTTGTATGATGTATGGAGAGGATCTGGCTAGTTTTCACCTACTCCTGGTTTCCTGGGCTTCTTTTCCCTAGCCTGGCCCACATCCACACATCGTCACCTTCCTCTGCTGCTTTCTGGATCCACCTTGGGGCACTCACCGGAATTTGGCGTAGTGGGGGAGCTGGTCTGGTTGTTCTGCACGGCGGCTGCCACTGCATGAGCTGCGTTCACGGCTGTCTTGGCTGCGTACAGGTTTGCCTCTTCCTGAAACTTCCCAATGTTTTTCTTGTACCTGATTCGTTTGTTCCCGAACCAGTTGGATACCTAGAGAAGGGGGAGAAAGTTGTAATATCACTAGGGTTTTAATAGCGGCCTACAACGCAATGCAATCAGGCGGCAGATCCACGCCTCCATAATGCTGAGCCATAGGCACAGGAGCCTCGTCCAGCTTGTGTCTAGGTATGGACTGTCTTACTACAACATCCGAAGGAACGATTTTTTTTTTTCCTCTTGGATTCAATGAGCATCCACGATAAGAAACCCCCTCTGGATGCCTCCATATGAAAGTACATTAGGACCACCTCGAATTTTTTAAGTGCCGTATTACCTCTCGGAGCCATTATTATGCGGCGTGCAAAAGCCTCTTTATTTCTATTCCCAACACCTATAACTTTCAGGCGTTTGGTAATTGCGTAAAATAAAACACCATATTCATATCTTTACAGCTCAAAAGCTTTCCGCCAGACTTTCCATGGTGACCCCGAGTTCATACCTCATTCGTTGCGTTTTCCCCAGCTGATACTTGGCGTTACATTTTATATATTCTGCTTACCATTAACCTGCCAGCCAGCAGGGCAATAATACATTAATGAAGGCGGGCGGATAATTATTGTAAAAAAAAAAAAAAAAAAAAATCAAATTACTGCTTTATTAACAGCTTCAGAAGTGAGCAAATCTCTGGCGTATGCAGACGAGGGACAATTCAATGGTCTCAACAATAGCCAAGTCTAATAAAGGCTTTCTTCTATCCGCTCCCCCACCCCTTCCAACCCTTGACCCCTCCCTTCCCGTTACAATTTAATATCGTCGGAGCCTTGGGAGGCCTCGGGGTGCTGGATATTCTTGACGTGGTATAGGAATCCAGCCCAGCTTCTTCAATGCTTCTTAATCTTTAATATCAAGGCAATTAAAATTAATGACTGCCACTGTGGGCAGTGTTTCCCTGACATGCATTGTTTGATGGCATTACCTTGAGGTTAAACTAACGAGCAAGGTTTAATTGGAAGCGGAGAATCGAGCGCCGCTCGTACGTTATGTTTAACTTGCATGGAAAGTACTGGTTAGGATCGGCAACTGGTGAAGATCGGCATAAAAAAAAAATGACACCACCCTTCTAAACAAGCATTTACGGTAATGGCACTGTCCGCTTTGCAATAGTCTCTGCTGACTAAAACGGAATGTAGAAGCGGGCATAGGAAAGACTGGCATGGACAACAGGCTTCCCTGCTGTGTAAACCTGTGCCCAGATAATAACGCCCCATGTCACTATTCCAGGCGCTGTGGTGCCCAGGATGTCCTTGTCCGCACTTATAATGTTTGTCGGGGGGCCTACGACTATAAGGGGAAAAAAACCTATCCAACTGTCTACACGATACTGAGAATTCCTTTACATGATCCCTAGGAACAGACAGCATGATTGTCCTGCCAGAAGTATATGCCTGTAGGTGATACCGTACATCCAGAATAAGTCACCATAGGTAGACCCCGGGACATGGCAGGACAACCCCTTCACTGGGGGACCACCCTACTACAGCATAGGAAAAGGGGTGGAAATATTTTACAGGATAGACAAATCAATCATAGATAGGTAGATATAAATAGGAGATAATTATATAGATGCATAAGATTTACACAGATGGACAGAGACAGGACATGATAGATAGATAGATAGATAGATAGATAGATAGATAAGATAGATAGATAGATAGATAGATATGGCATAGATAGATAGAAGATAGATAGATAGATAGATAGATAGATAGATATGGCATAGATAGATAGACAGACAGATATGGCATAGATAGATAGACAGATAGATAGATAGATAGATATGGCATAGATAGATAGAAGATAGATAGATAGATAGATATAGATAGATAGATAGATAGATGATGATAGATAGACAGACAGATATGGCATAGATAGATAGACAGACAGATATGGCATAGATAGATACAAGACGATAGATAGATAGATAGATAGATAGACAGATATGGCATAGATAGATAGATAGATAGATAGATAGATATGGCATAGATAGATAGATAGATAGATAGATAAATAGATAGATAGACAGATATGGCATAGATAGATATAAGATAGATAGATAGATATAAGATGATAAACAGATAGATATGAGATAGATAGATATTAGACAGATGATTAGATAGCCAGATGGATATGACACTGATAGATAAATGGATAGATATGACATAGATAGATAGATAAACATGACAGATGAGTAGACATATGTTGACAAAACGGATAGCTACGACAGATCAGATAGACAGATAGATAAGACACAGGTAGATAAACGGATAGATATGAGATAGATAAATATTACATAGATGAGTAGATGGATAGATAGATAGATAGATAGATAGATAGATAGATAGATAGATAGATAGATAGACGATAGATAGATATTACATAGATGAGTAGATAGACAGATGCATATTAGATAGATAGACAAACAGATAATGAGAATGAATTACAGATAGTATCATTTTACTTAAATAACCACAATCTCAATAATGTTCTCATCTTATGACCTAAATCCCGAGAACTGCACTGGAACAATGTGAACTAACTGCATAGCCCAGGGTCTACATACAACAAAAAGGCAGATTTACCCCATTTATCAGCTACAGTATCACGTTTGCCAATAATTAAGCCCATTTATCTGCCAGGCCTTTGCCTTTAATGAGGCTGGTGATCTAATTCCATTCTACGAGGTACAGAAAGGCAGGGCACTAACATCGTCGTTTCTGGCACTGCAGAGGTTAAATGGCAGCAGAAGATCTCCTTGCTTGAAGCCAGCATCCCAGAATCCCTTGCTAAACAATGCTGCGGGCACGCTGTCCCCATCCCTTGCTTGCACGCTTCGGGGGGAAAAAAAAAAAAAAGAGAAAAAAAACTGGAAAAAAAAAAACCCCCACAACAACAACAACAAAAAAAAATCATTGCAAGATATAAGAATAAGCATCTCCTCGTTCTCTCGCCATCGCCTAAAGTCAATTAATGAATCGCTTTTAATTGCAGATTCGTTTAAGAAGGGTTTTGTTTTGCTTATTTATCAAGCTAATTGCAGCGTTAACATGGCAAGAAAAAAAACGTCTATAAATTATTAGGTAAATGCTTCATCTCTGCAGCGCTGCAATGTGTTTTATGTAGAAGAAGGGTGCTTTATTTCTTTCACTGGAGAGGTTTTAATGAGACAACTGTCATGCACCTGTTTTTATAAAAGCCCCTACAGGCACCAGGCGCTCACACCGGCGCGCCGCACTTAGCTGAGGATTTACACAACGGCTGGAGCCGGATACAAGGGTCACATCTGACGACCGCGCTGCTCTCTACTTTACAGAAAACGCCAGCACTTCCCCCTCCTTGCAGATCCAGCTTCTGGTCATCACATGAGACTGAACTGAGGATTTCTATGCATCAGTGATGCCGGGAGCCCTGGTATAGAATTAAAGCCAAAAAAAAAATGGCTATGCTTCATAACTGTAAAGGTTTTTTTTGGGCTTCCCTAATGTATTTTTCAGCCTAAAGATTCTCTTCTTCAGCTGCACAGCTAGATGCATTTCTCTCAGAAGCAGGGGGTGTCTCTCTTCTGTTAAATTTGCTGGCACTGTCCTGCAGTGACCTCACTTTCCGCTATGTTTGTTTTCAGCTCTGGAGCTCACAGAACAGATAATGAGGGATAAATCACACTTACAGACACACGGGAGGCTCCTGTGAATTCAGAAGCATTTCTCTACCCTCTGGCTGCTAGGGACATTCTTCCTGGTGCCATTTAAAACACTGTACTTCCACACCAGAGTGAAAATACAGTGGAAAAGTAAGCTGAGGATTTTGTGCTTGCGCTGCGAGATTGTCAAGGCTGGACGAGACGTTCCTCCTTGTCAATAAATCGGCAGAGAAGATTCTTCACCAGATGGGACAGCTCCTCACAGGTGAAAAAACTCTGAATGATGAGAGAAAACGGTTCGCTCATCCGAATATATGGCAAATGGGTATTATCGTTGCCCTAGTCAACAGGGGGTAACCCTATATAGTCTGATACGATCAGCACTGGCTGGACATTATCGGGGCATGTAGACACACACTTCTTTGGCATAAGGAATGTCATTATCCACTTGCCAAGAAATGAATATATTTCCAGGAAGAATAATAGAGAAGCCCAAAGCAAAGTTCGAAGGAAAGATTTGATGTTGCAATATAATCAGATCTGAGGTCTGATTAACATTTGGGGTCTGATCTGAGGTCTAATTAGCATTGAGGGTCTGATCTGGGGTATAATTAACATTATGGGTCTGATCTGAGGTTTAATTGGTTTTCTGATTAACACTGGGGGTCTGATTTTGGGTCTAATTAATATTGGGGGTCTGATATGAGGTCTGATTAACAATGTGGATCTGATCTGAGGTCTAATTACCATTAAGATCTGATTGGGTCTCTTAGCTGAGGTCTGATTAACACTGGGGTCTGATCGGAGGTCTGATTAAGGCTGCATTCACACGTCCGTGGAACACGGACCGTGTGATACCGGACTGGCACCCTGCTTAGTGCAGGAGTGCACGGCGTCATTGGTCCCTATGACGCCGTGCGATTCCTGCTGCCGCCATAGTACAGTAATACACTCGTATAGATCATAGGAGTGTACTACAGTGCAGCGGCAGCAGCAGGAAGCGCACGGCATCATAGCAACGAATGACGCCGTGCGCTTCTGCACTAAGCAGGGTGCCAGTCCGGTATCACATGGTCCGTGTTCCACGGACGTGTAAATGCAGCCTAACATTGGGGGTCTGATCTTGGGTCTAATTAATATTGGGGATCTGATCTAAGGTCTGATTGGGGGTCTAATTAACAATGCAGGTCTGATCTGAGGTCTAATTAACACTTATTTTCCTCCTCTCTTTAGGTATGTATCAAGGCATTATATCTCTGAGTGCGTGTTAAAGGTAACGTTTCAATAGTGATTATTCTAGTGTTGGAGATTATCTATAAAAATAAGATATATGTATAAAGGGAGAGAGAGACTACCGAGACTAAGCTCAATGAATATGCTAATGGTATAAAACCTCTGCTTGTTTAGCTCTGGGAGGAATATTGTCATTGTGTCACTATAACCCAATGTGTCATTTCAACACATACTTGTAATCCATGAAGAAAAACTCCTTGGGTTAAAATGATGCAAAAATCAGAATCAAGCACCATAAATAGACCCCTGAAAGTGGGATTTGGAAATGAGCAGCCTCTTTGGCCTGTAGAAATCTGGCATATGCCAGACACACTCCTGGAAATGTCATGTGTGACATATGAGATGTGACAGGGCCCACAGACGGAGGAGCACTCACTGGCAGAGACCCACTGCGGGACTGGGCGCTGTGGCATTTAATAATATCTGTGTCCTTTAGATCTGCTGCAGCCTCGCTCGCACAGCTCAGCTACATTGTGGATGGCCACCTCAGAAATGGAAACCTGGAAACCAGGCGAACAATGGCTCTAATGACAGGCAGGAACAATTCCATTGTCTTAACCCAATTAAATGCCTAATGCACAGGGGTATAGTGATTCTAATTACTCGTAATGCATTAATTACATGTAATTATACTTATTGCAATTAGTTGTAATTAATGAATCACACTTTTCTTAACACTAACACTTTCAGATTTTTTTCTTCTCACAGATACATAACATCTTTCTTGAAAACGAGGAATAAAATGGGCAAATATTCCAAATCCGCCCCAGTGTTGTGATGAGTATGACGCGCCGCGACCTTCTCACCTGTGACACTGTGATACTGCATTTCTTCGCCAGCTCCTCTTTGGCTTCCTCGCTTGGGTAAGGGTTGCTGAGGTGGGAGTAGAAGTACTCATTTAGGATCTCTGTGGCCTGTTTACTGAAGTTACGTCTTTTTCTCCTGTGGAAGAAAAAAGGAGTTAGAAGCATAAGACATTAAATATGTACCTGGGCATGGCAATGTCTAGGGCTTGCTGGAATGGCCTGGGCAGGTAAGCATATACATACGTTGTATTTCTTGTATATAGTGGCAGGGGTATTGCTAGTATAGTATAGAAAGGGGAAAAGTCTTACTGAGATACTAAGTTGGTGGTTCTTCTGGCTTGATACAACTACTGGGACAAGAAGTGTCCATGGAGGAGGAGATTGGAGACCTTCAATATGGCAAAATGAAATTATCAAGTATGTCCCAATCCCAAAGGGTGAGACATAGGACCATGTAAGGCCATCATAACTCCATTGACATTGGACCACGTAAGGCCATCATAACTCCATTGACATTGGACCATGTAAGGCCATCATCACTCCATTGACATTGGACCACGTAAGGCCATCATAACTCCATTGACATTGGCCCACGTAGGGCCATCATAACTCCATTGACATTGGACCATGTAAGGCCATCATAACTCCATTGACATTGGACCATGTAAGGCCATCATAACTCCATTGACATTGGACCATGTAAGGCCATCATAACTCCATTGACATTGGACCATGTAAGGCCATCATAACTCCATTGACATTGGACCATGTAAGGCCATCATAACTCTATTGATGTTGGACCACGTAAGGCCATCATAACTCCGTTGACACTGGACCACGTAAGGCCATGATAACTCCACTGACATTGGACCACGTAAGGCCATCGTAATTCCACTGACATTGGACCACGTAAGGCCATCGTAATTCCACTGACAATGTACCATGTAAGGTTATAATAACTCTATTAACATTAGACCATGTAAGTGTATCATAACTCTACTGATATTGGCCTATGTAAGACCATCATAAATCCATTGAAATTGGACCATGTAAAGCCATCATATCTCCACTGACACTGGACCATGTAAGGCCCTCATAACTACCATTGGCACTGAACAGTATAAGGTCATCATAACTGTGCTCTTCTTAAGCACAAGAAGCAGTGGTATGAGGTCAGAAGAAGAGCAAAAGTAAGAACAGAGGTGTATGTGAGGCCAGTAACAAACCTTAGACAGAGTCCAGCCAACAGTTGTCCTTCCTAACTCTCCCATACGTGTGCATTCTCAAATAGAGTGGATTCTAGAAATCTCTGGTGGTGGCTTACCTCAGGAAGTCCAGACAACCCCCACACGCATGGATGGTGGGTCTGGTTTGGCCGGAGTTTGTGTCATGTGTATGTCCACCTTTAGGCTACTATTTCTTTGCTACGTTGTTATGGACATTAACCTCCACAACGCACTGTTGGTCTTCTAAAGTCCAACCAGGTTTTGAGAAAAAGCAAATGTACACCTTTAAATTGAATTTTCTTTTATTAGTCTAAATGCGCCGAAAGTATACAGATTTATACATGTATGCAGGTACTTTCTGGTCCCTTTTGACATGAAAATGTGTGGCCAGTGATTGGCTGAGAGGTTACATTTCCTGTGCTGAGAGGAACCAGGACATAGAAACAGACAGGGAACCTGGGAAGTGTCGAAGGATCGGTAAGATGACTATTACTAGTTATTTTAACCTATTCTGCCCTTTTTCTGGCCGTAGAAGTTTGAATACTCATCTTTGATAAGGTGACTTTTCGTTATGCTTTGGCGCACCTATACCCATACCATAGGTGGTGCCGTTCTCTTGACTAAGGCGCTTTTCAGCAGAATACGGCGCCTTTTGATTTTTCCTAAGAACTTCTATTCTCCTTTTTGTGTTTCAGCCTTGATGTAACCATCCAAGGATTGCAGGATACACTTCCCAGCACAGATGGGTTCACACTCAGGCAGTTATACATGTTTCATAGGATTCAGACAACCTCCCTGTGGGAAGCCTTGAAATGCGCAGGCCTCAGGGCTACTGTGCCATAAGGCATTCGGCAAACTGCCTGCCTGAGGCTGCTAGGATCTCATTGCTCTCATATTCTCCATTCTGCTTACATTCCTATCTGTCGGCACACGTACCATTTACTACCATAATCATGGTTTTAGGAAAGAGTTAACACAACCCTTCCGAGTAACTTTCCATGTTCCGCTTCGGTTGCTAAGTTAAGCAATTCACACAGCCGGAACATTTTCGGTGTAATTTTTATGTTATTTACTCAAGTGGAGTAGTCTATGTGATAAATTGCTAGGTTTTTTTTAGTTCTCAAGTTTCTCTGACACTTGGTAGGTCTGTGATCAGCGATGTGCTAATCTGGTAGCTGGGTCCACACAGTCCTGATGCCATATTTGTACAAGAAGATGAAGAACATAGGGACTCTTTGGGAATTTGGGGCATATTTATTTTACAATGAACATATTCATTTTTTTCGTTTACGTTCTTTCCTTTGCGTTGTGGAGTAGAAAAGGGTTAATAACACTTTCCATGGAGCTCCAAGTGTCAGTGCCACCCAGGTTTCTTGATTAAGCAAGTGTGCCCCTTTTTTCCTGGCCGGACAACCCCTTTAGGCTACATTCAGACGACCGTAAGTGTTTTTCATTTTTTGCATTTTGTGGAATGCACATGGCCGGCCCTATATAGAAATAGCTATTCTTCTCAGCGATTGAAGACAAGGATAGGACATGCTTTATATTTTTTGCAGGGCCGCGGAATGGAACTACAGATGCGAACAGCACACAGTGAACTGTCCACATCTTTTACGGCCCTACTGAAATAACTGGATCCGCACCCTTTCCGCAAAATTGGGGAATGAATGCGGACCCAGAAATACGGTCGTCTGAACCCCTTAAAGGGGTTATCCAGGAAAGGATATTTGTGACTAATCCTCAGGATCATCAGTATCAGATCTGCCGGGCTGCGCCACCCAGGACCCCCGCGGATCAGCTGTTAACAGAGGCCTTGAGCACTGTAGCCTCTTCCTAGACCAGTGACATCACTGTACATCGGTCACATGGCCTAGTTTCAGCTCAACCCTATTCGATTCAATGGGGCTGAGCTGCAATACCAAGCACAGCCACTATATGATGTACGGTGCTGTGCGTGGAAAGCTGCCAGGAGTCTGCATCGCTCACCAGAGCTCCGGTGAGCGCAGCGACTCCCTGAAACAGCTGATCGTGGCGGTGCTGGAACACGGACCCCCACAGATAATGACCTATCTTGAGGATAAGTCATCATTATGTTTTCCAGAATTGGTAATGCGCAGCGGCCTCTTCCTAGCAATGTCACATTCAAGTCAAGGGGGGCTGAGCTGCAATATCAAGCGCAGCCACTATACGATGTATGGAGCTGTGCTCGGAAACCGAGCTCCGACAAGCTAAGCGACTCCCTGCAAAAGCTGATCGTGGGGGCGCTGCGACACGGACCCCCACTGATGTGATAATAATGACCTATCCTGAGGATAGGTCATCATTATCTTTACCCTGATAACCCCTTGAAATACCAATTATGGAGCATCTTTTCTCATAACGCTAAATTGTGCCATTCTTCTATTATTCCTTCTAGAAATATATGAAACGATTGATAGTGACCATCAACAACTTCTATGACAGAGGGCAGGACACTGACAATACTAGCTGAATACTATACAGACCTGGCATCGAGAAACCTCGACCTCAAGATCATGACAGCTTCGCAAGTGCTTTGTTTCAGTTGCATTTGGATGGAGCTGAACTTCCTGTGGATAATGCCCACCATCCTTTCGATTTCTTTGGGGGAGATGGGGCGCGTCCGGCTTTGCTCTCTCAGAAGATTCATCACGTGGGTTGTAAATTCATTGCATGCCTAAAAATAAAAAAAATTTAAGAATTGCATATTAAGAGTCTGATCACACATCTCATGCTCCTCTATTGTTCTTCCTGGAATACTCCACACCCTGTGAGCCAATACTTATTTCACGTAACCTCAAGACGAGCGTGTGGGACACTGGATGTTTTTCTTCCATCACGGGACGATAAAGAAATGACACGGTTAACAGAAAATTGGCATATACGCCAACGTAAGGGTAAGTACTCATGGTTGGTTAAGCAACCACAATGGTGCGCGGCTGCAGAGTGCATTTAGCGAAAGGTGAATTCAGGTTACACTGGGCTGAAAAGAGTGGCTCTTTGTACTCCCTGCATTCATCATCTGGTAAGAGCAGGGCAGTGAATACGAGATAGGGTATATATTAAGTGCAAGCGACTTTCTCATAGATTACATACATAAGCTAAAAGGAATATTCATTTTGAAACAGCAGCCTCCTACTATTACATGGTCGCCGTGTAATACTTCACTCTCCCTGTAGTGGCCGCTGCAGGGAAAACAAGCAGCTGTCAGATAGAACAGCTAATCATCGGGCATCAGAGAAGATAGACCCAGGGCAGTCAGTGGGCGACTACGGAGGACAGCAGCTCGTGTAGAAGGGCTGGCGCCATATACCACTTCACCATCACCCATGCAGATACCTCCTGGGATGGCCGTCTTTTCTTTCTGTGTCTGCCTGAGTTTCTATTTCTCTCCTTTGGAAAAGCTCAAGGTTACTTTGACAATGAGCAGATCACAAATAATCCCCCAGCTGTGATCTGTGGGGATAGCTGGCCTTCTCTGTGTATCTGCTTGCCCCTCGGACCAACAGATGAGGATCCTGAACAGTAACCCATTCCCTAAAAGGGTTTTTAAATGGAACCACCCCTCTAGGGCATGGCCTGACTGTGCGGACAAGCCACGTCCACCAGCGGCAGCAAATGGTTGGGTATGGTGGCCTCATGTGGCCAGCTGAACCATGGGCTCATACCCTAATTGTGTTTCCCTGGGGTTAAAAAAAAAAAAAGGTCTCTTCTTTTCCCAGAAGAAGCACTACTCGTGCCCTTGGGTGGTGTCTAGCATTGCAGCTCAGCCCCATTTAAAGGAGTGGTCCCATCTTGGAGATCAGGGTTATGCTAGGTTATGCCCCCAATGTCTGACTGGTGCAGGTCCCACCTCTGGGACCTGCACCTATGCTTAGAAAGGAGCCTGCACATTGCTGGGGGGGTGCACCATGCATGCGTGGCCTCCGTCCACTCATTTCTATGGGACTGCCGAACACAGCTGAGCGGCGAGCTCGTCTATTTTCAGAAGTCCCATTGAAATGAATGAGAAGCGCACGGAGCAAGCGCAGCCACCGCTCCATCCACTTCTCTGGGGCTTATGGAAGTAGCGAGCCGTCGCTCTGCTATTTTCATCAGTCCTATAGAAATTAATGGAGGGCAGAGCGCCTTCCTGCACTTTGCAGGCTCCGTTCTAAGGATAGGTGCAGGTCCCAGAGGTGGATCGTAGGGTTATGCTCCCGATGTCCAAGATAGGACAACCCCTTTAAAAGGAATCTGTCACCAGCGACCTCCACATCCAACTGTTTGCGTAGACACATAGCTGCGGTTCACCCGATTAAAAACACGGTTTTCCTTTTGTCGATCTGAGGAATCGGTCCAGAGTTTTTATATTTTTTCTTAACATGCAAATGAGGCCTTAGATGCAATGAGGGCATCGCCTTTGCTCTTGCTGCCCAATGAGTGGAGCTTGGGTGCAACAAGAGCAATGGGAATGCCCTCATTGCACCAAAGGTCCAATTTGCATGTTAAGAAAAAAAGTCTCGGATCAACAAAAGAAAGACAGCATTGTAATCAGGTGAACCCCAGCTATGTGTCAATGCAGACACTTTAAAAGGGAGGTCGCTGGTGACAGATTCCCTTTACGGGCGATGCCCCACAAATAATATTCTACAGTTTTCAAACCAGCACCTGGATCTGAATACTTTGCATGTAATTAAAAATGTATTGTAGCTACTGAGTCACTAAAATCTATATATATAGCGCCACCTGCTGTTTGCTTTTTCAAAATTTTCCGTCCTGCTCGCTGAGATGGAAGCACATGCTAAAGTTCCATCCTTCAAGTGCCACTTGCTGCAGCAGGCAGGACACACCCTCTGAGAAAGGTCACTCCCCCCGAGTTGCCAGCTTGAAATAAATCTAGCAGAGCAATTGGAGCAATGAATGGGGAGATCTCTGGAACCATGTGAGGTACAGGGCTGGTTCTAGCGTTATTAGAAAAAGGTTGTCATGTACTAGATGATGTCCGATTATTATTTTTTAACATTAATCTTGGGATAACCCCTTTAAATAAATCAGGCTGACCTGCAACACCAGACTCACCCCATGGTCACCAGTGGACCTTTTTCCTAATCCTGGACAACCCCTTCAAACTAAAGTAACTCACTGATGCAGAGGAACGCAGTGATTTTTTACATTTTTTACAGTAACAATAATGGCCCTGAGATGTGAAAAGAGGGCAAAAGAAAAAAAATATTACCAAAAAATATATAAAAAAATCAATAGGATCTTAATGTAGGAGAAAGACGCCTGCGGCGCGCGCTGGGATTTCGGAAGTGAACTGTTTTGCACGTTTCGCTGGGAATAAGAGGGGATTTATTTCCTGAAATGCTAGCTGAACGTTATCTCTGCTTATTAAGGGAAGCCATGTATGAACTGAAAGGCTGATTAGCAATTTGGCACGAGCCCAGGGTTTGTGGGATTCACCCGGCATCCCTTTAAAGCACTAGTTCATACAAGATTAATTAGAACATCTCATTTATGTAGTATGCACTCTAGCTCATTACTCCAAGTAAAATTCGTTAAGTATTTACATTTAGATAATTAAAACCCGGGTACGCCCTTAAGAAAGATGCATGCACTTCTGCGAAAGTGATTTCTTTCCGGATGCTCCATTAAAAGGCTTGTGTTACCTTCTTATTTATTTCTGGAGGAGGAGGACGCGGGGCTGGTTTTAATAGGGTTACTTAGAGGCTTTACGTGCTGTATTACGCGGCAGGCTTTTATGTGCAAGTGTATATATATATATGCGTATAATAGACTGACAGTTTTTAGCACATTTCTCCACTTCAAAGTGCACAATGCGGATATTTGAATTTCATGAATGTGCTAATAATCCAGACACCTACTCATTTGCTGGGGGAACCGTAGTGCTAAGCACTTAAGGTGTTTGGTATCTGCTAGTCAGGTGCTGCTGGAAAATATCGGAATTCATTTTTACCGTTTTTATGCCTTTGCCGTCTGAGAATTTATTTTTTGTTTTCCCCTTTTTTTACTGCACGGTTTGTATCCCCAAAAGATGTCCTGGATTTCCTGCCAGTTCTCAATCTGGGGGGGGGGGGGCTCAGGAGAGATCAATGTCTGCACCAGCCAGGTCTCCCAGATGTTCTGGGGCACGGGGGACCGTCGCCACCATCATTTTGCCTTTAGCAAAAAAACGACTTTGAGTGCAGCTCCAGAAAGGCAGCTCTCAAAGTGTCATCTAGATTACGGCGGCTGCGGATAATGTTCAGGGCACTTTTGTACAAGCAACCTTGTATACTTGGCCTAACCAAGGCTAATCGGTGTATTTGCGTATAGGTGTACTCCAGCTGGAACTCCACATAGCCTGCATACACCTTTATAAGGCCTCTTGCACGCGACCGTATCCGTTTTCCGATCTGCAAATTGTGGATCCGCAAAATACGGATGTGGTCTGTGTGCATCCCGCACTGTTCAGGGGCCCCATGGTAGAAATACCCAATCTTGTCAATCCGTGTGCTGTCCGCATTTTTTGTGACCCCATAGAAATGAAAGGGTCCGCATTTGATCTCCAAAAAAAAGATCGGATGCGGATCCAGATTACAGTCGCGTGTTTGAGGCCTAACATATATGCAGATATTTATCACCCTAAGGGCTCGTGCCCACAACCTGATTTGGCATCCCCATATTTTTTGTGGATAAGGCCTTATGCACATGACCGTAGGTGTTTTGCGTTCCGCAATCCGCGGATCCGCAAAACACGGAAGCTGCTTTGCGTTCCGTTCCACAATTTGCGGAACGTAACGCGGCCCATTGTAGAAATGCCTATCCTTGTCCGCAAAACGGACAAGATTAGGACATGCTATATTTTTTTTTTGCGGAGCCACGGAACGGAGCAAAGGACGCGAACAGCACACGGAGTGCTGTCCGCATCTTTTGCGGCCCCATTGAAGTGAATGGGTCTGCGCCCGAGCCGCAAAATATGCGGCTCAGACGCGGACCACAACAACGGTCGTGTGCATGAGGCCTTGCAGACATTTTTAGTGAAAGGAGTGGAAAAAATGTGCATTGTATACAAAAGATGTCCGTATTTTTGGCAGACTGCACACGAATCCTATTCAAGAACGGACAGTGCACAGATGTCATCCACGTGTTGTCCGTACCTGGATGTCCATTCCAAAAATTATAGAACATGTCCTATACTTGTCCATACTGCAGAAGAGAGCAGACATTTCTAGTGAAAGGAGTAAAAAATAAATGTGTGTATCGCACACGTAAGGTGTCCATATTTTTGGCAGACTGCACACGAATCCTATTCATTTCTATGGGTTTGTAAAAAGATATACTTGTCCATATTGCGGACAATACAAGTCATTTGTAGTGAAAGGAGTGAGAAAAATGTAGACTGCATATGGTAGGTTTCCATAAGGGATCGCAATATGGACGCGGTCGTATGCATGAGGCCTTAGAAAATCTAAATATTACATAAGGAAATTCTAGTACAATCACAGCATAAAAAAAAAATAATATAAAAAAAAGGATCTAATGTATGTCCGATGAAATCAATTTTTGTAAAAAATAAAAAAAAATAAAATAAAAAAAAAACTGTCCCCGCACAGACTGATACTGCCACTTGATCTAAGCAGTGAAAAAGGGCAGACTACTATTTAGCCAGCTCCCACCAATATGGACTCTCTGTAGTCACCTGTCCACCTGTTTGATCAGGCCTGGGCAATGTGGTCCTTGTAATTATAACTTGCCATGTAGCTACTATCACTAATGTGTGCCTTAAGGCCTGTTTCACACTTGCGTTAGTAATCTGTTTTTGATATAAGACAGAGGATCTCAAAACGGGGCCAAAGTGGTTCCGTTTTGTCCCCATTCATTGTCCATCCAGGATGCCTTCTGTTTTGTTGCGTTTTTTTGACCGGACATAAAACCGCTGCAAGCTGAATATTTGTGTCCGGTCTGCGAAAAGGATACAGATCCGGCAGCAAAATCAATGTAAGTCGATAAAGCCAGATCCGAAAAAAAAAAACGGATCTGTCACCCACTTATTTTAGTGCAGGATCCGGTTTGTTCCGTTTCAATGTAACACGACCGAATGTTAACGGAACGGAAGCATCCGGATGTGTTAACATCAAACGGAACTGTCTGCTGGATCTCAATGCCGGAAGCCTAAGCTGAATTCGGTACGGCTTCTGGGGGCATCTGTTAACATAACGAGCTTTTATAAATTAGGGCGTTTAAAAAGGCGCCTTAAGGGTATGTTCAGACGACGACAATTGTCGCGCGACAAAAAGTCGCACTATTGTCGCGCGACAATTTTTATAATGGGAGTCTATGGTGTCGCAGTGCGACATGCGACATGCTGCGACTGCGACACGACAGTCGGCAAAAATCCATCCGGGATGTATTTTTTGCGACTGTTGTGTCGCAGTCGCAACATGTTGCATGTTGCATGTGCGACACCACCATAGACTCCCATTATAAAAATTGTCGCGCGACATTAATGTGACATCAATGTCGCGCTACAAATGTTGCAGTGTAGTGGTTCCCAAATTGTCGCGCGACAATTGTCGTCGTGTGAACGTAGCCTAATAGAAGTGGCTGCTAATCAGTAAAGATACTGAGGGATTGGACAGATATATCAGAGGGGTATCTTACTTGAAGAGCGTCGAGGGAATCTTTCATCCAATAATGATCTATTGTTTAAATAAATTTTCCGTGCGGGTGCAATGCGTGACGTGAACGCGTAGCACCTGCACTGAATCCTGACCCATTCATTTCAATGGGTCTGTGCACATGAGCGTTTTTTTTCCACGCATCAGTTCTGCATTGGGTGAAAAAGGCAGCATGTTCTAAATTCTGCGTTTTTCACGTAGCCCTGCCCGCATAGAAGTGAATAGGGCTTCTGTGAAAAACGCATTGCATCCGCAAGGAAGTGCGGATGCAATGCGTTGTCACTGATGGTTGCTAGGAGATGTTTGTAAAACTTCAGTTTTTTATCATCTGCCTGAAAAATGCATCAAAACACATTGCACCCGCACGGAAAATACTGAAGAACTGAACGCAATCGCAGACAAAACTGACTGAACTTGCTTGCAAAATGGTGCGAATTTCACTGAACGCATCCTGAACTGATCCGTCACGCTCGTGTGAAAGAGGCCTTAGTGATTTTTTCAATTTTCCATGTTCCTATCTATATTACAAAAATATCCTAAAACCCTACTCTACTCAGTAGGTAATAATGACCTCCCAGAAAAAGGTGTCAAGACAGCATTGTAAGTGGCAGACAATAGATGTCTAACAACCGCCCCTCTCTATTCAAGCTTGGCTTCTCCATTTTTACGTAGATGGCCTCCTTCACACCTCGTTTATACTAATCGGCCAATCAGTGTTTTGGATAAGGAGGCCGATTGGTACAAACGAGGTGTGAAGGAAGCCATCTATGTAAAAATGGAGAAGCCAAGCTTGAATAGAGGCGGGGGGGTTAGACATCTATTGTCTGCCACTTACAATGCTGTCTTGACGCTTTTTTTCTGGGGGGTCATTATCACCTACTGACTCCAATTAGGACTATGGAATCAACACCTTTGACCCCATGCTGGGTATAATGACCTAATTACCAGATGTTGATTCAGTTACATATTTATTCCCAGAGAATTCTTGTACAAGTCACTCAGAATTGAGAAAGCTCGTTGGAAGAACGAGTGAAACGTTTTCAAGAAATCTACAGCAAGTCCAGTTGCCTTGATTTATTCTTCACAGATATACCATGACCTGGATAAATGAGAACCTTCACAGACATAGCCACAATAGACTGGAGGCGACTTACTGACTTCTATGGGAGAGGTTTCTAGGCATGCTCTGTGCAGAGGTCAGGAGGAGGGAAGAGATAAGCTGCGATATCAACTATTGTGAATGGCTGATCCTGTGTTATCTGTACTGAGGTGATATCTGTCATTCTAATCCTGACAGTGATGATAATGCTGAAAGTTACTGAAAATTTACCTGTACAGAACAGGAAGTCTCAACATATTATTAGGCCTCATGGCCAGTGTGAAAACTGCATTATTTGTTGTTGTTTTTTTTTAAATATAGTTAATGATATGTAAAAATAAAACAAAAATGTTTAATATAAAAATAGGTAATTTTCTGATAAGACTTGCTCTATAAAGGGAATGTCTTACTAAGCATATAGAACATTCTCTCCTGCAGGCTCACTGGGATAGAACCAGGCATAGGGGTACCCCTCAACAGAACCCCCAGAAGTCATTTATTACAAGCACTGGCAAACAGCATCCATATATTTTCCAGCCTATCCGCCAGTGCCCGATAATTAGATATGCCATCTAAAGCCTTTATTATTTATCGGAAAGCAATTAGATATCATGAATTATAGCTGCCCACAATACCTGCTCGTATTTCTCCAGTTCTGTGTGGTAAATCTGTCGGATCTGGCTGAGTTTGGCTCTGTAGTCGGAATGTTCTATTGAGTTGTCCGAGGATCCGCCTGACGCTGCCGCCGCCGCTGCGGCTGCTGCAGCTCCGGTTCCTTTCTCAGGTCCAGATACGCCTTCTGCCAGCAACATGTTGTCCAGTCTCATGAGCTGTGGGTCTGGGGGATCTTCTTCCTGTGCCCCTCGGATGCTGAGACCTTTGATTTAAAGAACAGATGACATGAGTATGTGAAGAATTTTTGGTTGCAAGATGACATAAAGAATACATTGCATAGTGGCCAGTGGTGACGGGACAAATAAGCAAAATAAATGCTACGGTACATCAATTTGATCTAGAAAAATACTAATATCCGACGATTTGGTTAATAACATCCAGAATACAAAAAGTGCAATATAAGTGAACCCATTTTTAGTGCCTCCATGTGACCACTAGAGATGAGCGAAGTTCTTAAAAAATTTCCCAGAATTTTACCCAAAAAATTGCTTTGTGACTAATTACTTTGTCACGAAGCGCATTTCTTTGTAAACAGCGGGCGCTGCCCCCAGTCATTGAACCCTTCATCGCGGCATGTGAGATTAATATCAAGGCCTTTCAGGGGTTAATCATAAACAAAAAAAATATATACTTACCTTATCCATTTGAGAGCGACAGGCCGCAGCAGCCATCTTACTTGAAGATCCAGAGTGAAATCTCGCACGGTGCATGATGATGTCATCATGCTGGCTGGTGTGGTGACATCATACGTCACCGCGCATGAGATTTCACTCGGGATCTTCAAGCAAGATGGCCACGGTGGCCTCTTCGTGCTCAAATGGATGAGGTGAGAATGATTTTTCTTTATTTTTACCGCCATTTCAGGGAAAATTGATTTGTTAATACAAAGCACGATGAAATTCGGCTTCATGGTGAACTGAATTTTCCCTGAAATTCGTATCAAAGTCCACTTCGGATACTTCGATTCGCTCCACCTTTAACCATTGCGGCATAAAACCCATGTTAGAAGCACCTACTATGGGTGGAATCATTAATCCTTTCAGTAATCAATAGGCTTTTCTGGCTCTGTTCTGGAATACACGTTCTGCTTTTAAATCAGTCTCTAATTTCAGTATAATCCCATAACCCTGGCCAAGTCAATGAAGCCCCCACCATCCAGACATCAAGTGACAATGCATAAGGTGAGGCGTCCATAACAAAGTACAATTGGACCTCAATATGTTGCTTTATGCTTCTACACTCTTTGCGGAGAAGAAGAATGGCAGCAGGAACACTGGACTAGTTTCTGCCGCCCTGTGGTTGCCGGTATAAAGCAAAAACCTTATGCGGGTGCACCCTACACCAAGTGGGGTGGTGGCAACCTATGCTGCCTCTATGGTCGTCTCTATGTTGCTTATGAAGCAAATTCACACTGACCTATTTGGAGATACTAAGCTCAATGGTAGCAACCAATGCCAGATAGTTGCCGCCAAGACGATCGGCATCAGTGGAGGTATCATAAGTGTCTACACACCATACAGAATAAAAGTTTCCAGCGATAAAAAAATGTATTCAGATCAGATTTGATCAAAATTCAGCAAATGATCTCCAGAGGAGCAGGGCTCAGGGTGAGCCAACAGAAAGCCCATCCGATGGATTCAGCACTAAACCACATTCTGCAGGTTGCTACGTATCTGAATACATGCAAACTGCAGAAGCCAAAACTTTTAATAAAAACAAAAAAATTATTTGATTACCTGATTGATGCGATGCAATCAAAATGTGACCGAAGGAGTCCATAGTCCTTAAACGGGTTTTCCAGGTTCTTAATATTGATGACCTATCCTCAGGATAGGGGGAATTCTTCCAATGAACCATGGGGAACACAACCACTGGATAAACACGCAACGTTCGGATGGCCTCACATCAGCTTTTTCATTAAAGTTGCAGAAGGACAGAAATGGAAGGATTGTTCCAGCACAATTAACCTCTTTAAATCTGTTTAAATCAAGGATACAAAGTTGCACTGGTTCCCCCCGGACCAGCATAGAGTATGTGAACATACTGTGCTCCAGTGACTTCCATCATGGTATTTACCGTCTATTCACATTTAATAAAATCCATAAAAGCTACATAATAGGGCCTTATGCGCACGGCCGTTTCGTGCCGCTGCCGGGACGGATCGAGACCCATTCAACTTGAATGGGTCCGTGATCCGTCCGCACCGTAAAAAAATAGCGCTTCCCTGGGGTTCTGTGCCTCCGTTCCGCACCACAGCTCTGGATTGCATACCCATTCATGTGAATGGGTGCGCATCCGTGATGCGGGGAGCACACGGCCAGTGCTAGCATATTGTGGACCCGCTGTTTGCGGGCTGCAATACGGGCACAGCCGTGTGCATGGGGCCCAGATGCTATAGTTTTTTTTTTTTTTTTACAAAGATGCAGAACAGGCAGGCCACACAACAGGGTGTTTAAAGAGGTTTTCTCATTGATTAGAGCAGGGGAATACAATGTGATCAGCTCGTTGTGTAGTGACTCTTTATGGGGATTGAATAAAGCGGACAAACCCTTTAATGATCCAGTTGATAAAACTTTTTTTTTAAAGCAATCTGCCCCCCCCCCCCCAAACTCAGACTTTAACTGAGTTGTTTTTCTTTGAAAAGTTGCTATCAGTTGCCAATTCTGTTAAAACTGGATCTCGAGCAATATGGTATCAGTTCAGTTTCCAAGCAGGATGCTTTTCTGAAGTCCTGACTGTGAAACATTCTCCACTTCCTTATCGTTCCTTAGGCAGAGTTACCGGTTGGCAACCAGATTTCCCAGAATCAGGGTCAAGGTGGCCATGCACGTTAGTTTAAAGTTGATCAAAACGGACAGTTTTCAAACCAGCACCTGGATCTGAATACTTTGTGGAATTGCATGTAATTAAAAAGTTTGCTTTCAATGAAGTGTATAGCGCCACCTGCTGTTTGTTTTTTTTCTTATTTCTTTGACCTGCTCACTGAGATGGCCGCACATGCTCAGTTTCATCCTGAGCTGTGATAGGCAGAGCATGGACATGCCCCCTGAGCTGCAGCAGAAAATACACGCCCCCTGAGCTGCAGCAGAAAAGACACTCCTCTTGAGCTGCCACCTTGATATAAATCTAGCAGAGCAATGAATGGGGAGATCTCTGGATCCATGTGAGGTGCAGGGCTGGTTAGTTATGGGATAACCCCTTTAACAACAAACGATTGTTATGGCTGACCAAAGACAGACCATTATCGTCTGAAAAGAAGTGGGCCATGGTCAATGCTTTTGTACGATAGTTGGAAGAAAGATGGATTGTTTAGATAACGGCTGCTCATGAACGAAAGATGTTTCCTCGAAAGGACGTTCCCAGAAAGATCTTTCATCCATCGCCCGGTGTCACTGAACGTGTTTGGCCACTCTGGACAACTGTATTGGCCAACGTGGACAAAAATATATATGGCCGTGTCTGCGAAACAAACGTTCACCAGATGTTAGCTTGTTCAACCACCATCAACCAACGTCTATCTGATGTGTGTGGCCACCTTTAGACTTGCCCAACAGTCTATCCTTCGATGGGCTTAGGCTGTGAATCAAAAATGTTCCTCAAAGGTCCATCTGAAGACCCATATTTTTGGAGCCAATCTGTTTCTTCACAAATAAGAGCTAACGGACGGTAAGTCTTGTGTCAGCAGGGATAATAAGGCAACAAAAAATGTCTGTAACCCTGGAGTGGACCCTCTACCATTGGTGATCCCAATGAACCCCATGATGAGAGATATGGAGATGCTAAGGAACCTCAGACAGATCTCTCACATTCGCTAGGATGCAATGAAACATACGGCACATCTCAATAGTGAGGAGCCAAACCATTGGTATAACTTCACAGACAGTATAGGGTTTATTTTATTATTATCTGTCATGAGGAAATGACTCATTTCCAGCAGAGAAATGACTATGTGGTGTCTCCATCTGTAATAAAGCAAAATGTGTTCCCCCAAAGCAGCTTCCACATTGAAGTTGCTTTATTGCACAAGTAACACAGCAAAGGGAAAGCGGCCCGAGAATAATTATCTCCGATATACCTGCATTTAGCTATGGCTATGTTCTGTTATACTATCAGTCCCATATGTGTTACCTAAATGTAATGGATTCTGCGGCGAGATAATCAGTTTGAGATCCAGAACGGCACAAAAGTTATTCATTGACAGCAACATTTGGTGTAGTGCTGGCAATCTCTTTGTAACAGATCACGGAAAAAGGTGGAATTCGCATCCGTTGCGAGGTATCTTTCAGCAAATCTTAATTAAGTATTTTTCAGCATGCAAACACCTGCCTCCCCTGTCTATTTAACAGATAAACGGGTCTGAATAGGAGTGATCGTCTCCAGACCAAATAATAAAAGCGGAGGTCAGTCGGAATATTAACCTCTCAGTAATACCCGCTCCCACTCTTGTAAAGCTGCAATAGAGCGTCCACTCCGGGTGCCTCCTGATTGCGGGGTATGGTTAAATGTAATCATTGCACGCTTTTTCAGCAGCTCATTAAGGGTTCATTAATATATGGGCAATGCTTTTGAATTATAAATAAACAGATTAGCACCCTGCGGAGTGCAGACTGCCGGCTCGCCCCTCGCCGGCAGAGCAATATTGTGCTGCACAAGCAGTGGGCTCACCTGGGAAGTTAAGGTGCACACGTAGGGCATCCAATGTCTGGCAAATAAAACATTACCAAATCCATGGATCAGCTTGACCTAAAATCTGCAAATTTGCACAACTGAATCCCACTTATATCCTGGGCATTCAAGAAAAGGCTTCAGAAAAATATTCTATATTTATTTTTTTCATTAAAAATTTAGCATAGCCTCTGAGTTATTCAATACATTCTATCAATAGAGCGCCACCTGCTGTTTGTTCTTTTTCTTATTTCTCTGTCCACCATACTGAGGTGGACGCACATGCTCAGTTCTAGCCATAAAGCTGACGCAGGGGTAGCTGTGATAGGGAGAGCTGCGCCAAAAAGAACACACCTCCGGAGAAAGGACGTGCCCCCTGAGCTGCCAGCCTAAAGAAGATCTAGCAGAGCAAAGAATGGGGGAGATCTCTGGATCCATGTGAGGTACAGGGTTGGTTATAGCCTCATTAAAAAGGGATTTTTATGTAGAATATGACGGTTTATTCTTATTTTTAACATGAATCATGGTATAACCCCTTTAAAATGACTTAATTAATGTCTGATTGGTGTCTACACTCGAATATCATGAGTTTGAGGGGGCTGCCTATCGTTTGACCAGACACATTGCACTACTTCAGGCCAGCTTCATCCAGTAGCATGGGGAGAAGGTGTAATACGAGATACAGCCAAGCGTTTCTTGGGGTAAAAAAAAACATGGCCAAAAGACGCCTATCAGGTTTAGACAACAGAAAATTAGAAAAATAGTTTCTACTTCCCCGGTCGTCGTAATAAAGGGGATGGGTCAATGTCATTAACCTAAATGTAGTCTAGTGTAGAGGGGGTAATACTTTACATCCAGCTTAGCCACTGAAACAAACAGCAGTGGTGCATGTGCTACCATAAACATCACAATTTACAGTGTACAGTACCATACACTACCCACTGTGTAGTCTTCTTCTTACTGGTCTGACTTATCCCACTGGTGACATCATCAAAGGTCCTTTAGCTACACTGCCTGGGGACCCTCAGCATGGGGAAGGAGGTGTTTTTCACAGTCCTCTCCATGAGCTGAATGGTCTTTCAGCCTTCTCTCCCACCTGCACTGATCACACGGATCGCTGTCGAGCAGGGAGAGAAAGAAGTCCGCAGACGCATAACTTTCTCATTTATCCAGCAAAGTGCTGAATGAGCGTTCTGCTGGATTATTAAGGAAGCAGTCAGGGAGGTCTGGAACTGCTGGACCACCCGGACTGCAGACTATAAGACGCAGGCACTAATAAGCAAGATTTTTTTTCTGCTAAAAAAAGTGAGTCTTATCATCCAAAAAATGCTGTATTTTACTTTAAATCCCGGACCACTCCCTTTGACAAATTAATTTTGATAGGAATACGATTTCCTATGTGTAATCATCCACTGGTTTGGTTGTCATCTGTTAAAATCTGTCTCAAATTTTAGGCAGTTTTGTCTGTTCTTTTAGGCATCAGTCATTTTTAGCAGTGGTCAGAATTGCAGGTTTTTTTTGTTGTGTTTTTTTTTTTTAAGATCATGATGTTTCGAGACTATCTTCATATTGTGCACTGATTTTCTGGGTGGTCTTAATCCCTGTATGAGGATCTGTCCTCCAACTAAGAAATGTAAAGCTTCGACTTCCAGAAATCCAGCAATAGGTAGGAAGTCTTTGAAGAGATTCTCTCATGTCATAAAGTGATGACATATCATTAGGATGTGGATTCTGTGTCCCCGACCTCTGGGCAGGGTTGAACTGGGAACCTAAAGTGGCCCCGAAAAAAAAAAAATAATAAACTTGGCCCCAGATACCACAGTGCAGCAAAATACTGGCTAAATTAATTAATGCTGAGAGCATTAGATCTTTATCTGCCTGGCTTTTGGCCAAGAGGACGATTTAGGTGGCCCTCTGGGCAATGGCCCACCGGGAAATTTCCCTGTAGGGTCTATGGCCAGTCTGCCCCTGCCTCTGGGGACCACACTGATACTCAGAATGAATGGGCTGCAGTACAGTTTTCTTTTTAAGAGAACGGGGTGTCACTTCAGTCTCCTGCACAGCCGACGCTGGTGGCCTGGCGTGCAAGGAAAGCTTTGACTGGATTAGTGTATGCCACCAATTTAGAAGGTGGGAGTAACCCTTTAAGGTAATGCTTGCTGGGAAAAGCATGCAAGGTAGCTGTCTCTTAAGAACGACCAATATGGTGCTACACTGAAAGTTAATGTCTGATCACTAGAACCTACTATCTATTTCAACAACTAGACCAGTCATATGTAATACTATTATGAAGCATATGCCAAGCATTTTTGGTCAGATTTCAGAGACCTCGCTTTGCCGCCATAGACCAGTCGATGGACCACCTTAAAATCGAGATCTGGTGTTTGCAACTGTCCAACTAATGAACCCCAGTAGTCCCATCAACGTAGCCTTTGGCAATGCAAGGGTTAGTCAACTGTACACGATTCCTGTGTCAGGTATATTAAATATAACACCGCAGCGCTCTGCACATTTCCACGCCAAGCCGCTTGTCACTTTCGCTTCAGTCATTCTGTATTGAGGAAAAATGCAGCGGTGGGAATTTTACAAGGAGCTGCTCAGTTAAATGGACATAAATCACAGGTTTCATTCAAAGCGAATAATCACTGGCCATAAAGAGCTACTTGTCTCTTACTATATATTACCGGAACTTTCCGCCAGCAATAATGCAGCCATTCATGGTGAGGGGGAAACACAGCCAGGCATTAAGGGCTGACATGTAATCCTGTTAGGGGCCTGACGTGCCGAGTGGGGCTGACATTTTTATCATGTGTCTGCTTCAATTTGGGAAACCAAGGAGAGAGGGGAAGAAAATGATTACTTGGCTTCTCTCTACGCGGTTTGGTGAAAATCTTCCTCCTCGCGGTGATTGCATGGAAGACAGAAGAAAAGATCTTCGATGAAGGATGTATTCTATCAAACCTATGGTTGCTCCTTGCCAATTATACCAGTCTTTAATTTCCCTTTTCTCGGGGGCAGGGCACAAGGGGGTAAAACAGGACAGAGCAATGGAAACATCTTTTTTTTTAAAAGGGTCGGTCTTCAGAAACTCCAAATTTTAGATCTATGAGTGCTATGATGTCAGATACTACAGAACGTCTCAATCTGTACTTTACTCCCGTTGTGATCTCAATGGTTTCTACAAGGTTTGCAAACATTCATTCATAAATTCAATGGTATAAAAAATAAATGGAACATTTGTCACATAAAAGTCCCATTTCGATGGAAGGATTCAGCCTTAACTTTCTTTTGGCACGTCCAATAAGCAGGAGGTCTGCCCAAGAACCTTCGAAACTCCTTGAAAACAACGCTGACTTATTCTGTGGGGGATCCTGAATTATGAAAAACTTTGAGTCCGATTCTGGGAACCTGCCGGTGGTCCCAGCTCCCCTTGCCAACCGCTTGTAAGTATTTTCTTCCAAAATGTCTAAAAGAATTCTCATTTACATGAAAGGAATTTACGATCTGACACACATTTGGAATAGATGTCCTGTGTGAACGAACAGGCTTTTCAGATGGTCAAGCCAAATTATAGGGTTACGACACTGAAGACCTGTCCTCAAGATAGGTCATCAATATCTGATCGGTGGGGGTCTAACTTCCAGCACCACCATTGGTATATAGTGGTGTGCTTGGTACTGCAGCCGAGGCCTGTCCACTTGAATGGGACTCTGCTGCCCCCAGGGCATGTGATCAATGAACGTGACGTTCTGCCGCTCTGTGGTCTCGTCAAACAGCTGATTAGCGGGATACCAAGGGTAAGACCCCCATGATCAGATATTGATAACCTATGCGGAGGATAAGTTATCAATATCTTACTCCCAGAAAACACCTTGAAATCTTTGACATCAGAGTCAAATAATGGTTATAGTGAATTAACATCAACTAGAATTAGAAAAAAAAAGTTTATCTTCAAGAAATTCCAGTCTTTGGTTTTCCATCCTGGCTTTGCTCTGAAGTACATACAATTCAGAGTGTATAGGTCAACAACACTACTGATGTAGTTGCCTAGTACTGGGCGCAACGTCAAGGAGATCCACGTACCATATACTCTACAATGCATTTTGATTATATGTGTAATTGCAGCTTTTGATATTTAGAACAATATAATCGAGGTCTACAGCGCGAGAGGTGGTCACAGCCTACTATAAGGGGGACTGAAGCTGCGTCGCTGGAAACAGACGGGAAGTAACGGGTGACTATAGGGTCATTTTTTTATTTTCTGACAACTTTTGGCAATAGGATGATGACATGCCATGACCTTTATAATCTCCTTTAAAACTCTTTCTCACTGGATAGCTTAAAGCAGATCTCTTAACTAAATAAGCCGTGCTGGGTTATGGAAGGGCAGCAAACCAGAGATAGAGGTCCATTGGCCGCCCCGGCCAACAGGAGAATGGATCTTTGGTAGTAACATGGGCCCTTACATACGGCAGCATATTTAGCTGACAGATCCGCATTTAGCCTCTATGTCCAGCTGCTGCTGCTTATTTATTATGCAGTAATGTCAAGACAAATTGTATTTCTTCTGCTGGAATCAATAGTCCTTTCTTCTACAATCTACATCTTCTGATATACCTCTGTTTATCTCCTCCGTGTATAGGAAGACAGACACATATACCACAATTCCAACTAAAAGAGGTCGTCTCACTTCAGCAAGTGGCATATATCATGTAGAGAAAGTTACTACAAGGCACTTACTAATGTATTGTGATTGTCCATATTGCCTCCTTTTCCATCACATTATACACTGCTCGTTTCCGTGGTTACGACCACCCTGCAATCCATCACTAGTGGTCGTGCTTGCATACCATAGGAAAAAGCACCAGCCTATGTGCACTCGCACAGTCCCAGCTACCAGAGAGGCCGGCTCTTTTTTCTACAGTGTGCAAGCACGACCACCACTAATGGACTGCAGGGTGGTCGTAACCATGGAAACGAGCAGTGTATAATATGATGGAAAAATGAATCCAGCCAGCAAACGAGGCAATATGGACAATCACAATACATTAGTAAGTGCCTCGTATTAACTTTCTCTACATGATAAAGGCCACTTGCTGAATTGAGAGAACCCCCTTAAATCTAACCTTCACTTAAAGGGAGATTTCATTAATTTCAATTTGCAGAGCGGAATGGCCCACCCATAATAGAAATGCCTATTCTTATCTGCAAAACGGACAAGAATAGGGCATGTTCCAATTTTTTTTGCGGCCCAACGGATGCGGACAGCAACACGGAGTGCTGTCCACATCTTTTGTGGCCTTATTGAAGTAAATGGGTCCGCAACCAAACCACGTTCGTGTGCACGAGCCCTAAGGATGAAGATCGAGCGCACTCACAATTGGCACGGAGCACCCGAATTAACCCAAATTATGATATAACTCTACGGTCCTTGGACGTCTCTGTGCCCTAATCACATATGTAAGAAAACGCTACCCCACCTATAACGCAAGATATTTTCACTTAATATTTGTCTGGAAGTCTTGAATTCATGTTCAAATAATCCCATTTTTGTCAATTTTTCAAATATTACATGACCTATTTTTGAAATTTTATTTCCCGTTCAAGCCTCTCTAGCACACGAAGCTGGCGTCATTAACTCTTTAAGGCCAGGTACGGCAAGCATAACAGAATTTTTCCAGGCAGCAACGCTAATAAATCTTGGCAGTGCAGCTGCAGTGAAATAAATCTAAATCCCCGTAAAGTGCGCGCAGCCACAGAGTATCGAGAACCTCAAATGTTTATTTCATTTCCCGGCTCAGATAAACCCTTTTTGGAGGCAGATTTATACTCCCTTTCTCTCGGCCTCCTCAGAAGCTCCTTTGAATCTGATAAGAAAGTTGTAATCGCGGCGTGAGATTTCTTTTCCGTGGTAAACATATTTATTTTTTTATTTGGGGGCAGTAAATGTTTATGCCGGAATATTTAGTTTTGAGGGTGAAGTATATGGCTGCTTTTCTAACGGTTTGATCGGAGATCAGAGAGTGTACAGATGCAATTCTACCCGCACGGCTGCTAAATGGCCTACAGTCACAAAGCAATTCTCGGAGACGCTGTACGCTGTATTTAATCTTTGCAACTATTTTTGGATCCTGTGGTTCATTATTAATAAAATGTATCACTCATGCAGCAGCAGAATTTTACTATTATTTTTTACGAGATTTGCTTTTTTTTACTGTAGGATCCATAGGCACAGATGACACCGGATTTTACCCAGTTTACCAGTACTCACTTTCTGTGATTGGCTACCTTGGACTTTGATGGTGCCAAAGGCAGTGTGACCCAGACCAATAGAATTTTATAACTTAAATCAGAAGGATCCCTTTAAATACCCTCACCAGATTGCGCCTCGACTTCTTAAAGGGGTTGTCTAGGATTTTCTTTTTTCAACTCCACCCCACTCACAGGTCCCTGTGAAGAAAGCTATACTAAGCTGCTCTCCACCGCTCATTTCTGGTTCCATGACGCCCAGGTTGTCTTCACTGGACTTCCAGTCCCTGCCTGTCAACTTCCATACTAAGTAGGTCACTTGTGAAGCTGCGCCCATGACTGGCCTCAGCAGTGACATACCCCCAAGCAGCAAATGGCAGGCTTTTGGGGACACGTCACTGCTAAGGCCACTCAATAGCATGTGACATTGTCACCAGAAGAAGACGGTGCGGAAGACAAGGAGTTGGAATAGGAATGGAGCAGAAGTGTGCAGGTAAGTATAGCTTTCTTCACAGGTACTGTTAGGTGGGGGGGGGGGGTTTAATAAAATTCCTGGACAACCCCTTTAAACTCATCACACTATTGACACTACTGAGAGGTAAGGTCCACACTGGAGGAAGGCTAGAGTACTCAGCACTCAGTTATACTAATGCAATTATTGGCACTAAGTACCAACAGCCTGAAGAAGGGCATCAACTTGCCCAAAACGTTGTCCCTTGTCTTTCAATGTGAAAAGTCCTAACAACTGCATTAGGATACCTCTGAGTAATGTCTCTACTCTCTGACTACTTTAGCAAGGACCTAGGGTAGAGGGTTCCTACAATCCTACGAGACGAACACCAATAGATCACGAAGAAGTGCTGTTGTTTACCCAGCTCTCCACAGACCCTGAATGGCGTATCATCCTCTTCTGCCATTCCGACATCAACCAGGAAAATTTGGATAAATCACACTATAGTTACTATTTAAATGCCAGCCTATGAAAATGTGCTGCGGTGCGTGACACTGGCAGAGATCAGATAAAAATGGAATTTTGATAAAGATGAATATTTTTTTGCCATAAAACATGTTATCATCATCCGTCAGAAATGCTGCACCTTGAGCTGCAATCTACTCAGGCCTTCCCGAAAGCGTTATTTATGCAGATGGGTAATATACCTGGGAATCCGCAGATGTAGGAAATGACAAGACCCGATGTATTACACAGAAAGGATTATCCATCTGTATATGGCATATTATACATGCCCATATATACCTGCTCTCCACATCAGCAGTTTTAGATTGAATCTGGCAGGTTTCTATAGTGTTCCAAGCTTCCTCAAACTGCACAATTGCTATATGCATATAGGCTTACATTTACTAATGTGAGTGCACCTAGACGTGCTCATAAAATGTGCCAAAATTGGGGCCAATTTGGTGCATATTTGGTCCTGGGTTCGGGCCGGCGCTTTTACATAACTTAGGCGCATCAAGCGCTAGCAAAGGGGGATTAGGATCGGCGTCTAAAACGGCGGTCTTAATAAAGGACCCCATTAGGTTGTCAGCGCCATTGGGAGCTCATATGCGAGTACAATAAATCTAGTTTTACACATATCTACTGCGTTAGCTCACCAAGGGGTTGTGGCTTAACAGAAAAGGGGAGTGACTGAAAAGGAGGCATAGCCGAAAATGTGCTATTTTGCACCTAAATTGCGCAGTCTGGTGTAAATTACTGTCTCAAAGGAAGCCGACCAAAAGTGTCTAGTCGGGCATCAAATTTAGTGCATGTCTAGACAGTCTATGTCAGGGCCCCTCAACTCTAGTCCTCAAGAAATCCGGCAGGTGGGCCCTGAGGACTGGAATTGGTCTATGGCATCTACGGGGTTTACCAAATCTGCCCCAACCAGTCCACCATGTTTGACTGATATTAAAAGGCATGAAAGAAGGTCTGCAGCAGCCGAGGTGTGCGAATAATTTACTGTTATGCAGCAGCACATCCCTCCTTCCCCACCACAGATCACCCCATGAACCAGAGGCGGATGCTTCCTGTAAGTTGCTCTTCCTGCCTTCTGTATGCCGAGCAGCACCGTCAACGGGCAGCAGTTTAATTTCTCCAGTTTTATGATACTTTGATAACAGACAATTTCATTAACTCCTGTGATGTCTCCAATGCTTCTGGCACCTTGGAAACTCGCACCATGCCAAGAAAGTTATTTATACTCTTTAGCTGGCTGCTCATTAGGAGGAGACAATTTACGAGCTGATCCGTTTAGAACATGTAGTTTTGTCTTAATTTCCATCTCTATGATTTATAGGAGGAGGACGGGGACGTCTGCTGCGATAGTGGTGTTTCACTGAACCCCCATGTCGTTAGAGGGTATTAGAATACGGGGGGAAATTTGCAATTCCAAAATGAGGTTGTTTATTTGCAGGATATTAACGTCATCTCGCATCTAATATCACACCGAAACATGTCTGCTCGAGGTGAACAGAAATCTACAGGTTCGTGTCTCCTCATCTTTGGCTGGAATATGATCCAATTAGTGAAGGGTATTGCGTAGATGTTAAAATTTGGATAATATACCCCCAAAAAAGGAAAGATACGTGGATTTTAGGAGTGCACTGTAAACCCTCTCTACAGAAAATTATGAACAGCTCCATAAATCGTGACTCTTCCTCTTCAGACGGACTCATTAAAGTGATACTGAGTCTCTGGGTGGTCATAATTCTGCAGGCTGATGCTGCGGAATCACCCCGGTGCTGAGCTGCTTCTTCACCTGCTCCCTGCCTCTAATATCCCCCCCTTTCTCTGTCGTGCCGCAGCCGCCTGACCTTTAAACTGATGCTAGTTTGCTCTCATGGCTGAAGTGGGAGTTAGAGACCCATAAAACCGCTTCCTCCCTCATTTTGGAGCAGTTGTAATGGCGCGGCTAACCTTTTGTAATGGCCTTGTGCGATATGGGGAGGCAGCTAAAACAAACTATATTTAACCCGTCGGCTGCCATGTAACAACATCCTGGGCCGAGATGATGGCATTAAACGCAGGAAGCAAAAAAGAAATCTTGTAGGATTTATCTCTGAAGCCTTCTGTTGGCTCTACCATACCAATTACTGTATGGTCTCACGTGTTTCTACAGTTCAGATTGGACTTTGTATTCACCTTCTGGAGGAACAGGAGCCAGAGGCGTGCTAAAATGACAAATACTTCCCGCTATGATTTTCCTCAGAAAGCTGTCTAAACGTAAGGGAATTTTATCAGCCAGTTTAGTGCCGGAAGGTGGGCTACATGACCAGACTGGTCCAACTTCCCATAGATCGATGACTGGGACATTATACTAAACACATTATAAATACCCCTATACAGGTAGCTGTGGCCGGTGGTGGTCCCATCCGGCAGTAACCACCCCCTAATCCCTCGATCACAAACCTAAACATAAAGCGTGACTGCAAGTGCAACGTGACCTGGATGCAGGAAGCAAAGATATGGAGATCTGTTTGGTAGAGTCAACAAAGGAGGTTGGTGGTCACTGAGGAGTTTCCCTTGAGTAACAAACTAGTGGCTCAGTATGGCCCACCCTTGCAGAGCCAATAGTCTGGAGGTGGTAGAAGACTTATGGCCCACCCTTGCAGAGCCAATAGTCTGGAGGTGGTAGAAGACTTATGGCCCACCCTTGCAGAGCCAATAGTCTGGAGGTGGTAGAAGACATATGGCCCACCCTTGCAGAGCCAATAGTCTGGAGATGGTAGAGGACTTATGGCCCACCCTTGCAGAGCCAATAGTCTGGAGGTGGTAGAAGACATATGGCCCACCCTTGCAGAGCCAATAGTCTGGAGATGGTAGAAGACTTATGGCCCACCCTTGCAGAGCCAATAGTCTTGAGGTGGTAGAAGACTTTAGGCAAAGCTTCCTGAAGAAAACCAAAAGCATGCAAGTAGCTCCCTTTTGAAGCTCTCTAAAGTTAGGCCTCTTTCACACTTCAGTGAATCTGGGACACGTCCACAGACTGCTCACGTATTTATTGACTTTCAGTGGTTTTTAACAGACTGTGGGTCCATGGTGACACCACAGAAGCATGCCCTATTTTTGTCTAAGATTATGGATCCCTCACACAAATTATAGTCTACAGGACATAACAGAGATGCCTTCCGTGTTTGGTCCGTGGTTCTCACACATCGTTGTTAGAAGATGCTCTAGAAATGAATTTTCATTCTAGCGACGATTATGGAATACAAATGGAGGGCAAAAAGAAAAAAAAGGGTACATGGACCAAACACAGATCCTTCATGGACTTCTTCACAGATGGATCATTGAGGATCACAGGAGTATGAAAGAGACATTAGCTTAAAAGTCAAACTAAGTTTAGAAAGAATCTAAGGACACAACCTGCATATTAGGTAAAAAATCCCTCTAAAATATAGAATCTCAAGCACTTTGTCCAGCCTTTGCCAAGTGATGGGTGTGGGATGTCCCGAGGATAAACCATCAATTACTAAAGGCTGGACAACCCCTTTAATTGTGTCATTCCTCGGTTATGGAGATGTGGAATACAAGTCCTTACTAAAACAGACATCACTAGAGAGTGGACAGGTTCTCTTTAAATGGGTGTGTCCTTTCAATTGGAGGCAATACATTTCCATAATTTTCCCAGGTACCACTGCATGACGTCCTCCTTGCCCTGCTACGTGTTCTCCCCAAGGAGAGACTGTACATTAGAATAAATGAGGAACTGGAAATGGTGCATACTGAGGAATCGTCCTGCTGTCTTACATATAGAATGAGTGAACGGGAGGCAGACAGATGTCTAATAACTCCCATCACATTTGCAAAATAAGGGATCTTATTTTATATCAGTCTGAATAAAGCCAATAAAACTTTGTGAGTGAGAGTGTGTGGGGGGGCTGTTCCTAATCCCAAGATGCCCGGCGTCCCATATTTCTCCATAGTGCAACAAAGAATTTAATAGCCCATAACTTATTACAAGATTTTCACCATAAAGCCATTCATTTTTCCCTAACATAAAGCTAATCCCTTAACATATATTCTCTCCCAGTGGAAATAAAGGAAGGAAGAGAAGACTCTGCTTCACACTGGCATTGATAACACAGAAAACTGCTTATCAACTCTGCCAGGAAGAAATATATCCGCTTTCAAGTCTAATTTCATTTCTAATTTATGTTTACAATATTCCTTGTGTTCGTTCCCTCTCCCGTCTTGCAGGCTGCTATATACACTTGGTTTGTTAACGCTGACACATCGGGGAAAGTGCCCCGGGGACTTCTGCTTTTCACATGTAAAGTAATTAACGGGTCGTTAACACATTAACTGATTTGCATTCGACATCAGCTAAGTTGGTATAGTAATAATTACCTTATTGTATGAAGGCCACCTGCTCTTCTCCGATTGGTTCGCATCGATACAGGAGGAGACCGTATCCTCGACTGCTTACCAGGTTTCCTTTTGGAGTATTGATCCTCCGCTTAAAAATTCTTTCGAGTTTTAGCCTCGACAATCAACAGGCCACCCATACAGCTCCTAAAGAGGTTCTCCTCTAACTTTCTGAGGTTCCTGAATCACATATCTGCCCACAAATTTTCAATGGTTTTTACTCATGTATCTGGAGGACTTTCTACCTTTTCGGTGGGCGGGCAGCAGCTCATACATCGCAATAGCTCCTGCTAACCCCCTCCTGGCTCATATATAGCCCCAGAGATACATACGGTAGGCCATGCCACACAATTTTCTTCTCAAATGTCTCATACATCGCAATTAGCTCCTGCTAACCCCTTCCTGCCTCACATATAGCCCTAGAGATACATATGGAAGGCCATGCCCCACAATTTTCTTCTCCATTGTTTCATACATTGCAATTAGCTCCTGCTAACCCCCTCCTGGCTCATATATAGCCCCAGAGAACATATGGTAGGCCATGCCCCATAAGTTTCTTCTCCACTGTCTCATACATCGCAATTAGCTCCTGCTAACCCCTCCTGCCTCACATATAGCCCCAGAGATACATATGGAAGGCCATGCCCCACAATTTTCTTCTCCATTGTTTAATACATTGCAATTAGCTCCTGCTAACCCCCTCCTGGCTCATATATAGCCCCAGAGAACATATGGTAGGCCATGCCCCACAATTTTCTTCTCCATTGTTTCATACATCGCAATTAGCTCCTGCTAACCCATTCCTGCCTCACATATAGCCCCAGAGAACATACAGTAGGCCATGCCCCATAAGTTTCTTCTCCACTGTCTAGACAGAGATATAGCTATAATCTTCTAAGGAATTAAGATGTTGAGATGAATCAATGAAAGAGGTCTGGGCCACTTCATTATGAGATTACCTGGCCGGAATTGAGAGGAGTGAAGCTACGGGTCAGGTTGGCCCACCACTGAAAGCAGGAGAAGGTGGACCAAAAACAGGAGAAGCTACTAGAGAGGAAAATGTAATGTACAGAAAAAAACTAATAATTTTGCTCCCATCAAATTCTGGATGAGGCAACTGTTAAGATTTGCCCCAGTTCAGCTATCTTGTCACCAATGACCACTGCTGATCATCTCAAGGGTTCAAGGAAACTAAACGGGAAGATATTTTTGTCCTGCCATCTTCTCCTCTTCTATCAAAGCTGGGTATACTCATAAGCCAAAAGAGAATTTAGAAAGGAAATGGAGGCCAATGGGTCAGTTTTGTCCCACCGAGTTGCTTTGTGCCCACCTTAGTGTCCCTAAGGACCATGGATATCACCATGTAGATATGAGTGATCCATCTATCAAATCTAGCTCAGCACTGTCGAGTCCCAGCTGGCAGATGCAGAAGGGACAGCATACAGATAGGCTGTGCCCTTTACAATCCACATACCTCATTGTGAATCAGTGGTGGGTGGTGTAGTGAAATAAGCTCACCTTGGATACCCGAGAACTGATGAATGGTGATGACCTTTTTTTAGGAATGGGAGAAGATAATTTATGATTTTAGTCATATTAAGCAGAAACTCACATTTACCAGTCCACTGTCAGAGGAGCCATAAATGTGGTCCCGTAACTTCGGAGAATTGGTATGAAACATCTCCTCCATGACATTCTTGAGAGACGTCCTAGTGTCTTAGAATTGTATTATAATTTAAAATACATCCCATCCACAGGACAGGTGATAAATGTATAATTACTGGGGACCTCACGATGACTGGAGCAGGGGTCCCATGACCGCTGGTGTGGAGGAGCACCGCTACTCTGAAATCCTGGCCACAACCTGTGTCGCGGTGCAGCCGCACCCTAATACTCACTTATACTCAGCAACAGCCATAAACCATCATTCAAACTGGATAAGTTATACATGAGCGAATTGTACCCTGGGATGATATAGTACATAGGGAGATAAAGAGATATAAAAAAGAGGGTTATGGTACAAAATACTATACTAATCCCGGGTAGTCAACCCAGATTAGAAGAGAGTACCTCAAGCTATCAGACGCCAAGAGGATGAAGTAATATAGGAGAGGGTGGGATAAGCCCGATTAAATTAGTGTCAGTGGATAAATCTTGAGATAGTATTGGGAAGGCAGCACAGGTGTTAGATGGGAGTGGAATACCCACACCCAACTGAAGAAAATACGAGGAGGGGAGGGAGAGTACAGGTAGGATACGGTAAAAAGGATCCCGCCACGTCACAAAAAGAAACACACCATCAGGCGCCAATCCCTATTTAGTAGTTTGAGCAATACCAAAAGGTGTGTGTCATTAGATTGATAGATTGCGGATAAGTACCAGTACAAAATAAAATTAAGATCTAATAAAATCACGAATTATGGTAATAAAATCTAAGTACACTCACTTCACAGGGGGGTAGTCAACAGGATAAACTCAAGACACCTGAGACTTTGAACACCCCTGGCTAGGATCGCACATAGAAGTATTAGAAATTGATGGCAGCCCACACCTGGAGGCTTCTGGTCAATCCCTTTATTTTAAATAATAATATGTGGACCAACGCGATTCGGGGGTCTGAATGCCCCCTTCTTCAGGAGTAGTACAATATATGACAAGACCAATGGATAAAAGTGGTCCCCTTTTATTGCATGCGCGGTATGCTCCCCATCACTTCTATAGGAGCAGAGCCTGGTGGTGGACGGATCCCGGGAAATCTGGGGTCATCCAGCCACAGCTCTCCCCGCTCCGTTCATGATATAGGTGCAGGTGCTGCTGGGACCCGCACCTATCAGATAATGGGGGCATATGCTAGCGATTTGCCCCCATTGTCTGAAATGGGAATACCCCTTTTAATACCACGGCGGTAAACAGAGCGTACACCACGCAAGAACAGCCACCTCTTCAGTCAACGCTATGGGACTGCCGGCAGGGGCGTAACTAACAGCTCATAGGCCCTGGTGCAAGAGTTCAGCTTGGGCCCCCCTTCCCTCAGTGCTTTGTGTGTCTTCTTATGCGGCACAAGGGTCTTTGGGCCCCCTCAAGCTCCTGGGCCCGGTAGCGACTGCTACCTCTGCACCCCCTATAGCTACGCCCCTGACTGCCGGACATAGTCAAGCCAGCACTCAGAACTCCCCACAGAGCAAATGCAGGGTGTCCTCACTTGTACAGTACTCTGTCCCTCACTTCAGGAGGCCTGTTTTGGACGTAGGAGCAGGTTCCAAACATGGGACCTGCACCTATCTGACATTGACGACATATCCTAGAGATGTGCTATCAATGTCCCAGATAGGCCAACCCTTTAACTGCAGTCTTCGGGATCCGCGTCCAGGGACTACACTATAATGTCCATCTTTATTTCACATGCATCTTATATGAACTGCATACATGTATTACTGCAGCATACATGTACTAGATTTTAAAGGAACATGCTTAATGGAGTCATAAAGCAGGAGGGCCGGCTCTTCTAATACTCTTCTATAGCTTGTCAGGCTACAATGGCCGTCTGGATCCAGCAGTATTGGCCTTAAAGCGGAATTGGAACTTACTGTGCCATCTGCTCCTCGTCCATGTATCCCAGGGTCTCGTGTCCTCTCCAGCCTTCCATTGGCATTACAATGCAGTGGCCTGATTTTAGTAATTGAGGAGGAACAGTGAGCGGAGACGGGAGGGCGACTCATAACGATTTTCAAGGTAATTCGTTATTCAGACCCCGAGAGAAACATGCAAATCTACTGCTGAGCAACTACTTATTAAATGCCCCGGGCCCATACTGTACACAGAGAGCTGCCCTGGTCTTTGGAGAACATGCTAATTAGATGGACAGAGATGGCGAAAATCACAAACCAGGTCAAGCAGCAGAAATCCTTCAGGAGGGGTCTGGACGCTACCCTCTTCAAAAATAAACCAGGACGGAATAAATTATCTGTGTCCTGCGGAATTGAAATTGACGGAACGGTTAAAGTTTAGAGCTTAACTTGATTGCAGTGGACTTTTGATATAATACCATGAATAAAACATTACGCGAAATCCCAATCTGAAATTAAACTTGCCCTGGGTGATATCTGTCTTTGGTATCTGCATAGAAGATGAGGCTGTTTTGTAAATTAAAGCTAATATTCTGCACTCGGAGAATGGGATGTGGGAGTTTATATCCGCCGCGCGCCCTCTGCCGCTAAATCTTTTTATCAGATGTGTTCCTGGTATTCTTTTTATCTGCTGGTTGGGGGAAAGGAATCCTATTTAGAAGCTAATAAAATGGCTTGGATTACGAGGCCTGGAAAAACACTTAAAGGAAAAGGGTGCATTAAGTCTGGGGACTAATCTTCTGCCAATAGAAAGGGATTGCTGATGGATGTAAGAGAAGACGGAGGCGCATGAATGCGTACATGCCGGCAGGCCTAATTGTCAGGGCAGTGCCCAATATTGGCCATAAGGGGCAGGGTTTATGCTAATGTGCATAAAAAGGGGCGTTCTGGTACATTTGGTAGAGGGGGGTGTTCCCAGCCGAAAACGTCCAAGCGCTGCGGAATATGGATATGGCGCTATATAAATAAAGATTATTATTATTATTTTAGATTCCTGACTTGGTAAGTTAAAGGGGTTGTGCCACCATTAAATGTTATTTTAATGAATAATTACTTTTGTCTTTTATTTTCTGTTAGACGCTGTGACAGTTAGGCTAGGTTCACACAACGACATTTGCCGCGCGACATTTTGTTGCACTAATGTCGCGCTACATATTTTATAATGGTAGTCTATGGTGTTGCACTGCGACATGCAACATGCTGCAACTGCAACACGACAGTCGCAAAAAATACATTCAAGATGTATTTTTCTGCAACTGTTGCGTCGCCGTCGCAGCATGTTGCATGTCGCAGTGCAACACCATAGACTACCAATTTAAAAATTGTAGTGCGACATTGGTGCAACAAAATGTTGCGCAACAAATGTTGCAGTGTAGTTGTGCCCTATTTGTTGCGCGACTTATTGTCGCGTGACAAATGTTGTCGTGTGAACCTAGCCTTACAGGCAGAGAGGGCTGCAGCAGAAAGGACACACCACCTGAGTTGTGATAAGGATTGCTTCAGCAGAATGGACATACCATTGAGCTGCCAGCATGAAGATAATTTAGTAGAGCAATGAATGGGGAGATCTCTGTACCCATGTAAGGTACAGGGCTGGTTCTAGCTTTGTTAGAAAGAGATTGTCATGTACTATATGATGTTCTTATCTTACATCAGTCACGGCATAACCCCTTTAATGTGCCTTTAGAAATATACCGACACTCAAGGCAGTCGGGGTATTATAAGCTAGGCCGTTGGCTGCGCCCGGCTTCTCAGCAGAGAATGGGATTTGCATGTACCTATCATTCAAGGTGGAGCGTTGGTTGACTTGGTGGCAAACTAGTGTGAAGTTTGTCTACCAGGCTAATGCATTTCAAAGGGGTTCTACAGTAATGGGGAGATATGGCCGCTCACTTCCAGAACAGTGCCATGACTGTCTCTGAGTTGTGTGTGGTATAGAAGTAAGTGGGGCTGAGCTGTAATAGCACATATAACCTGTGGACGGATGTGGTTTTAGAAGTAAGGAACCATGTTTTTCTAATTCTGGACTACTTCTTTAATCCTGGACTACTACTTCTTTAAAGGCGCTGTCCAGGATTTTTATAATGATGGCCATCAATATGGGATGGATGGCTGTCCAACCCTCTGAACCCTCTCGGATCACCTGTTAGAGATTAGCTCCAGAACTACACAGCTCCATCGACTGTATAGTGGACAAAGCTGGTAATTACAGCACTGATCACATTCACTTGAACAGGCAATGCCCTCCAATAACCATATCTGCACAGTGGATGGCATTGTTTAGTTCCAGCACCAAGTATACTCGGGAATAGCTGATCGGCAGGGGTTCAGGGTTGTAGGGCCGATATCGATCAGATATTGATGGTCTATCCCAAGTAAAATAACATTTAAGGATGATAGTGATTGGTTGAAAAAACTACCTGGATGTAAAGAGGCCATCTGAATGAGGCCTCATTTTGAAGCTATCCCATACATGTGATCCTCATTGAGGGGTTCAATGGGATTATATAACTAAAGCTGGCCAATATAGGCATAGTATGTACTCATTTCTGGCATGTACTATGTGGTCACCAATACTGGTACCCACTTGTTATTGCTGTTTATTTAGTACATATTGTATGGTACAGCAGGTGCTCCAGGCCTACCAGAGGTCAGAGGAGTGCTTGTTAGGCCAACAGCTGTTCCTCCTTGTAACATAACGTGAATTCAAAAGATTTGAGAATTACTAAGCTTACGCAGGCTATATATATGGTTAAATACAGTCATGTGAAAAAATTAGGACACCCTTTGAAAGCATGTGGTTTTTTGTAACATTTTTAATAAATGGTTATTTCATCTCCGTTTCAACAATACAGAGAGATTAAAGTAATCCGACTAAACAAAGAAAACTGAAGAAAAGTCTTTTCAAGATCTTCTGTAAATGTCATTCTACAAAAATGCCTATTCTAACTGAGGAAAAAGATAGGACACCCTTGCCCCTAATAGCGAGTGTTACCTCCTTTGGCTGAAATAACTGCAGTGAGACGGTTCTTGTAGCCATCTACCAGTCTTCGACATCGGTCTGAGGAAATTTTACCCCACTCCTCAATGCAGAACTTTTTCAGCTGTGAGATGTTTGAGGGGTTTCTTGCACGTACAGCCCTTTTCAAGTCACCCCACAGCATCTCAATGGGATTCAAATCTGACTTTGACTTGGCCATTCCAGGACTCTCCATTTCTTCTTTTTCAGCCAATCTTTGGTTGATTTACTAGTATGTTTTGGGTCATTGTCATGTTGCATGGTCCAGTTCCGCTTCAGCTTTAATTTTCTAACTGATGGTCTCACATGTTCTTCAAGCACCTTCTGATACACAGTAGAATTCATCGTGGATTCTATGATGGTGAGCTGACCAGGTCCTGCTGCAGCAAAGCAGCCCCAAACCATGACACTTCCACCTCCATGCTTCACAGTTGGTATGAGGTTCTTTTCTTGGAATGCTGTGTTTGGTTTACGCCAAACATGTCCTCTGCTGTTGTGTCCAAATAATTCAATTTTGGACTCATCTGTCCAAAGAACATTATTCCAGAAGTCCTGGTCTTTGTCAACTTTATCTCTGGCAAATGTCAGTCTGGCCTCGATGTTTCTCTTGGAAAGCAAAGGTTTCCTCCTTGCACACCTCCCATGCAAGTTAAACTTGTACAGTCTCTTTCTGATTGTAGAGGCATGTACTTCTACATCAACAGTAGCCAGAGCCTGCTGTAGTTCTCGAGATGACACTTTAGGGTTTTTGGAGACCTCTTTTAGCATCTTGCGGTCTGCTCTTGGGGTGAACTTGCTGGGGCGACTCAGTCCTGGGCATGTTGGCAGTTGTTTTGAAAGCCCTCCACTTGTAGACTATCTTCCGGACAGTGGAATGGCTGATTTCAAAATCTTTGGAGATCTTTTTAAATCCCTTCCCAGACTCATAGGCTGCTACAATCTTTTTTCTGAAGTCCTCTGACAGCTCTTTTGCTCTCACCATGGTGCTCACTCTCACTTCAACAGTCAGGAGCACACCAAACTAAATGTCTGAGGTTTAAATAGGGCAAGCCTCATTCAACATGCAGAGTAACGATCTACTAATTATGTGCACCTGGTGTGATATACCTGTGTGAGATCTGAGCCAATTTAAGAGGGAATACATGTGAGGGTGTCCTATCTTTTTCCTCAGTTAGAATAGGCATTTTTGTAGAATGACATTTACAGAAGATCTTGAAAAGACTTTTCTTCAGTTTTCTTTGCTTAGTTGGATTACTTTAATCTCTCTGTATTGTTGAAACGGAGATGAAATAACCATTTATTAAAAATGTTACAAAAAACCACATGCTTTCAAAGGGTGTCCTAATTTTTTCACATGACTGTATATGATAACACAAACGAATCACATATAGAATAATAAAAAGTAAATAAACATCACTATGGGGTAGGGATCCGGTCCATCATGCAATAACACATTGCTGTCTACCAAGTTATAACTGACACTCCAGGGTGTACAAGAGATAGGGCAAATCAAAACTTACATCCTACCGAGGATGAAGTTCCTGGTGGAATCCCAATTAATTGTTATTGCAGACCACAGTTATTCCCATCAGCCCCTCCTTCTGTGTGCATCATGCATGTCTTTGAGATCACTCAGGAATGTGTTCTTATCAGCACAATGGGGGGTGGGTACTATCTCTAACCCACTACATTACAAGGCACATTATTACATAGAATGGTAATAATAAAATGGAACAGAATAAAAAAGAGAGAACCAACCAGTACTTAAAAAATACCCTTACAATATACTCCTGATCCCCCCCCCCATACACATTCATGGTCAGCTTGGTGTTCTCAATGGGGAGAGGGGAATAAGCTGCTGCCAGAACAAAGGATTGAACATACTGAAATCCAACATGCCCAATACCTTTTTCCATTAACATCTGCATTCGGGAAACCCCCATACACATTAGTTAGCCAACACCACCAAAATCTCGGGATCAGCCAGCAGTCATCTAATCTGTATGACCACCTTTCCTAACTTTAGGTACCCATGGTCTAGCTGAAGTCTTATGACAGTGATCCCTCGTCATGAAACTTATTTTTTCACGTTATTTTTCTATTGTTTGGCACCAAAACCCTTGACAAATCCCTGTCATAATTACAGAAGACTCAACGTCTCTCTAAGTAATTAACACGTATAGGAAGATATTGGGCTGAAAGTGATGTGAGCATTCGCCAACCATTCTGCACCTGATTTCACTTTCTCATCTCCCCATGAAATAAAACAGTTAATGCGCTAATTACAGTAATTAAGTGTTGCCAATTTAATTACAGCTGAGAGTATTAACGGCGGTAACATTTGGTGGGAGTGCAGAATAGGAACCTTCCGCGTACGGCCTCCACACACAGGCACCTAATGGGCGCCTCCTACGCCCCCCTCATCCCCTCACGTTCCTGAACTGACACTACAGTGATAGGTTCACACTGCAAAACTTGTCAGGCTTCAAGCAGGAGGCGGCTAATTAGCTGCTAGGTTAATGAGTGTGATGGCTCTTGACAGCGTTTTGTTTCAGCACGCGCTGTATTTAAACAATAAATGATTGCTTAAGTGTGGCGGAGACAAGACGATCATAACAACGCCTTGGTTTGGTGGAGTCTGAAGAAGATCGGAAACATCAAGAGAGACATAGGTCATGTGTCACAAGGATGGAGACTCTACATTCATAGCGGTTATTTGCTCTGCTCGGCGGAATTTTGACTTGGAGCCAATCACTTGTCCAAAGAAGCCAGAGGAAAATCATGGAGATGTAGGTGGTGGCCCACAATATTTCAGGATGGGCTTTCCAACGCATTTGAGGTGAACTAAAACTCCCAACCAGTTTGACCTTTCTGCTTTGAAATTAATGAAACTTTTAGGGTAGGGCTACACAGCGATTTTGGGAACATGTGTCGCACACCCAAGAAGAAACGTTTGCTGTGACCGAAACATAGGAATTACAAAAAAAAATCCAGCGGTGTTAGATGCAGGTCACACTGTGACCACATTCATTCATATGGCAGCCCTGAGATACCTGGGCACGACCAGTGTCACACCCAAAATCGCCATGTAGCCCTACCATTATTGCATAGAGTTCTGGGTGACCTCATTAGTGGATCTCAGATGGTAAAAGCCAGGCCTAACATGATCCACCAGACCAACCAGTGATATGATGGCATACTTATGGACATTGGGGGAGAATCACAAAAAAAAAAAAAAGGCCCTGAATTCTTGGTGCATAAATTGCACCAAAAAAAAAAATGGAGCAAACAGCAGGTGCCAAATTTATTGTTTTAGACTTTAGGAGGCAATAAGGACAATCACAATACATTAGTAAGTGGCTTGTATTAACTTTCTCTACATGATAGATGCCATTTGCTGATCCCTTTAACGAATCTGCCACAGCGGTGTCTTTTTTTTGGACAGTCTCTTTATGTTAAAGGAGTTGTCCAAGAATGGAGAGGGGGGGTGTTTTAGCAACCCCTCATCGCACTCGGCCGGACCTGTAAAGGGAAGCTTACCTGCTTCCAGCTCCTTCTCGTCCCGGCCTAAGATGCTCCGCTGGGCTCAATCGCTGAAAACATCCGGTTTGACATTGCTGCAGCTAGTCACTGGCCTCAGGGTGACCGCTTCCCCCTTATGTCATCACAAATGGTCACATGATGCAAGGGGATTGAGTCTCTGCCGTGGCCAGTGACTGGCTGCGGCGATGTCAAACAGGATGGAGCGGAGCATCGCGAGCTGGGAGAAGAAGGAGCAGGAAGCTTCCCTTTACAGATCCGGCCAAGTAGGAGGTTCGCATACCCCCCCCCCCCCTTCCCCCATATTTTTGACACAACCCCTTAAACTGATCCACCGGAAGTCCACAGAATGACTCCCATTCTGGGTAAGAATTTCATACAGTCTCCGTCACCAGTACCGCTCCAGGGTAGTCAGACCCTGATGATAATACACTGCTGGTGTTGAGATGCAGATGAAGACGCTAGAATGTTGTTCCAATGTCAGAAGTCACGTGAGCATTTGATTTTTCTATTAATGCAGTATAATCAGGCATATGCCATTAAATTCAATTATAAAGGAACATGGAAATTGATTAAATCAGATAGCTGAGATCTGTAGGACTGGTTACTGATGACCTGGCGATGTACAGCATAACTGTACTATATCAGTGCATAAAGCTGTGGTTACTCTCATCTGAATAATGGACTTACCCCGTGCACCTAATTAATATAAGTGTTTCCTTGTGTATTAAATGGTGGACTTCGACCCACGTGGAATTAATGAGTTGCTGCCCGTGTGACTTGCCAAACCGGAATCAAGTCATTAGTGACAGGGACAAGAAGTGCATTAGCGAGGAGTGCAGCGAGGTGTGCTCAGCCGTAATGGATGCTGATGGGACAACGTAGTGGTGGGCACCTCTGCATCCAGCCTGCGTACCTCCTACACCCCAGCCTGCATAACCTCCTACACCCCAGCCTGCGCACCTCCTACACCCTGCGTACCTCCTACACCCCAGCCTGCGTACCTGCTACACCCCAGCCTGCGTACCTGCTACACCCCAGCCTGCATAACCTCCTACACCCCAGCCTGCATAACCTCCTACATCCCAGCCTGCGTACCTCCTACACCCCAGCCTGCGTACCTCCTACACCCCAGCCTGCATAACCTCCTACACCCCAGCCTGCGCAACCTCCTACACCCTAGCCTGCATACCTCCTACACCCCAGCCTGCATAACCTCCTACATCCCAGCCTGCGTACCTCCTACACCCCAGCCTGCGCACCTCCTACACCCTGCGTACCTCCTACACCCCAGCCTGCGTACCTCCTACACCCCAGCCTGCGCACCTCCTACACCCCAGCCTGCGCACCTCCTACACCCTGCGTACCTCCTACACCCCAGCCTGCGTACCTCCTACACCCCAGCCTGCGCACCTCCTACACCCCAGCCTGCGCACCTCCTACACCCCAGCCTGCGCACCTCCTACACCCCAGCCTGCGCACCTCCTACACCCCAGCCTGCGCACCTCCTACACCCTGCGTACCTCCTACACCCCAGCCTGCGTACCTCCTACACCCCAGCCTGCGTACCTCCTACACCCCAGCCTGCGTACCTCCTACACCCCAGCCTGTGTATATATGCAAATGAGCCTCTAGGAGCAACGGGGGCGTTACCATTACACCTAGAGGCTCAGCTCTCTCTGCAACTGCCGCTCCCTCCCCACTTTGATTGACAGGACCAGGCAGCGAAAAAGTCATCACGCCTTGTCCTGTCAATAAAAGAGCTGCAGCAGTTGCAGAGAGAGCAGAGCCTCTAGGTGTAATGGTAACACCCCGATTGCTCCTAGAGGCTCATTTGCATACATGAAAACAGCAATGCGGTCACATATGAACATGGGACCAACACAGATGCCGTCAGCTGCTGAGCGCACATGTAGCAGGTCAGCCAGTGTCATAGGTGCAAATCTAATTTGCTGGAGGCAACCTTTTAATCTTACGCCAGCGACCTACTAGAGCGAAAGTGCACCAAAATCTTACAACATTTTAAAAGTAAAAGTTTAATAAATGAGAGACATTTTTACCTAATATAATTCTATGATCTCATCCCATGACTCAGATCTACATATTCGGCTGAAGACTACCAGTAATGGCCTCTTCGCCGAAGGAAAAGCACGGTTGTCTGAGAAGTTATTAGAATATTACTGTCCACCGCTTTATAGCAGAAAGTAAAATTCCTCATTTATGATCTTAGGAAGCAATTCTCTTTTTTCAGTAATAGATGCATTTTAATTGATGGTATCTATCTGAAGAATGTGCTTTATAGAATTTTTGGAGACTTTGCCCACTGATTTGCACTGTGAAAAAAATAAAATAAATAAATCTTGTGGAATTTGTTTGCATTGAATAAAAACCGTACTATAGTACACCGTTTGATACCGTTTAACATAATATTAGGCCGATGGATATGCTTTACGTAGCTTCTCTCTGTGATGTTTTATGTATGTACATAGTTGCCGACAGTCCCGAATTTGCAGCGACTGGCCTTAATCTTCAGAGAGAATCCCTGCAAATTTAGTCTTGGGACGAAAAGGGCTGGGACTTAATCAAAAAGGGGCGTCCCAGGCCAGTTTCTGGGGGTGGGTTTTAGTTGTCCGAAATTTTCCAAATGCCATCGTGTATACGTATGGCGTCCCCTACCAACCGATGCAGAACGCACCAGGAAATGCCCACGTGATGCATGTGATCTGTATTCAAGTGAATCAGGCTGGACAGCAATACCAGACGCATCTCCTAGACAGGAGTGGCACAGACCCTTTGGGGGGGGGAGATTTATCAAAACTGAAAGCCAATCAGATTGCTCCTTTCCATTTTCCAGAGAAGCTCTGAGAAATGAAAGGCGGAAGCTGACTGGTCGAGCCGTTTCCCCTTTGCCCCAGTTTGTTCAGTTTTTTTTCTTTGTGTTTTTTTTACATCACTGGCGCTCCCTAAAAAATAAATGACTAATTTTAGCCTTTTTCTTTTTCAGTAATTCCTAAAATCCAAGTACCTGTGTACGCCCGGGCAGCCGCTTCTAGAGCTCGGCGCACTCCCCGATTTATTTAGGCATCTCCACTTATCTGCAGTACCGCTGCTCAAATGACATTTTCCAGCTCAAGTAGAAAAATAAAAAAAATAAAAAAAAATAAAAATGAAATAAATAATCATAATTTATAGAGATCTTTTTTTACAGCTCTTCCACACTGCCGAGCTATTTCCTTTCCCACACACCAGCAAAAGTCCATTTTCACAACGGCTATAAAGCGGCATGTTCAGAGCCAGTAAAACAACTCAATAAATAGCCGTGCGTAGCGTAGCTGTCTGCTATCTTTTGCTCAATAAAAACAGAGGTGAAGTGCTTATTTTCATCGCTGCACTATAAGAAGACAGAAGCATTATGACTGCTCATACATTCTGACTATCATTTGCCACAAGCTATATCTGTCAGCATTAAATAAAGCTGCATTATAAATGTAAACAAAACTCGCGCATCTACAAAATGAGCTGTCCGCCATTGCTGTAGGCGCAGCGCTCAGCCTGCTTATTGACTCAGCCGCTCGGGTTTATTTATTCCTGTACACAGCCATGCATTTACTTTGCCCGATCAGCAGAGTGCGTTGGCAGCAGGGAACCTGTCTGCTTCGCGGGGATGCGGTGGAGGCGAGCGGAGGAGGGGAAAGGGGGTCTTGCGTTATTCCAATCGGGAATGCACGAGGCAGGTGGGTGCTTGTGACGGACGGGAATTGGGGACCTGGCAGTTAAGTAACCTCTATATATAGAATGATCAAACCACCCCCAAAAAAATGAAAACATTAAATAAAATATATAGTGGAAATGTATCAAATCAAATAGGCCGGGTTTTTGAATTACTTTTTTTTTTTTTTTTTGTGACATTTGCAACTTTTTAAAGAGGAACTCCAGTGCAATAAAAAAAAAAAAAAAAGGATGTATGTTCAATTAAAGGAGTTATCCAACCCCGATAATGACCCCCCATAATGCCCGGTCCCTCATATAGGTTATACTTACCCAACTTCCCGCGTCGCTTCTGAACCCCGCATAGGCCACCGCTGCCTATCCAGTGTCCCGGCGCTGGGAGTAGGGGTCAGCCAATAGCAGGCCGCCATCCATTATCCCCTCCCCCATGGGTTTTGATCCGCTCGATGGGGATATGCAGCGGCGGCTGTGCGGGGATCAGAAGCGGCATGGGTGCCAGGGAGGGGGTAAGTATAACCTATATGAGGGGCCAGGACATTAGGGGGGGGGTCATTATAGGGTTGGATAAGACCTTGAAATCCAATTTTCTCAAAAAAATTGGCCACACACTGATTGATACGCCAGTTGATCTAAGCCTTAAAGGGCATCTGTCAGCAGTTTTGTACCTATGACACTGGCTGACCTGTTCCATGTGCACTTGGCAGCTGAAGGCATCTGTGTTGGTCCCATGTTCATATGTGCCCGCAATGCTGAGAAAAATTATGTTTTAATTTATTTAAATGAGCCTCTAGGAGCAACGGGGGCGTCACCATTACACCTAGAGGCTCTGCTCTCTCTGTAACTGCCGCGCCCTCTGCACTTTGATTGACAGGACCAGGCAGTGTAAACGTGATCACATCTGGCTCTGTGAAAAAGTGCTGAGTCCGCAGCAGTTGCAGAGAGAGCAGAGCCTCTAGGTGTAATGGTGACGCCCCCGTTGCTCCTAGAGGCTCATTTAAATAAATTAAAACATAATTTTTCTCAGCAATGCGGGCACATATGGACATGGGACCAACACAGATGCCTTCAGCTGCCAAGTGCACATGTAACGGGTCAGCCAGTGTCATAGGTTCACATGCCCTTTAAGAGCTAAAAGTGAGATTAGACCTGGATTACGGCATTTACTATGTCCGACTTTTGTAAAAGTCACAACCTACGCCAGGCAACCCCTGGTGTATTTTTACACATATAGTTAATAACCACATTGCACTCGCGCCAAATATATTATTAAAGTGCGCCATTTCACACTGACACAGGCGCACAATGCGAAGACAGACTTAAAACGGACACAAAAAACAACTGCAAATAATAAAAGTCTGAGGGTGTAGCAGAGCTGACTTTGTAACGTGAAGGAATTAGGACGTGAGCCAAGCAACAAACGCCTAACTGGTTCGTGCATTCCCATTTGGTAAGGCAGGCATTGAGAGACATACGGATCAGGCTGCTGGATTTCAACATGCTTGATCCTTTCGTTCTCAGGGAGACAAGCAGTCTGGCAGCATCTTAAACTGGTCATACATGTTAGATCTATGTCGGACAAACCAGCTGAATTCAGTAGGTTTGGCGAACATTTAATGTGCATCAGGCCTCGCAAATTTCCCCCGATGATTGATGTCAAGGGAAATAAGGATCGGGCATGTTGAATTTCAACCACCTGATCAACGTAATGTGTCTCGCAGCGTCCTTCTCCCTTTATCCCGACCATTATGTATGGGAGGATCAGTTATCTAATGTGTATGGCCAGCTTTACTCCCCTCTTCTTCTTCAGAACACATCCACCCTTGGCCGAGCATGCATGTGTATGCTCAGAGGTTGGTCGGCAAGTATCTCATGTGCACGGCCTACCTTATACATTCCCAACAGGAATAATGTAACGGCCGCCCCACCCTCCTGCTATGACAATATATGAGCCCTGATTAACCTCTGCATTATGGCTTTCGCTTGGAATGGAAGCCACTATGCCGTGCCGAATCCGAACCCAACAAGCACCGCCCGGGAGCACCCCACAGCCTACTGGCTGCACCCAGCGCCATTTGTACCCTCAGAAGTAACAGAAAACTCAATGCAAACCCCATCGGAGCGGAGACGTGACGTTGGTTATACCTTAGATTTTGCACAAATAGCTCAATGCCGAATTCAGCTCTGCTACATCGGTACATAAATACACACATATCTTATATCTATACAGATCTATCACAAAGAAAGCAACTATTACTAGTCCAAAGCAAATACTCCAGTCCCGGCCTTAAATCACTTCAATTCCTATTTCCAAGTATAATTTAATCTTTCTGGGCGACACTTGATGCTTACTTCATCACAGCATAATGACAGATTAAAAACTTGTTGAATTAAATATTAAAGAGGACCCTGGGCACCGCTGCATTCTTACAGAATAACACAGATTGGAGATGAAATAAGAAACCCCAGTGCATATTTTATACCAAAAGCAAAGAATACAGAGATTTCTCCTCCAGGCCACCTACTTTGTAATAAAACGTGCCGCAAGTTTATCTAGGGAGGCTACGATGGCGGAATTGGATTATAGACTATCATCCGACTCCCATCACTGCTACACGCCGCTGATGTCGCTGCTAATAACTGTTATGTGATTTAGCGGGGGGTCATTCAGAAACGCACGTCGTGGGAGGGGAACACCCATGCTCTACAGTCGCACGTCAAGCAGATTGGAGGCTGACAGTCAATGGAATTTAAAAAAACAGAGATCGCTCTGATTGGTGTCAGTTATTGACAGACAGACGGATGGACGGATAAAGCATCAGCACTGCCAGAAACTGTACGGAATGTGGGTGCCCACCTCAGCACCCCGGCCGTGGGGCACGCCAACCATAGGAAAGGAAAAGGGCAGCACGCCAAAGTAGTAGGAAGGGAAGTAGTGGATCTTTTCATTCAGATAGATAGATACAGAGATAGATAGATAGATAGATAGATAGATAGATAGATAGATAGATAGATAGATATGAAATAGATAGATAGATAGATAGATAGATAGATATGAGATAGATAGATACTATAGATAGATAGATAGTTAGATATGAGTTAGATAGATACTATAGATAGATAGATAGATAGATAGATAGATAGATAGATAGATAGATAGATAGATAGTTAGATATGAGATAGATAGATACTATAGATAGATAGATAGATAGATAGATAGATAGATAGATAGATAGATAGATAGATAGATAGATATGAGTTAGATGGATACTATAGATAGATAGATAGATAGATAGATAGAATAGATAGATAGATAAATAGATAGATATGAGATAGATATTAGATAGATTGATATGAGATAGATAGATAGATAGATAGATAGATAAATAGAGAGATAGATAGATAGATAGATAGTTAGATATGAGATAGATAGATAGTATAGATAGATAGATAGATAGATAGATAGATAGATATGAGATAGATAGATAGATAGATAGATAAATAGATAGATAGATATTAGATAGATGGATATGAGATAGATAGATAGATATATAGATAAATAGAGAGATAGATAGATATAGATAGATAGATAGATAGATAGATAGATAGATAGACATTAAAATTACCGCATTGACGGATCAGGTCTGCGCAAGCGTTTTTTTTCTGGATGACAACCGGAGAGACAGATCCGCTATTGCAATGCATCCGGATCCGTCTACAAATGGTATCCGTTTTAATACAGATTGCCGGATCCGGCGACGCAAGTTTGAAAGTAACCATAGATAGATAGACAGAGAGACAGTTAGACAATTAGGTAGAGAGAGACAGACAGGTAGATAAACAGGTAGAGAGAGACAGACAGGTAGATAGACAGGTAGAGAGAGACAGACAGGTAGATAAACAGGTAGAGAGAGACAAATAGACAGAAAAAAGACACAGACAGATAGGTAGACAGGCAAATAGACAGAGAAAGACAGTTAGAGAAACAGTGAGATAGATAGATAGATAGATAGATAGATAGATAGATAGATAGATAGATAGACAGAATGTTAGACAGAGAGATATACAGTAGTTTTTTTTTTTTTTAGTTTTTTTATTAGGACAGTCTCATATTGATAGGAAAGGTCTAAGACAAGGATCAGCAATCTTCGGCACTCCAGCTGTTGTGAAACTACAACTCCCAGCATACACTTATTTCTATGAGCAAGTATGGATGCTGGGAGTTATAGTTTCACAACAGGTTGCCTACCCCTGGTCTATGACATATGTAGTCAAAGTGCTGAACAATCTTTGGTCGTCCCAAAGGGTTGTATGGAATGACTCCACTACATTCAAGATGGAGAACGAGACCCCTGTTCTTGTGATCAGTGATCCCCACCGATCAGATGCTTATACTATGCGGAGTGTAGGGAATAGGTGTGGTTGGTGAGAACATTATGTATCTGAGAACCATAAGGCAATTAGGGAGACGCACAGGTAGAAGCAGGCGCAGTTGTCACCTGGAGAGCATACAGAATACATAGAGCAGGGCTGGAGACATCCACAAGGTCCATGCCTGTAGGGCTCGTAGACGCGCAGGATCTGCTAGAATCTATAGGGGGTGACGATTCCTTAGCTGTGCTGTCATCTGGCGACCATATCACCACTCTTCCAGGATCCATAATGAAGGAGTGCACCCGCCTGGCTCGTGATCAGAAACGAGGACGACAGCGCTGGAGTCGCCATGGGGGGCAGGAGGCTCAGATCGGAGCAGCAGCAATGGCTTCTGGGAGCAGGCAGGAGGTGGTTGCCGGCGATGCTGAGACTGCAGAATAAATCTGAGAAGCTTCACAGCACGTCGGCCACCGGGAGACAAGTGACGCAAAAGAAGCCCTGCTATAGTCTGGCACAAGGAGAACTCCCTGCCTGCATCTTAAAAGGCCCTGTTCACACTGCACTTCCATAGATGGGCCTTGGGATATGGCTGCACTTTCTGCACAGTTACTTATGGGAACAATTGATCAAATTGGAAAACGTTGTAAAAAGGTCTATTCCATCAGCTTTCCGCTGCAGTGTATGCAGCTCTACTCTGTCTAGAAGAAAACCCTGGAACCTGACTGACCAAAGTCAACAGGGCAGGGGTCCGAACGGATCAGAACATGGACTCTCCTTCCATTTAAATTCTGTCAATCTGGAGGTGGAATTTAAAGGGGTAATCTGGATTCAGTAAATAAAACGCATCCATTTTTTAATGAGATGTTATACAATTTTCTGATATCCTTTGTGTAACAATTCCTCGTGGCTTTCAGTATCTCTGCTTGCTGCCACTCAATAGCAGCATTCATTTGTTCGATAAGGACGAATGGTCTGGCCATGGTTTCGGTTTGTGCAGCCACTGGCGGCTGTGGGTGGGCCCGACTCGCTGACCGTTTGGTCATATAAGGGTCCATTTACACGTCCGTTGTGCATTGCGGATCCGCGATACACCCGGCTGCCAACCCCATAGAACTGCCTATTCTTTACAAGAATAGGACATGTTCTATTTTTTTCCGGAGCCGCGGACCGGAACTGTGTGCTATCCGCATCCATTCCTGCACCATAGAGAATGAATGGGTCCGCACCCCCAGAATTGCGGAATGGGAGCGAACACATTCTACGGACGTCTGAAAAACCTCAGGTTTTGAAGTTATCCTCTATCCACAGAAAAAGGATAACCAACTGATCAGTGGGGGCCCGACCATTGGGAACCCCACTGATCCCAAGAACTAGGGTCCCGTTTCCTCACTCTGATGGAGCATACACCCTGCCACTCGATTCATTCTCTATGGGAGTGCCGGAGACATCTTCACTCACATGTTTCAGCAGACCAATAGAGAAAGTATGGAGCAGTAGGGCACGTGCCCAACCTGCCGCTCCCTAAGATCAGAGGAACGAGACCCCCGTTCTCAGGATTGGTGGAGGTCCTGTAAACCCCAACCTATACTGTAAACAGGGGATAACTTAAAAACTTGGCAGAAACAACTGGAACCACAGACATGAATGCCTTATGATTAAGACTACTGACTATACACAATTATCAGCTGTCAGATAAATGGTCGCTTGGCTGAAAGTTACGTCATCTGACCTCCCCATACATGCTAAGTTCTGCAGAATGTGTATGTGTGTTCAATGAGGACAGAGGAGAAAGAGGGGAGGCAGTATCCGGGTATGGCTACTTTCACACTGGCGTTTTTGGGTCTGCTTGTGAGATCTGTTTCAGGGCTCTCACAAGCGGTCCAAAACGGATCAGTTTTGCCCCAATGCATTCTGAATGGATAAGGATACGTTCAGAATGCATCAGTTTGGCTCCGTTCCGCCTCCATTCCGCTCTGGAGGCTGCTTGCAGCGTTTTGGTGTCCGTCTGATGGATCTGAGCCAAACGGATCCGTCCTGACATACAATGTAAGTCAATGGGGACGGATCCGTTTTCAATGACACAATATGACACAACAGAAAACTGATCCGTCCCCCAATGACTTTCAATGGTGTTCAAGATCCGTTTTGCTTATGTTCATGATAATACAAACGGATCCGTTCTGAACGGATGCATGCGGATGTATTATTAGTGTGGATCCGTCTGTGCAGATACATGACGGATCCGCACAAGACGCCAGTGTGAAAGTAGCCTATGCCAGATGCAATGAACTCCGGGAGGATGTTCCTCTAGCAGAAGATTTGTGTGAAAGCCTAACTTTAGGTTCTAAATAACCTTTGTCTGTGTAATATCCTTTAACTATTAAGGAGAAGGAACATGAAATCCATCGGACCACAAGTTCTACCAGCGTAACATCTAATAACGAGGATTTAATCCTATTTACGAAGCATGGAAGATGAAGTTGGAGGATGTGCCGCTCAGTCATAAGGTATTCATGTCGGTGTCCACTTTGTTTCACTTAAATGGCATTAAATTGTATTTCGCGGAAGGGTCAAGGAGGTTACAGAGTCAGCGGTGAAAAATGGTCACAAGTCTCCACACAAACTAATAAGAAGCAAGTAAATTTTCTACTGGACGTATAGCTGTGTGCCTTGTACCTGTGGGACTTCTTATAATCAGGTTTCCTGTTTCAGCTGCTGGGGACCTATATACAAATCTATATTAACCAGCAACATTATTATTACATGCCACTAAGTCCGGTGGCCATAGAAGCCTATGCCTTGTCTTCTGGCTGGGTTTCCAGACTTCCCAGTGACAGGTCCACTTTGTATCCACCATGTCCACCCCCCATATTTGTTATTGGAGCCCTAACTAAGTCCGGTGGCCATAGGAGCCTATGCATTGTCTTCTGGCTGGGTTTCCAGACTTCCCAGTGACAGGTCCACTTTGTATCCACCATGTCCACCCCCCATATTTGTTATAGGAGCCCTAACTAAGTCAGGTGGCCTTAGCAGCCTATGCCTTTACTTCTGGCTGGGTCTCCAGACTTCCCAGTGACAGGTCTACTTTGTATCCACCATGTCCATTCCCCAGATTTGTAAAAGGAGCCTTAACCCTCTTCATAAATCAAGCTGTCATACCATAAAAATAATAATCAGGTTCTTAAAATGGTTGTCTCATGAAAAATAGTCTAGTTTTCAAACCAGCACTGGGATCTGAATACTTAAAGGGGTTTTCCAGGATTTTAATATTGATGATCTATCCTCAAGATAAGTCATTAATATCAGATCGGCGGGGGTGCCGGGTGTCGGATCCCTGCCGATCTGATATTGATGACCTATCCTGATTCCTGCCTCGTTCCTATAAACTTGAATAGGAAGGAGCCGCCCCATTAAAATGAATGGGACGGCTTGTATCTACACCTCACCGCTGTCATGTCGAAGGTGAGCAGGTAAACACACAAGGGTAGGCCTTCTCTTCAACCAGCTGATCGCCAGGGGTACCGGTTGTCAGACCCCTGCCGATCTGATATTGATGACCTCTCCTGAGGACTTCCCAGTGCTTGAGATGGGAATGCTCCTTGCTCCTTTAAGTCATGTCAGGTAGATCATGTCTTATTGATTACATGTGTGTGTGTGGGGTGGGGGTGTTGCTTTTAGCTATTTATGGGGAAACTCTTACTTTCTAGAAAAAATCTAGCTGGAGAACAAAAGGTTTATTGTAAGCATCTACTATGGGTTTTTTCTCCAGATCTCCAGATCTAGTCTTCTATAGTCTCTAGGTGGCTACATGATAATAATCTTAAATAATCACCTACATGGACAAAGTGACAGGCCACGTCCACTAACGTTGGTGGGGGGGTTATATCCTCCATACAATACACATCAGATGAAGGGGTCACAGCCAACGAGTGTGTGACTCCTGTGAACTATGGAGGACCAGATACAAGGTCGGCTGGGAACACCAGCCCCGAGTGGGAGACAATATTAGCAAATACATTTTAGAAGCTAATATCTCTTTAATACCACGTAGTCATAAGAATGAAAGGTACACATTATTTTAGAAAGTGGGCTATGTCTCTAGCGCCCATTATATACAAAATATACATACTAAAAATAAAAATAAACCTATAGAGAAAACTCCTTACAGAAATGAGCTTGGCGTCCTAGCGGTGGAGTAGGTGAGAATCCCTAGAGATGCTGTGAGGCAGATCATCGATTTTATTCTTGATGGGGAGCTATTAAACCAGCAAACACACTGACCTTGTGAGCCGAGGCAGGAGCCATAGAGAGCGTTAATATCGGCACTCACTAGTGCAGAATCCTCCAAGCACAACCAAATACTAGTAGCACCTGCCTCTGTCCATGTATTCATGCCCCATGTCAAGTGTCTTCACAGTTTGGCTCGTATTCCTGAATGGGCGTTCCCCATCACAGCGATGGACGCTGAAGATAACACGATTCTGGAATCAATAGGTGGACGATGGCAGACAGCGGGCTACGGCACAAACAATGGGTGCAATTGTCTCTTATCTGAAACTCAAGACTGTACAGGATTTTTCTGCAAACTTTCTGTTAGAAATATTCCAGACTAAGGGCTCATGCACATGAACGTATTTTCTGTCCGTGTCCGTTCCGTTTTTGCGGACCGTATACGGAGCCATTCATTTCAATGGGTCCACAGAAAAAAGACTATGTCCATATTTACGCTCCGCAAAAAAACACACAAAAAAAAAAACATGTCCTATTATTGTCCGCATTACGGACAAGGATAGTACTGTTCTATTAGGGGCCAGCTGTTCCGTTCCGCATGCACGCGGATGTCATCCGTATTTTTTGGGAATCCATTTTTTGCAGATCGCAAAATACATACGGTCGTGTGCATGAGGCCTAAGGATACATGCACACGAACGTGGTTTGGTGAGGCCAATGATAGTTGGATTTTCGGTGAGTTGCGTATGGCATAAATAGTGCTGAAAATGACATTATTCTTGGCATCAAAAAGCAATGGAGGCGGGACAGAATTGAAACTGGTGGCCGTATGAAGAAATCCACAATTTTTTTTATTTGTAGTGTTCCTTTAAAATTGTGCTTCATCCCAAAAACAGTTGATGGCAGGACATGATGGAAGGTTATTTTCAATCGATAAGACCTAGGTCCGTACATCATGCTTCTAAACTACAGGTCTTCACTAGTTTTATTAAAACATGCCAGTCTTGACAATTGACCCTCAAGCTGCTGAGAATTGAAACTCGAAATGAATTATTGTGGCGGCTAATCTCTGTCTTGGTCCACTGATGTACTGTAGGACAAAGAACTTGGATGATGAATCTAAAGACTAGTATGAGTAACATCAATAGCTTTACTGTATTATACTTATAGGACACTCTAGAACATGTCACCATATTAGAAGTGGCCTTGACAAAACCATTTTAGGTGGAAGGTCTGGCTTCATCTTCAACCCCCAGCGATTGTTATGGAGTGAAAGCTAGTAGAGAGGTGTCCCAAGGGAGGGACTATGTAATATGATCTTCGTATACTCCTATGGACATTAGCAAGGTCTCATCAGAATATCAGGTCTCATTACAAGCTACTCTAGAACACGTCAGCATATTAGAAGTGGTCTCATAAAGACAAGACCATTTATGGTGGAAGGTCTGGCTTCATCTTCAACCTAATAGAGTGGTGTCCCAAGTGAGGGACTATGCAATATGATGGCTGTATCCTCTTATGGGCATTAGCAAGGTCTCATCAGAATATCAGGTCTCATTACAAGCCACTCTAGAACACGTCAGCATATTAGAAGTCAAGGCAATTTTAGGTGGAAGGTCTGGCTTCACCTTCAACCTTCAGCGATTGTTATGTGAGTGAAAGCCAATAGAAAGGTTGTCCTAAGTGAGGGACTATCCAATATGATGTTCGTATGCTCTTATGGGCGTTGGCAAGGTCTCATTACAAGCCACTTTAGAACACGTAAGCAAATTAGAAGTAGTCTCATAAAGACAAGACCATTGTAGAAGATCTGGCTTCACCTTCAACCTTCAGTGATTGTGTGAGTCAATGCTAATAGAGAGGTGTCCCAAGTGAGGGCCTAAAAATTATGATGATCATATACTCTTATGGGCATTAACAAGGTGTCATCAGAATACCACCCCATGTCCCAACAGTATTCCTGCATTTTATAACTATGATTGAAATTACCCTCTGAAATCACCATCAAAATCTATTCTTTGGAGACGTCATAGAGATCTGGGAGTAAGAAAATTAGCATCATTTTTTTTCGAATACACTGCGGATTTTATAACTAAAAATATGAGAAGCAGTCGAGGCTCTTAGGCCACACTGACTTGGGAAAACAGGGCAAAATATTACAGTGAAAGATTTGTCTTTAGATAATGTGCAGAGTATGCAGTTATTAACTCTGCGTCTCCTCGGTGCTCATCTAATCCTCGGATCAGCTAGGCTAAACAGCTTATTTGGCCGTCCATTTAAAGGCAGGTTCTTGTATGGTAAACTGTTATAAATCCTCATTATCCTAAATAAAATTACAGCACTTTAAAGCGTTTCCAGGGACGACCATCTCGCTTCTAAACAACTGCCTTGGCGGGGTAAATGGGCAACCATTTTTGCAGTGTTTGTGACACAGTGGGGTGTCCGTTCGAAATTGTCACCCTGTTAGCAAACCAATTCTACATATTAAAATGAATGTGCTGCTTGTTTGCTGGGTAGGGGAGACGGTGGGAGGGGGGAGACGGTAAAATAATTTATAAAATCAAACACTGTTAAGAGAATTCTAGGACTTTAATCAGCATGGAGAGCGCACCCTCCCCTTGTCTTCACACGTGCTCCCTATAATTCCCGTATATTGCCTGAATTCTCTATTACTGTCTCACTCTTGCCCACTCATTACCACAGTCTCATTTCCACTTTGTGTTGCAGTCTCTCGCTCTCCAATAGCACTCTCTACGCGTTTCACTCTTTCGACTCCTTCTCTTTCTGCCATCTCTCTCTTTCAAATGAGTCATCTGTACGTACAAGTAAATTAAAAATTGATCCATGCCCTTCAATCTGGCAGCCCAGGTCTGAAATGTTTTCCATCTACGTTCAGCCCCAGATGTCACCGCGTGCCTGTCCCTCCAGAATTTTCCTTGTATTTAATCTTAATAATGTTTTCTTTTTCTCACTGAGCCGCACAAAGAACTGTGTCATGTGGGCTTGCAATCAAATACTAGCACCACATAAAGACAGGTAATATATAACATTAATTAGACAACAGGTAGAACTGAAGTCATTTTAAGTGGCTTTTCAGCCATCGACATCTCTTTTCATGCTTTGCTAGAACCAGTTCTCCAAGTCCCCTGTCCACCAGCATGGCCCTGGCGGAAGAGGTTGTATAGACTGTTGGCCATGCATTCTTAGCCATGGAGATTTGGCGAATCCTCTCCAAATAACGCAGAAAAAAACTCAACCTACGTTTTATCACGAAAGACTCAGATCTGCTGCATCCAAACCTGCAAGAATCTCAAGAGCCGAAAAGTAAAACACATAGCTTCTAGTCATAATTTGTAGGACTGTAGAGTTGGTAAGTCATACTTCCGTCTCTGCCGCCTTTATTTTTCCACACTCTAACCTCAGTTTCTTCTGGATCGAAATTTTAATTGTAGACCAGCATGTGGTCAATGAGGTGACCCTGAACCACCATTCACTCCTTTTAGAAGTATCTCAGAGGCCATTCGGTTCTTGGGCTGAGTAGCAAGATCTTCTCCAGTCTTGACTAATTACAGAAAGGATTACGTTATTAATGGCCATCAACCAACTGGACATCTACCTTTAAAAAGGATCCAATAGATGGCAACCAAATTAATGTCAGGTAGAGTAATGGTTTTATTACACGCTATGAAGTGTTCTCCTGGCAATCGTGTACTGTTTCTCCTTGCTTTCCTTGGTGTATGGTTTTAAGACCACATAGCTGGATGTGCGATCAAGCACTGTAGTAGTAGTAGACAGATGATGAGCTAGAAGTAATTAGAATCAGTTCACACAAACCTAAGCCTCTTAGGTAAGTCTTAAGGCCCCCTTACACATTACTCACCAATAACAGTGGGTTCGGCTGATAGTCTAATGTGTATGAGGAGCTCTCAAATCTCCCCCAACACTCAGTGGAGAGAAGGATCAGGAGAAGAGAATATTTTCACCCGATCCTTTTGTTCTCCTGGGAGATAAGCCCCCACCAAAAATGCCTGGCAATGACTTCCTCCCCTATCCACATTGAATAGACATATACATTCGGCCAAGCCAAATGAGTATGGGAAAGCCGTGGGGGTGTTGGGGAACATAGCTGTTGGGCGATCGTTCGGCTGAAAGCTACGGAGGAAAGCATTAGAGATATGGCATTATAACATCTCTTGTTGGATGGCAAACAACCAGGTAAGAGACCAAGTCAACAAATCAGCACAAACCCAATCCCGGGAGTTTTTTCTTTTCTGCATTGTGATCAATGTAGATCGCGTTGTTGACAAAAGGAGGGGGCTCTGGGGTATAGTGTGACAGGCCTGGGCCTAATAAAGGACCCCATATTCTCTGTTAGGGCATATCTTAGGTTTGCCCTCACAGATGCCAGTGCATTTTGCATCCACACACAGTAATGTACCATGAAAAAGACATATGGCAGTAAGGCCTCCTGCACACGACCGCATTGTTTTACGGTCCTTTTTAGCAGGGGTCCGTTTTTCCGCTTCAGTAGTGTTTCCGTTTGTGATCTGTTTTGTGATAATGTTTTAACAGTAAGTACATTGAAAAATTGGGCTGGGCATAACATTTTCAATCGATGCTTACGCAAAAACGGAACGGATCCGGAACACATACGGATGTATTCCGTAAGCATTCAGTTTTTTTTGCGTCCCCATTGACTTGAATGGAGCCACGGAACGTGATTTGCAGGCAATAGTAAGACTTGTTCTATGTTTAAATGGAACGGGAAATACGGAAACTGAACTCATACGGAGTACCTTCCGTTTTTTTTGAGGACCCTTTGAATTGAATGGTTCCGTAAACGGTCCATATACGGAACGCAAAAAAAGGGGGAAAAACGGTTGTGTGCACTAGGCCTTAATTATCAAACAAAAAAATAAAAATACGGCCTCTCATAACTATTTAGTCTTAGGCCTCTTTCAGACGGGCGCTGCGGGTGCACTCCGTCAAACAGTGCGGGTGCGTTGCGGGAATCGCCGCGATTTTTCCCTGCGAGTGCAAAGCGCTGTCATGCGTTTTGCACGCGCGGGAGAAAAATCGGCACTTTTGGTACCCAGACCCGAACCTGCACTTCTTCACAGAAGTGCATGTTTGGGTCAGAAATTGTCCCGCTGGTATTATTTCACATTATAACATAGTTATAATGTAAAATAATACCCTTGGCCATCTCCCTAATGTTTAAACTGGTGCAGAATGAGTTAAAATAATAAACTAATAATTACTTACCTGTTCCATTTGATCGCGAAGCCCGGCCTCCTCTCCGTTAGCTTGAAAGATGTAAAGGACCTGTGATGATGTCACAGCATCACATGGCCCAATCACCTGCTCCATCACTATGGTGATGGAGCATGTGATTGGTTCATGTGACCATGTGACATCATCCAAGGTCCCTAACCACTATCCACAGCCTGAGGATAGTGTTTAAGGACCTTGGATGATGTCACATGGTCACATGGACTAATCACATGCTCCATCACCATAGTGATGGAGCATGTGATTGGGCCATGTGTTGTGACGTCATCACAGGTCCCTTAGATCATAGATGCTGCAGGGAAAGAGAGGACAGATTGCGACTACGCGATCAAGTGGCTAAGGTAAGTTAACTTTATTATTTTTAACCCCTTCCTCATCATTTAACAATGCATTCTTTATTAAGAATGCTATTATTTCCCTTATAACCATGTTATAAGGGAAATAATAGAGATTGGGTCCCGTTGCTAAGCAGCAATGCGGGAAAATCGCAACGCATCCGCACTTAGTTGCGGATGCTTGCGATTTTCCCGCATCCCCATTCACTTCTATGGGGCCTGCGTTGCGTGAAAACGCAGAATATAGAACATGCTGCGATTTTCACGCAACGCAGAAGTGATGCGTGAAAATCACCGCTCATGTGCACAGCCCCATAGAAATGAATGGGTCCGGATTCAGTGCGGGTGCAATGCGTCCTCCTCACGCATTGCACCCGCGCGGAAAACTCGCCCGTGTGAAAGGGGCCTTAGAAGCAAAAAAAAAAAAAAAAAAAAAGGTATGGCTGATGGAATGTAGAGGCAAAAAAATAAAATTAAAAAACATCTCCTGGTCCTTCATGGCTCGGTCATTAAGACGAGTGAAGAAAAAGTTGCCATTTTCATGAATTTCTCATTATGTGGTTTTGTCTCCTCAGAGATTGCGGGGTTAACACTTCCACAAGTATTACTCCGTTTTTTCCCTTCCTTTATAAATGCCACTGACTGCTCTTTTAACAGTTTCCGACACCGCTGATATTTCCTTATTTTGCTGGCTTGAAAGAAAGAAAATAATTATTCGCTTGTTTACACTTTCTAACAATGAATATACTAAATCAAAGCTAATTAAGGACAAGGGCTCGTTTTGCTAAGTGTTGACAACTCATAATTAAGGGCTTAGTGAGAATCTGACACCCTTTGTGCGTTTGACACAAATCCTATTTTAATAGTTTTCACAGCAATTAACCCGTCCGCAAAGACAATGTGTAGAACTCATCCACGCACACTTCATTTCATGTAGTTTCTGGCTGTTATTTTACTTTATTTTTTTTTTACATTTTTAAAACTGTAAGAGAACAAAATTGCAGGCTGCTGAAAATGGCGGCCCGTGTCACGTAGACAGATGCCGAGAAGTGACTTGAAAAAGCCAAACCAATTTTCTAGATCTGAATAACCTACAAGGCTCCGACCTTCTGTATTAATAATTGCTATATATACCGTGAACATCTCTGCAACAGCCATTAATACAAAGGAGAAGTGGCTATAACGTGTACAGTGCACCCAGAGTTGGAGAAAGCTAACTGTAGAGTAATATCTACTTTCTTGTAGAGTTTCTCTCTTAGTGATATGAAAAATGTGGTCTTACGTAAATGACTACACAGCTTCTACAAGATATCATTGAGTCATCTGCTACTTCTCCCCAACCCACAAGTCTTTCTGTTATCTAGTTGTTTCGGGTTCCCCTTCACACCTATTGCTCGCAACCCCTTCCTCATTGGCCCTGGAAACCATGCACGTTAGATTAATGTCAGCCAAAGACTACTTTAACACTAGCGGCAAAGCATTTTTGGTGGTGAGGTGGTGGCTTATCTCCCAGGAGGACAAAAGGATTGGATGAAAATATTCACTTCTCCTGATCCTTCTCTCCTCTGACATCATGTGGTGGGGGAGTTCTCTGCTGGAACAGCCTGCTGGAGTTCTCCGGGAACCAGCATAGCCGGATAGTTCCGCACGCCGCTGGACCCCATTGACTATAGTGGGATTCGGCAGGGATAGGGCCATTTCCTGTCCAATGCCATGATTCGGCCGGACAAAAACTGTTGCATGCAGACATTTTTGTCTGGCCGAATCCCGGTATTTATTCCAGGGAGTGGCCAAATCCAATTATATGAGACGGAGTCGGGCACGCATGCAGCACTATCCACCACCATCTCCGCCAGAACCGCCTACTGGATTCGCTTTGCCCCAAGTGTGAAAGTAGCCAAACCATCAGATTTTGGCAGAACTGGCCAACAATCTACGGATCTACTGGAGGCATCCCCCAATGGCAGATGTAGGGGAGCTAAGGATATCACAGTTGGATATCAACATGACTGATCTTATCATTCTTGAGAAGATACCTTACTCCTTCCCCCCAACGCTATTCAGAGAATGCTTGGTCCAAATGAGTGTGCATGTTTATGGGGTAGTCGGGAGAGAAAAGCTTTTCAAAATGTATGGCCATCTCAAGATTTGTTGCCGGTGTAAGAAAATACAAGCTCTACATGACCTACAAGGCTCTGTGACCCTCTAGAGTCTGTTCTATATTATTACAAAGAAACGCAGTAAGATCTATATTCCACATTCTGGCTACAGCCATCCTAAGAGAATATGAGCGAGCACAAGAAAGTGAAGAAGAAGCTCAGCTATCTAAATAAAGGTGAATGCTGGTTAAAAGGAGTGTCTGTCAGCAGTTTTGTGGCCCAAACTCTGCAGCCTGTGGGGCCTGCTCACTTCCGATGCACTTGAAGGAGCGTTGCCTGTGACATTCAAAGTTTATTTTTACAAAACTCTATTGATTAAAAGTTGCCTCCCTGTCTCCACCTATTTCTGTCAGCAGTTTTGCATCAACAAAACTGCTGACAGACTCATCACTAAAAACTTCAAGAATTCCATGTCAAGCTGATGGTCCACTAGGTCCTCAGTTCACCCTCCCTTTTACTGGTTGGGAAAATGATCTTGTTTATTGGGAAAACATACAAACTAGCAGCTGTTTTATGGGAATAGATTAACGTCCATTGAGCTACAGTCCAGCATGGTGTATCTTCATTTTACACAATGGACTGCGAGATCTAATTGATAAGCATCAGAAATGGCAAAGAATTGTTCAAAGATAACGTTTCCTTAGACCTCGAGAGTGAAGGTAGTGAATGAGCTGACTGAGGGAATGGTCTGTAGACACGGGTCTTCCATTTAGAAAGCCTTTACGTCTTCAATCATGTGGGATATACACGTCTACAGACCTTTCCATCAGTCACACATTCTGGGACTATATTGTAGAGTCCATCCTAGTGTCCTTAAGACTGGTCTTGTGTAAAAGAAGAATTGAGCTACTGAGTGCAAATTGCCCGGATCTGGAATGAGTTTCTCCTAGCAATTACACGAAAGGCTCCCTGACTATATACATCTAGGCTCTTCTACAAAGCACATACAGTATATGTATTTTTCAGGTGGTCCATGGGCTACTGAAAAGTGAAATTACATGTTAGTTACGGGGCAAAGATTTCATGTAAGCCTCCGCGCACTTTCCTTCATGATTTACAAGGAAGGCTGTAAATTTTCCCAATCTCTATATAGACCCGATGTATACTAATAAACTATTTTGGGGCAAAATTGCAATAAACAAAAAAGTTTAGCGCTATGCTACGTATAGTGATGTAGTCCCTACTACCTAATACTTCTGGAGTATCACAGCACATCTGGCTGCCTTAGGCTTTCCCTTTAAGACGATACTGATCCTTTGCAGCCCCGGAGAGGGTAGGTGGCTGGCGTTTTTAACCCTTCTGTCTTGTCTGACACCAAAGTAGTTACTCTTCCGTCTTCATCAGTCAGCCAGGAGGGACCGCTAAACCCTCATCTTTGGCATTGCTTGTCAGTGAAAGGCAAATTCACACAGCCCCTCAGCCCTCGCTATGCAGGCATGGTCTTCTCCAGCTGCAGCTTAATTTCCTGTGACTTGCCTAATTACTGTAATTAAGGATTAATTGCCATTAATTATTCACACATAAGCTCATCGCAAATCATGGGGTAAATGTCTTATGAAGGCTGCCATACAAGCCATGTATAAACACACTGAGATGCTCCGGGCGGGAGGAAGAATTGCTGGAGGACTGGAGCTAATTTCCAGTCGTTGCTCTAACGAAAACAGCCATAATTCTCACCTAAAAAGACGACGGCTCCTCAGGTAGAGCCGCCAGCTTCCTCCACATTTACGGTGCGCCTCGTTTTGGGGCGTAAGGGGGATTTTTGTAAGGTTGGGTGTCTCTTCTGTTTGCATACTGGTCGCTGTCCAGTGCTGACCAGTACAGGGAGACACTGTGAGCCTACAGTCAAAGCTGTGCTACAAGCTGCTGACGTGTGGCAGTCCAACAGTACATACCTTTTAACCGATTCAGCAGGACTCCGTCATATAGACCTAAAATGTCTATTAGAAAATGAGATCTCTGCTTCTCTTTAATGGAAAAGCACACACGACCCACACACCGGGGCGCGTCAATGCCATGCAATGCATTAGGGGGCAAAATATACATATATAGCCCCCTAGCTATTTCCACCGACTGTATTCCTCATTATAAAACATGATTTTTTTTATTTTCTTTACCAGGATCCCGGTGTACTCCACGGAGTTAAACATTTATGCTAATGGTCCGTCTGTTTAATGCGCAAAATGCTTCTCTTTGTTAAGTACGTCAGTTAATGAAGCCTTTATGTAGAATTTACATCATATTGGCATGTAAAAATAGGGAGGAAATGGGTGGAAAAATAAAGAAGAAATTTTTGTAAGTCAGGTGCTTAGACTATAAAATATTAATATTCATTTCCCACATCAAATGGCAAAAAAAAAAAAAAAGACAATAGATTTCCCTGTGTAAAGGAAAGGCACGGGAACGTGGAGATTCTCGTTAAAATAAAATATATATATAATAAAACAAATTATATCGGAACGTCTGAAAAATATCCAATGACATAAAATGTGAAGCAGCGTTTCATCTCTGTCTGGAGCAGAGGTTGTCACTCTCTAACTGCCTACAGCGTCGGCTAAACATGGCCCATCGCCTCGCACCCTCTGCTCGGTGCATGCCTCGCGCCTCCCAGGGACTGTCATTTAATTGATACGTCCCCATTCATCGTCACCTTGAGTCGGTGCTGGCAGCTGCAGTGTCACTACCCATTTATGGGCTGGGAACTCCCCTGATCAGGGTAATTAAGAGTTTACGTGTTAATTGGTGTAAATACAAAGATGGCAGTTGAGGGCGTTAATTTCAGAGCATGGCCGTAAATTGTTGAGCTGATTAGAAGAAGGACAGGAGAGGGGGGGGTGCAGAGGAATTGGGCTCAGTCGTGAACAGGAGACAAGTGTTTTAGAAACTCCTAAAGATTAATCTCATTTTATTAAAACTCCTTCTTCTCCCTAACAGCATCTGTCATTAGTTCCATACAGCCTGATCCTGCCATCGACGGCACACTCCACTCCTAGAAGTCACCTCGGTTTGCCCACCAGAGCAGAGCAATCAGATGACGTTCAGATCTGTTTGCTGTATACATGCAACCTGGTATAAAGCTTTATATGATCCTTCAAGGAGTTTTTCAGAATATTTTAGGGGGTTTTCAAGGACTTGTGTATTGATGACCAAATTGTAAGTCGTCAATATCAGATCGGTGGAGCTTCGACACCCTGCACCCCCACGATCAACTGGCAGCGGAAGCACAAAGCCAGAAGAAGTCAGCTCCATACACCGCGTAGTGGCCGTGTTGGGTTACTGCAGCTCAGCCCACATTCCAGTGAATAGGAGCTGAGCTGCAATAAACACGATAGGCCACACTACACAGTGTATGGCGCTGTATGCTTCAGGCTCCAGGCCCTATTACACTGTACGATTTTGGGTCGATAATGGGGAATACAAACATTCGTTACCAATACTCAGCTAGTATAATCGAGCAGCCGATGTATGGGCAAAGATGCCCATCAGCTCGTTCATCGGGCGATCTGCATGGATGAAAGATGCCAGATTATCGGCAGCACATCTTCCTGTAACATCAGGGACGTGCTGCCGATCATGAATAGAGAAGAATTAGGGAGGAGTGACTATCATTTCTCCCACATTCAGTATGCATCAGCCTGTGTAATCAGGCAGGCGTAAATGAGTGCCGACGGATAGGTTATCTTCCATCGGCACTCGCACTGGCCAAAGATCGGGCAGTGCAATAGCACCCTTAGTTTCACTGACCAAGGCATGGGTGCTGGTTGTCGGACCCTGAGCGATCTGATATTGATGACCTACTCTAAGGATACGTTATCATTATCCAAGTCCTGGGAAACTCCTTGAGATGAGTTTTAATAGAGCTAGAATTTAAAATAAAGTTGTTCTGTACTTATCTTAGTAATTTTGTGACATTAATCTCGTGGCAGCCAGTCAACGCCATATGATCTGGTGTCAGCATGGACACCATTTCATATCGGCAGCCTCAAATGCCTCCTGCCATAATCCATAAAAAAGGACCATCAATGTCAAAGGTCCCAATGGTGAGGTCCAGAAGTAAGAACCTCACTCCATGTTATAATCAAGGTGGTTTTAATATGTATTTGGAAGCTTCCCCCTGGTTAGTCACATGTACACTATCCACTAAAACACAAGGAACTTCTAATTTAGGACATTGGTGGAGCTCTCTAAGAAATCCTCCAATATGATCTTCTCAAAAGTTCTTACCAATTGAATATTTTTTTTCTGAAAAAGTCCACATTTCTTGTTCTATCTTTGGAACTTGGCTAGATGATCAAGAACGTCCAGCCACCCTAAAAATATCTTCCTTATCCAATGATGTTCATCTCAAAGCAAACAGATTGTTGTCTTTAAAGGGACTCTCCGATTTAGACACTTTACTAGGACTACAGTGATCAGCTGTAGGGTGTGGGTAAATCTGGCAGGAATCTTTCAATTTCCTGACAGCGCCTCTGCAGTGGAAAATAAGTATTACACACTGTCCATTTATATCAATGGATTTTCTGTGTAACGCAGGACAGGTCCTTCAGAGCAAGAAAATTTGGAGCCACTCTCTGCTTTGGCCAAGAGATGATGATCCTGAACGGAGAACCCCGAAATGAACTCAACGCTCCGCAATAGTGGGCATGGAAATGGGCTTTCTAAACTGGACAACCCCTTCAATAATGAAGATTGAAGAAGACGATCCAAAACATGGCAACTACTTTTGGCTGGGTTTGTAGTTATTTCCCAACGACACGTTACAATAGGGTCAACAGTCTGATGGTAAGGACGATATGTGATAACTGTACCTTGTAGAACAAGATTTTGCAATACAATGAAAAAAAAGGGGGGTCTGTAAATGAATCACATAAACCTGCTTTACCAAACAGCCCTGGTGTAATTGAAAGCAGGTGGAAATGATTTCCTTTGTACTTAGATTTGATTCATAAATTCTTAATTATTGAGCATTTAAAGTATATTAAATTGGGTGTAATTTCTCGGCAGTCAAAGGGCTAAATTGAATAAAAAATATAACGTATGATGTCACGGGGAGATTGCAAACGCCGATTGTTCTGTAATCTGCTGTCATGATGTATTTGATGTTGTGGGGCGTCTCTTGTATGTTCAACCAGACCCTTTATCATTAAATGAAGAAGTTGAGCCTTGCTTCACCCATGCTTTCTGGCGGTGGTGGGGTTAACCCCTATTTTCGCCCATATTAGCAGATGTCCTGTTGGAAGTGGATGAGGCGCAGCATAGAATTCAAATGAGAAGGCGCCAAGGCCCCTTTTAGATGCATCACAGTCACTTGTCCCTACCTCTCCACTTGCAAATGACAGTGTCAACAATCGCTGTCCTTCCATCAATCACTCAGGGTCATGAATATACAAGAGGCAGTCTGAGAGAGGCTGGCTACCTCCTGCCGATCAGCTTGGTCTAATTATCTAGGCTTTTCTTCTTTGTCTCGTGAGTGTGGTTGAGGGAGTGTAGTGTTTGTGGGGAGGGGATGCTGTGGTTTTATCGGCTGAGGTTAGCCATCTTGACCCCGTGTGTGGACACAACATGTTTGTTCCTGAGCTTCAGATGTCAGATTTTCTATTCATCATATAAAAAAAAGATGGAGGAACGGGTTAGAGAGATGCACCCCCCCTCCCCCCTCCTGCTTCTTCTTTCTGGAGTCAACAATCTATTCCCACCTCCTACCTCTGTGCTGTCATTTTACAATTGTTGCAAGCGCTCCGGTGAATTAGCATTTTGAGTAATGCACTGAGAATGACTCGCTAATAACTTCGGCCCCTGGATGTGGAGTGTTGATGGTGTTAACTGAATATTTAGTCTTAAGTGACTGGATACGGTGAATGGCAGAAGCAGGCACTCGGAAGGTGCGCACGGGTCTGTTTGTATATGTGCTACATATTAGCCTTTGGCTTTTATGCTGGCTATGGATACATCTCTATCTAGACTGACAACTGGCGTAGCCCATCACTGTATGATAGACTGGTTGGAATCTCCGGGACGATGTTCAGACATGTCCAAAACTGGTCAACATTGAGCTTGAGGGTAGGGTGGAGTGCCAAGCTGCTAACAGGTCCCATGAGAACCAGGTACCCTTGCCCAGAACTAAGAACATGTATAAAACCAACATGGCCACCCACTCTTCTGCAAAAATCAGTAATTCGGTTATACTGGCAGGGAATACACATCGCCCAGGTGGGGCCAACATCACAAAGCCAAGACGTATAAAGCAATAATTCCTATTAGAAGCCGTGTCACATCAGTTGTTTGAAAAGCAGAACTTTAATTTAAAATTGGATGTCCTTCTTAAAGGGGTTATCCAGGAAATGATAATGATGACCTATCCTTAGGATTCGAGTTTCTTGCATTCCCACTGATCAGCTGTTCCAGGAAGCCGCCTGTACGGTGATGTCATATGGCCTAGGAACAGGCCACGGCGCTCACGGATGGCCAGGCCTCTCCAAACAGCTGATCGGTGGGGGTCCCAGGAGTAGCATTCCCACCAATCTGAAATTGATGACCTATCCTGAGGATAGGTCATCAATATTATTTCCCGGATAACTCCTTTAAAGGGAGTGGACTGTTTAATTTAACTTAATTGGGTACAAATCATGGGGATTTAGCTGGACATACACATTAGCTAAATGGCAACTGAACCCGACAATTCTGGTAGGACCAGCTGACCATCTTTTCTGTATGGGAAGCTCCCAACTCTCCATCAAGAGTAAAGGATCGGGTGTTTGATTTCAACTGTCCAATCCTGTTGTTCTCGGGGAGATAAGCTGCCACCTGAGAGGTCTGACAGAGTCTTTCTTCCCTCTACTTGTTCCCGACTGTGCATGGGTATGAAGCAGTGGTGCACAAGTATGACGACCGCTCTTTTCACTTCTGTGGGACTTCTGTAGTTGGCATTTCATAGACAGTTAAGCCCCACCACCGCCCTACGGACACAGGAGAATCAGGACCCATTTTGTTGTGATGATGGGTCAGGGGGTTGTGATTATACATTTACCATCTATCCCAGGGATCAGCAACCTATGGCACTCCAACTGTTCTGAAACTACAACTCCCAGCATGCTCTTTTCCTTTATATGGGAGTTACAAGAACAGTTAAGCAAGTGTGCATGCTGGGAGTTGCAGTTTCACAGCAGCTGGAGAGCCGAGGATTGCTGGCCTGATCTATCCTGTATCTAGGTGAACGAAGTTGGTCATGGTCAACCCCACAAAAAAAGAGTTGACCTGCAACACCAGAGACAACACCCTGACATTTCTGGTATTGTATTTGGAAAAAGCAGCCATGTTTTTTCTAATTTTGGACAACCCAAGTCCAAGAGAAGACCTTTAACCAGATGCACCCGTTTCTTTAGTGATGACCACTAATGACTGTCCTTACGTTGGCAGTACTATCTACAAATATAAGTGGCGTATACGTGGCGGGAGGAGACGGCGCCTCTGCTGCACACATTACATGCACACTCTGCGGCTTTGTAGGGCTCTGTGTCTATGACAATTTGCAGATGTCCGCAGCCCGGAGCGTATGAAATAATAAAGCTTGCTAGCTGTAAACATTGCAGAATTCTGACACTATTGATTTATTGTGTCTAACGGTGACATCAAACCGGGTAAGTGACAGAAACACTGTTACGGCTTTAAGAGCCGTTTGTCACCGATTAAAGCTGCCAAACAGGGTTTGCCCGAACTGGCCTGTCAGTCCCAGCGCAAATTACTGCTTCCCTGTGCTGGCTGACGGCGATCTGCAGCAGCCCCTCTGTGCTTTCATTACTCCGTCACTGCAAACACGCAAGGCCAGTCCCAATTTAATATGTGTGTTAATTATGCAAATTATTAATTGGGCTGGAGCTGAAAATGCATACAACGGAGCTGGCTGTTTAAGCCCTGGAGCTCTGGGGAAAGCCTGTTACTTCTGCTGGAGTAGTAGATTAGATCCCAGCTAGGTGAGGAGCCGTCTCAATATTTATGGAAGATCCAGTGTGGAGATAATAAAGGGTCTGATCTTAGGTCTGGGGTCATTGAGATGATGTTTGGGTCAATATTTGAATCACTAGAAACAAGAAAAAATTAATGGTACTGCACTATGGAATTATTAATTGGGGTGGAATTCACACCCTGCAGAACTGCTGAGGATTTTCAGTGTGGATTCCGCAATAAAAAACCATACCAACAATACATGTGGATGGCGGGTTTTAAAAAGGCCCATCCACACGTAGCAGAAAAAAAATCCATGTAAATTCTGTTGCGGATGTTCACTGTAGATTTCACCCTTTGCAATGTATAGGTTTAAAACTGCACCAAAATTCACATATAAAGGTGCAGTCATATCACCATTTGTTTTCCATTCTTCTGATCCGTCAGAAGAACAGAAAAAAAATGGATACATTATGATCAGTTTGCCTCTGTTTTTGTCAATTCCGTTAGGCCGGGTTCATATCTGCGTTGCGAACTGGCAGAGGAACAGACTGGCGGATTCATGGTATTCGGCGTGCACCGCTGGATCCCCCATTCACTGTAATGGTATCCGGAAGGATCTGGACTCTTTCTAGCATATATGCTGGCTTTCGGACGGACAAAAAATACTCTGAACTCCAGCAGTCTGTGCCGGCGGAGGAATAGACTGCCGAAATTCACAGTGCAGATGTGCACCCGCAATGTTAGATCCGTTCTTTTAGGTGAGAGAAAAGGTCCTCCTCGCAGAACTTTTTCTCCTGTCTAAAATAACGGATCTCTGATCACGAACTGATTCCAGCATTGCTGGATGCTACAGCGCCGTCCGACCACATTAACTATAAGGGGGACCGGCGGAGATCTGGCCATAATCCTGCAAATATGGGAGGCGCGGTGAAATCCTATTCATCTCTATAGCTGCCCTTCTACACTGTGTTACTTTGGCACGACACGTGTCATGCTCACCATGTAGCCATACAAGTGTCACCTACACAAAGCTACTGATTTCACTCTTTGGATTGCGATTCTGCTGCGTTTTCGCAACGTATTATAAAGAAGCTAGGTTCACAAAGCCCCCAATCACTTATGGTACATTGTATTGCACTTTGTAGCGGACTTGTGGCATAAATTCCATAATCGGACTTCAGCATTAAATCCATGTGTCCTGATGTGTGACCTGCATCAAATAAGTATGAACTCACCTTTATAGCTACCGGCTTATAATGGGTAAGTGATAAGCAGGGTTTTACTTAGCTCTTGTGTATGCGAGGTCCTGCACCCACTGACATTTCTTCACAGGGTCCATGAAGGATATGGAACCTGATCCCATTCATATATAATGAGTTTTCTTTTCAGCGCAGCAGCCATCATGTCAATGTGAATGCAGCCTAACTGGGTAGGTAGACAATCCGGACCAGAAGTGGACACTGAGTAGTAATCTGAACCGTGCTTATGGCAGGACCAGGCCGCTAAGGCTAGGGTCACACATGCGGCACGAAATCTGGTAGTCTGTTCCACCGAAGAACAAACTACTGAAGTTCACCGCATCCAGTATAGCCGGCTACTGCCGCCCACCGCTGGATCTCTTCGACTATACTGGGCTTCGGCGTACATCCCGGCTTTCAGCTAGACAAATACCAATGTGTCCACCAATATTTGTCTGGCCTAAAGCCCATTATAGTCAATGGGGATCTGGTGGCCAGTAGCAGTATCTGGCTATGCCAGAAATGGTGAAATATGGTGGTTTGTTCTTCTGCCAGAACCGGCCTCCTGGATTTTAAATGGAGTTGCGAACCTGGCCTTAGTATGAATGCATGTGGTGGAGACTGGTATTTAACTACAATGGTTGGATACATAGGGAACCTCTTAGGTTGAACATTCAATCTGACCTGCAGGCAGCAGGATACAGAGCCGGAGGAACGGAGCAGATCGATATATATGTTTCTGGGAAATTATTCAGTAGAACTTGGATGGATGGACTGAAATCTGTGTTTATTCTGGACTTAGGAGTCCAGTGAGCAGTCCTACTCTGTGATTAAGGCCTCATGCACACGACCTGTACTGCAGCCCGCAAACAGCGAATCCACACTACATGGGCACCGGCTGTGTGCGCACCGTATCACAGATGCATTCACTTGAATGGCTCCGCAATCTGGAATGGAGGAACAGATCGGAAGCCTATAGAAGCACTACGGAGTGCTTCTGTGGGTTTTCTGACCGTGCCTCCGCACCGAAAAATTAAAAGTAGTGCATGCACTACTTTTCTGCGGTGAGGAACCGTCAGATGCGCATTGCGGACCCCATTCAAGTGAACGCGTCCTCGTCTGCAGACGGTGGGTGCCCGTGCAAGTTGCAGTCTGCAGCATGGGCACTGTGTATGTAGACTGGCTAAGGGTACTTTCACACTAGCGTTGTTCGGGTCCGGCAGGCAGTTCCGGCAACGGAAAACCGGCAAACGGTAGGCCAACGGAAAGCTGTTTTTTCTGGATCCATTAGACTTATTCATTGAAATAACGGATCCGTCTTTCCGGTAACATCCGGAATAACGGATCCGGTATTTAATTTTTTCAAAGCTAGAAAGAACTGCGCATGCGGAGACCGGAAAGCTGGATCCGGCGATGAAGCAAGTTCTGAAACACTTGGTACCGGCATTAATACATTTCAATGGAAATGAATACAGGATCCGGCAAGTGGGGTAGTGTTCCGGAATTTTGTCCGGTCAAATACCGTACAAGGGGCGGAACCGAAGACATCCTGATGCATACTGAACAGATTGCTTTCCATTCAGAATGCACTGAGACAAAACGGAAGCGTTTTTTTAAGGTATTGAGACCCTTTACCGGATTTCAATACCGGTAATGAATAACGCTAGTGTGAAAGTACCCTAAAAGGTGTTCTCCGGAATTTACATATTGAAGACCTATCCTCAGAATAGATCAATATGAGGTTGGCGGGGGTCCAACTCCCAAGACCCCTGACGATCAGCTATTTGAGGAGGCTGAAGGCTCACAGGAGCCTCTTTGTAGCTTACCCAGCACAGCGCCGTACAATATAGAGTGGCTGTGCTTGGTATTGCAGCTCAGCCCCATTTACTTGACTGCTGTTTCGGGGGGTTCTTGGCCTCTCTACTGGTTGTCCAGGTGAGAAGCCACTGACAAAGAGGGTACTGTTTCTCCTTGGAGGCTTATAGGCTAGGCAGTGCCCCTTGGG